>JARQOD010000002.1:323106731-323165446 GCA_033576555.1 Oophaga sylvatica
GGGTAACAAGACCCCAAAAGTTTTTGTGCAATTTGTCCTGAGCATTCTGATACCCCATATGTGGGGGTAAACCATTGTTTGGGTGCAAGGCAGAGCTTGGAAGGGAAGGAGCGCCGTTTGACTTTTTCAGCGCAGAATTGTCTGGACGTCATGTCGTGTTTGTAGAGGTCCTGATGTGTCTAAACAGTGGAAACCCCCCACAAGTGACCCCATTTTGGAAATTAGACCCCCTAAGGAAGTTATCTAGATGTGTGGTGAGCACTTTGAACCTCCAAGTGCTTCACAGAAGTTTATAACATAGAACCGTGAAAATAAAAAATCATATTTTTTCCACAAAAATGATCTGTTCACCCCAATTTTTATTTTCCCAAGGGTAACAAGACCCCAAAAGTTTTTGTGCAATTTGTCCTGAGCATGCCGATACCCCATATGTAGGGGTAAACCACTGTTTGGGCGCACGGCAGGGCTTGGAAGTGAAGGAGCGCCGTTTGACTGTTTCAAACCAAAATTGGCTGGAATTGAAATTGGACGCCATGTCTCTTTTGGAGAGCCCCTGATACGCCTAAACAGTCGAAATCCCCCACAAATCACACCATTTTGGAAACTAGACCCTTAAGGAACTTATCTAGATGTGTGGTGAGCACTTTGAACCCCCAAGTGCTTCACAGAAATTAATAAACGTAGAGCCGTGAAAATAAAAAATCATTTTTTTCCTCAAAAATGATTCTTTAGCCCGCTATTTTTTTTATTTTCCCAAGGGTAACAGGAGAAATTGGACCCAAAAAGTTGTTGTGCAATTTTTCCTGAGTACGCTGATACCCCATATGTGGGGTGAAACCACTGTTTGGGCGCATGGGAGTGCTTGGAAGGGAAGGAGCGCCATTTTGTAATGCAGACTTTGATGGAATGTTCTGCGGGCGTCATGCTGTGTTTGCAGAGCCCTTGATGTACCTAAACAGTAGAAACCCCCTGCAAGTGACACCATTTTGGAAACTAGACCCCCCAAGGAGCTTATCTAGATGTGTGGTGAGCACTTTGAACCACCAAGTGCTTCACAGAAATTTATAAACGCAGAGCCGTGAAAATGAAAAATCATTTTTTTTCTCAAAAATGTTTTTTTTAGCCAGCTATTTTTTATTTTCCCAAGGGTAACAGGAGAAATTAGAATCCCAAAATCGGTGTGCAATTTGTCCTGAGTACGCTGATACCCCATATGTTGGGGTAAACCACTGTTTGGGCGCACGGCAGGGCTCGGAAGGGATGGAGCGACATTTGACTTTTTGAAAGCCACGTCGTGTTTGGAGACCCCCTGATGTGTCTAAACAGTGGAAACCCCCCACAAGTGACCCCATTTTGGAAACTAGACCCCTTAAGGAACTTATCTAGATGTGTGGTGAGCACTTTGAACCCCAAGTGTTTCACAGAAATTTATAAACGCAGAGCCGTGAAAATGAAAAATCATTTTTTTTCTCAAAAATGTTTTTTTTAGCCAGCTATTTTTTATTTTCCCAAGGGTAACAGGAGAAATTAGAACCCCAAAATTGGTGTGCAATTTGTCCTGAGTACGCTGATACCGCATATGTTGGGGTAAACCACTGTTTGGGCGCACGGCAGGGCTCGGAAGGGAGGGAGCGACATTTGACTTTTTGAAAGCCACGTCGTGTTTGGAGACCCCTGATGTGTCTAAACAGTGGAAACCCCCCACAAGTGACCCCATTTTGGAAACTAGACCCCTTAAGGAACTTATCTAGATGTGTGGTGAGCACTTTGAACCCCCAAGTGTTTCACAGAAATTTATAAACGCAGAGCTGTGAAAATAAAAAATCATTTTTTTTCTCAAAAATGATTTTTTTAGCCAGCTATTTTTTATTTTCCCAAGGGTAACAGGAGAAATTAGAACCCCATAATTGGTGTGCAATTTGTCCTGAGTACGCTGATACCCCATATGTTGGGGTAAACCACTGTTTGGGCGCACGGCAGGGCTCGGAAGGGAGGGAGCGCCATTTGACTTTTGAACGCCACGTCGTGTTTGGAGACCCCCTGATGTGCCTAAATAGTGGAAATCCCTCAATTCTAGCTCCAACCCTAACCCCAACACACCCCTAACCCTAATCCCAACCCTAAACCTAACCTAAATCCCAACCCTAATTGTATCCGTAACCTTAATTGTAACCCTAACTCTAATTGTAACCCTAACCCTAATTTTAACCCTAACCCTAATTGTAACCTTAACCCTAATTATAACCCTAATTATAACCCTAACCCTAAGGCTAGGTTCATTTTGCGTTTTACCAGCCCGTTCAACACATAGCGTTGACGGGCTGGTAACGGTATAGCATAACACGATCGTGTTATGCTATACCCTCTAGCGCAGAGGAATCAGCAGATGATTCATCTGCGCTAGCGGTGACGGAGCCCAGACGCTGCAGCCCGCGTCCGAGGCTCCGTCACTGAATGATGGCACGTCGCAAACGCATCCCGCTTTACGGCATGCGTCGCGATGCGCCCTCAAATGGGGGTGAATGGCAGCGTTAACGGACTGCGTTACACCGCGTTATACCGCGGTATAACGCAGTCCGTCTAACGGACTGCCATAACGCAGTATGAACCCAGCTTAACCCTAACGCTAATTATAACCCTAACCCTAATGCTAACCCTAACCCTAATTATAACCCTAACCCTAATTATAACCCTAACCCTAATTATAACCCTAACCCTAACAGAAAAATGAAAATAAATATAATTTCTATTTTTTATTATATGTCCCTAACTAAGGGGGTGATAAATGGGGGGTTATGTACTGTTTTTTTTATTTTGATCACTGTGATAGTTTATCACAGTGATCCAAATGCACTTTCTGGAGAATGAAAGAAATCATTTTTGAATCTGCCGCCAAGCAGATCGGCGGGCGCACTGCGCATGCGCCCGCCATTTTTTTTTGCAGGAAGAAGACGCCGGGATCCTGGGGCCTGCGGGAGGACGGAGGACACCGGTAAGTATACGGGGGGGCAATCGGGGGACCCTCATTTTCTCCCCTTTGATGTGCGATCACATCAGAGGGGAGAGAAATCATTTTTTTTTTTTTTGCGATCGCATCTATGCTTGCATAGATGCGATCGCAACACCGGGATCGGTGAATACCGACCCGCATCATGTTCTCTGGGGTCTCGGCTACCCCGGTAGCCGAGACCCCAGAGAATATTTGCCCATCCCCCCAAGGACACAGCGGCACATAGCGGCGGGCGCACTGAGCATGCGCCCGCCATTTTCTTCATCGCGCCGGCCCCGGGGGACACCGGAGGGCCCTGGGGCCACATACAGGACATCGGGAGCCACATGGGGGTCCCGGGGACCCTTTTTCTCTGTCCTCTGATGTCTGATGACATCAGAGGACAGAGAGATTAAATGGCACAACTTTTTTTTTTTTTTTGTTGCGGTCGCCGTTATAGGGTTAATAACGGCGATCGCAACATCGGTGTCGGTAAAAACCGACCCGATTCATGTTCTCTGGGGTCTCGGCTACCCCCGGTAGCCGAGACCCCGGAGAAAAATTCGCCTCTGGGGGGCGCTATTCACTTTTTCCACAGCGCCGTTAATTAACGGCGCTGTGGTTTAAGTACCCTTAATGACCGCCGTTTAAAAGGCGTATCGGCGGTCGTTAAGGGGTTAAATTTTTTGTGGAAATACAAAAACAGAAAAGTGGGGCGAGCAAAATTATTCGGCCCCTTTAACTTAATACTTTGTTGCGCCACCTTTTGCTGCGATTACAGCTGCAAGTCGTTTGGGGTATGTCTCTATCAGTTTTGTACATCGAGAGACTGAAATTATTGCCCATTCTTCCTTCGCAAACAGCTCTAGCTCAGTGAGGTTGGATGGATATCGTTTGTGAACAGCAGTTTTCAGCTCTTTCTACAGATTCTCGATTGGATTCAGGTCTGGACTTTGACTTGGCCATTCTAACACCTGGATAAGTTTATTTGTGAACCATTCCATTGTAGATTTTGCTTTATGTTTGGGATCATTGTCTTGTTGGAAGACAAATCTCCGTCCCAGTCTGAGGTCTTTTACAGACTCCAACAGGTTATCTTCAAGAATGGTCCTGTATTTGGCTCCATCCATCTCCCCATCAATTTTAACCATCTTCCCTGTCCCTGCTGGAGAAAAGCAGGCCCAAACCATGATGCTGCCACCACCATGTTTTACAGTGGGGATGGTGTGTTCAGGGTGATGAGCTGTGTTGCCTTTCCGCCAAACATATCGTTTGGCATTGTTGCCAAAAAGTTTGATTTTGGTTTCATCTGACCAAAGCACCTTCTTCTACATGTTTGGTGTGTCTCCAAGGTGGCTTGTTGCAAACTTTAAACAACACTTTTAATGGATATCTTTGAGAAATGGCTTTCTTCGTGCCACTCTTCCATAAAGGCCAGATTTGTGCAGTGTACGACTGATTGTTGTCCTATGGACAGACTGTCCCACCTCGGCTGTAGATCTCTGCAGTTCATCCAGAGTGATCATGGGCCTCTTGGCTGCATCTCTGATCAGTCTTCTCCTTGCTTGAGATGAATTTTTAGAGGGACGGCCGGGTCTTGGTAGATTTGCAGTGGTATGATACTCCTTCCATTTCAATATGATCGCTTGCACAGTGCTCCTTGGAATGTTTAAAGTTTTGGAAATCATTTTACATCCAAATCCGGCTTTAAACTTCTCCACAACAGTATCACGGACCTGCCTGTTGTGTTCCTTGGCCTTCATGATGCTCTCTGTTCTGTTCAAACAGAACCCTGAGACTATCACAGAGCAGGTGCATTTATACAGAGACTTGATTACACACAGGCGGATTATATTTATCATCATTAGTCATTTAGGACAACATTGGATCATTCAGAGATCCACAATGAACTTGTGGAGTGAGTTTGCTGCACTGAAAGTAAAGGGGCCGAATAATTTTGCACGCCCCACTTTTCAGTTTTTGTATTTCCACAAAAATTTAAAATAACCAATAAATTTTGTTCAGCTTCACAATTGTGTCCCACTTGTTGTTGATTCTTCACCAAAAATTAACATTTGGTATCTTTAAGTTTGAAGCATGATATGTGGGAAAAGGTTGAAAAGTTCCAGGGGGCCGAATACTTTCACAAGGCACTGTATATATACAGTATATACATCAGAGAAGGTGTTGTAGACAAAGTCTGTTGGAGCTGAATCACTGCTCCATCTTATATTGTCCCACAGAGAGAACCCTCTTCCAGCAGAACAGAGAGGAAAACACAAGTCTTTCCTGGTATCCACTGCATGCTGTGTCAGCATCTTAATGTAGCATAGAATCATTAGTTACTGGACAGCATGAAAACGTAGTGACAAATCTAGAGTTTCTGGCTGTTGATTCCGGTAGGAAAACGTGGTCCGTAGAGTCAATATACCTAACTAACTAAAGGCTTTATTCCAGCCTTGTGTCTCTTGGCACAATAGTATATTGTGATACGTGCATGTTTACTTACTGTGGCGCCGCAGTGGGCTTTTAGTGTTTCTTACCGCTGGGTCTGCTCAGAACGACACAAGCAGGACACGCAGGTGAATGCAGAGTTCTTCCAGTCGGTGAGCAATACCGAGGAGGCTTGTGCTATAAAACTTCCACATGATGTAGCACTTTTCATTTCACAGATCCCAGGCCCCTTCTGTTCTTTAACAGCAGGAATTCTCTCATATCCGGTTAGGTTCTGATACTGTTTCAGTTCAGCTTCAATCTGCCACTACTGTTTACTCAGTTGGGTGTTCTCACGAGGGGATGTCAACAGGCTCGGACTGGCCCACCGGAGAACCAGAGATTCTCCGGTGGGCCCAGGCACTGACATCTGCTGGCATACTGGCCAGCAGCTGCGTAGGGCCCCCACTGCTCCAGTGGCCCCAGCAAGTGGCTATGGGGGCCCTGAGTCAAGGGGGCCCGCCCTGTGCCAGCGTAGCAGCAGCTGGAGACAGGATCCTGTCCCCGCTGCTAAAGCTAAATGAATATTCATGCTTCCCCACGCCCCTATGGGCGTGGTGAGGCGTGAATACCATTTCTCTTTAATAGCAGGCAGCATTAGCCGCAGGCTGCAGCTAACACTGCCCGCATGTAAAGCCCCACGCACACACAGAAAGCACCGCACCACATACACACACACTGACTCACAACACAGCACATCCCGGCTTCCTGCACGACTCTTCCTGTCTGAGACAGCCCAGCTGGATGATGTCATCATCCAGCACTGGGTCTCAGACAGAAAGCAGCAGGCGAGGAACAGGCTGCCGTGATGTGCTGCTGCGGGGAGGTGAGCTGTGCTGTGTGCCTTGTGTGTGTATGTGGTGCGATGCTTTGTGTGTGTGTGTGTGTGAGAGAGAAAGGGTTGGTGGGGGGAGGCAATGATGGAGGTGATGGGCAATGATGGTGGAGGGAGGCAATGGTGAAGGTGATGGGCAATGATGAGGGGAGGCAACGATGGAGGTGATGAGCAATGATGGTGGGGGGAGGCAATGATGGAGGTGATGGGCAATGATGGCAATGGGGGAGAAAATGATGAAGGTGATGGGAAATGATGGCAGTGGGGGAGGCAATGATGAAGGTGATGGGCAATGATGGTGGGGAGGCAATAATGAAGGTGATGGGCAATGATGGTGGGGGAGGCAACGATGGAGGTGATGGGCAATGATGGTGGGGGGAGGCAACGGTGGAAGTGATGGGCAATGATGGTGGGGGAGGCAACAATGGAGGTGATGGGCAATGATGGCGTGGGGGAGGCAATGATGAAGGTGATGGGCAATGATGGTGGGGGGAGGCAGTGATGGGCAATGATGGTGGGGAAAGACAATAATGGAGGTGATAGGCAATGATGGTGGGGGGAGGCAATGATGAGGGAGATAGGTAATGATCGTGGGGGAGGCAATGATGGAGGTGATGGACAATGATGGTGGTGAGGGGAGGCAATGATGGAGGTGATGAAATGAACAATGATGGTGGTGGGGGAGGAGGCAATGGTTGAGGTGTTTGAATGGGCAGTGATGGGGGTGATGGGGAGAATGATAAGGGTGGTGGGGGAGAAGGCAATGATGGAGGTGGTGATGAGGACAATGATGGGGTGGAGAGGGTCTGCATTATACTTTGAGAGGGCTACATTATATTCTGTGGGGGACTGCATTATTCTCAGGGGACTACATTATATTCTGGGGGCTATATCATACTATATGAGGGGGCTACAGTATACTCTATGGGGGGCTGCATTATATTCTGTGGTGGGGCTGCATTATTCTCTCAGGGGACTACATTATATTCTGGGGGGCTACATATTACTATATGATGGGGCTACAGTATACTCTATGGGGGGCCTGCATTATTCCATCAGGGGACTACATTATATTCTGGGGGGCTATATCCTACTATATGAGGGGGCAGCATTATGCCCTATGAGGGGACAACAGTACTGTATACTCTATTGGGGGCAGCATTATGCCCTATGAGGGGGCTACAGTATACTCTATGGGGGGGCTGCATTATACCCTATGAGGGTGCTACATTATATTCTATGGTGGGGACTGCGGTATGAGGGGGTTGCATTATATTTTGTGGGGTGCTGCAATATATTCTATGAGAGAGGGCTGCATTATATTTTATGAGGGGGGCTACATTATATTCTGTGAGGGTGGCTACATTATATTCTATGAGGGGGCTACATTATATTAGATGAGGGGGCTACTGTTGTGAATGGGTTTGAGATGAGTTCTGAGCAGAGGCTCCCTCTGGTGGTTACAAGCGGTACTAGTGAAGATTGTGAGGACTGGGAATCAGGTGTTACTGACTGGTCTTATATAAGGGATTCATTTTCCCATCAGGGTTGCCGGTGATCAATTGTTCTGGTCTGAATCCTTCTTTCCAGTTTCCCTTGTAGCCTGCTGTGTCGTGTCTGCATCTCCTGCTATCAGATAAGACATTTTCTTCTTTTGTGTTTGTGCTATATTTTTGCATTTTGTCTTGCACTTCTGTGGGGGCCTTCAGGGTCCCCTCCGGGGGCTTTTGCCCTCTCTGTTTAGTTCAGCCACTGAGTTTTGTACTTTTGCTTTTTCCAGTTTTTTCAGTGGCTGCTGTCTTGATTTTGTTACACCAGAGAACTAATTTAGGTGGTAGAGGTCGTGTGATCTCAGGTGATTTTGAAATTAGTAGAGTTGGTGTTTTTCAGGGTTTTCTGAGATTACAGTAAGTACCCTTCCTGTCCTTTTCTATTTAGATAGTTTGGGCCCAAGCGTTTGCTCATACTATTTTCTTTCTGTGTCAGTATTTCCTCATGTCTAACCGCCATTACATGTTTGGGGGCTTTCTATTATCTTTGGGGTTCTGCTCCGGGGCAGATAGCTTTCCTATTTCTGTCTTTAGGTGTAGTTAGTTTCTCAGGCTGTGACGAGGCGTCTAGGACCAACGTAGGAACGCTCCACGGCTGCCTCTAGTTGCGGTGGTTAGTCAGGGTACTGCAATCTCATAGATTCCAACTGCTCTGGTGTATTGCCTTTTTTACCTGCACTCCTCAGCTACCGAAACATAACAGTATCACCGGCCCATAAATTGTATGGTACTCACAGAAGGGAAAAAATATTGTGAAGGAAGAAAGGTTGTCAGAGTTGTCAGAGATATTTTTCTGTTTGTTGCATTTTTTTTTTTTTTTTCCCTCTGTATCTCTGGGTGCTGGGGAGGATCATTTCTCCCAATGGAGTTTGCACAGTTGTCTGGCCGTGTGGATCAGCTTGCCACTGAGGTTCAGAGTATTGCTGCATATCTTGCTAGGTTGCCTGTTGTGGAACCTAGGATCCCCATGCCAGATTTGTTTTTAGGGGATCGAGCTAAGTTTCAGAATTTCAAAAATAATTGTAAATTGTTTTTTGCCTTAAAATCTAAGTCCTCAGGAAACGCAGCGCAGCAGGTTCAAATTATCATCTCTCTCCTGCGCGGCGATCCTCAGGATTGGGCTTTTTCCCTGATACCTGGGGATCCTGTTTTGAGTGAGTTGATGCATTTTTTCAGGCTTTGGGGTTATTGTATGATGAGCCTAATGTCACTGATCAAGCTGAAAAAGCCTTGTTGGCATTAAATCAGGGGCTTGATGATGCTGAGTTGTACTGTCAGAGATTCCGTAGGTGGGCAGTCCTGACCAAATGGAATGACGACGCTTTGGCAGCCCTTTTCCGGAAGGGTCTGTCAGATAATGTAAAGGATGTTATGGTGGGATTCCCTGTCCCTCTGGTCTCAATGATTCTATGTCATTAGCGATTCAAATTGACAGACGTTTGCGTGAGCGGAGAAGTATGCGTGGAATGGTGTTGCCTTGTGAACCAGCTTCTGAACCCATGCAGTGTGATGGAGTGGTGTCTGGGGCACAGCGTCATGAGTTTCGAAAGCGCAATGGGTTATGTTTCTACTGTGGTGATGCCTCTCATGCTATTTCAGTCTGCCTAAGCGGGGAAGATGTTTTGCATGCTCATTTGTCTTGGGTAGTGTTCAGACTAAGTTTTTATTAACTGTCACTCTGATATGCTCTCTGTCCTCATTTTCTGCTCAGGCTTTCGTTGATTCTGGAGCAGCTATTAACCTGATGGATTATGATTTTGCTAAACGTTGTGGGTTTCCCTTGATACCCCTACAGAAGTCTATTCCTCTACTGGGGATCGATTCTACCCCTTTGGCTGAGAATAAACCCAGTTTTCTACTCAGGTGATAATGAGGGTTGAACCTGATCACCAGGAGTGCTGCAAATTTTTGGTTCTATATAATCTGCATGACATTATCGTGCTGGGTTTTCCTTGGTTACAGTCTCATAATCCTGTTTTGGATTGGAAATCTGTGTCTGTAACCAGTTGGGGCTGCCAATGTGTTAATACCAACACTCCTGTTTTTTCTGCCTCCCCCCAGGCTCAGGATGTTCCTGACTTTTTGTTTGATTTTTCTGATGTGTTTAGCGAAAGTAAATCTGCATCCTTACCTCCCCATAGGAGCTATGACTGCGCTATTGAATTAGTGCCTGGTAGTAAATTCCCTAAAGGTCGCCTTTTTAACTTGTCTGTACCTGAACATGACGCTATGCGGTCTTATATCAAGGAATCATTGGAGAAGGGTCATATCAGACCATCCTCTTCACCCTTAGGTGCCGGTTTTTTTCTTTGTGGCCAAAAAAGATGGTTCATTAAGGCCGTGTATTGATTATCGTCTCTTGAACAATATTACTGCGAAATATCAATACCCGTTACCCTTGATTTCTGACCTGTTTTCCAGGGTGAAAAACGCTACTTGGTTTACCAAGCTTGACCTCAGGGGGGCGTATAACCTTATTCGCATTAAGCACGGGGATGAATGGAAGACGGCATTCAATACCCCGAAGGGCATTTTGAGTACCTAGTGATGCCCTTTGGGCTCACTAATGCTCCTTCCGTCTTCCAGTCCTTCATGAATGACATTTTCAGGGATTTTGTGGACAAATTTCTGATTGTTTATTTGGATGATATCTTGATTTTTTCTAATGACTGGGACTCTCATGTGAAACATGTTTGAACTGTATTCCAGATTTTGAGAGAGAATGCTCTGTATGTGAAGGGATCAAAGTGTCTTTTTGGCGTACAGAAGATCTCATTTCTGGGATTCATTTTATCCCCATCTGTTATTGAAATGGACCCGGTCAAGGTTCAGGCCATCTGTGATTGGGTCCAACCTACTTCATTAAAGGCTCTTCAGAGATTTTTGGGTTTTGCCAATTTTTATCGTAAATTTATTGGTAATTTCTCTGTTATTGTTAAACCATTAACTGATTTGACCAGAAAGGGTTCTGATGTGGTGAATTGGCCTCCTGAGGCAGTCTCTGCATTTCAGGAACTTAAGCAGAGATTCACTTCTGCTCCTGTTCTACGGCAGCCTGATGTTTCTCTGCCATTTCAGGTGGAGGTGATGCCTCTGAAATTGGGGCAGGTGCCGTTTTGTCCCAAAGAGATCCAGAGACCTCTAAAAGTAACCCTTGTGCCTTTTTCTCTCGAAAATTTTCTCCTACTGAACGTAATTATGACGTGGGTAATCGGGAGTTATTGGCCATGAAGTGGGCTTTTGAAGAGTGGAGACATTGCTGGAGGGAGCCAAACATCAGGTGGTGGTCCTTACGGACCATAAGAATCTGGTCTATCTGGAATCTGCCAAGCGACTCAATCCTAGACAGGCCAGGTGGGCCTTGTTTTTCACACGTTTTAATTTTGTGGTTTCCTTTCTTCCTGGCACTAAGAATGTTAAGGCGGATGCCCTCTCGAGGAGTTTCCTTGCGGACTCTCCTGAGTTATCTGATCCTTCTGTTATTTTGAAGGAGGGTGTAGTTCTTTCCGCCATCTCGCCCAATTTGAGACTTGCTCTGGAGGGGTGTCAGGAGGATAGACCCGAGCGCTGCCCTGTTGGAAAATTGTTTGTCCCGGACCAATGGAAAAAGAGTGTGATGTCTGAGATTCATTGTTCCGCATTGGCTGGGCATCCCGGAATTTTTGGTACCAGAGACTTGGTTAGTCGGTCCTTTTGGTGGCCTACCTTGTCTCGCGATGTCAGGGAATTTGTGCAGTCCTGCGGGACTTGCTCTCGCTCCAAGCCTTGCTCTCGCTCTAGTGGTTTGTTGATGCCATTGCCTGTGCCCAAGAGACCATGGACCCATATCTCTATGGATTTCATTTCCGATCTTCCTGTTTCTCAGAGAATGACCACCATCTGGGTAATTTGTGATAGGTTTTCCAAAATTATACATCTTGTGCCATTACCTAAGTTGCCTTCCTCCTCTGAATTGGTGCCGTTGTTCCTTCAGCACGTGGTTCGTTTACACGGCATTCCTGAGAACATTGTGTCTGACAGAGGAGTCCAGTTTGTTTCCAGATTTTGGAGGATTTTTTTGTTCTAAACTGGGTGTTCAATTGTCTTTCTCCTCGGCATTTCATCCTCAGACCAATGGTCAAACTGAGAGAACAAACCAGACATTGGAGACTTATCTAAGATGCTTTGTGTCTGCTGATCAGGATGACTGGGTCTCTTTTTTGCCTTTGGCTGAGTTTGCTCTTAATAATAGGGCTAGCTCTGCCACTTTGATGTCTCGTTTTTCTGTAATTCTGGGTTTCACCCTCGATTTTCTTCAGGACAGACGGAAGCTTCTGTCTGTCCAGGTGTTGACTCTGTTGTTGAGCGTATGCAACAGATTTGGGACCAGGTAGTGGAGAGGTTGTCCCTCTCTCAGGAGAAGGCCCAGCGGTTTGCTAACCGGCATAGGACTGATGGTCCTCGGTTTAAAGTGGGGGACTTGGTCTGGTTGTCCTCAAAGAATATTCCTATGAGAGTAGCATCTCCTAAATTTAAGCCTAGGTTCATTGGACCTTATAAGATCATGGAGATTATTAATCCTGTTTCTTTTCGTTTGCTTCTTCCAGGGACATTTAAGATCCATAACGTGTTCCACAAGTCCTTGTTGAAGAGGTTTGTTGAGCCAGTGGTTCCTGCTGCTGTGCCTCCTGACCCTGTTTTGGTTGAGGGCAATCTGGAGTATGTGGTTGAGAAAATATTGGATTCTCGTTTTTCTAGACGAAGACTCCAGTATTTGGTTAAATGGAGAGGTTATGGTCAGGAAGACAATTCTTGGGTGTTTGCTTCGGACATCCATGCTAGGAGACTTATCCGTGCGTATCATAGAACTCATCCTGACCGACCTGGTTGCTCAAATGAGGGTTCGGTGACCCCTCCTCAAGGGGGGGGTACTGTTGTGAATGGGTTTGAGATGAGTTCTGAGCAGAGGCTCCCTCTGGTGGTTACAAGCGGTACTAGTGAAGATTGTGAGGACTGGGAATCAGGTGTTACTGACTGGTCTTATATAAGGGAGTCATTTTCCCATCAGGGTTGCCGGTGATCAATTGTTCTGGTCTGAATCCTTCTTTCCAGTTTCCCTTGTAGCCTGCTGTGTCGTGTCTGCATCTCCTGCTATCAGATAAGACATTTTCTTCTTTTGTGTTTGTGCTATATTTTTGCATTTTGTCCTGCACTTCTGTGGGGGCCTTCAGGGTCCCCTCCGGGGGCTTTTGCCCTCTCTGTTTAGTTCAGCCACTGAGTTTTGTACTTTTGCTTTTTCCAGTTTTTTCAGTGGCTGCTGTCTTGATTTTGTTACACCAGAGAACTAATTTAGGTGGTAGAGGTCGTGTGATCTCAGGTGATTTTGAAATTAGTAGAGTTGGTGTTTTTCAGGGTTTTCTGAGATTGCAGTAAGTACCCTTCCTGTCCTTTTCTATTTAGATAGTTTGGGCCCCAGCGTTTGCTCATACTATTTTCTTTCTGTGTCAGTATTTCCTCTTGTCTAACCGCCATTACATGTTTGGGGGCTTTCTATTATCTTTGGGGTTCTGCTCCGGGGCAGATAGCTCTCCTATTTCTGTCTTTAGGTGTAGTTAGTTTCTCAGGCTGTGACGAGGCGTCTAGGACCAACGTAGGAACGCTCCACGGCTGCCTCTAGTTGCGGTGGTTAGTCAGGGTACTGCAATCTCATAGATTCCAACTGCTCTGGTGTATTGCCTTTTTTACCTGCACTCCTCAGCTACCGAAACATAACAGGCTACCCCTCTATGATACTACCCCAACCCCTGCTACATAATTAAGACATGTACTACCTTATATTATACCCTGATATAGCGCGTTTTACCGCACAATTGGTGGTCTTGTATTTATTTCTATGTACCTACATAGTGGGCCCCAAAAATGATTTTCTCTGGTGGGCCCAAGGTGCTCCAGTCCGAAGCTGGATGTCAATGTATCCTTCTCCAGCACAGCCTCATACACTCCTCATTCCTGCGGGCTCTCCCCAAGATGACTGTGCTTCCTCTTCCTGTCTTTCACTTTATAAAACCCTCCCTTTCACATCTTACAGACTTATCACAGTCTCTTAAGCATGTTCAAACTGCAGCAACATCTTGTGGCCAGTTAACAATATTAACTATAAAGAAACAAATCTATTGAAAAAAAGTACAAATATTATTCATGAGTGATTACTATTACATTTAACTTCAATTATACCGCACCGGTGAGCCGACACACATCTCACATGCCACCCCACTAGAGATTGATGCCCTTGTCAACCCTCACCATAGAAATTCATCTGCGCATAGCGCTGTGGAGGCACACCAGCATTGTTGTCCTACGCAAAGTTGTAGGATCAGACGCAATGGGTTCATCCGATGAAGGAGCTGCCGGATGCACAACGTCCTCTCTAGGAGAGAGTCCAGCAACGCCTGGAGGCGCTGCTGGTACCGGAACTGGAATCACCCACTATCCATCATCCATGGGAGGTTCTGTTACTCTCAAGGTAGGAGTAGGAGTCCCACTCATGGCCAGAGGCTCTTCGAAGATACAGCGCCTCAGTATGTTACAGTGAAGGTTTCACGAGGGACCTCCAGTTCCCACTGGCTCTACCTCATAGGCCAGTATGTTCCGGTCTACCCGTCTTTACACCACATATGAGATTGCTTCCCACCATCCATCCAACTTTCCACATGGCCACGTGGCCTTAACAATCACCCGATCACCTGGAACATACTCGTCTCTATGCACGGGTTTCGAGTTGGGGTGTACCACTTGCCTCAGACGCTCCCCCACAAACTTGTGCACAGCCCTCAGCCACCGGCGATGCTCTTGGACCCATGTGGTAGTATTTTGCGGCGGTGGGCTCATTGGATCAGGTGTTAGTATCCATTCAGTTTGACCATCCGCCATCTTGTTGTAGTTTCTGGCTTCTGGTCTGTTTCCCCTGGTGCTGGGCTTGTCGTTGGTCAGGTGATTGCATCACCCTTTATTACCCTGCACCTGCCTCCCCGTCCTTGCTGGACATCAGTGTTAATCCGCTTGAGTTCTGGCTAGGAGTTTTGATAGCTGTGTGCTATACATAGTGCGGTTCTGGGATCTCTAGTTCTGCTTGCTTAATCTTTTGTTTTTCCTTTTGTTTCTGCAACTCCCTCTATTTACCTGCTAGGAGGTTACCAGTGTTTTGTTCCCAGTCCCTAGAGCTTTCAGGGCTCCCCTTCCCCCTCCTGCAGGTCTTCGCTTGAGTTTAGACTAGGATCGTCTGTGGGTCTATTCTCTAGGAATAGGTCGCCCGCTCCATCGTAGGGATCGAGCCTAGTCCGAGAGCAGGGTCAGATCTTCCCCCCGCTCTATTCCTGAGTTGCAGACCCATAAAATTATGTCCAGCCAGCACATATTAAAAAAAAAAAAGGATAAGGATACTATTTTTTTTTCTCCCGGAGTCCTTCAATATGAACAGCGTCCAAGAACTTGCTCAACACCTGCAAGGGTTAACTTTGAAGGTAACCAGCCTGCAAAAGCATGTGAGTAATTGTCCTGGAGTACGCTGTGCGGAGCCTAAGGTAGGACTTGGGGCGATGTCCTCTCGCTCCCAGGAAAGGGAGAGGAAGTTCTCTGTGGGGCTATGCTTGTATTGTGGTAAGGCTGACCATTTGATTAAGCAATGCGAGGTTCGCATAAAGAAAGAAAAGAAGAAAAAGGTCAGTAGGAGCAACACTCCCGTTCGTATTGCATTTTTACGGTCCGCAGGAGTTGTTTTTTTATGGTAATTCCACCTATCATGGTCATTCCATTGATTTTCAGGTCATGGTGGATTGTGGTTCTGCACTGAATTTGATTGCTCAACAATTTTGTCTCGAAAGGTCACGGGGTTCCCGCTTACTGTCAATATGGAACATCAGGAGTGCATTGACTTGTTTGTACTTGATAAATTGCCTGTTCCAGTCGTCCTGGGTTTACCCTGGTTAAAAATGCACAATCCTTTGCTGGACTGGTCGTCTGGTATTATAAGGTCCTGGGGTCAGGGGTGTTATGGTATATGTTGTAATGTTTACATTGCTGCTGTTGTTAAGAAAGAGCTACCTGAACCCATTCAGGATTTCTGGAAGGTATTTTCAGAAGTTGAATCGCAAGCTCTACTACCCATAGAGATTACGATTGCGCTATTGAGTTCGTCCCAGGTGCTACACTCCCTAAGAGTCGTTTATTTAATCTAACGATTCCCGAGAGGGAGGCTTTAAAGGAATACCTACAGACTAGTTTGGCTGCAGGTCATATAAGACCCTCTAAGTCTCCTGTGGCGGTAAGATTTGTCAAAAAGAAGGATGGGGGCCTTAGACTGTGTGTGGATTTTCGGGAGATTAATAAGATCACTGTGCGCAATCCTTACCCGTTGCCGCTAATTCCCAATTTGTTTAACCAGCTAACCGGAACTAAGTGGTTCTCTAAAATTGACCTTCGTGGGGCATATAATTTGCTGCGGGTAAAGGAGGGTGATGAATGGAAGACAGCCTTTAATACCCTGGAGGGTCATTTTGAGTGTCTGGTGATGCCTTTTGGCCTTACTAATGCGCCTGCATTTTTTCAAAATTTCATTAATGACATTCTGAGGCCGTTGATCGGTAGGAGTGTTATTGTTTATCTGGACGATATTTTGAAATATTCACCTGATCTGGAGTCGCATTGGCAGAGAGTCTGCGAAGTTCTTCAGATTTTGAGCAAAAACAACCTCTTTGCTAAATTGGAGAAGTGCGAGTTTGCGGTACAGAAAATGAGTTTTTTGGGGTACTTGGTCTCCAGTAATGGGTTTGAGATGGACCCGGTGAAGGTTCAGGCAGTACTGGATTGGCCTAGGCCTGAATGTTTAAAGTCTGTCCAAAGATTTTTAGGGTTTGCGAATTATTATAGAAAATTCATAAAGAATTTTTCTGTTATCGCTAAACCCATAACTAATCTCACCAAGAAGGGTTCTAATACTGTCCAATGGTCCACTGAGACAGTGGAGGCTTTTGAGCATCTCAAGGAGAAATTTAGCTCTGCTCCTGTTTTGATCCAGACAGATGAGACCAAGCCTTTTCAGATGCCTCATCAGTTGGGGTGGGGGCAGTTCTGTCCCAGGAGGGAGAGGATGGGGTGCATCCCTGTGCTTCCTTTTCTAAAAATTTTTCGGAGACTGAGCTCAACTATGATGTTGGGAACTGAGAGTTACTGGCTATTAAGCTCGCATTTGAGCATTGGCGACATTTTTTGGAGGGGGTTAGAAATCCGACGCAGGTTTTTACTGATCATAAAAATCTGATTTATCTGGATGCTGCTAAATGTTTGAATGCCCGTCAAGCCAGGTGGGCACTGTTTTTTGCCTGGTTCCATTTCTCCATAACATATATCCCTGGCACAAAGAATGTCAAAGCGGATGCTTTGTCTCGCAGTTTCTCTCCAGCAGTTAATACGGAGAGAGGAGGAATATATTTTGCAGAGAGGGGTGGTGGTAGCAGCATTGGGTTCTGACTTGGAGAATAACATCCTAGAAACCCAGAATTCTGCACCAACAAACACTCCGTATGGTAAATTATTTGTGCCCAAAGCCTTGAGGAGAGCTTTGTTCGCTGAATGTCATGAGTCCCAGTTGGCGGGTCATCCAGGGATTTCGAAGACTAGAAAGTCTATCGGTCGAAGTTTCTGGTGGCCAGGGTGGCATAAAGAAATCATCAAGTGGGTGCATCAGTGTACGGTGTGCGCTAGGTCGAAGGCCTCTCATGCCCGGCTGCAGGATTGCTGTGCCCTTTGGAGGTTCCCAGCTTGCTATGGATTTTATCACCGATCTGCTGGTTTCTGAAGGTTTTTCTGTCATCTGGGTTGTTGTGGACCGGTTTAGTAAGATGTGTCATCTGGTCCCGTTCAATAAATTGCCCTGTGCCAAGACTCTAGCTAAGGCATTTGTGAAGGAGATTGTCAGGCTCCATGGTGTTCCCACGGACATTGTTTCCGACAGAGGACCACAGATTGTGGCTCGCTTCTGGCGTGTTTTTTGTGACAGATTAAAGGTGCATTTGTCATTTTCATCAGGTTATCATCCAGAGTCCAATGGACAGACCGAAAGGAAGAACCTGGACGTTGAGCAGTTTTTGAGATGTTTTGTAGCAGACAATCAGGAGATGTGGTCGGAATATCTACCACTAGCCGAGTTTGCTCTTAATAATCATACGTCTGCCTCGGCTGGGTGTTCTCCTTTTTTTTGCTGTTTAGGGAGACACCCATCTTTCGGTCTGTTTTCTAAGACTGGGGCAGCTGTGCCTGAGGAGGAGAGTTTTTCTGGAAGTTTGGAAAGGGCTTGGACCAATGTACGCCATAATTTGAAAGAGGCGAATAGGAGGTTTTAGAAATATTTTGACAGGAAAAGAAGGGAGGCGTTGTTCGCAGTTGGGGACATGGTCTGGTTGTCCTCTAGGAATCTGCGTTTGAAGATGCCTTCTAAAAAACTGGGGCCTAAATTTGTAGGACCCTTCAAAGTGGTTCAGGTTGTCAACTCTGCAGCTGTGAGATTAGACATACCCTCGTCCTGGAAAATTGATTCAGTTTTTCATGTATCTTTACTGAAGAAAGTGGACACACCAGATCAGGAGGCGATGCCGACTGTTGCTCCAATTGATGAGGATGGCGAGTTTGAGATTTCTCGCATATTGGATTCCAGGTGGCACAGAGGAAGGTTGCAGTATCTTGTGTCCTGGAAGTGTTTCAGTCCCGAGGATATTTCCTGGGTGAAAGCTGAGGATGTTTCGGCTCCAAGGCTGATTAAGGCTTTTCACAGGAGATTTCCGAATAAGGCTCGGCCAAGAGGATCTGGAGGATCCTCGTAAAAGGGGAGGTACTGTTAGTATCCATTCAGTTTGACCATCCGCCATCTTATTGTAGTTTCTGGCTTCTGGTCTGTTTCCCGGTGCTGGACTTGTCGTTGGTCAGGTGATTGTATCACCCTTTATTACCCTGCACCTGCCTCCCAGTCCTTGCTGGATATCAGTGTTAATCCACTTGAGTTCTGGCTAGGAGTCTTGATAGCTGTGTGCTATACTTAGTGCGGTTCTGGGATCTCTAGTTCTGCTTGCTTAATCTTTTGTTTTTCCTTTTGTTTGTGCAACTCCCTCTATTTTCCTGCTAGGAGGTTACCAGTGTTTTGTTCCCAGTCCCTAGATCTTTCAGGGATCCCCTTCCCCCTCCTGCAGGTCTTCGCTTGAGTTTAGACTAGGATCGTCGGTGGGTCTATTCGCTAGGAATAGGTCGCCCGCTCCATTGTAGGGATCGAGCCTAGTCCGAGAGCAGGGTCAGATATTCCCCCCACTCTATTCCTGAGTTGCAGACCCATAACATCAGGCATGTGAAGATCCTTGATTTCCTGACCTGCCCTTCCAAACATGAGCATATGCGGGGAATAGCCGGTGGTGCTGTGTACCCTGTTGTTATAGGCCCGCATTAACTCTGGTAGGTATTCCAGCCAGCGAGCCTTTTGACTGTCATCCAGAGTCCTCAGCATGTGGAGGAGAGTGTGGTTAAACCGTTCACAAGCCCCGTTTCTTGGGGGTGGTATGGGGTTGTGTGGGAAAGATCAATACCGTAAAGCTGATACAGCTCATTCATCAGGGTGCCCTGAAAACATGCTCCCTGATCTGAGTGAATTCTCTGCGGACACCCGAACACTTGTATAACGTGTTTGTAGACCGCCTCAGCGGCTGACTCTGCTGTCTGATCCCTGGTGGGTACGGCCATTGCGTATTTCATGAAATGGTTGGTCATGACCAGACAGTACGAGTGTCCTGAGACAGAGTATCCGATCTGTACATAGTCAATCATCAGGATCTCTAGGGGTGCAGACGTTCGAATGGTCTGAACTGGAGCCCGTTGTTCAGGGCTCTTACTCAGACCACAAAGCCGACACTTGAAACATGATTCAGCCACCATGTCTTTCAAGTCAGAACAATACACAGGCACTGTAACCATTTGTACGTCTTGTCGCTTCAAAAATTGGCACCCCTCTCATGGGCTTCTCAAGCAGCCGCCGGCCCCAATGATATTGGAATGACTATCTGCTGTCGATATTGCAATTCTGATGGTAAGTAAACAGCTCGACACAGCAGCCCTTGAGTAACACTCAGCTTATTCCACTGTCTCATTAGCTTCTGACTTTCTGGAGTCAGACAGGCCTGTTCCTCTGCCCTTGGCCAGATATTACCCCTGACCACTCTTTCACTCTCCGTAGATCCAGACAATGATCCTGAATTTTTCACCAGTCAGCCAAGGTCTTCCCCAACACCATCGGCATCCCAGAAGCCACCCCACTTGAATGAGCCTGGTTTTGGAATTCGGGTAATCGACTGAGATTCGGGGTTTCAGTGTCCTCCAGCTCCTCATCAGTATCCTGAATTGGCGACCATGCAGGAACCTGGGAAAGTGCATCAGCATTGCCGTTCTCTATTCTCGATCGGAACCGGATGCGATATTGGTACTTGGAAAGAAGAGCCATCCAACTCTGTTCAAGAGCCCCTAATTTAGTGTTTTCCAGGTGGGTCAGTTGGTTATTGTCTGTCATTACAGTCACTTCAGCACCCGTCAGATACTCCGCAAACTTTTCAGTCATGGCCCACACTAGTGCCAAAAGTTTCAATCTAAAGGAGGTATAGTAGTGGGGGTTGTGCTCTGACCCTCTCAAAGACCGGCACAACTTGAGATAGCCCCCAGTCCATGTAAGCTTCAATCCGTGTACAGCAAGAATGGGGCATCGAACCGTGCATACGCCAAGATCGAAGCTCTGGTCAGGGCCTTTTTCAACGCTTCAAAGGCTTCCTGCCGCTGTGGTCCCCACTTAATGGGTCAATTCTTGGGCTCCAATTTTGTGCCCCTCAGTAGCTTATTTAGTGGACCAGCCAAATGGGTGAACTTGGGTATAAACCTCCGATAGTATCCGGCCAGACCTAAAAATGCACGCACTTCCCAGAGGGTATTCAGCTGAGGCCAATTTCGGATGGCATCCACCTTGCTGGTAGCCGGCTGCATCCCCTCTGGAGTAATCACATGTCCCAGGTATTCTATCCACTGTTGAAACAGTTGACACTTCCTGGGTTTGATCTCGCAACCGCCTCAGGACTTGACGCAGCTTCTGCAAGTGATCTTCAAAGGAGGATCCAAATACCACCTCATGGTCCAGGTATATCAACAACGATTTGAAGTTGAGATCACCCAAACAATGCTATATCAACCGCAGGAATGTTCCTGTGGCATTGGAGAAGCCGAACAGCATCCTGTTGAACTCGTAGAGTCCCATGGGTAGGATAAAAGCAGTCTTCGCCTTGTCTTTCTCAGGCATCGGTACCTGCCAGTATCTGCTGGCCAGATCAAGAGTTGAGAAGAATTTCGCATGACTCAGAGCGGATAATGACTCTTCTATTCGTGGAAGAGGATAGGCATCACAGACGGTCTGGGCATTCAGCTTCTGGTAATCCACACAGAACCTGAGAGACCCGTCCTTCTTCCACATCAGGACCACTGGAGCAGACCAAGGACTCTGACACTCTTGAATCACCTGATTCTCTAACATGCTGGACACCATGTCTTTCACCTCTGGGTACATCTTCGGCGGGATGTGCCGTAACCTCTCTCGGAGTGGTGCAGCATTGCCGGTAGGAATTTCATGTTCAATAGTGGTAGACACCTGAAGTCTTTGCCATGCCTTGAGAAAGCCTCCTGAAATTCCCACAAAGTTTCTTCGAGAAGCTTTTGTTGTCCTAGGGTCAAGGTCTGGTGGTCCACCTCCATCAGATCCATGATCGCCCGGCCATTCCACTCCACGGTTGGAGCCTGTCTTTGCTGGACATCTATGGCATAAGTCCAGGCCAACCTCCTATCTAGCTACAACATGAAGCCTCTCCTAGGCAAAACTTTCCCATCAGACATATAGACTTCGGCCAGCAGGGTACCTCCAGGAACGGTCAACTCGCTGTCCAGAACATTAATACAACGTACGGGCATGCACCCGTCCTTCACTGTGACAAGGGCCCTGGCTACCAGTGGTCTGTTCTTCATCCACTCCTGAGCGACGTGCTCAATCAGGACCTCCAGTCCATTCAGATGGCACCCTGCTCCCACCGACAACATCAATATCTTCTCCTGCTGTGGTGGGATTTTCACTGAGGTCTTAGGTGGCACTCTCATCCGTCCGGCGGCCCGGTCGCACATGGTGCTCTTTTGCAGTCTGCAGCTTCTCATCATCTGCTGCAGAATCTTCTGAGTCGGACGGTGTGTGGTGGCCCGTTGCCTGCATTTAGGCCCTTCTTTGGCATAGAGATGGTGGTCCAGATCCCTGAGCATGTTCATGCCCAGGGTCACATCTAATCCTCTCCGGGAGGATTGGTCTATGAGCACAATCCCCTTCTTGTTAGTGTCCTGCTTGAACAGCCATACTCACATTCAGACTATTCACTGTACGTCCATCTCACGCTTATTGGCAGCCGTCAGCCTGATGACGCTTCCATCTTTCGGCTCCATCATGTGCCCAAAATGCCTTACAAAGAACTCCACGGGCATGATAGTGCACTCCGACCCTGTGTATACTAGATAGCGTCCCTTTTTACCTTCTAACTCGGCTTCCATAACAGGACTGCTGGCACTTAAGTCATGTTCATTTCACACGGGACTTAGCTTTCAGTGGACCGCCGCAGGGCGCCTGACTACTGTGCTGTACCAAACAGTCCCTAGCACCAGCATTGGGGCCCCCGGAGGGATCATGCCCCCGATGTGCCGTAGCCCATGGGATTTTGCATACTGGTTGGTCTTGCCA
The DNA here is from genome assembly GCA_033576555.1 of Oophaga sylvatica. NCBI lineage: Eukaryota > Metazoa > Chordata > Amphibia > Anura > Dendrobatidae > Oophaga > Oophaga sylvatica. The sequence continues at coordinate 323,129,420 of JARQOD010000002.1, forward strand.
TTTGACCTTGGGGCCGTGGTACCGCTGTCAGTGCAGGGGTGGCCGAGTCCTTATCTGAGCTGCCTTTAATCGGAGCTCCCGTATTTGTTCTTGCATTGATGTCATCAGAGTCTGGACCGCCTCTCTCAGGGCCACTGCCTCTTCTGACCCATTCCGACCTTCTGTGACTTGGGCACTGCTCACAGATTTCTTAATCACAGGATTTGGCTCCTCTTCCGCTCTAGGGCAGCTAGGTAAATATCATCAAACGTCAGAGCAACGTTACCTCGAGTCATCTCTCGAAGTTTGCCCTGTAAGGACTTATTAGCCATCCCAGCAATGAACTGGTCTCACATGAGCCGACCCAGCTCTTGAAAGGCTCCAATGTCTGTTGGGCCTGTTCCGGATCTCCTGTATTGCTTCCTGAAGAGCGTTCGCGTATCGCATCAGTGTTTCCCCCTCACACTGCAGCCGATTAAATAATTCGCTCCTCAGCTGCACCACCTGCACATGGGTTCCATGGACCCTTTCCAGCAGAGCAAATATCTTATCTATAGTGTCACTTTCAGATTCAGAGCGCACCATCAATGTCCGCCTGGCATCGCCCTCTAACGCATTCAGAGCTACTTCCGCTTGTAACTCTGGGGTCAGGTTACACACTTTGACTGCACTTCGAACCCTCTCTATCCAATCCTGGGCTAACATCACAGGATTAGGCCGTACTGGTGGCACAGGGACTGATTGGCTAAGCTGTGCTGGGTCTAGCTGACCCTGCTGGGCTGAGGAACCTGGAACAGAGCCCTGAGCAGACTCCGAGGACCTGTTTTCTGCCTTTTTTCCCATCCATAATGATCACTGTATCCTGCCAGCTATGCCAAGTCAATCATGTAAATCATGCACTGAGGGTGTTGTTCAAGATACAGCAGAGTCACAGATGAGAAAAGAACTAATTTCCACACAGTCAACTGTCAGTAACTATTTTACTTAGGAATGAAGATATTCCTACTCGGTTTTGATAAACGCACAAAGAAAACACATCAAACAAACATTTTACCAGAAAGCTATATCCACTGTGCTGGACAGCTCGGCACCCAAGAGAACTGTTTGTGCTATTTACTGTTGTGAATGGGTTTGAGATGAGTTCTGAGCAGAGGCTCCCTCTGGTGGTTACAAGGCGGTACTAGTGAGGATTGTGAGGACTGGGAATCAGGTGTTACTGATTGGTCTTATATAAGGGAGTCATTGTCCCATCAGGGTTGCCGGTGATCAATTGTTCTGGTCTGAATCCTTCTTTCCAGTTTCCCTTGTAGCCTGCTGTGTCGTGTCTGCATCTCCTGCTATCAGATAAGACAATTTCTTATTTTGTGTTTTTGCTATATTTTTGCATTTGGTCCTGCACTTCTGTGGGGGCCTTCAGGGTCCCCTCCGGGGGCTTTTGCCCTCTCAGTTTAGTCCAGCCACTGTGTTTTGTACTTTTGCTTTTTCCAGTTTTTTTTCAGTGGCTGCTGTTTTGATTTTGTTACACCAGAGAACTAATTTAGGTGGTAGAGGTCGTGTGATCTCAGGTGATTTTGAAATTAGTAGAGTTGGTGTTTTTTCAGGGTTTTCTGAGATTGCAGTAAGTACCCTTCCTGTCCTTTTCTATTTAGATAGTTTGGGCCCCAGCGTTTGCTCATACTATTTTCTTTCTGTGTCAGTATTTCCTCTTGTCTAACCGCCATTACATGTTTGGGGGCTTTCTATTATCTTTGGGTTCTGCTCCGGGGCAGATAGCCTTCCTATTTCTATCTTTAGGTGTAGTTAGTTTCTCAGGCTGTGACGAGGTGTCTAGGACCAACGTAGGAACGCTCCACGGCTGCCTCTAGTTGCGGTGGTTAGTCAGGGTACTGCAATCTCATAGATTCCAACTGCTCTGGTGTATTTCCTTTTTTACCTGCACTCCTCAGCTACCGTAACATAACAATTTACTCTATCGGAATTTACCTGTTGGTGTGCCGGTCTGAACCGGCCGCCGTTACTTTACACCCTGAGAGCAAACTGGTTTAAGTAAGTGAGTGCAAAGCACGGCATCGCCTGCGGTCTAGCACAGTGGTTCACAATCTTAAGAATATATATATTTCTATTCTTATTTCCTAACCAAACGTTCCGCTCCCATCCCTGTATAAACTCAAGGAACTAGAGGAAAAGTCCATCCTCGAATTTATGGAGAATATTACAAAATTAACCAAATATATATATATATATATATCAGAGAAGGTGCCGTGGACAAAGTCTGTTGGAGCTGAATCACTGCTCCACCTTATATTGTCCCACAGAGAGACCCCTCTTCCAGCAGAACAGAGAGGAAAACACAAGTCTTTCCTGGAATTCACTGACAGGTGTCAGCACCTAAATGTAGCATAGAATCCTTAGTTACTGAACAGCACGAAAATGTAGTGACAAATCTAGCATTTCTGGCCGTTGAGTCCGGCATTGTGATGCGTGCTTGTTTACTTTCTGCGGTGCCCCAGTGGCCTTTTAGTGTTTCTTACCGCCGCGTCTGCTCCGAACGACACAATCAGGACAAGCAGGCGGATGCCAAGTTCTTCCTGTCGGTGAGCAATACCGAGGAGGCTTGTGCTTCCACAGATTGCGGCTCATTTCAGTTCACAGGTCCCAAGCCCCTTCTGTTCTTTAACAACTTTTACTGCAGGAATTCCCTTGCATCCGAACAGGTTCGGATACTGCTTCAGTTCTGCTTCAATCTGCCACTGCTCTTTACTCAGTTGGGTGCTTGTCACGAGGGTATGTCACTGTATCCTTCTCCAGCACAGCCTCATACACTCCTCATTCCTGCAGGCTCTGCCCAAGATGGCCGTACTTCCTCTTCCTGTCTTTCACTTTATAAAACCCTCCCTTTCACATTTTACAGACATATCACAGTCTCTTAACCATGTTCAAACAACAGCGACATCTTGTGGCCAGTTAACAACATCTAATATATAAAGCTGAATGTATGTATGTGTGTATGTATGTGGGTATGTTTGTCCGGGATTGGAATCCGCACCGTCGCACTTACGGGCATAAAATTTTGCACGCCCGCACGTCTCGACCCCGAAAGAGTCTAGGCTATGTTTTGAATCAAAATTTTAACCCCGCGCGTTCCAAATCGCCAAACAATTTTGGCCCTATCTACATAATGGGGAGAAAGCTGAATGCTTGTGTGTATGTCCGGCATAGGAATCTGCATTTACGGGCATGAAATTTTGCACACCCGCACGTCTCGACCCCGGGAGCGTCATAGGCTAGGTTTTGAGTCAAAATTTTAACCCCGCGCATTCCAAATCGGCAAATAATTTTGGCTCGGGATAGGAATCTGCACCGTTGTACTTACGGGCATGAAATTTTGCATGCCCGCACATCTCAACCCCAGGAGCATCATAGGCTATGTGTTGAATGGAAATTTTAACCCCCGCACGTTCCAAATCGCCAAACAATTTTGGCCCTATCTACATAATGGGGAGAAAGCTGAATGCTTGTGTGTATGTCCGGCATAGGAATCTGCATTTACGGGCATGAAATTTTGCCACACCCGCACGTCTCGACCCCGGGAGCGTCATAGGCTAGGTTTTGAGTCGAAATTTTAACCCCGCGCATTCCAAATCGGCAAATAATTTTGGCCCGGGATAGGAATCTGCACCGTTGTACTTACGGGCATGAAATTTTGCATGCCCGCACATCTCAACCCCAGGAGCATCATAGGCTATGTGTTGAATGGAAATTTTAACCCCCGCACGTTCCAAATCGCCAAACTATTTTGGCCCTATCTACATAATGGGGAGAAAGCTGAATACTTGTATATAGATATAATCATTACAATTTGTTATAACTAACCGTAGTTAGGTACTATGCCCGGGCAGCGCCGGGCTCTTCAGCTAGTTAACTATAAAGAAACAAATCTATTGACAAGTACAAAGAATATTCAGTAGTAATTACTATTACATTTATCTTCAATTATATCGCACTGGTGATCCGATACACATCTCACATGGATAGGAAATGGTTAAGGTTAGGATTAGCCCAGTGGGAGGGCACTAGTGCTGATAAGAAGGGGGGCGCTTCCTGGTTAGAGGAAGTTCAGTGTCAGCCAGTGAAGTGTGAAGGAGAGTTCAGGTTCAGGGCGGGTGGGTTGCTAGGGGCAGGATGGGTCAAACTTTCAGGGCAGTGAGCGGCCAAATAGAGATCCCTTATTCACATTCCAATAATGTTTGGAGCCTAAGGCTCGGGCCAGGTACTATGGAGAGGGCCTACACTTCCGACTTCATGAGGTCGGTGGACATGGAGTTACAAGGGGGGCAGGTGACCGGTGCTGGGTGCACTGTCATAGTGGAAAATGAATCCCTGAGGCTGATGGAGTTAGCAGGCTTGGGGGTAATCCAGAATTAACATGTGGCAGAAAAAAAAGAAGAGTTGTACCAAGGAGGAAGGAAGTCTGAATTGCTGTGGCCTATCCCACCGGTATCCACCTGATGAACCTGGACTGTTTAGTACAAGTTTGACTGTTGCAAAAAACCTTGTGTCCCATGCATTGTGTGCAGAGGCTTCTGAGGAGGATGGAAGACTGGAGGCACCGTAGACCTACAGCCTACAAGTGAGTGTGATGCACCACACACCAGCCAGCAGACTGGGACTGGGAAACCCCTTGTCTGTAAAGTGCCAGAGCGCAACCGGACAGCAGCTCGGTCGCGAATATCTCTCTGTAGCACTTTACATAAGAAAAACTAAACTATCTAAACAAACGTTTTTGCAGGACTGTAATGAGGGGACATTTCCATATATGGGCTGTCAAAATTGTATCATTAAGACTATGCATCCCACCCTACACTTACAAAATAAATACAAACTAAAGAGGTTTTTAAGGTGTAGTACTTTTAATGTTATTTTTTTAAATGCCTGTGTGGGAGGGGGTATGTTGGACAAACATTGCGGTCTATAAAAATACGCTTAACTGAACATCGATAACTAATTAGATTGCATGGGAAAGGTTTAAAGGGAACCTGTCAGCAGGATTGTGCATAGTAACCTACACACAGTGTCAGGTCAGTGCCATTATACTGAATAAAATTATACCTTGGTTGATGAACTCTGTCTCTGGTTGTTGCTTAGTCTTTATTTTCAGTTTTGTGTTAATGATATGCTGCTGACAGGTTCCCTTTAAAAAATCTATGAAAAGTGAGGAGAAAAATCAAAATGAAATGGATACAAAATTTGGCTAAGCTAATGTTGCCAGGCACTTCTGGGAATGTAAGCATATGGTTTCTGAGCTGGAATGAATTGTTTTGGAGGAAGTATTATTGGATGAGGCAAGATAGATAAAAAGAAAATTATTACAGAGAGAGGTACGTATATACTCGAGTATAAGCCGACCCGAGTATAAGCCGACCCCCCTAATTTTGCCACAAAAATCTGGGAAAACTTACTGACTCGAGTATAAGCCTAGGGTGGAAAATTAGATTATGCCCTATATGCTGCCCATGTATTATGCCCCCATAGATGCTCCATAGATTGTGCCCCCATAGATGCTCCATAGATTATGCCCCCATAGATGCTCCATAGATTGTGCCCCCATATATGATCCATAGATTATGCCCCCATAGATGCTCCATAAGATAGTGCCCCATAGATTATTCCCCCATAGATGCTCCATAGATTATGCCCCCATAGATTATGCCCCCATAGATTATTCCCCCATAGATTATGCCCCCATAGATTATTCCCCCATAGATGCTCCATAGTATAGGCCTCAATTGCTGCTGCAACCGAAAAAAAAAAAAGACATACTCACCTCTCGTCGCTGAGGGCCAGGTGCCGGTGTCCTGAGCAGGCGGGGACACCGGCACGCTATGGGGGACAGGTGCCGGTGTCACCGCTCGCTCAGGGCCCCGGCACCTGCGATATTTACCTGTCCCGTTCCGCTGTCTTCCGGGTCCTCCAGCAGTCAATGATCAGGCAGAGGGCGCTGCGCACAGTAACTACGTCATCGCGCCCTCTGCCTGAACATCGCAGCAAGAGGACCCGAGGACACAGCGGAACGGGACAGGTAAGTATCGCTTATACTTACCCTTCCGCCGGCGCGTCTCTGCCCTGCTCTTCTCCCACGGTCCGGCCCTGTGTTCAGCGGTCACGTGTTACCGCTCATTAAAGTCATGAATATGTGCATATTCATGACTTTAATGAGCGGCACCACTGATGGCTGAATACTGGGCCGGACCGTGGGAGAAGAGCAGGGGCTGCAGAGACCGGGCCGGCGGAGGGGTAAGTATACAGGACAGCTGCGCTCCCCCTCCTCCGCCGACCCCCTGGTATATGACTCGAATATAAGCCGAGAGGGGAACTTCCAGCCCTAAAAAATGGGCTGAAAATCTCGGCTTATATTCAAGTATATACGGTATATTGAATTTATACAGTGGATACAGTTTCCCAAAAGATATGGATGAAAAATGCTATTTCAATGTGTTTCTATAAATGAATCCTACAAAATAGAAAGATCCAGCTCAACGAATCGTGAATATTTTATCACATAAAATGCTCAGACAGGACATACAGAGTCAGCAGTGTAAGTTACTTGACATGCACCATCGACGTGTTTCCGGTGACTGCCTCCTTTTAATCATGATCAAAGGTGCACAGTTGCCCGACACTAGTCGATGCCGTATGTCATGTAACTTAAACTGCTGACTCTGTATGTCCTGTCTGAACACTTTATGTGACTAAAGTATTCACAACTCATTGAGCTGGATCTTTCTACTTTGTGGGCTTTTCTATGCCTTGACGCGGCATCTCCGGGCTCCGAACATCCCCAAGATGCCATCCACGGTGAGATGGATTTAATTTCTTCTATAAATGAATGCCTGTCTTAATTTACATACCTTTGTGCACAAGTGTAAGGGGGATGACTGGACTGCGAGTACTTGCGTGCCGAGTCCGGAACTGATAAGGTTGCATCCTCTGTTCCTAGGGGGAGGCTTGAGTGAGGTGGACCTTCCCCTGTTGCCTGGGGGAAGCTTTAGTGAGTGGGACCTTTCTCCTGACTCGGGGAGGCTGGGAGAGACAGGAAAAAGCATGCGCAGCAGCATGGGGATAAAAGGAGAAAAGCGCGCGCAGCAGGGGAGTTTGGCGCCAACGGAGTGCAGCATGGTCAGATGTGTGGTGCGCTCTTCCTCCACACACAGAGTGCCGGCGCCGCAACAGGTTGCACTGAGAAAGTCCCCCCTGTCTGCAGGAGGATCGCTGTGCTGAGGGGAACGGTGTGCTCAGCAGCAGCTTAGAGAGAGACAGCCGGGGTGTTCTGCAGCAGGACAGAGCAGAGCCGAGTACACAGAGCGGAGCTGTGCACACAGCGCAGCAGTCAGAAAGAGGAGTGCTCTGTCCTGGGAGCACCAGCAGCGTCAGGCCAGTGCCCATTCTCTCCCGCCGCCAGCAGCGGGGGACAGAGAGAAAGAGACGTGTAGTGTAAGCCTGGTGACTACCAGAAAGCAAGGCGCCGAATGTCCCGTGTCCGTGAGTACAGCACACGTGCCACATAAGAGTGACCGGGGACAGGACAGACACTTGCACCCTGACTTTGCCAGTAGATATTTACCTAGCCACGTTGGGCTTGTACAGGACTGTGGCCCGTACCCTTGTCAGCCACTGCAGCAGGGACCAGTGATTGATCCGGTCCCAGAGCATCCGTACAGCGTAGGCCCATGCCCTAGCACTGCCACCGTGACAGAGAGTGTGAGGAAAGTCGTGCAGGAGCCACATCAGGCTTAGACAATGCCGTGGCTCACTCTTCCCCGGTCACATCAGTATATGGACTAGGGGCCCAGTGGAAGGTACCGGAGACCGACCACTGTCGCCAGAAGACAGACCACCGTCATCGCCAGGACCTACTTAGACAAGCACTATGCTAGCTGTTGTCGGCGCTACTGACTATCAAGGAGCAACTACAGCTGAAGAGACGTCTGACACGATAAGTGTGCAACCAAACTGCCGTTATCTGAACCGATGTTCTTCACCCTACAATATCCTTTGCCATTTATACTGTTTAATCCACTGCTTAGCCCTTTACCTCCCTGCGTGGAGTATTCCTCTGTTTTTAAACCTGTTAACCCTTGCTCTGCATCCTGTCCGTCACTGCATCCCACGTACTTGCAGATTCTTACATAAGTATAATGCAATCAGTAGAGAAAATGGAATATGTCATTGTATTAGAATATGTCTAATATTATTTGGAAAAGTGACATTTTTATGTTTTTTATATATTTTAGTACCTGGTGAAGGTTTGGTGGAGGGTATCACGTGGTCTTTTTAAGGAAAGAAGGACATCTGGATTGCGTGTTTGAGGAGGTGACATGCCCCCGAAACGTCACCGCAGGTGCAGACCTCGGATCGTCAAAAAGCGTCTCTGCCTCTCTGCTTCCACATGCCTGCTGTTCCCTGGAGCAATTAGACTATTTGCATCAAAGTCTGTGTCCTTTATTTACTAATATGATTATGATGAATATTGATTCCCTGAATTTGATTATTGATTCTATGAGCATATTCTGAAGTTAATGTAAAAGATTGATACTTGCATACCACGGCCGAGTGCTATCCAATGTGTTATTGGATAGCACTCGACCAAGTGTTATAATATGGGGCAGTGCACATCAGTAATTATTTTCTCATGCCTATTCGTCATGAGAAAACAATTGCAGCATGCTGCCACTGGTCAACAAGACTCGGCTCACACACACACCCATACAAGTCTGTGGGTGCGAGTGAAACATTGCACTGCACTTGGATGTCATTCCAGGGCAATATAATTCCCTGGGACTCCGGCAATGAAGGAGATCTAGAAATTACTTTCTCCATCTCCTCCACACCTGTACTGAGATTCTCTCGTGTGAGAGGATCGGAGCACAGGGCACTGACACTCGGATCACACTCGCAGCAGATTTGGAGCCGAGTGTCATTAGCATATCGCATGCGATGCTCTCGCATCAGATGCTATACGCTTGTGTGACTCCAGCCTAATAAAAACACGTCACCACTTCTGCATTGATCACCCACTTCTGGTTTTGGCTTAAAAAAAACGATGTAAAAAGCTAACCAAATACTGAACATTTGAATGTGGCCTTAGGCCCAGACAACCCTGTGACTTGTTTTAGCTCTACTGATTGATTTTAGCAATTTAGTTATAGCTGAAGTCCAGAGCAATACGTTGAGTTGTATACAGTCAGGTGGACTGCAGTTGCCACTTTAATGTTAAAATCTATCAATAGTGCTACCAAACATTGCAGTGTAGTCCAGGTCTTAGTTTTACTTAGACGAATATTCTGCCACATCATGAAAACCAAATAGATGATTGTGTAGTATTATCTTTAACATTTTAGTACACTTTGAAGAAAATATACAGTGTAACACATTCAGGTGGTCCCACTATCAAGTGATCTTAGAGGGTGCAAAGTTTTTTATCGTGCAATCACCCACAGGAATAAGACTATGACTGACATATGCACTAACAACCAGGATTGACTAATATTCTTTGGTTTACAGTGTACAGCAGGGGTCCCCAACCTGTAGCTCGGGAGCCACATGTGGCTCGCGGTCCCATGAATTGTGGCTCGCGACTGTCTGCCAGCTTGGTACATTAGCTCCAGGTCTAGCAAACAGGTATGAAGAGAACATCTCAAAATGGTGAATTTTGTGAGTAGCCCCACACAGAAGAGCAGATCTGGATGCACATATACTGGTCTTGGGGTTTGGAGATGATTTAGGTATGGTACGCTGGAGGATGATACTATCTGTTAGAGGAGATTCTTGAAGCTGGATGCGACAGTGTGTTGGGAGTCCTTGATTTGAGAATACTGAATGAGGGTATTGTGGGAACCCCTGGATCTCAGTATAATTCTTTCGAGTGATTTATGTGGAACAGCTTTGGTTATGATTATATCTGTAATGGGTGCTTTGGTTGACACTACTTTGAGAGGGGTGGGAGCTGGATGTCGCTCGCGACCCTCTCTCAGTGCTGAATGTCGCTCGCGACCCTCTTTGTAAGTTGAATGTGGCTCTCAAGGTCAGAAAGGTTGGGGACCAAGGGCGTAACTACCGTGGTCGCAGCAGTTTCCACTGCTCCAGGGCCCAATGGGTCAGGGGCCCGGCAGGTCAGATCCATGTCTGTTGCCGTGCAGGAGATTCCTCATGCACGGCAACAGATTCCTCCTGCACTGCAGCATGATCGCGCAGGAGATGCTGAAATATCAGTGTGTAGCCCTGGTACACAATACCAGGAGGATGAGTGGAGTGGTAATGGTTAAGGGCTCTTCATGACATCATGTACACTTCGGACACACCCAGCAGGGGTGTAGAAGGGAGTGTGAGCAGTCAGTGTCCGGTCTTCAGAGAGAACGGTCTAGCCTGGACTTGAGGAGAGGAAGAGATCCAGTCTGAGCCTGTTTAGCAGTTCAGAAAGTGGAGGCCAGTAAGGGCGAGATATAGATCACCTCAGCCTGGTCAGAGCTGTGCCCCACTGGAAAACGGACTGAGATATCTATTAAGAGTTGAGCAAATCGAAGGGCAAAGTGGAAGAGAGCAGAGAAGTGCCATAGGTATAGGATACCTGCACATTGTAACCGGTCACTGGGGACCGAAGGATCACTATAGCTTCAAGCATAGTGGTAAGAAAACCAGAGGCTTACCGGACCTTAGGTCGCGGCAAGCATCCCTGAAGAGTCAGTACGTATCTGGGGTCAGGGAGAGTGAGAACCTTGAGCCTGATCAGCAAGAATAGGAACTCAGCTCTCTCATTGGAAGGCTCCGACCACAAAACTGACCGGGCAGTACAGCTTTGGAATAGCTGGAATTATAGAGGGAACTACGCTTCATGCTGGTTGGACTCATCATTATTGGACAGTAAAGGAGGCCCCTAACTTGCTTAACCGTTGCCTCAAAGCTCATCCTCCATCAACCCCATCAGCCTCCCTGGGACCTGCCTTACCATCTTACAAGTAAAAGGTATGGAAAGACGCTGACGTGTGAGACTGAGTTATTGATTTGCATGCCTGCACAACCCTGCTTTAACTACCGACCTGAGGGAAGAGTCCCACCTGTAGGGGACCCGACATCTAGCTGCCTCACCATCCCCTCAGAGATCTACAGCAGCGCTGGTACAAATTACCAGAGACTACAGGTGGCGTCACGAACTGTATATAAATCTATCCCCTGTAAATATATCCCCAACATACGCCAGACCGCCAGGGCCACAGACCGAGCCACCGCTACCTGTGACAAATCCCCATAGACTTCCATGGGCTCGGCTCTGAGTACCCCATTGCCCTGGTAATCCACAATTGTGGTGGCGGGTCGACACATCAGCACTTCCTGCCCGGTCAGTGCAGGAGCTCAGTGCTCCAGGTGGCTGATCTTCTGCACTAGCAGCCAGGAGTGGCCTCCATGCCACCCCTGGCTGTTAACCCCCTAATTTCTGCGATCGAGCGCGATCGCAGCGTTCAGGAAGGAGACAGAGGGATGGGCGCTCCCTCTGCCTTCTGATCGGCATCCCCGCGATGTCATTGCGGAGCCCGATCTCTGCAATGATGACCCGGGGTCATCATGGCGACCCACGGGTCATCAAGCTACAGAAAACCTCTGAGATTATGCTCACAGCACGATGTCAGAAGCTTTCAGTATAGGTATAATGCTCTGCAATGCTGGAGCATTGCAATGTATTATACCTGCAATCAAAGTAAAAAAAATTAAAGTCCCATAAAGGGATTAGGTAAAGAAGGAAAAATTAAAAAAAAATATGTAAAAAAAATATTAAAAAATAATAAAATAATTTAAAAAAATCAACAATCCATTTATTAATACACATTTTAATGTAAAAAAAAATTAAACAAAGAAAGTACACGTTTGGTATTGCCACGTCCGTAAAAATCCCATCTATAAAAGTGTCACACTAGTTAACCTTTCAGTGAACACCGTAAAAAAAAACACAAAAAAGTAGCAAATTATACTTTTTCCAAGCGGTATCATCATACCACTTGGAAAAAGTGGAATAAAACGCGATAAAAAAAAATGGTAATTAAAATAGTATCACTGAAAGTGCCATCTTGTCCCACAAAAAACAAGCCCTCACATGACTCTGTCGGCCAAAATATTGAAGAATTATAGCTCTCAAAATGCGGCAATGCAAAAACTTCTTACAAAAAAAAAGTCTTTTAGTGTGTGGCAGCTGCCAAACATAAAAACCCGATATAAAAACCGGCTATAAATAGTAAATCAAACACCCTTTATCACCTCTTTAGTTAGGGAAAAATAATAAAATAAAAAAATATATTTATTTCCATTTTCCCGTTAGGGTTTGGGTTGAGGTTAGGGATAGGGTTAGGTGTTATGTTTTGGTAGCTGAGGAGAATAAGCAAAAACGGCAATACACCAGAGAGGCTGGAACCTATTGGATTGCAGTAACCTGAGATAACCACACAACTAGAGGTAGCCGTGGAGCGTTCCTACGTTGATCCTAGACGCCTCGTCACAGCCTGATAGTTAACTACACCTAAAGGCAGAAAGATGAAAGCTATCTGCCCCGGAGCAGATCCCAAAAGAAAATAGGAAGCCCCCAAACATGTAATGGCGGTTAGACAAGAAGAAGCACGGACATAGACAGAAAATAGAATGAGCAAACGCTGGGGTCCAATCTGTCTAGACAGAAAAGTACAGGAAAGGATACTCACTGCAATCCAAAAAAACCCCTAAAAAATACCAACTCTTCTGATTGCAAAATCACCTGAGATCACACGATCTCTACCACCTAATCAGATCTCTGGTGTAACAAAACTAAGCCGCAGCCACTGAAAAAACAGGAAAAAGCAAATGAACAAACAACAGTGGCTCCAGATAAACTGAGAGGAACACAAGCCCCCAGAGGGGACCTGGCTGACCTCCACAGAAGTGCAGGGAACAATGCAAAAAGCAAGCACAAAAATAAAAGCAGAAAATATCTTATCTGATAGCAGAAGATGCAGGCAAGACTCAGCAAACTTCCAAATGAACCAGGAACCACAATTGAGACAAGAACAATTGATCATCGGCAACCATCATGGGAGGGAACCTCCCTTATATCAGACCAGTCCGTGATCCCAGATTGCCATTCCTCGCTGAAAGGTTCAGTACTGTCTGTAACCACCAGAGGGAGCCTCTGCTCAGAAACCATCTCTAGCACATTCATAACAGTTAGGGTTAGGGCTGGGGTTAGTGATAGGGTTGGGGTTGGGGCTAAAGTTAGGATTAGGGTTGGGGCTAAAGTTAGGGTTAGGGTTGGAATTAGGTTAGGGTTGGAATTAGGGTTATGGTTGGAATTAGGGTTACGTTTGTGGTTAGAGTTATGGCTAGGGTTGGGAGTGTGTTGGGGTTATGGTTGAAGTTAGATTTGGTTGTTTTCCATTGTTTAGGCACATCATGGGCTCTCCAAACACGACATGGCGTCCGCTCTGATTCCATCCAATTTGTCATCTGCGTCACTGTCATTCCTCCATTCAATGAACGCCGCTCCGTTCCAATCACAATGGACTGGTCATCTGAAAATACTGGCTAATGCCAGATAGGTGGTCTGACAACACTCATAACAATATCGGCATCTCAAAAAGTGGATATTCTTGACAATTGTAGCAGAATAGAGATCTGTCGGCTCCTTGGTCCACTACATTACTTCACTTGGGCTGACCATATACTGCTCCTAGCCTGTGGCCTTCCAGAAGCTAGAGCAAGGTAGGGGGTGCAGGCGGAACAATGCAGGGGATGCAGGCAGAGCAAGGCAGGGGATTTAGGCAGAGCAAGGCAGGCAGAGCAAGGTAGCAGATGCAGGCGGAACAACGCAGGGGATGCATGCAGAGCAAGGCAGGGGATGCAGGTGGCGCAAAGGCAGGCCAGAAATCCTAGATATACCTCTGGCAACAGTTAACAGCGCTGGCCAATCACAGGCCCACAGCTGACGTTAGCACGCACATCGCCGACATATGATGTCACTGTCATACGCCGGAACGACGTAGCGCCTCAGCCGAATCGTGGGTGAGGACATCGCTGGAGCTTGGCAGGTAAGGAAAAACTTTTTTTTGTAAAGCCATGGTATGGGGCACATTATACCAGTATGGGGGTGCATTCTACTATGGTGGGTGGGGGGAAGGGGATGCATTATACTGCTATGGGGATGCTGTATTTTATACTCCTATGGGGCTGCTGCATTATGCTATATATGACTATGGGGTGCATAATACTACTATGAAGTACTATGGGGTGCATTATACTTTATGGATGACTATGGAGGTGCATTTGATTATACTACATGGATGACTATGAACTGTGCAGTATATTATATAGAGGACTATGGGGGTGCATTATATTATATGGAGGACCATGGGTGTGCATTATACTTCTTATATGGATCCCCATGACTTATATGTAAGCCTCTGATGAGTATAATGGTTTATTTTCTTTTATACATTATAGAACAACGGCAGTACTGGAGACAAATATATACCAGGATAGGGCACTGAGGTCAGAATATACAACATTGCAACAAAGCTATAGTGTGCGAAATGAATAGGGAAAATGTGAATTTGGGTGGAAAATATTTTGCATGGGGGGCCCCATTTGAAAGTTTGCACCGGGGCCCATAACTTTGTATGTATGCTACTGTTGGGGACCACTGGTCTACAGCCTTTGAAACACAGATAATTATCTCATGCATATTCTTGTTATGGAATAGATTCACCGTCATCATTTGTATCTGTCCAGAGGAGGAATAATTACTTTAAGGCACCAAGCAGGACAAGATTGATGACAATTCACTGTGTACGTATTTTGCAGTAAAAAAATGTACTTTTTCATTTCCTGCATATTACGCGTATCTTAATAAGATACAATGCTAGATATCTGTTTTGCGATGAAAAGCACCGTGCTTAAAATTAAACTCTGTCAAAAAATTGCATTAACCATGTGACCATGTGTTCCATTTTGGAATTTCTTGTGTTTCTTACCTGTTCTTTTTTTATGTTTTTATGCTTTATTTTAAATCTTACAATGGAGCCATTGCAAGGCTATAATGCAAATCAGATTTGGTGACACGCACCAGAGAACTTCCTGTATGATGAAATTGCATGGATTGCTCAACACAGATTCTTCACAGAGCTGTCACAAACTTTTATCACAGTTACTGATTATGATTAGACAGTGATAATGACAGTTCATACAGTTATTTTCCCTCCAAGCAGTGGAAATATAATTGGTTCTGTTTCTATGATGCTGTGATGAGGCATCATTGGATAGATGGAAGGATTGTGATAAACAGGTGGAGATTCAGTGGCGGAAAGTTGTGTTTTCGTTTGAGGACTTTTTTTTACAGTTTTCACTTAATGTCTCTAGTGAGAATTAACCCCTTGAGTATTTTTGTGGTGGGATTGAGCAATGTATTTGAGAATGCTCCCTTTTCAGAAGATCTTGAGTATATAAACTAGGAAAATGTAACCATAATAAGAATAAATTGTTTACAGACTTTAGTTAAAATAAAATAGTCATGATCAGTGTAATTATCATAGACCTTGGAAACGTAACAGTTTACTATTTGGCCACTGAAACAATATTAGTACTAGTTGAAATATCATCATATTGAAAGAATTTGTGTTAAAGTCACAAACAGAATTGTGTTTTTTTTACACTAGTTACAGTTGTATTAAACAGTGTTTGCCCCCTTCCTGATTTCATATTCACACTTAAATGTTTCAGATCACCAAACAAGATGAAATATTAGACAAAGATAACACAAGTAAACACAAAATGCAGTTTTTAAATGAAAGTCTTTATTATTACGGGAAAAAAATCCAAACCTACAGGGCCCTATATGAAAAAGTGATTTTCCCTACCCCTCCTTAAAACATAAATTAACTGTGGTTTATCACATCTTTGGGAATCTGTTATGTTTCGGTAGCTAAGGAGGACAGGAGCAAAAAACCGCCAAAGCAGCAAGACACCAGAGAGGCTGGACCTAATGGGTTGCAGATCCCTAAACTAACTGCACAATTAGAAGTAGCCGTGGAGCGTTCCTACAGTGATCCTAGATGCCTCGGCACAGACGGAGAGTTAGCTACACCTGAAGATAGAAAGAGGAAAGCTAACTGCCCCGGAGTAGAGACCCCAAAGAAATAGGAAGCCCCCAAACATGTAATGACGGTTAGACAAGAGGAAAATACGAACACAGACAGAAAATAGAATAAGCAAATGTTGGGGCACAAATCTGTCTAGAAAGCAAAGTACAGGAGAGAAATTCTGTCTGCAACCCAGAAAATCCTTAACAAAAATACCAGCACTTCTAATTACAAAAAACCTGAGACCCCACGATCTCGACCACCTATATCAGATCTCTGGTGTGACACACAGCTACCCAGCAGTAAAAAATATCACAGGAACAGAAAACAATTGCAAATACAAAATGAGAACAGGAGGCAGCGCAAGTCCCCAAAGGGGACCCGGCTGAAGTCCAAGGCAAGACTGCAAAAAGCAAGGGAAACCAAACCACAGAAAAAAAAAACAGAAAGTCACTTATCTGAATGACAGCAGGAAAGCAAGCTGAAATTCCAACAAAGACCTGGAAGCAACAATTGATTACCGGCGAGGATCATGGGAGTTCAGCTCACTTATATCAAGCCAGTCACCCCACCTGAGACCCATTCCTTAATTGGTTCAATACCCTCAGCAACCACCGGAGGGAGCCTCTGCTCCGAAGTCGTCTCCAAAACATTCACAACAGGAATCTGAGTTCAAATTCCCTAGCTGCTCGCAGGCCTGATTACTGCACACCTGTTCTCAATCAAGAAATCACTTAATTAGGACCTGCCTGACAAAGTGAACTAGACCAAAATAATTTCAAAGGCTAAATCAAAAGCTAGACATCATGCCGCAATGGAAAGAAAATCTGGAACAAATGAGAAACAAAGTAATTGAGATATAGCAGTCTGGAAAAGGTTATAAAGCCTTTTCTAAAGCTTTGGGACTCCAGCGAACCACAGTGAAAGCCATTATCCACAAATGGCGTAAACATGGAACACTGGTGAACTGTCCTAGGAGTGGCCAGCTGACCAAACTTACCTCAAAAGCAAAGCGACGACTTATCCAAGAGGTCACAAAAGACCCCACATACACATTTTGTGGTACATGCCTTACATTTATTTTTCAACTTTTTTGTTTTCTCATTTTCACCACTTATTATTTATTTTTTTTTTTCATTCTTTTTCTTTATTTTTCATTTATATATTCTTTTTATATTCATATTATTTTTATTTTTCATTTTTCATAGGTTTACTTGCAACATTCTATATTATTTTTATTTTTATACATTTTTCCTCCTTCCCTCCCATTCTTCCCTTTTAGTTACATTTTATTTTATTTCTCCTCCTTTTTCATTTTTTTTTATTCTTTATTCACTATTTTTGTTTATTTGTTTAGTTTATACTTTCATATTCAATCTTCTTTCATATTACATGTATGTATACCCCTTACAGGCTCTCATCTTCCCAACCTTTGCATTTACCCACATCATGAGTTACATACACCTTTCATTTTTTCTGGTGTCCATTCAGATGTCTCTAATGACGTGAACACTCTCTCCCTGTCTGCCTGCCTCCCGGGAGCAACGCATGCGCTTTACTGCTTTCACATTCTACAGATGCTTTCCGGCGTGCGCACACTGCGTACCTCTTCACACATGCGCCCTTTCCCTGTTTGGGCAGTGACGTCTGCCCTCACGGGTTCATCCTGCTTCCTGTTTGCTCACTTCTGTCTCTGCCGGCTGATCACCGGCTGATGCTGGCTTGTCATTAAGCAATGGGGTAAACAGGTATTTATACCCACCTGGCCACAATTACAGCACTTCCCCTGACAAAGCCGCACTGGTTACTGTGATACGCGTGGGGCTACATTCGGGTCCTCCACTCATGTCCTCACCTACCTGGACGTCCCTACCTGTCTGATTTAAGCCTGGTTGTACTGCTGTGAGTCTCTCCAATTATTTGGTTATCCTGCTGGAGTACTTTCCATTCTATTGGCCATGTGGCCATTTACCAATTGTTCATCAGCCTATTTCCAGCCCATTGTTTTCTCACAGTGTTGTACTCCACTGCCTGGGTTTTGGTTCTCTATGGCATTTTGCCTGCAGGGTTTCTTTATGCTACAGCTGATAGGATTGGACTCTTAGACCCTAATCCAGGTCTTGAGGGTCACTCCAGGGACATAGTCCTAATTTGTACACAAATATATGCCTTGTGCTTATAAGTCGCTTTGATGACAGGGTGCACTGTGTATTATTTGGTATGAGCCATATTGTTTGATTCTTATAAGGCTTACAATATAGTGCATCATATTGAGATTTATTTTCTACTATTTGCAGGGGGGCTCGAGTGGTTGTAGCTATGTTTTTATTTATGTTTTAAATGTCACTTTTTGTAATTGTGTGCTAATAAAGATTCTTACTTTATTTAATATATTTGTTCTGGTGTAGTGTGCATTCCTTAACAGTAGTGCTTTTTTCTTCTTTTTTCTGATCAAAAGACCCCACAACAACATCCAAAAAACTGCAGGCCTCATTAGCCTCAGTTAAGGTAATTGTTCATGACTCCACTATAAGAAAGAGACTAGGCAAAAATGGCATGCATGGCAGCGTTCCAAGACGAAAACCACTGCTGAACAATAAGAACATAAAGGCTCGTTTCAGTTTTGAAAGAAAAATTCTTAATGATACCCAAGACTTTGGGAGAATACTCTGTGAACTGATGAGACAAAAGTTGAACTATTTGAAAGGTGTATGTCCCATTACATCTGGTGTAGAAGTAACACAGCATTTCAGAAAATGAACATCATACCATCAGTGAAAGCTTTGGTGGTAGTGTCATGGTCTGCGGTTGTTTTGCTGCTTCAAGACCTGGAAGACTTGCTGTGGTAAATGGAACCATGAATTTTGCTGTCTACCAAAAAATCCTGAAGAAGAATGTCCAGCCATCTGTTCAAGACCTCAAGCAGAAGCACATTTGGTTTATGCATCAGGATGATGATCAAAAACACACCAGCAAGTCCACCTCTGAATGGCTTAAGAAAAACAAAATTAGTCTTTGGAGTGGCCTAGGCAAAGTCGTGACCTTAATCCGATTGAGTTGCTGTGGCATGACCTTTAAAAAGGTTATACAAAAATATTTTTTATGAATGTCGTAATTTTTTTTCCTGTGTGTCTACTGTGGTAACACTCTGTCCCTGTACACATGGTGTCCAGTTGTTTTTCTTATTTTTGTCATTTTATATTTATTCAATAAAGATTCTATTTTAAGGATCATACTCTGTTGGCGATAGTTCATTCATTTGACTTCAGCTAGTGTTAACTGCATTTTGAGTTTTCTGTCCTCTGTACATGTATTGGGACCTTTAGTGATAATAGTGTTTTAATGTGCCCATTTTGAAGATAACAACTTGTAGTGAATAGGCCCTTTAAATTCAACTGAGTTTTTGAGCTGTTGACAAAAGATCTGGCAGACAGCTGTGGCTTCTGTCTCCTATGTGAATAAACTCTTAGCTATAGCTTTTTGTATTTCTTTTTAATATATTAATGATTCTTTATCGAAATGTATTTATCTTTTAATTACACTACACTAAAAAACTCTCCTGTACCTGCAGAATATTGCAATTTTCCATATACACCAGTCCTCCTTTCTCCCAACCAGCACGGCCTGTGATTTCAAAGTCAGCATGTCGTCTGGAGTTTCCTGAAAAAGAACCGCAATCTCATCCTAATTAAAAATGTCCCCAGGCTAACACAACAACGGAGCAGACAGGACATTCTTTACCAACATCTCTGCTCAAGCTTTATCTGTATCATTTTTCTCTTTGTGACACTTCTGAGAAAATAAAAGAAAAAAAAATCTTTGCAGTTATTTTCTTTTTGTGCACAGATGCTCATTTGTACTCAGAGAACATCTTGGGCCCTTTCCATCTCAGTTCCATTCGGTGTTATTTCTCGGCCTTTTGAATCACTTTCTTTTGTACACCGAAGACTGAAAATAGAACTAACACATAGTGTACCAAAGCAGTAATCTGTTGAGGCACTTTCTAAAGGGCAAATATAGCTATTAGAGGCTAGACCCTAAAAAGGTACTAAGACTTTCTTTTTGTTTCTCATGACTGGTTTTATTTTTTCCTTGACACAAGCTGCCAGCTAGCACAGTAAGAACAATTTATCAAAGGCAGCGATGTGCTGTAAATTTTTGCAAGCTATAAGTCAGTTTTTATATTGCTTTTTAAGGTTGCATGACCTTTATAGCAAATATAAGTGTAACCCCTTCATAATGTCAAAATAAGTCAGTAACCCTTTACATTCCCTTTTTATTTGTACAAACTGGGTATCATTATATAATTATCAACTTAAAATAAGAAAATTTTAAGATTATCAGTAATTTGTGAGCATATTTCATCATCCCATGTCACATATGCCTCTGAGTGTACATTATATTGAAGGTAGTAGAGACAAGTACATAACTCTATTCTAACACTTTAAGGCTGGGGTCACACTGGTAACAAAATCGTACCACTGCAAAGCGATGAAATATCGCATTGCAGTCGGACCAATGTTAATCTATGGAGCAGCTCCCAGTATCAGATTTTTTGTGGTCCGTTTTAAACGTGCGAGTGCAATCGCAGCATGCTGCGATTGTCACCGATTGTGGGTCGACAATCGCCAATGCAAGTCTATGGGTAGGGAAAATCGGATGCTAGACGCATCAATGTTCATAAACTTTTCTGCGATAATCGTCCCACTAAAACGGTCAGATTTAGTTGACGGTGTGTGTGACCCCAGTCTAAGACTTGTCATTCTTGAATGGTTATTTTCATTATTATTAGTTTTCACCTATTGAAGGATAGGTAATAGGTTGCACATCAGTGGGAGTCTGACTCCTTGTACCCCCAATGATCTTGTGAATGGGGCTCTGAAATGACCCATTAGCATGGAGCAAAGGGTGCGCATGCCCACCACCACTCCCATCATCCTTTATGGGACTGAACTGATATACAGTCATGGCCAAAAGTTTTGAGAATGACACAAATATTAATTTTTACAAAGTCTACTGCTTCACTTTTTCTAATGGCAATTTGCATATATTCCAGAATGTTATAAAGAGTGATCAGCTTAACAGCAATTACTTGCAAAGTCAATATTTGGCTAGAAAATGAACTTTATCCCCCAAAACACATTTCAACATCATTGCAGCCCTGCCTTAAACGGACCAGCTAACCTCTTTTCAGTGATTGCTCCATTAACACAGTTGTGGGTGTTGATGAGGACATGGCTGGAGATCAATCTGTCATGATTAGGTAAGAATGACACCACTGGACACTTTAAAAGGAGGCTGGTGCTTGGCATCATTGTTTCTCTTCTGTTAACCATGGTTATCTCTAAAGAAACACTGCAGTCATCATTGCAATGCACAAAAATGGCCTAACAGGGAAGAGTATCGCAGCTAGAAAGATTGCACCTCAGTCAACAATCTATCGCATCATCAAGAACTTCAAGGAGAGAGGTTCCATTGTTGCCAAAAAGGCTTCAGGGCGCCCAAGAAAGACCAGCAAGCGCCAGGACCGTCTCTTAAAAGTGTTTCAGCTGCGGGATCGGGCTACCAGTAGTGCAGAGCTTGCTCAGGAATGGCAGCAGGCAGGTGTGAGTGCATCTGCACGCACTGTGAGGCGGAGACTCTTGGAGCAAGGCCTGGTCTCAAGGAGGGCAGCAAAGAAGCCACTTCTCTCCAGAAAAAACATCATGGACAGACTGATATTCTGCAAAAGGTACAGGCAGTGGACTGCTGAGGACTGGGGTAAAGTTATTTTCTCTGATGAATCCCCTTTTCGATTGTTTGGGACATCAGGAAAACGCCTCATTCGGAGAAGACAAGGTGAGCGCTACCACCAGTCTTGTCTCATGCAAACTGTTAAGCATCCTGAAACCATTCATGTGTGGGGTTGCTTCTCAGCCAAGGGAATCGGCTCTCTCACAGTCATACCTAAAAACAGCCATGAATAAAGAATGGTACCAGAATGTCCTCCAAGAGCAACTTCTCCCAACCCTCCAAGAGCAGTTTGGCGATCAACAATGCCTTTTCCAGCATGATGGAGCACCTTGCCATAAAGCAAAGGTGATAACTAAATGGTTCAGGGAACAAAACATAGAGATTTTGGGTCCATGGCCTGGAAACTCCCCAGATCTTAATCCCATTGAGAACTTGTGGTCAATCATCAAGAGACGGGTAAACAAACAAAAACCTAAAAATTCTGACAAAATGAAAGCATTGATTGTGCAAGAATGGACTGCTATCAGTCAGGATTTGGTCCAGTAGTTGATTGAGAGCATGCCAAGGAGAATTGCAGAGGTCCTGAAGAAGAAGGGACAACACTGCAAATATTGACTTGCTGCATTAACTCATTCTAACTGTCAATATAAGCTTTTGTTACTCATATGTTTGCAATTATTATATTTCTGTCTGTGATAAAAACATCTGTCAAACACACATAAAAACCAGAGGGCAGCAGATCATGTGAAAATATAATATTTGTGTCATTCTCAAAACTTTTGGCCATGACTGTATATCAGTAAGGAATCATACCCATCACCATGAAAAGAAAGGTTCGATTTCAGTCGAGAAGAGTGGTATGAGTGTAATGCAAGTGTCATGCGATTTTCATGCGAGTACAATCCGAATTTGAACACCTAGCATCCGATTCACATGCAAATTCGATCCGATTATAGCGAATTTAAAGCGAGAAAATTTACATAGAGCAATTCTTTATGTAATTCACACATAGTTTTCCAAGGAAATATTCTTCAAGAGATATACACATATATAGAGAGAGAGATTAGATAGATATACATATAGATAGATAGATGCAAAAAGATATATATAAATATGTGAGTGAGATATATGAGTGCTTTGTGTGTGTAGTTTACTGTACATGTTTTTTTAAGTAAATAAATTTCTTTCTGAAAAAAAAAAGGCGTGGGATCCTCGACATTTTATTAACCAGCAGAGGGAAAGCGGACAGCTGGGTGCAGATCTTTATAGCCTGGGAAGGGGTAATACACATGGAGCTTCCCAGCCTATTAATATCAGTTCACAGCTGTATACTTAGCCATACTGACTATTTAAATGGGGGACCCCCCTAAAAAAAATAATATAGGATCCCCCTATAATTAATAAAAAAATACATGTACAGACAGCTGCACAAGCACTGTACTAACAACCAATAAAGAAAAATTGAACCTACACAATTCAAAATACAAATATTTAATTTATTGAAAAATATAAAGAGACATATACATACAAATACATTAAAAAGTGGGAGATCCAGAACAGAGGCACCACTACCCACAATGTATAATATAAATATATAATGCCTGTACAAATTGGTAATATACCCCAAACTACAAACTGTTACCACCCTCCAAACACAATAACAATGCTAGTGACAACAAATAAACAGCATATAAGAGTTAAGTCAGAGAGTGAACTGTTATGTTACGGTAGCTGAGGAGTGCAGGTAAAAAAGGAAATACACCAGAGCAGTTGGAATCTATGAGATTGCAGTACCCTGACTAACCACCGCAACTAGAGGCAGCCGTGGAGCGTTCCTACGATGGTCCTAGACGCCTCGTCACAGCCTGAGAAACTAACTACACCTAAAGATAGAAATAGGAAAGCTATCTGCCCCGGAGCAGAACCCCAAAGATAATAGAAAGCCCCCAAACATGTAATGGCGGTTAGACAAGAGGAAATACTGACACAGAAAGAAAATAGTATGAGCAAACGCTGGGGCCCAAACTATCTAAATAGAAAAGGATAGGAAGGGTACTTACTGCAATCCCAGAAAACCCTGAAAAACACCAACTCCACTAATTTCAAAATCACCTGAGATCACACGACCTCTACCACCTAAATTAGTTCTCTGGTGTAACAAAAACAGCAGCCACTGAAAAAACTGCAAAAAGCAAAAGTACAAAACACAGTGGCTGGACTAAACTGAGAGGGCAAAAGCCCCCGGAGGGACCCAGAAGGCCCCCACAGAAGTGCAGGACAAAATGCAAAAATATAGCAAAAACACAAAATAAGAAATTGTCTTATCTGATAGCAGGAGATGCAGACACGACACAGCAGGCTACAAGGGAAACTGGAAAGAAGGATTCAGACCAGAACAATTGATCACCGGCAACCTTGATGGGAAAATGATTCCCTTAAATAAGACCAATCAGTAACACCTGATTCCCAATCCTCACTAGTACCGCTTGTAACCACCAGAGGGAGCCTCTGTTCAGAACTCATCTCAAACCCATTCACAACAGTGCCCCCCCCTTGAGGAGGGGTCACCGAACCCTCATTTGAGCAACCAGGTCGGTCAGGATGAGTTCTATGATACGCACGGATAAGTCTCCTAGCATGGATGTCCGAAGCAAACACCCAAGAATTATCTTCCTGACCATAACCTCTCCATTTAACCAAATACTGGAGTCTTCGTCTAGAAAAACGAGAATCCAATATTTTCTCAACCACATACTCCAGATTGCCCTCAACCAAAACAGGGTCAGGAGGCACAGCAGCAGGAACCACTGGCTCAACAAACCTCTTCAACAAGGACTTGTGGAACACGTTATGGATCTTAAATGTCCCTGGAAGAAGCAAACGAAAAGAAACAGGATTAATAATCTCCATGATCTTATAAGGTC
Organism: Oophaga sylvatica; assembly: GCA_033576555.1. Taxonomy (NCBI): domain Eukaryota; kingdom Metazoa; phylum Chordata; class Amphibia; order Anura; family Dendrobatidae; genus Oophaga; species Oophaga sylvatica. Next base: position 323,154,201 of record JARQOD010000002.1, read on the forward strand.
CAATGAACCTAGGCTTAAATTTAGGAGATGCTACTCTCATAGGAATATTCTTTGAGGACAACCAGACCAAGTCCCCCACTTTAAACCGAGGACCATCAGTCCTATGCCGGTTAGCAAACCGCTGGGCCTTCTCCTGAGAGAGGGACAACCTCTCCACTACCTGGTCCCAAATCTGCTGCATACGCTCAACAACAGAGTCAACACCTGGACAGACAGAAGCCTCCGTCTGTCCTGAAGAAAATCGAGGGTGAAACCCAGAATTACAGAAAAACGGAGACATCAAAGTGGCAGAGCTAGCCCTATTATTAAGAGCAAACTCAGCCAAAGGCAAAAAAGAGACCCAGTCATCCTGATCAGCAGACACAAAGCATCTTAGATAAGTCTCCAATGTCTGGTTTGTTCTCTCAGTTTGACCATTGGTCTGAGGATGAAATGCCGAGGAGAAAGACAATTGAACACCCAGTTTAGAACAAAAAGTCCTCCAAAATCTGGAAACAAACTGGACTCCTCTGTCAGACACAATGTTCTCAGGAATGCCGTGTAAACGAACCACGTGCTGAAGGAACAACGGCACCAATTCAGAGGAGGAAGGCAACTTAGGTAATGGCACAAGATGTATCATTTTGGAAAACCTATCACAAATTACCCAGATGGTGGTCATTCTCTGAGAAACAGGAAGATCGGAAATGAAATCCATAGAGATATGGGTCCATGGTCTCTTGGGCACAGGCAATGGCATCAACAAACCACTAGAGCGAGAGCAAGGCTTGGAGCGAGAGCAAGTCCCGCAGGACTGCACAAATTCCCTGACATCGCGAGACAAGGTAGGCCACCAAAAGGACCGACTAACCAAGTCTCTGGTACCAAAAATTCCGGGATGCCCAGCCAATGCGGAACAATGAATCTCAGACATCACACTCTTTTTCCATTGGTCCGGGACAAACAATTTTCCAACAGGGCAGCGCTCGGGCCTATCCTCCTGACACCCCTCCAGAGCAAGTCTCAAATTGGGCGAGATGGCGGAAAGAACTACACCCTCCTTCAAAATAACAGAGGGATCAGATAGCTCAGGAGAGTCCGCAAGGAAACTCCTCGAGAGGGCATCCGCCTTAACATTCTTAGTGCCAGGAAGAAAGGAAACCACAAAATTAAAACGTGTGAAAAACAAGGCCCACCTGGCCTGTCTAGGATTGAGTCGCTTGGCAGATTCCAGATAGACCAGATTCTTATGGTCCGTAAGGACCACCACCTGATGTTTGGCTCCCTCCAGCCAATGTCTCCACTCTTCAAAAGCCCACTTCATGGCCAATAACTCCCGATTACCCACGTCATAATTACGTTCAGTAGGAGAAAATTTTCGAGAGAAAAAGGCACAAGGGTTACTTTTAGAGGTCTCTGGATCTTTTTGGGACAAAACGGCACCTGCCCCAATTTCAGAGGCATCAACCTCCACCTGAAATGGCAGAGAAACATCAGGCTGCCGTAGAACAGGAGCAGAAGTGAATCTCTGCTTAAGTTCCTGAAACGCAGAGACTGCCTCAGGAGGCCAATTCACCACATCAGAACCCTTTCTGGTCAAATCAGTTAATGGTTTAACAATAACAGAGAAATTACCAATAAATTTACGATAAAAATTGGCAAAACCCAAAAATCTCTGAAGAGCCTTTAATGAAGTAGGTTGGACCCAATCACAGATGGCCTGAACCTTGACCGGGTCCATTTCAATAACAGATGGGGACAAAATGAATCCCAGAAATGAGATCTTCTGTACGCCAAAAAGACACTTTGATCCCTTCACATACAGAGCATTCTCTCTCAAAATCTGGAATACAGTTCGAACATGTTTCACATGAGAGTCCCAGTCATTAGAAAAAATCAAGATATCATCCAAATAAACAATCAGAAACTTGTCCACAAAATCCCTGAAAATGTCATTCATGAAGGACTGGAAGATGGAAGGAGCATTAGTGAGCCCAAAGGGCATCACAAGGTACTCAAAATGCCCTTCAGGGGTGTTAAATGCCGTCTTCCATTCATCCCCGTGCTTAATGCGAATAAGGTTATACGCCCCCCTGAGGTCAAGCTTGGTAAACCAAGTAGCGTTTTTCACCCTGGAAAACAGGTCAGAAATCAAGGGTAACGGGTATTGATATTTCACAGTAATATTGTTCAAGAGACGATAATCAATACACGGCCTTAATGAACCATCTTTTTTGGCCACAAAGAAAAAACCGGCACCTAAGGGTGAAGAGGATGGTCTGATATGACCCTTCTCCAATGATTCCTTGATATAAGACCGCATAGCGTCATGTTCAGGTACAGACAAGTTAAAAAGGCGACCCTTAGGGAATTTACTACCTGGCACTAATTCAATAGCGCAGTCATAGCTCCTATGGGAGGTAAGGATGCAGATTTACTTTCGCTAAACACATCAGAAAAATCAAACAAAAAGTCAGGAACATCCTCAGCCTGGGGGAGGCAGAAAAAACAGGAGTGTTGGTATTAACACATTGGCAGCCCCAACTGGTTACAGACACAGATTTCCAATCCAAAACAGGATTATGAGACTGTAACCAAGGGAAACCCAGCACGATAATGTCATGCAGATTATATAGAACCAAAAATTTGCAGCACTCCTGGTGATCAGGTTCAACCCTCATTATCACCTGAGTAGAAAACTGGGGTTTATTCTCAGCCAAAGGGGTAGAATCGATCCCCAGTAGGGGAATAGACTTCTGTAGGGGTATCAAGGGAAATCCACAACGTTTAGCAAAATCATAATCCATCAGGTTAATAGCTGCTCCAGAATCAACGAAAGCCTGAGCAGAAAATGAGGACAGAGAGCATATCAGAGTGACAGTTAATAAAAACTTAGTCTGAACACTACCCAAGACAACTGAGCGTGCAAAACGTCTTCCCCGCTTAGGGCAGACTGAAACAGCATGAGAGGCATCACCACAGTAGAAACATAACCCATTGCGCTTTCGAAACTTATGACGCTGTGCCCCAGACACCACTCCATCACACTGCATAGGCTCAGCAGCTGGCTCACAAGGCAACACCACTCCACGCATACTTCTCCGCTCACGCAAACGTCTGTCAATTTGAATCGCTAATGACATAGAATCATTGAGACCAAAGGGGACAGGGAATCCCACCATAACATCCTTTACATTATCCGACAGACCCTTCCGGAAAAGGGCAGCCAAAGCGTCGTCATTCCATTTGGTCAGGACTGCCCACCTACGGAATCTCTGACAGTATAACTCAGCGTCATCAAGCCCCTGATTTAATGCCAACAAGGCTTTTTCAGCTTGATCAGTGACATTAGGCTCATCGTACAATAACCCCAAAGCCTGAAAAAATGCATCAACATCACTCAAAACAGGATCCCCAGGTGTCAGGGAAAAAGCCCAATCCTGAGGATCGCCGCGCAGGAGAGAGATGACAATTTGAACCTGCTGCGCTGCGTTTCCTGAGGACTTAGATTTTAAGGCAAGAAACAATTTACAATTATTTTTGAAATTCTGAAACTTAGCTCGATCCCCTGAAAACAAATCTGGCATGGGGATCCTAGGTTCCACAACAGGCAACCTAGCAAGATATGCAGCAATACTCCGAACCTCAGTGGCAAGCTGATCCACACGGCCAGACAACTGTGCAAACTCCATTGGGAGAAAAGATCCTCCCCAGCACCCAGAGATACAGAGGGAAAAAAAAATGCAACAAACAGAAAAATATCTCTGACAACTTTTCTTCCTTCAAAATATTTTTTCCCTTCTGTGAGTACCATACAATTTTTATGGCCGGTGATACTGTTATGTTACGGTAGCTGAGGAGTGCAGGTAAAAAAGGAAATACACCAGAGCAGTTGGAATCTATGAGATTGCAGTACCCTGACTAACCACCGCAACTAGAGGCAGCCGTGGAGCGTTCCTACGATGGTCCTAGACGCCTCGTCACAGCCTGAGAAACTAACTACACCTAAAGATAGAAATAGGAAAGCTATCTGCCCCGGAGCAGAACCCCAAAGATAATAGAAAGCCCCCAAACATGTAATGGCGGTTAGACAAGAGGAAATACTGACACAGAAAGAAAATAGTATGAGCAAACGCTGGGGCCCAAACTATCTAAATAGAAAAGGATAGGAAGGGTACTTACTGCAATCCCAGAAAACCCTGAAAAACACCAACTCCACTAATTTCAAAATCACCTGAGATCACACGACCTCTACCACCTAAATTAGTTCTCTGGTGTAACAAAAACAGCAGCCACTGAAAAAACTGCAAAAAGCAAAAGTACAAAACACAGTGGCTGGACTAAACTGAGAGGGCAAAAGCCCCCGGAGGGGACCCAGAAGGCCCCCACAGAAGTGCAGGACAAAATGCAAAAATATAGCAAAAACACAAAATAAGAAATTGTCTTATCTGATAGCAGGAGATGCAGACACGACACAGCAGGCTACAAGGGAAACTGGAAAGAAGGATTCAGACCAGAACAATTGATCACCGGCAACCTTGATGGGAAAATGATTCCCTTAAATAAGACCAATCAGTAACACCTGATTCCCAATCCTCACTAGTACCGCTTGTAACCACCAGAGGGAGCCTCTGTTCAGAACTCATCTCAAACCCATTCACAACAGTGAACGCTAAATTGGAAGCAACAGTACAAGCATAATTACCTCTAGTGGATAGTGGTGCCAGCCCCAACGTACGTTTCGGCTCTGCAGCCTTCTTCTGGGGGTGGCATCACACCAACTGAAGCAGGTTTATATATACACAATACACCAATGGAGGGGAACGTCACACATAGGCCCAGTATAACAATGATAATGACTGGTTGTAAAATATAATGAAACACTTAATCTGTTTGGCTAAGGCAATTTATACTGCACAAATCGGAGAGAGTATTATATATGGCGTTGTTACAACAGAGACCATGATTGGTCAAATACTTTCGCACACCCTGAGTCTATCTAGTTCAATAACCCCTCCAATAGGAGACCCAGAGACGAAAAAAGAGGTGTGTATTTTTGGACCAATCGAATGAATAAAGATTCATGTCGCCATATGATCGCTCATGAATCTACTAATGATTGTCAAACCATATGTACTTATCTCCAACTGCTGCTATAGCAGCGCACCTCACACCGATGAGTCACATCCCAGGGCATCAGGCGGCGCGACAAGGAGCCGTTCCCCGATCAAAACCCAAAAACAATGGACTTAATGAATCCTGCAGTTTCGTTCCTTTCCTATGATTATCTGCATCAGTACTTTTAATCTCACCATTATTGTTTTTATTAATAGTTTTTATTTTTATTTACAAGCAGGTTTTGCTTCACCTTTTTCATTACCAAAATTGAATGACGTTTCACATGTGTCCAGTATGCCAGGATGCTCCTTCGTTTGAACGTCAAGTATGGACTCTTTGAAACTTCTAGTATATCGAGATCAATGATCGCTGTTCCTAAAGGTTGTGGACCGAATATGCCCTCATACAATGAATGTTATTATGTATTTATGCCACTGTTCTAGATTGTAGTCTTTACTGTTTTGATATGTTAGAATTCATATATCTTAACCGAATACGTATAACGAATAGCGATCAATTTTAGGAATATCTATTGTTCAGAATGTATTTCAATCTATACATGAAATTTGGGTTGTGTTTTACATCAGATTTTTTTTCCTTTTCATCATCCTTCGGTTTGGTTTAAAAGGCACTTCCTGCGCACAAGTCTAAGTATCTTACCTGTTTGCTGTGCGCACGCGCCCGCTGCGTCTGTTCTGGGTCATCGGGGGGCGTGCCTATTTGGCGCTGAGTCCCGATCATGTGATCCGGCCCCGTCGACGTCATACGTGGGCGGGCTTGGGTTTTGATCGGGGAACGGCTCCTTGTCGCGCCGCCTGATGCCCTGGGATGTGACTCATCGGTATGAGGTGCGCCGCTATAGCAGCAGTTGGAGATAAGTACATATGGTTTGACAATCATTAGTAGATTCATGAGCGATCATATGGCGACATGAATCTTTATTCATTCGATTGGTCCAAAAATACAAACCTCTTTTTTCGTCTCTGGGTCTCCTATTGGAGGGGTTATTGAACTAGATAGACTCAGGGTGTGCGAAAGTATTTGACCAATCATGGTCTCTGTTGTAACAACGCCATATATAATACTCTCTCCGATTTGTGCAGTATAAATTGCCTTAGCCAAACAGATTAAGTGTTTCATTATATTTTACAACCAGTCATCATCATTGTTATACTGGGCCTATGTGTGACGTTCCCCTCCATTGGTGTATTGTGTATATATAAACCTGCTTCAGTTGGTGTGATCCCACCCCCAGAAGAAGGCCGCAGAGCCGAAACGTACGTTGGGGCTGGCACCACTATCCACTAGAGGTAATTATGCTTGTACTGTTGTTTCCAATTTAGCGTTCACTCTCTGACTTAACTCTTATATGCTGTTTATTTGTTGTCACTAGTATTGTTATTGTGTTTGGAGGGTGGTAACAGTTTGTAGTTTGGGGTATATTACCAATTTGTACAGGCATTATATAGTTATATTATACATTGTGGGTAGTGGTGCCTCTGTTCTGGATCTCCCACTTTTTAATGTATTTGTATGTATATGTCTCTTTATATTTTTCAATAAATTAAATATTTGTATTTTGAATTGTGTAGGTTCAATTTTTCTTTATTGGTTGTTATTGGTTTACCATATTTTGAACATAGTCATGGGTCCTTTTTGGCTAGCAGCATCTATATTTTATTAAGTATTTTCTGTAGTTAATATGCTGCACTACTGGACTTTAACACTTTGGTTGATTAAGTACTGTACTAAGTAAATACAGTAGCAACCAAACGTTTAACTTTTTTTTTTAAGTTTGATTACTTCTGTCTGGTTGTTGTGATGTCATTTTCCTGGTGATTTTTGTAAACCGGAAGCAAATGGTTTTCAGCTATAAGGCCGGCGTCACACTGGCGAGTTTGATGCGAGTAAGTCGCACGACTTTCTCGCATCAACACCCGGCACGGCCGCCCGCTCTCGGACCCGAGTGTGCGGCTGTATAGAAACACATGCAGCCGCACGCTCCAGTCCGAGAGCGGGCGGCCGTGCCGGGTGTTGATGCGAGAAAGTTGTGCGACTTACTCGCATCAAACTCTCCAGTGTGACGCCGGCCTAAGGATGAAAGTTGTGTTTGACATTGTTTTATCCCTTTATGTGTTAGTTTTCAACATTTGCTGGGCAAAATGTTTTGCATATTTTGTTATGGGTAGTCGAATTTTTGGATTGTCATGAGTAGTGATGATGAGCGAATTTGTTCGGAAAAGATCGCCAAACATAAATCCAGCACGAATTTGGCACATTCGGATTCTTGATTGGAAATACGAGCAAAATGTTATAAAATCAGGAAAACTCGGTAACATTGGTAAAAGTGCAGGAAAATATTTACGTTGCCACAAAAGTATTTTCAGCACTTTAGCAATGATAATGGTGGTAATGGTGGTGTAACATGAGCGTTTGGCACGTGTTTGATGAGGGAAGGGGGTTTACAGAGCTCAGAGGCGCGGTGTGTTCTTGTAAACAGTCTTTTTTCCCCCTAACTTTATGTGTGCACATTGAGGCTAGCCAATCAGGGCGCAAGAAACACCCACAATGTCCTGACACAACGGCTTGTGTCATTGGCTGCTGAAATCACATGTCCCTTGACATTGTAACAGCGCAGAGAGGCTGCTCCTGACGCTGCCACTGTTAACAGCAAAATTTTAGCTAGTTAGTTAGGTGGTTGTATATCAGTCAGATAGTGTAGCTAGCTAGTGTCCAGTGTGGCTGTTAAATTTACCTTCCAGCACTTTTTGTTTTTTTGGCCATTACTAAGGTCCACAGACAAAGCCAGCAGGGCACATGTCCTACAAGTGTGTTGTGCATTACTTCTATTGTGCTCCATGCACGAGTATAGCATTCTAATTAATATTTTTTCACTAGCTAAATGTGAAACAGCCTGCTGTATCCCACGTTGTCATTTACTGCTGTAGTGATATGAACCTGTCTGCAGACCTAAAGCTCATTAAAAAAAAAATTATAATATTTTCTGCTGCTGAATGTGATATAGCCTGCCGTATCTCACATTGTCATGTTGTGGTGGTGATATGAACCTGTTTTCAGACCTAACGTGCATTAAAAAAAATATAATATTTTCTGTTGCTGAATGTGATACAGCCCTCTGTATCCCACATTGTCATGTTGTGGCGGTGATATGAACCTGTCTGCAGACCTAATGCGCATTAAAAAAAATTATAATATTTTCTGTTGCTGAATGTGATTCAGCCTGCCGTATCCCACGTTGTCATTTTGTGGCGTGATGTGAAGCTGTCTGCAGACCTCAAGCACATTAAAATATTTATTTTTTTCTGTTGATAAACGTGATACAGCCTGCTATATCCCACTTTTTCATTTAGTGGCGTTGAAATTGTTCTGTGTGCGGAGCTGTTGCACATTAAAATTAATTTTATTTTTTTACAAACATGCTACAGCAGGGGAGATCTGGATTTGTCACTAACGTCATATAGTAGGGGACATCTCACTTAGAAATTGTTTGTAGCATCTAGTCAATGTTATACAGGCCTTATTGACAGGCCCAAAAAAATTCTTCTGTTACTAACGTAATACAGTAGGGGACATGTCACTTTGAAATTGTTTGTAGCATCTAGTCAACTACTAGTTTAGTCAAGACCCCCTTTTGAAAAAGCTGCAATGCGAAACTCGCTTCAAGGGGCCACTGGGCAAGGTGTGGGAGCTACCACTGATTAGGTGTAAGCAGGAGTGATTTACTGCAGCATTGGTATCTGGTGCATTGGACACTGTTCCCCTCTACTATTTTCACCAGCCTCTTTATGATACTTGAAGCTGCATACAATAGCTACTGATCTGATCCTGCCCCCTTTGGGTATAGATAGTCTCCCACTCCCCCTAGTTTACCTTCATGTCGCCTCCAGATTCTCCTCTGTGTTTACACTATAGTGTTTCTTAGACAATGAATTTGTATGTGATTAATAAAATCTTATTTATTTATCATGATCTGTGGGACGTATATACTCCATTTTGTTGTTTGCAATATTTTTTAGAGTAGTGCGCTTTATCCATTTCTCTTTGTTGCTCACTCTGGGGGAGAGATATTTTTCTGCTCTCGGCCACAGTGTTACATTGTGCTTGATGATTATTGTTTTAAATGTTATACAGGCCTTATCGACGGCCCCCAAAAATTCTTCTTTTACTAACGTCATACAGTAGGAGACATCTCACTTTGAAATTGTTTGGAGCATCTAGTCAATGACTAGTCTAGTCAAGACCCCCTTTTGAAAAAGCTGCAACGCGAAACGCGCTTCAAGGGGCTGCTGGGCGAGGTGTGGAAGCTACCACTGATTATGGGTAAGCATGAGTGTTTTTCTGCGGCATTGGTATCTGGTGCATTGGACACTGTTCACCTCTACTTTTTTCACCAGCCTCTTTATGATACTTAAAGCTGCATACAATGGCTACTGATCCGATCCTGGCTCCATTGAGTATACATCGTCTCCCACTCCCCCCTAGCTTACCTTCATGCCTCCTCCACATTCTCCTCTGTGTCTACACTACAGTGTTTGTTAGACAATGAATTTGTATGTGATTATTTAGTAAAAACAACTTTATTTATCATGATCTGTGAGATGTATATACCCCATTTTGTTGTTTGTAATATTTTTGGGAGTAGTGCGCTTTATCCATTTCTCTTGGTTGCTCACTTTGGGGGAAAGATATTTTTCTGCTCTCGGTCACAGTGTTACATTGTGCTTGATGATTATTGTTTTAAATGTTATACAGGCCTTATCCACAGGTCCCAAAAAATTCTTCTTTTACTAACGTCATACAGTAGGGGACATCTCACTTTGAAATTATTTAGAGCATCTAGTCAATCTTATACAGGCCTCATTGACAGGCCCAAAAAAATTATTTTGTTACTAACGTAATACAGTAGGGGACATGTCACTTTGAAATTGTTTGAAGCGTCTAGTAAATGTTATACAGGTCTCATCCACACCAAAAAAACAAAAAATTCTGCTACTAATGTCATACCATAGGAGACATCTCACTTTGAAATTTTTTGTAGCAGATTTTCTTTGTCATGCAGGCCTCATCGACACTGAATCATGTCATATTTCACCATCTAATTTTGTGCCGCTGAAATTCAGCTGTGTGCAGAGGTTGTGCAGAGTAAAAAATCTATTTTCAGTTGCTAATAGTGTGCTCCTAGCACACTATCTGAGCAACATGACTGGGAAAAAGTGAGGTCGTGGAGGAAGGGGGATTAGGCTTGGTGTTTGAGGTGTATGTGGGGTAGGTGTTAATGTTTCTGAAAGCAGTATTGAACCACTAACGTGACATCCTATCCAAAGACAACAGACAACTTCTGTTACTGGATGTTGTATTTTTTAGTGTGCTGCATTGTTCTTGTGTAATTGCAGTCTCTAATATCATTAGTGAGGCTTATGTACCTGCTGTTGCTGCTGCTGGGGGATGTTAACACTAATTTGTGGAAATGTGAACAGTCCTGCTTGGGTGTCCATCTGCTTGGTTGGGTGTAGTGAAAGACCTGTTGGTCCCTGTTATACTATTTCTACTGTGGTAAAATTGATGCCACTTTGTTAGCATCTGACACAAATTTTTGTAAATGTGTAGATTCTGCGTTGGGTCTCCTTCATGTGTGTTGCCTGTAGCAGTAGGCTTCCGATTCCGGCAGTCCTCCTCTGTCTTTGAGTCAACTACCCATGTTACTATCCTTACATTTTTCTAACAATGGTAATCCACAAAACTGATATGTGTGCCACCTGAGTGTGGCTGAGCATCACTTGCAATTTTTTGCGGGGTTTTATCACTTATATAGTGCCAATAATTCAACATTTGCTTTACAAACATTACTGGCACTGTCATCATTGGGACTCACAATCTAAATTTACTATTTGTATGTCTTTGTAGAGTGGGTAGAAAATTTTTTACTGGGAGCAAACCCTTGCAAACACGGGTAAAACATACAAACTCTTTGCAGATGCTGTCCTTGGTGGGGTTGTAACACAGGACTACAGAGCTGCAAGACTGCTAATGTTTTTGCGTTGACAACTGAATGTTTCTGTGGTTGGAAGGCTATAACTGTGATTCAAACTGTGTGCCTCACTGCTGTGTTGGGGAAAACCACTGTCAAG
>JARQOD010000002.1:323165546-323413129 GCA_033576555.1 Oophaga sylvatica
TTTCAGATTTTTAATCACCTTTGTTGAATAGGTTTTTGGAATAGACACAGTACGTGAGAATCGAAGGGCTAGGCATGTGAATAGAAGGTCAGAGTACGTGAGAAGCAAATGGAAAGGCAGACTTTACGCTGCATAATGAAATGTTTTTTCTTGTTTTTTGTTTGAAAGGTAACGGGAAAGTTTGTTTATAGATTACCGTCTGCTATAAAAGAGCAGTGGTGCATCGTGTAGAAGGTACAGCAAGTTAATTTGAACGGACCAGGAAGTGATTTTTTTTTTTTTTTATGTGAATAAGATTGAAAAGGTGTTAAATCATCTGTGAGAAAAAGATCACTGACATGTCACAAGAGCAGAATTCAGAGTCACACACATCACATGTCCATCATGTGGAGACACGGGACAGGTGTAGTCTGCTCTCATTGAATAAGGAGCCTTGTACAGGGAAAAACGCTCCCCGCCTCTCTCCACAGGGAGAAGGCATTTTTGTTTCAACGATCCCCTCTCAAGAGCCACAGGGGGACACCCTCTCCTTTTTCTTTTCTCAGTCCCTTTCTCCTTCTTCTTCAGACTTTTCTCCTCTTTCCTCGCTGCCATCCCTCTCTATCCTTCTTTCCCCTCCCTCACATCTCTGACACATCCATTTTCTTCCTCTTCCTCTTCTTCTATCTCTTCCTCTCCAAATCTCAAATCTTCTTCTTCATCTTCTTCTACTTCTCCCCCTCCATCTTTCTCCTCTCTCTCTCCTCCATCTTTCTCTCCTTTTCCCTTCCACTCTTCTCTCCCTCCCCTCCTTCATTCTCCTCCTCTTCTTCACCCTCCCTTCCACCTCTCTCCCCTCCATCTCTCTCCCCTCCTCTTTCTCTCGCTCCTCCCTCACACCTCCCTTCTCTTCCTCTTTTTTCTACTTCGTTATCAACTGGGTCAACGCCCAATCAAAGCAATGTGGTGTCCCTGTATTCAGTGCCTCCAGCACAGGGCACCCTGTCTATCCCAAGCACAGTACAAACATTGCCAGTCATTATATCAGGAGAAGAAAGTGCAAATCTCCCTACACAAAACGCTGCATGTAGCCCCCAGACACAACAACTAGCAGAGCCCACAGCCATGGCTTCACAGGGGGGTAGTATAGCTACAGACACAAATGAGGAACCTCAGTGCCGAGCAGGGCTGCCAGCATGGAACCATGACACTGATCCACCGTAGCCTCAGCAAGGAAGTGGGAAATCCCCATGCAGCAAGACAACTTTTAAGCCCAAATCTCACCCAGTGTATGCACCAAGTACACCATGTCAATTCTTATCTGATGAAGATGAAGATGCAACGTCACACATGCTGCCCAATACTAGGGAAGAAAACCCACAAACACCAAGAGAGCAGGGACAGGTAGAGGCACCATCCTATAAGCCCTTCATCCCAAGCCAGGTGATCAGTATGCTGCCAGACCCAGGGATACACCCCATGCCATTTTGCCAAAAAATGCAGCAGATCCAGCGAACGTATGCAGCAGCCTGGATTGATCTCTGGACCGTAATGGAAATAAAAGCAGGTGATGCATTCTGGCCAATTATGAGAGAACACTTCAAGCTTCCAACAGAGTTAGATGCGTATGCCTGGGAGACAGGACCAAAGCTAATTGAGCAACTCAGAGAATGGGCCAAAAGCAGACTGACAGGACAAACTCTCAGCCTACATGACATAAGTCAAGACAAGACAGAGTCTGTGGAGAAGTTCCATGACAGAGTGATGCAAGTGTTTCAAGATTTGGGCCTCATTACCCATGATCAGACACACAGACGGATGTTGGCACAGGCTTTTGTGCATGGACTGAGAGAACCAATCAGGAAACCACTGGTAGTAGCCAGGCCTGAGTACATGTCAATAGCAATGGATACCCTGCTCGCAGTAGCAAAAAGGATTGAGTCCCACCGGGACAGAAGGGATGTCCAGTGTTACAACTGTGGCGAGTTTGGTCATTTCCGGAACCGGTGTAGAACACTGACTTCGCCCAGAAGAAGAAGAAACACAGAAAACAGTGAAGAACCCCGTCCATAGGACAGGAGCACACCAAGTCCACAGGGAACCCCACCAGTGGGACCAATATCCTGAGAGTGGATGGCGTAGTCAGATCTTTTCTTGTGGAACTCCGCAACCTCACCTATGTATCAGAATCTTCTGCGTCCTGCATGGGAATTGATGGTCAAGTCAGATATTTCCAGATTATGAAGCCCCTGAGCGTGTGGACTCAGCCAGAACGCTCCATCATGTCCCAGTTTGTTGTGTCAAAGGCCTGCACCCTCAACCTATTGGGAGTGGACTTACTGCAGAAGCTGAAAGCGACCAGAATGTTCCAGGAAGATGGGACCATGACACTTTCTTCACCCCTGACCCAAGAAGAAACAGGAACAACCACACTGCAGACCTATCACAGGAGGTGCTGGACATAGTACCAGAAAAGCCACTCCATCACCCAGAGTCAAGATGTCTCTGACCAACTGAAGGTCTAAGTGAACTCGCCTAAGAAGACGGCCTGAGAACTTTGACATTGGCCAGGATATTCAACTCAAGAAGGACCCTACTCGCTTCATGGAATGGCAACACCTCATCCAGCTCCAACGCCAGAGGTTCATCTTTTTCAAGCACCAGGAGGTGCCCCTGCAATCAACCAGTTCACCCAGGCCCTAGACTGGCAAAAGGCCACTCAGCTCTTCAAACTCGTGCACAAATACTGACCTGAGACCGAGCTGGAGAAAAAGAAACTACTGATGGCCCGTGCTGAGAAAAAAGCAGCCGGTGAAGGAGACGTTCCAATAAGAAGACCCCCTGTGACCAGAGCAGGTGCTAACACAGTGACTGCCTTGGTGGAGAACAAGAAAGCCAGCTGGTCGTCATCTCTCATGATGTGGATCCTAGTAGGCGGCTTGTTTTCCCGCCAGCTCTGTGCCGGGAGATGGGAGTCCCCTGCCGCATAGTGAAGGACAAGGCAAAACTGGGCTGCCTCGCCCATTGGAATCAATCCCAGCTTTCCACAGTGAAGAAAAAGACTGTAAACCTCACTGAGTTCAGAATGGTGCAAGGCCTGGAGGCCATGAAAGAGGCTACGGTATTTGAAACCCCAACAGTGCTGAACCGTCACACTCTGCTCTCAAGAGTCCCAGTCACCGCAACGGTATTCACGGTGATCAACCTGGCCAGTGCCTTCTTCAGTATTTCCCCTCCACCTGGAGGCCTGCCTTCACGCACCAGTGCAGTGCATATGGACAATGTTGCCTCAAGGTGCTCAGAAAAAGCCCTTCAAGTTTCACCAAGACAATGTCCTCCATCCTCGTCAACTGGATTGCAGAATATGCAAGAGTCACTCTTCTACAACACGTGGATGACCTTCTCTTTTGTGTGGTTGACATCGATACCTGCACAGTCCATTCCTTGTCTCTCCTACTCTACCTGGAAGAACAGCAACGCAAAGTCTGGAAGAACAAAGTCCAGTGATGTCAGAAGCAAGTTACATCCCTGGGACACTGTATTGCCCACCAGACGAAACACATGTCAAAAGACTGGAAGACCACTGTGGAGAAGATGGCTCCCCCAACAACTCCAAGAATGCTGCAGGCCTTCCCTGGTCTAGTGTAGTATTGCAGAACCTGGATCCCTGATGCCTCAGTCCTAAAGCAGCCTCTGTGTGCTTGCATCAACGCAACCCCGCTCCTTCTATCAGACGCAGCCTTCAACCCATTCAGGAGATTGGAAGATCTCCACTGTCTCAGCGCCAATACCAGGCCTACCTGACTACGAGAAGTCTTTCCGTCTACCTGATGGAAGAAAGAAGGTCATGCTACTGGAGTCCTGATATGGATTCACAGGGGAAAACAGAGACTTTTAGGCTGCCTCTCAGCTCGCTTGGATCCAGTTGCAAGAGGAGCACCCTCCTGCCTGATGGCAGTATCTGCAGCACACACCTTCCTGGACAAGGTTGCTGACATCACTCTTGGACAGCCACTGGAAACTCTCACTCCACACGACATCTTGGCAATCTTCAATCAAGCTCAACCAACAATAATCTCCCCACCGCCAGGCATCTTTGTGGCGCCTCTATCGCCTTTGTCTCATAATGTCACCGTCTCCAGACCTACAGTCCTCATCCTGGCTACTCTACTCCCACTCCCAAGGGGGATACAATATGGACTTTCCAGAACAAAATTTACAGAATTACAGAATGGCTCCAGATTTGCAGATGATGAAGAAGTTTCCACACAGGAAGTGCAGTGACCAGCAATCAAGAAATCCTGTGGTCCAGAAGTCTGGCACCTAGCCTGTCAGCCCAGGAAGCAGAATTGATAGCGCTGACGAAGGCCTGCCAGATGGCAGAAGGCAAGACTGCAAACATCTACACCGACTACAGGTACTCGCATGGCATAGCACACGACTTTGGGCCCATCTGGGCTACAAGGGACTTCATCACAGCAAACGGGACAACCGTGAAGCATCATGGAGCCTTCAGAGACCTGCTGGGTGTACTCCAACTTCCAAAATGGTGGCAATTTGAAAAATCAAAGTGCATGAAAAACTGAGAACAGAAGAGGCGTGAGGCAACAACATGGCGGACATGGCAGCCAAAGAAGCGGCCAAAGGAAGACAGCATGGAGAAGTGGGAGAGGTCGTAGAGCCGGACGGCTACTACATGACGACTGAAGACAAGAAACCTGACAAAAAGACGTCCTGGGATCTGCTCAAGAAGTTGCAAGACCAAGCTCCAAAAGGAGAAGAAGAGCTGAATGCGAAAAAAGCAACACGTGAAGAAGGAAGGCTATCAATAATGGACTTCAAACTCTGCCTACCACAAAGTATGCACCCTATGGTGGTCCAATGGGCACATGGACCCACACCCACATATCAAAGACACAGATGAATGATCTGATTGGTGCTTACTGTTTCGCTTCAGGGATCTCCACCCTAACAGCCAAATTCACCAGCAGCTGTCTGACCTGCGGCAAATGCAAGCCTGGACGTATGGAAGAAAGTCCCCCTCACCTCATCTGGAAAGACCACTCTACCAGCTTCAAAGGATCCAGATAGACCACATCCAGATATCGCCAAGTGAAGGATTCAAATACGCCATTGTGGTCAAAGAAGTATTTTCAAGATGAACAGAAGCGTTCCAAGTCGGCAAAGACTACTGCAAAGCAGCTACTTTCGGAAAATAGTGTGCAGATACGGGGTTCCAGAAGTGATAGAGAGCGATCAGGGACCCGCATTCACAGCAAATCTGACACAAGAGATCTGGTTAGCAGTAGGGTCAGACCTAGGCCTACACACTCCTTACCACCCCCAGAGCAGCGGGAAGGTAGAAAGACTGAACAGAACACTTAAGAATAGGATGCTGAAAATTGCCCAAGAGACACGCAAACCATGGCATGACACACTCCCAATTGCACTGTTTAGCGTAAGGCACACTCCCAGAGACCCAGAAAAGCTGTCACCATACGAAATTTTGTTTGGGTCTAGTCCCAAGTTAGGTGCATTCTTCCCTCAGCAGCAGAATATGCAAAATGATTTCTTGTTTGCTTATGTAATTGAATTGGTCAAAAACTAATGTCCATTCTCGAGTTTTTCTCTTCACTGCCAGATTTGATGGTCCTGTCCAAGAGCCCCAGATGACACCAACCTCTGTGTAACTAGAGGGAAAGCCTGTTTGGATCCACGTATCGCATTGCAAGGAAGCTCCCGTACCAGGAGAGACACCTAAGCCATGAAGGATGTCGTGGATGCTCTGACTGACCAGAGAGATGACCTACCTGATGAAGAATACACACATTTTTTTTCTGAACATGCAGTTAAATAAAGAGACTATGATTGCAAACGCATAAACCCCCGACAGGGACAGTCCTCCTGACCGCCCATTTGCGAAAAGTCTGTATTCGTGGGGGAGACATGCACTAGGCATATTCTCAACCCGCCAGCAGCACAAAAGAGTTGCAGCGCTTTGGGACAGGAGCAGGTTTTTAGGGCAAGTGGTATCTAAGGGTGGACTGTCATGGAAATATATATGTATTCCATATATTCAAAGTATATTCATATATATGCATTCACAGTTAGATAGATCTCACTTGCTAAAAATCCTGTGCTCACACATATCTATGCAAAAGCTGATAGCAGCTATAATCAGTCGTTTTAAACGACCATGGCCTTCATAAGGAACAAGTACAGAGAGTTTTTAATAGATATCTATTGTTTTCTTTATTAGTCATACAGGAATGCTGGGGCAAAGAACAGTAAACAATAAATCTGCAACTTCAGCCCTTTTATCATAATTATCATAATTATCATACTTACACTAGAACAGCCAATAATCTAGCAGCTTTTAATTGCATGTTAATTGACTAACCAGCCCCTTTTTGTAAACGTATAAAACCTTGAATGAATAATAAATGAGTAGTCTTGACGAACTGTTATACTAACACTTCCGTTGTGGACAGTCCTCATTTCGTTCTGAGCGCTCAAAAGACATTTAATAGAGAATTGGGAACGGCACCAGCAAACACTTCAGGATAGACTTATCCTAATTAAATTTCCATAACATGGTCATAGCTATATAATGGAGGCTACGGCTTAACACATGAGCTGTATGTGGGGAGGTGGAAGCCTGCTATGTGTGTTGAGGCTCCAGGACCGAGCCTAAAGTACTGGACATTTGTACTGTGTTTTGCTTTGTGGGTTTGTGGAGCAATAAACCCCATGAACTTTTGAAAGGAACGTGCCTCCTGATTACCTCCCGTTGCAGCTGAGTGAGTAAAATCCTTACAGTGTATATATCCTTTTGTTTCTGTTTTAACCTGTCAGGAGCATGCTCAGTTAGAAAAACTGAATCCATTGCTGGAATCCGTCATTTGACAGATGACGACGGATCCTGCGCCCATAGGCTTTCATTATAACAAAATACGGACAGTGATGGATCCGTATATTTCAGTTTTTCTTTTTTAATAAATTAGCAAAAATGTCTACATTTCTGGTTTTTTTCAGTCAAGATGGGGTGCAGAATGTACATTAATGAGAAAAAAATAAAAACTTTTTTGAATTTACCAAATGGCTGCAATGAAGCAAAGAGTGAAAAATTTAAAGGGGTCTGAATACTTTCTGTACCCACTGTATACTCTTGACTGCATACTTGTATATTGTTCTGTATATATATATATATACTTTTTCACAGTGAGGGTGACCAAGGAGCAGTAGAGGGGGATGATTACTTCGCATAATCTAGACTCTATGCTTCTCTTAATACATCCTAGAACTGTGTTTGCCTTTTTTGCTGCTGCATCATACTGTTGACTCTTGTGCATCTTTGATCTATTAGTATACCCAAGTCTTTTTCACACATGCTGTTGCTTAGTTCTATTCCTCCCATTCTGTAAATGTAATTTTTGTTTTTCTTGCCCAGATGTAGAATCTTGCATATCTCCGTGTTAAATACCATTCTGTTAGTCGCTGCCCATTGTTCAAGCTTATCTACAGCCTTCTGAATCCTTTCTCTGTCTTCTCAAGTGTTAGGGCCCCGTCACACATAGCGACTCACCAGCGATCCCGACAACGATATGAACTTGTCAGGATCGCTGGTGTGTCGCTACATGATCGCTGGTGAGCTGCCAAACAGGCAGATCTCAGCAGCGATCAGGACAGCGACTATGCAGGTAACAAGCGATGCACGTCGCTTAGTTACCCGCAGTGTACAATAGATACCCGCGCGCTGGTGCAGGGAGCTGGTAACCAGGGTAAACATCGGGTTTCTAGGCGCCGCGCAGCGCTTAGAAACCCGCTGTTTACTTTGGTTAACAGCTCCCCTGCACCAGCGCGCTGGTATCTAACATACACATCGGGTTTCTAGGCGCCGCGCGGCGCCTAGAAATCCGATGTTTACCTTGGTTACCAGCTCGCTGATCACTTGTCTCCTGCCTGTCATACGCAGCGATGCGCGCTGGCCAGCGGGAAGCCAACAACTAAAAAATGGTCCAGGACATTCAACGACGATCAGCGATGCCCAGCAGGGGGGCTGATCGTCGCTGCGTGTCACACAAAGCGAGATCGCTGGCTAGTTCGCTGTTGCGTCACAAAATCGGTGACGTTTCAGCGATCTTGCTAGCGATCTCGCTTAGCGTTACGGGCCTTTAGCTATCCCTCCTAGCTTTGCATTATCTGCAAATTTAATCAGTTTACCCACAGTTCCCTTATGTAGATCGTTAATAAAAATAATAAACAGCACTGGGGACAGAACATAGCCTTATGGTACCCCACTTGAAAAACTCTTCCCATTGGATGTGCAACCATTTATTACCACTCTTTGAGTATGATCAGTGAGCAAGTTATGAATCCACCTAAACGTAGCCTTGTAGATCCCACACTTGGTCATTTTTTCAGTCCATCATAGAAGGAAATTACATTAGTCTGGCATGACTTGTTTGGTACAAACACATGGTTAACTACTGTACTTTTTGTGTACTATATTTTTTGCATAGAGAACATTGGTAAAAGCGCTGAAAAACTGTGAAAAAAATTGACCTATTAATTTCTACGTAAAAACCACTTGCTGTTGACATGTTCAGGGTTTTCAGTTCTTTTCTAAATGCTCAAGCTTTCATAAGCTGCCAAGTGTTAAGTAAAAGTGACTAGTATATTTTCACATTTTTCGCTAGCAGGTTGTTCAATACTTTACAATACACATCAATGGGAAGGCTACAAAAATACCCAGAAGACACCCAAGCATCTTCTTAAGCATTTTGTCAGTATTTTTGCTTCAAAAACCACTAGCGTCTTCTTCATTGTTTAAATAAAAAAAACAACTTCAGGAAAACAACCATAAAAAGTCACCTCAAAATGGAAAAAAATGTCAACAAAGTGATGAGGAAACAACCAAAAAACTGTTAAAAAAGCAATGGTAGTGTTTGATCTCCAGAAAACGATGCAGTGTAAACATACTCATAAACTGATGGGGGAAAGATCTCAGCCAACTGAAGGCCTGTCACCAACTCCAGTTGTGTACTATAAAGAACCAAAAACTGACCAGCACTTTCTTATAGAATGCAGCAAGCTGCTTTGACTGTGAATTGGCCATTTTCTGTGCTTATATACTTCAATTTTATGAGTATAATCTATATGGCTGTAATGCAGTTTAACTCCTGTGAGGGATGAAGTGCAGGTCTCTCACCTCCTGAAATGTGTCCCCACTAGTGTTGAGCATTCCGATACCGCAAGTATCGGGTATCGGCCGATATTCGCTGTATCGGAATTCCGATACTTAGTTCCGATATTTTTCCAATATCGTATACCGGAATCAGAAGTTCCCATAATTCTTTGAGAGGCAATGTGATTTTAGTCAGCCAATGAGGAATCTTATGAAGTGTGGGCACATCCTGTAATGCTGCGGTCATCTTAACTAATGGCATGGCTGTGATTGGCTGCTGAAATGATGTCAGAATGCACTATAAAAGGCGCCGCCGCCATTTTAGCGTCACTGTGCTGTGAACTCAGTTAGGGACAGAACGCTGTTCTGCTGACTTTGAGGGACAGTTAGACATTGCGATTTTGTGTACTGTGCTTTAGGCAGGCTAGTTTACCAACCGCTGTGTAAAGCTTCCTTTTGCCAGTGTTGTTTTAACAGCTCTGTGCAAGGTGTGTGTGAGAGTGCAGGTGACGCTGCAGTTTGCTCTGCATCCACCGCTGTTTGTAGGCATCTGCACGTGTCACTCACTGACTCTTTTTTTTATTTTATTTTGTGGAATTGGTGCAGCTCCATTATATTTGAAAAAAATCTAATCTATTAGTGTGACGCGCTTCCATCCGTATACAATACATTGGTTGCAAACACTATAGAAGTACAGAAAGGAGCCTTTCACAGATAGTGAACAGTTGTGTTTCAGTGTTCACTGCAGTCTGTGAGGTTTTGATTTTTTGAGTGCAGATCACGCTCCAGTTAGTTCTTCAACCACTGCTGGTTGTAGTCTGCTGAGCGTGTGTCACTGCCTCATCCTTCACATTTTTCTCTAATTGGTGCTGCTCCATTATATTTGAAAAAAATCTAATCTACTAGTGTGACGCGCTTCCATCTGTATACAATACATTGGTTGCAAACACTATAGAAGTACAGAAAGGAGCCTTTCACAGATAGTGAACAGTTGTGTTTCAGTGTTCACTGCAGTCTGTGAGGTTTTGATTTTTTGAGTGCAGATCATGCTCCAGTTAGTTCTTCAACCACTGCTGGTTGTAGTCTGCTGAGCGTGTGTCACTGCCTCATCCTTCACATTTTTCTCTAATTGGTGCTGCTCCATTATATTTGAAAAAAATCTAATCTATTAGTGTGACGCGCTTCCATCCGTATACAATACATTGGTTGCAAACACTATAGAAGTACAGAAAGGAGCCTTTCACAGATAGTGAACAGTTGTGTTTCAGTGTTCACTGCAGTCTGTGAGGTTTTGATTTTTTGAGTGCAGATCACGCTCCAGTTAGTTCTTCAACCACTGCTGGTTGTAGTCTGCTGAGCGTGTGTCACTGCCTCATCCTTCACATTTTTCTCTAATTGGTGCTGCTCCATTATATTTGAAAAAAATCTAATCTATTAGTGTGACGCGCTTCCATCCGTATACAATACATTGGTTGCAAACACTATAGAAGTACAGAAAGGAGCCTTTCACAGATAGTGAACAGTTGTGTTTCAGTGTTCACTGCAGTCTGTGAGGTTTTGATTTTTTGAGTGCAGATCACGCTCCAGTTAGTTCTTCAACCACTGCTGGTTGTAGTCTGCTGAGCGTGTGTCACTGCCTCATCTTTCACATTTTTCTCTAATTGGTGCTGCTCCATTATATTTGAAAAAAATCTAATCTATTAGTGTGACGCGCTTCTATCCGTATACAATACATTGGTTGCAAACACTATAGAAGTACACAAAGGGGCCTTTCACAGCTACTGAACAGTTGTCTGCAGTGTTCACTGCAGTCTCTGAGGAATAACCACACTTAGGCCTTATAACTTTTCTGACTTTCTTTATCAATCTACCAAGATGAAGAAGGCAGGGAGTAAGGCACGTGGTCGTGGCCGTGGAGTTTCAGCAGGGAGAGGACGTGGGATTCTGTGGCTGCTGCCGCACCCAGTGACACAGCATCCACCAGTTTTCCCCGTGAGCGTTCCTTTATGCGCACTTTTGTAGGAGCTCAGCGTACCCCCCTGCTGCGGGAAGAACAAATTGAAGCCGTTGTTGGTTGGATGGCAGCCAATGCATCGACTTCAATTGCTTCCACCTCCTCTCAGGACCACAGCACTGTTGAACAACCATCTGTCTCTTCACCGCCTGCCAAATTGCCCAGACAGTCAGAGAGTTCTGAACTGGAGCCAGCTGAGTCTCTGCTTCTGTTCTCAGAATCTGTTGGCTTGCAAACAGGGGCCCAGCCAAGCAGCATTCTGGAATGTGAAGAAGAGGCAGTATGCAGTGATGCGCAACAGCTGTGTCTCTCTGAATGTGAAGAGGCGGGTAAGCCAGTGCCGATGGTCAGCACACCGCAGAACGCATCTGATGATGATGAGACTCAGGTGCCAGTTTCTGTTGAGCATGGTGCTGGCTAGACCACCCAACAGCAGCAGGTGTTGGAAGAGGGTAGTGGAGATGATGAGGTCCAAGACCCAACATGGCGTGAGGAACAGGAAGGTGGTGGTAGCAGCTCTGAGGAAGAGATTGCCCCAACGGTCCAAACAGTAGGGAGAGGTAGGCTGCAGACTCGGTTGCCTGTAGCCTCCAGTTTGGCACCCGTTCGTAGCAGTTCTCTTCCAACAGCCAAAACGGGCGCTCCCAGGACTTGCACTGCGTGGTTCTTTTTTGACACACTTGCAGATGATATTTGCTATGTCAAATGCAAGCTGTGTAATCAAAAAGTAAAAAGAGGTAAAAGTGTCAGTAACCTTAATACCACAAATATGTGGAAACATGTGCGGTCAAAGCACGTGGTTGAGTTACAAAGACACACTGGAGATGTAGGCCAACCTACAGCAGCACCTACATCTTCAGCTCGTGTTGGAGCCTCTTCCTCCAGCTCACACACAGCTGGTTCGGCTTCCTCACAGGATCGCCATGGAAGAACCTCTGTCACTGTTGTCCAGAGACCCAGTGTTATTCCACCCACAGCTGCAAGTTCCCTGTCATCCTCACACTCCCAGGCCACAAAACAGCCATCGGTAGCACAGGCATGGGATAAAAGACGGCCATACTCGGCAAACCATCCACGAGCACAGGCTCGCATTGCAAAACTCCTGTCCCTTGAAATGCTGTCATTCAGGCTGGTGGAGACTGACAGTTTCCGTAACTTAATGGCATTGGCAGTCCCACAATACAATGTGCCCAGCCGATTTTATTTCAGCAGGCAAGCCGTCCCTGGTCTGCAAAAGCATGTTGAGGGAAAAATTAAACATGCGCTACTAAACGCCGTCAGTAGCAAGGTCCACCTGACCACCGATGCGTGGACCAGTACCCATGGCCAGGGACGATACCTTTCCCTCACTGCCCATTAGGTCAATGTTGTGGAGCCGGTACAGATCTTGCGAGTGGCGCTGTACGTGTTCTGCCAACTCCAAGGATTGCAGGAATCAAGTCTGTCCACATTGACTCCTCCTCCTACTCCAGTTCCTCAGAATCATCGCTGCAGGAGCCGTCACGGTCTACCTCCACATGGACCCGTGAACGCTTACCTGATGCGACCGATATGAGCACAGCCGTGGCCAAACGTCAACAGGCCGTCCTGAAATTAATTTCCATGGGGAATCGAAGCCACACAGCGCAGGAGCTCTGGAATGCCATCAAGCAGGAGGGCGACGTGTGGTTTTTGCCAGCGAATCTCCAGCCAGGCTTGGTAGTGTGTGACAATGGCCGAAATCTGGTGGCAGCTCTGGGCCTTGGCAACCTCACTCACATACCATGTCTGACACATGTGCTCAACTTGGTCGTGCAGAGTTTTTTGAGGGACTATCCGGATCTTGATGCACTGCTGCACAAGGTCCGCCTAGAGTGCGCTCACTTGCGACGTTCCAGCATCGCCAGATCGCGCATTGCAGCTCTGCAACGCAGATTTCGCCTTCCTGAACATCGCATCATATGTGACGTACCCACCAGGTGGAATTCCACGTTACATATGTTGGAGCGGTTGTGTGAGCAGCAGCCAGCAGTAATGGAGTATCAGCTGCATCAGGCGCAATCAACTCGCAATTTGCGCCGTTCACACTTCACCACTACTGAGTGGGCCTCTATGAAGGACATCTGCCACGTTTTGCGTGCGTTTGATGAGTCAACGCGGATGGCGAGTGCAGATGATGCACTAGTCAGCCTGACTGTCCCCCTTATCTGCCTGCTTCAAAAAACACTGCAAGCACTAAGGGATGAGGTTTTGGAAGAGGTGGAGGATGAGGAGTCACAAATTCCATCACCTTCTAGACAATCAGCGCAACGTGGTTCCTCACAAAGGGCTGGGCAGGGCTCACTTTGTGAGGAGGATGAGGAGGAGTCAATGGAGGAGGAAGACATCGCTCCAGAGGGAGGTACACAACGCTCTAGTCAGTATGTAGAGCGAGGGTGGGGTGATGCAGAGCAGGCAGAGATGAGCCTCTTGCAGGGGACAGCGTTTCTTGGCCAGTTGGGAGTCTGCAGCACATGATTGATTTCATGCTGCAGTGCCTGAGAAACGACCGCCGCATCGCCCACATTCTCACCACGTCTGATTATTGGGTGTACACCCTCCTAGACCCTCGCTACCGGGACAACTTACAAAGCCTCATCACACCGTTGAACCGGGAGCGTAAATGCGGGAGTACCAAGACACACTGGTGCAATCCATAATGTTCTCCATTCCAGCCGAGAGCACTGCTGCTGCTGCTACTGCTTTACAAAGCAGCTCTGTGCGTCGAGGCAGTGGAGACAGCTCTGCAACAAGAGGGAGCACAAGCAGCGCCTCTTCAAAAGGCAAGACCAGTATGTTCCAAATGTGGCGAAGTTTTGTGGCAGCGCCACAAATGTCTACACCATCCGAGACGGCTCCAGTCAGCAGGAGGCAACGTTTCCGTAAGATGGTGACAGACTACATGTCTTTCCCTCTCAGTGTACTCCCAGATGGCTCTTCCCTATTCAAGTTTTGGGTCTCTAAGCTGGATACATGGCCAGAGCTTAGCCAGTATGCATTGGAGGTGCTGGCTTGCCCTGCTGCCAGTGTATTATCGGAGCCCGTCTTTAGTGCTGCAGGTGGTGTACTAACAGACCGTCGCATGCGACTATCCTCCGATAATGTAGACCGGCTTACTTTTCTGAAAATGAACAAGGCATGGATCTCGCCAGAATTTGTCTGTCCGTTTTCAGATTAAATAACTGGTTCGCAACGTTATCCATGTCTCCTGTTATGTTCATCTTTCTACCACCTGAACGCTACTCCCTGGGCTACAACACTGCCAGTTGCTGCTCAGAAGTGTAGTGTCCACAGACCAATACACAAGCTATAGTGTTAGTGGGGTTCAGTAACGCCAGCTGTTCCCCTGCTGTGTGTCCGGCAAGAAGTCTCCTGTTCCCTACACATGCACAGAAAAACCCATGTCGAACATGCTCCAAATAGGGAAGAGCCGTCACCCTGATTGTTATGCTTAAAACATGAAATTGTGAAGTTTTCCAGGCCTAGAATGATAAATTTTTATGACAAATATGGACAAATAATAATTTGTCATCACAGCGCATATCTGCACATGTCTATTAGAAATGGTAACAAAAACTAAAACATAGTGTTCACTTTTTGAAATTAATGCATAAAAGTACATTTCATACTTATCAATTAATGCTTTTTAAGGAACTTTATCTGTACCTGTAAGATAATGCAGTCAATGGATGTACGAATCATAAAATCCTCATCATCATCATCACGAGTTTTATTTATGACAGACATTATAAAATAGATAATGAACTCGGCACTCAACTTTAGTATAGTGAGAATAAAGATTTTTATTCACAGTAGTAACACGAAATGTCTTCTGCATATGGGGGGGCACGTTCGAGTCCTTAGCACTCTTTCATCAATTTCTGAATTGCTCTTGGCCCGGACTCAGCTTTACCATCTCACACGACCACTCCAGGATCAATTTCCTAGACACTGTGATTATAAAGGATTCCAGTGGCTGTTTATCCACTGATCTATATGTCAAACCGACAGATCGTAACAGCTTACTTCATTTTAATAGCTTCCATCCAGTCGCCATGAAGAAATCCATTCCGACATCCCAATTCTATTGGGTCAAAAAGATCGTCTCCGATCATACCACTCAGGAAACCCGCCTCTCAGAAATGAATTCAAAATTTAGAGAGAGGGGCTATCCACAAGGGGTCCTGGATCGTTCCAGAACTACGGTCACTCGCAATAAACAAGATATGGGGGGCAGAATTGCTTTCGTACACCATTACCACCCCTATGCGTATATATTGCACAAATCCATTCGCCAACATTGGCCGCTCCTCCAGACTGCGCACCCGGACATTAAAGAATTCTCTAGACCTTTTCTCCCATGCTTCCGCCGTGCACCCAACCTAAGGGATGCATTGATCAGAGCTGACTTAGGCCCTAAAAAATCAGGAACTACACAACAATTCCTGAAAAAACCAAGAACGGGCACTTTCCCATGTCTGGGATGCACTCAATGTAATAACGTACTCAGAGGAGAAACCATCCATCACCCATATACGGGAAAAACATTTAGAGTCCGTGGTTTCTTTACTTGCGACACGGCCTTCGTGATATACGTGATTAAGTGTCCTTGTGGGTTATTATATGTTGGGAAACTAGTCAACCTGTAAAACAACGCATTTCAAAACACAAATCAACCATAAGATGTAAGAATACCTTACTCCCCATCCCACACCACTTCATCACAATGGGACATACCATAGCCCAATTAAAATACCAAGTTTTGGAACAAATACCACATTCACGACGAGGAGGCGACCGCATACGTCAATTGAAAAGGAGAGAGGCGTATTGGATACACACCCTAGACACTCTATCACCTAAGGGTCTTAATCGTGAATACGATTTACTCTCCTTCATGTAATTCTGCATATGACCACTGAGGCTATAATTCCCCCACCCCCCTTTTTTATACATCACTTGCCATATACCACATGATATGTTGATCTCAGCCAGGTGTTTATTTATTTAATAATCCGTGCTCCCATTTTCCCATACTGTCTTCTGATAACGCACTATACCAATATGAATTTTGCTGTGACACCCTTTTACTTTATAAATGATGCATACAGATGTTTACACATCACCTGTCATTTACCACATGCTGCTTTGATCTCTGTTAGGTGGTTATTAATTATTCCTTGTTGCCTGCAGATTTGTCTTCCATACTGTCTTATGATAATGTACTAAATCAGTACTCATATTACTGTTATGCCCCTTTTGACGCATACTGATGCTGCAAGCCTGTTATGTATTCCTATCGCTTTAAGCTAATGTATAAGATCGCAATATTTATTGCTGTAAACTCCTTTATGCTTGTACTAACATGCCTCTCTTTCATTCGCTTTAGAGCCGCTTGTATTAAATACTATAATGCTGCCACGTCATCCTGTTGGGCACATCTCCATCAGCACGCCGCTCCTTTACTCCTCCCACCTGTAGGACGGCCTCTGGTTACCTAGTATTCACTTGGAACGCATGTCCATTAACTTCCTGCCACCTCACTTCCTGTCTAATGCTCTGTTTGACTGACACTATAGTCCCGCCTCTTCCTCTCATATACATGCTGCTTTCTAGCTTTCTCTGCACTCAGACTAGCGGTGGACACCGCGTCCAATGCAGAGACCTATCCTCACTACCGGACTCCTTCACAACAGGTCAGTCACAGACAAGTATAGCGGCTCCACCGCTTCACCATCATATTGATAGTTGTGATATTTATGGTATCTATGTTTTGCGCTGTTTCTACAGGTTACTAGTGCAATAGAGGCATTGTCCTCTTCCTCATCTCACCCCACCAACACAGGGTATGTCACATCTACAGGCATAGGCACAAAATCTACTTATACATAAAAGTATATCGGCACTTACGTTTATCTTATTTTCACCTACAGCTATATCCAGCCCTTTCTTTCTTCCCTATGTGGATCAACCCCCTTCCCAGTAGTATCTGGTATGTCCTCACTATATATATTCTTTCTGCCTTTGTGATACCTCTGATACAACTCTGACCTATGATTGCTCCCTAAATCTCCTGAAGCATTGTATACAACTACTCTCTACCTTTACTATTGACCAAAATTTTGATTGTACATACTTTATTTTGTTAATATAATTTTTTCTTCTGTTTTTATAAATGTAGTGACCGATGAAGGTCCATGATATAGGACCGAAACGTTTCGTGTTACTACTGTGAATAAAAATCTTTATTCTCACTATACTAAAGTTGAGTGCCGAGTTCATTTTCTATTAGATACGGTTTGGGAACCTACTCTGGCACCTTCTTGGTTGTGCACACGGTTATTTTTTCATCAGACATTATAAAATACACATACTGATGCCAACTGTAACTTCACACACCATATATGAAATGGCCAGCATCTAAACCTGGTAATAATGTGCAATAATAAATTATTACATCTAGAAAGTGCATCATGCATACTGACAATAGGAAGTTATACCTGCAAGTGCTGTTGAAACAACCACAACAGATATAAATTAATAATGGTATATAGGTATCACAGTGCATAGTTACTCATGGACAATGTCGATGTAATACTGTACCTCAATAAAGTCAGCGTCAACCATTATGCTTGTTAGTCTTGTAGATTGTTAAAGAGGGAACGTTCTTTTTTTGTTGGTCATAGGTGGAGTATTAGACAGTAAATGATTACTGCTGTCGTATTTTTGGCTCCCTAGGGCGCAATAACGCTGCGTAACGTCACATTTTATAGAGTCATCTAATTGACACACGCTACCCTACCCTACGCGTGACAGTAGGAAGGTAGTGTTGACGGATAAAGCCTTGCGCAACCAGACATGCTTTTACCCTCTTCAACACTGTACAAGCAAAAAATGCATGATTGCAGCCGCAGACTTTATTGACGTACAGTATAACATCGCCATTACCCATCAGAGGCTGTCCACTGTCTGATACAGACATAGAATATACCTTTGCTATCTGTAGCCTTTGTTTCACCTACACTTGCAGGCACACACTTAAATTGTGACAATGCATTATGTTTTTTTAAATGGTTATTTTTTATCGTACATTATTGTGTCATCACATTGATGAGTCCATGCTGGACATGTCATACATGCTGTACAAAGTAACGATTTTATTAACTTAAATAATTGAAATGTCTGTGACTGTCACATCTAAATTGCAATGATGATGATGATGAGTGACTATTACAAAATCCATTGTCTTCACTATGTTATGGTTTAACATAGCGTTCCTTAAGCATTATTCATAAATACAAAAATGGACTTTTATTCTTAAATTTACAACACTATATTTTGTAACCAATTTTTTGGGTGGTGTGTTGTTCCATTTCTTGTTGGCATGTGCATATATGCGTTTATATTTGCAGTGTCTTTATTTTTATTCTTGAAGTTAGGAAACGTGTATCTTCGTACCGTGTTAGCCAGTAGATAGAAAAATATTTAGACTTGAGAGTCCGCAGTGGTTGTTACCTTTTAATGGATAACTGAAAAGATGGTAACAAATTGCAAGCTTTCGAGGCTACTCACGTCTCTTCATCAGGCAAAGACTAAAACAAAAAATGAAGCATCACATATTTCTATATACATATAATCATAACACCTATATAATTGATCCATGTAGAGAACATGAATAACCTAAGCAAATAACCGAAAAGGGGGAACTCTACAACAAAGTAACTCAACAAAAGAATAATGAAAAATACAAAAATTTTTATTGAACATAATAAAGATAAAAATGGTAAAATTGGGAGAACCAACACACAATACAGACAAAAAGGTGGGACACCTGAAGCAAGGTAGATGGTAATGAAAGTAACTTAACATGAGGAATGTAAGTAAACATAAATAAATACCCCTAATGAGAATAACATCACATTTGACCATATGAGAAGTGCATATGGCATATAGCACCACAGATATATCAATTTTGTAATCGCCAGGGCATAACTGGACCCATAAGGGTAGGTTAATATTAAACAAATGTAACTGCTACCACAAAAATTGTGGTTAGTATAT
The DNA here is from genome assembly GCA_033576555.1 of Oophaga sylvatica. NCBI lineage: Eukaryota > Metazoa > Chordata > Amphibia > Anura > Dendrobatidae > Oophaga > Oophaga sylvatica. The sequence goes on from JARQOD010000002.1 coordinate 323,184,806, forward strand.
TCGCTGGAAAAAACCCAGAGAAACCCTGAGGATATGCACAATTCATGAGTCAAACTATAACATAAAAAATATATAGGAAAGTATATAAATAACACACATCATGCTACAGATATATACACCACATAGTTACCCTGCAGATCAGGCGTCCACCACACCCGACGCGCGTTTCGCAATGAAATGCTTCGTCCCTGGACGCGCGTCGGGTGTGGTGGACGCCTGATTTGCAGGGTAACTATGTGGTGTATATATCTGTAGCCTGATGTGTGTTATTTATATACTTTCCTATATATTTTTTATGTTATAATTTTTGTGGTAGCAGTTACATTTGTTTAATATTAACCTACCCTTATGGGTCCAGTTATGCCCTGGTGATTACAAAATTGATATATCTGTGGTGCTATATGCCATATGCACTTCTCATATGGTCAAATGTGATGTTATTCTCATTAGGGGTATTTATTTATGTTTACTTACATTCCTCATGTTAAGTTACTTTCATTACCATCTACCTTGCTTCAGGTGTCCCACCTTTTTGTCTGTATTGTGTGTTGGTTCTCCCGATTTTACAATTTTTATCTTTATTATGTTCAATAAAAATTTTGTATTTTTCATTATTCTTTTGTTGAGTTACTTTGTTGTAGAGTTCCCCCTTTTCGGTTATTTTATCACATATTTCTATACACAACAGGACACAGGAATAGTGAAATAGGTAAGACAAGTAAGTGACGTGTAGCAGAACTGTCATTATCACAGAGGGATGAACATAAATATTGGAACAGTTCCTAAATAAGGATAGAAAGTTTTATTGCCCTCTGATTGGGGTCTGGTTTTGTGTTTTCATGCCCCTGGAAGGGCAGAGACGCAGATTCCTTAATTGATATAGAATGACATAAATCCGTGTGATCTATTCATTCCATCACTAACAGTGTCAAAGGTCATGATGAGCTTATATTCTGAAACCTTTGTATCTTTCTCATATTTGAAGTTATATTTTAATAACAGTAATTCCATATCCATCATGCTATGACCGGGCATACAAAATTGTTTTGCCACAGGTAAATCCATTATTTTTTCTCTTATTGTGTGGCGCTGATAATTCATCCTTGTTCTCATTTTTTGGCCGGTCTCCCCTCACTTGTCCCTCCCTCACTTGTCTTACCTATTCCTGTGTCCTGTTGTGTGTAGAAATATGTGATTCTTCATTTTTTGTTTTAGTCTTAGCCTGATGAAGAGACCTGAGTAGTCTCGAAAGCTTGGAATTTGTTACCATATTTTCAGTTAGCCATTAAACGGTATCAACCACAGAGGACTCTCAAGTATAAATATTTTTCTATTCTTGGAATTGAAATTCATCATTTTATTGTCCTAGTAAAACTTCATTTATTCTTGTTTGAAGTACATACATTTGCAATGGCCACGTAACAAGGCAATAACTCAATATTTTATGCCTACACCCTCCTTGACCCTGGGCTTCAACACCGCCAGTTGCTGCTCAGAAGTGTTAGATGCACAGATGAAAACAATCGCTGATGTGTTTGTGGGGTTCAGTAACGCCTGCTGTTCCCCTGATGTGTGTCTGGCAAAAATTACTGCTGCTAACTACAACTTCAACTTCAAACATCTCATACTAGGCCTCTGCCTACACCCTCCTTGACCCTGGGCTTCAACACCGCCAGTTGCTGCTCAGAAGTGTTAGATGCACAGATGAAAACAATCGCTGATGTGTTTGTGGGGTTCAGTAATGCCTGCTGTTCCCCTGATGTGTGTCTGGCAAAAATTACTGCTGCTAACTACAACTTCAACTTCAAACATCTCATACTAGGCCTCTGCCTACACCCTCCTTGACCCTGGGCTTCAACACCGCCAGTTGCTGCTCAGAAGTGTTAGATGCACAGATGAAAACAATCGCTGATGTGTTTGTGGGGTTCAGTAACGCCTGCTGTTCCCCTGCTGTGTGTCTGGCAAAAATTACTGCTGCTAACTACAACTTCAACTTCAAACATCTCATACTAGGCCTCTGCCTACACCCTCCTTGACACTGGGCTTCAACACCGCCAGTTGCTGCTCAGAAGTGTTAGATGCACAGATGAAAACAATCGCTGATGTGTTTGTGGGGTTCAGTAACGCCTGCTGTTCCCCTGCTGTGTGTCTGGCAAAAATTACTGCTGCTAACTACAACTTCAACTTCAAACATCTCATAGTAGGCCTCTGCCTACACCCTCCTTGACCCTGGGCTTCAACACCGCCAGTTGCTGCTCAGAAGTGTTAGATGCACAGATGAAAACAATCGCTGATGTGTTTGTGGGGTTCAGTAACGCCTGCTGTTCCCCTGCTGTGTGTCTGGCAAAAATTACTGCTGCTAACTACAACTTCAACTTCAAACATCTCATACTAGGCCTCTGCCTACACCCTCCTTGACCCTGGGCTTCAACACCGCCAGTTGCTGCTCAGAAGTGTTAGATGCACAGATGAAAACAATCGCTGATGTGTTTGTGGGGTTCAGTAATGTCAGCTGTTCCCCTGCTGTGTGAACGGCAAAAAGTCCTGCTGCCTCCACCATGTTCTCTTCTCATCCCTGGGCTACAACACCGCCAGTTGTTGCTCGGAAGTGCTGTTAGCACAGTGAACACTTGCTCCTGTGTTACTGGGGTTCAGTAATGTCAGCTGTTCCCCTGCTGTGTGAACGGCAAAAAGTCCTGCTGCCTCCACCATGTTCTCTTCTCATCCCTGGGCTACAACACCGCCAGTTGTTGCTCGGAAGTGCTGTTAGCACAGTGAACACTTGCTCCTGTGTTACTGGGGTTCAGTAATGTCAGCTGTTCCCCTGCTGTGTGAACGGCAAAAAGTCCTGCTGCCTCCACCATGTTCTCTTCTCATCCCTGGGCTACAACACCGCCAGTTGTTGCTCGGAAGTGCTGTTAGCACAGTGAACACTTGCTCCTGTGTTACTGGGGTTCAGTAATGTCAGCTGTTCCCCTGCTGTGTGAACGGCAAAAAGTCCTGCTGCCTCCACCATGTTCTCTTCTCATCCTGGGCTACAACACCGCCAGTTGTTGCTCGGAAGTGCTGTTAGCACAGTGAACACTTGCTCCTGTGTTACTGGGGTTCAGTAATGTCAGCTGTTCCCCTGCTGTGTGAACGGCAAAAAGTCCTGCTGCCTCCACTATGTTCTCTTCTCATCCCTGGGCTACAACACCGCCAGTTGTTGTTTGGAAGTGCTGTTAGCACAGTCAACACTTGCTCCTGTGTTACTGGGGTTCAGTAATGTCAGCTGTTCCCCTGCTGTGTGAACGGCAAAAAGTCCTGCTGCCTCCACTATGTTCTCTTCTCATCCCTGGGCTAAAACACCGCCAGTTGTTGCTCGGAAGTGCTGTTAGCACAGTGAACACTTGCTCCTGTGTTACTGGGGTTCAGTAATGTCAGCTGTTCCCCTGCTGTGTGAACGGCAAAAAGTCCTGCTGCCTCCACTATGTTCTCTTCTCATCCCTGGGCTACAACACCGCCAGTTGTTGCTCGGAAGTGCTGTTAGCACAGTCAACACTTGCTCCTGTGTTACTGGGGTTCAGTAATGTCAGCTGTTTCCCGTGCTGTGAGAACGGCAAAAAGTCCGCTGCCTCCACCATGTTCTCTTCTCATCCCTGGGCTACAACACCGCCAGTTGTTGCTCGGAAGTGCTGTTAGCACAGTGAACACTTGCTCCTGTGTTACTGGGGTTCAGTAATGTCAGCTGTTCCTGTTATGTTACGGTAGCTGAGGAGTGCAGGGAAAAAAGGAAATACACCAGAGCAGTTGGAATCTATGGGACTGCAGTACCCTGACTAACCACCGCAACTAGAGGCAGCCGTGGAGCGTTCCTACGATGGTCCTAGACGCCTCGTCACAGCCTGAGAAACTAACTACACCTAAAGATAGAAATAGGAAAGCTATCTGCCCCGGAGCAGAACCCCAAAGATAATAGAAAGCCCCCAAACATGTAATGGCGGTTAGACAAGAGGAAATACTGACACAGAAAGAAAATAGTATGAGCAAACGCTGGGGCCCAAACTATCTAAATAGAAAAGGACAGGAAGGGTACTTACTGCAATCCCAGAAAACCCTGAAAAACACCAACTCTACTAATTTCAAAATCACCTGAGATCACACGACCTCTACCACCTAAATTAGTTCTCTGGTGTAACAAAAACAGCAGCCACTGAAAAAACTGCAAAAAGCAAAAGTACAAAACACAGTGGCTGGACTAAACTGAGAGGGCAAAAGCCCCCGGAGGGGACCCAAAAGGCCCCCACAGAAGTGCAGGACAAAATGCAAAAATATAGCAAAAACACAAAATAAGAAATTGTCTTATCTGATAGCAGGAGATGCAGACACGACACAGCAGGCTACAAGGGAAACTGGAAAGAAGGATTCAGACCAGAACAATTGATCACCGGCAACCCTGATGGGAAAATGATTCCCTTAAATAAGACCAATCAGTAACACCTGATTCCCAATCCTCACTAGTACCGCTTGTAACCACCAGAGGGAGCCTCTGCTCAGAACTCATCTCAAACCCATTCACAACAGTACCCCCCCCTTGAGGAGGGGTCACCGAACCCTCATTTGAGCAACCAGGTCGGTCAGGATGAGTTCTATGATAAGCACGGATAAGTCTCCTAGCATGGATGTCCGAAGCAAACACCCAAGAATTATCTTCCTGACCATAACCTCTCCATTTAACCAAATACTGGAGTCTTCGTCTAGAAAAACGAGAATCCAATATTTTCTCAACCACATACTCCAGATTGCCCTCAACCAAAACAGGGTCAGGAGGCACAGCAGCAGGAACCACTGGCTCAACAAACCTCTTCAACAAGGACTTGTGGAACACGTTATGGATCTTAAATGTCCCTGGAAGAAGCAAACGAAAAGAAACAGGATGATCGGAAATGAAATCCATAGAGATATGGGTCCATGGTCTCTTGGGCACAGGTAATGGCATCAACAAACCACTAGAGCGAGAGCAAGGCTTGGAGCGAGAGCAAGTCCCGCAGGACTGCACAAATTCCCTGACATCGCGAGACAAGGTAGGCCACCAAAAGGACCGACTAACCAAGTCTCTGGTACCAAAAATTCCGGGATGCCCAGCCAATGCGGAACAATGAATCTCAGACATCACACTCTTTTTCCATTGGTCCGGGACAAACAATTTTCCAACAGGGCAGCGCTCGGGCCTATCCTCCTGACACCCCTCCAGAGCAAGTCTCAAATTAGGCGAGATGGCGGAAAGAACTACACCCTCCTTCAAAATAACAGAGGGATCAGATAGCTCAGGAGAGTCCGCAAGGAAACTCCTCGAGAGGGCATCCGCCTTAACATTCTTAGTGCCAGGAAGAAAGGAAACCACAAAATTAAAACGTGTGAAAAACAAGGCCCACCTGGCCTGTCTAGGATTGAGTCGCTTGGCAGATTCCAGAAAGACCAGATTCTTATGGTCCGTAAGGACCACCACCTGATGTTTGGCTCCCTCCAGCCAATGTCTCCACTCTTCAAAAGCCCACTTCATGGCCAATAACTCCCGATTACCCACGTCATAATTACGTTCAGTAGGAGAAAATTTTCGAGAGAAAAAGGCACAAGGGTTACTTTTAGAGGTCTCTGGATCTTTTTGGGACAAAACGGCACCTGCCCCAATTTCAGAGGCATCAACCTCCACCTGAAATGGCAGAGAAACATCAGGCTGCCGTAGAACAGGAGCAGAAGTGAATCTCTGCTTAAGTTCCTGAAACGCAGAGACTGCCTCAGGAGGCCAATTCACCACATCAGAACCCTTTCTGGTCAAATCAGTTAATGGTTTAACAATAACAGAGAAATTACCAATAAATTTACGATAAAAATTGGCAAAACCCAAAAATCTCTGAAGAGCCTTTAATGAAGTAGGTTGGACCCAATCACAGATGGCCTGAACCTTGACCGGGTCCATTTCAATAACAGATGGGGATAAAATGAATCCCAGAAATGAGATCTTCTGTACGCCAAAAAGACACTTTGATCCCTTCACATACAGAGCATTCTCTCTCAAAATCTGGAATACAGTTCGAACATGTTTCACATGAGAGTCCCAGTCATTAGAAAAAATCAAGATATCATCCAAATAAACAATCAGAAACTTGTCCACAAAATCCCTGAAAATGTCATTCATGAAGGACTGGAAGACGGAAGGAGCATTAGTGAGCCCAAAGGGCATCACAAGGTACTCAAAATGCCCTTCAGGGGTGTTAAATGCCGTCTTCCATTCATCCCCGTGCTTAATGCGAATAAGGTTATACGCCCCCCTGAGGTCAAGCTTGGTAAACCAAGTAGCGTTTTTCACCCTGGAAAACAGGTCAGAAATCAAGGGTTACGGGTATTGATATTTCACAGTAATATTGTTCAAGAGACGATAATCAATACACGGCCTTAATGAACCATCTTTTTTGGCCACAAAGAAAAAACCGGCACCTAAGGGTGAAGAGGATGGTCTGATATGACCCTTCTCCAATGATTCCTTGATATAAGACCGCATAGCGTCATGTTCAGGTACAGACAAGTTAAAAAGGCGACCCTTAGGGAATTTACTACCTGGCACTAATTCAAAAGCGCAGTCATAGCTCCTATGGGGAGGTAAGGATGCAGATTTACTTTCGCTAAACACATCAGAAAAATCAAACAAAAAGTCAGGAACATCCTCAGCCTGGGGGGAGGCAGAAAAAACAGGAGTGTTGGTATTAACACATTGGCAGCCCCAACTGGTTACAGACACAGATTTCCAATCCAAAACAGGATTATGAGACTGTAACCAAGGGAAACCCAGCACGATAATGTCATGCAGATTATATAGAACCAAAAATTTGCAGCACTCCTGGTGATCAGGTTCAACCCTCATTATCACCTGAGTAGAAAACTGGGGTTTATTCTCAGCCAAAGGGGTAGAATCGATCCCCAGTAGGGGAATAGACTTCTGTAGGGGTATCAAGGGAAATCCACAACGTTTAGCAAAATCAAAATCCATCAGGTTAATAGCTGCTCCAGAATCAACGAAAGCCTGAGCAGAAAATGAGGACAGAGAGCATATCAGAGTGACAGTTAATAAAAACTTAGTCTGAACACTACCCAAGACAACTGAGCGTGCAAAACGTCTTCCCCGCTTAGGGCAGACTGAAATAGCATGAGAGGCATCACCACAGTAGAAACATAACCCATTGCGCTTTCGAAACTCATGACGCTGTGCCCCAGACACCACTCCATCACACTGCATGGGCTCAGCAGCTGGCTCACAAGGCAACACCACTCCACGCATACTTCTCCGCTCACGCAAACGTCTGTCAATTTGAATCGCTAATGACATAGAATCATTGAGACCAGAGGGGACAGGGAATCCCACCATAACATCCTTTACATTATCCGACAGACCCTTCCGGAAAAGGGCCGCCAAAGCGTCGTCATTCCATTTGGTCAGGACTGCCCACCTACGGAATCTCTGACAGTATAACTCAGCGTCATCAAGCCCCTGATTTAATGCCAACAAGGCTTTTTCAGCTTGATCAGTGACATTAGGCTCATCGTACAATAACCCCAAAGCCTGAAAAAATGCATCAACATCACTCAAAACAGGATCCCCAGGTGTGAGGGAAAAAGCCCAATCCTGAGGATCGCCGCGCAGGAGAGAGATGACAATTTGAACCTGCTGCGCTGCGTTTCCTGAGGACTTAGATTTTAAGGCAAGAAACAATTTACAATTATTTTTGAAATTCTGAAACTTAGCTCGATCCCCTGAAAACAAATCTGGCATGGGGATCCTAGGTTCCACAACAGGCAACCTAGCAAGATATGCAGCAATACTCCGAACCTCAGTGGCAAGCTGATCCACACGGCCAGACAACTGTGCAAACTCCATTGGGAGAAAAGATCCTCCCCAGCACCCAGAGATACAGAGGGAAAAAAAAAAAAAAATGCAACAAACAGAAAAATATCTCTGACAACTTTTCTTCCTTCAAAATATTTTTTCCCTTCTGTGAGTACCATACAATTTTTATGGCCGGTGATACTGTTATGTTACGGTAGCTGAGGAGTGCAGGGAAAAAAGGAAATACACCAGAGCAGTTGGAATCTATGGGACTGCAGTACCCTGACTAACCACCGCAACTAGAGGCAGCCGTGGAGCGTTCCTACGATGGTCCTAGACGCCTCGTCACAGCCTGAGAAACTAACTACACCTAAAGATAGAAATAGGAAAGCTATCTGCCCCGGAGCAGAACCCCAAAGATAATAGAAAGCCCCAAACATGTAATGGCGGTTAGACAAGAGGAAATACTGACACAGAAAGAAAATAGTATGAGCAAACGCTGGGGCCCAAACTATCTAAATAGAAAAGGACAGGAAGGGTACTTACTGCAATCCCAGAAAACCCTGAAAAACACCAACTCTACTAATTTCAAAATCACCTGAGATCACACGACCTCTACCACCTAAATTAGTTCTCTGGTGTAACAAAAACAGCAGCCACTGAAAAAACTGCAAAAAGCAAAAGTACAAAACACAGTGGCTGGACTAAACTGAGAGGGCAAAAGCCCCCGGAGGGGACCCAAAAGGCCCCCACAGAAGTGCAGGACAAAATGCAAAAATATAGCAAAAACACAAAATAAGAAATTGTCTTATCTGATAGCAGGAGATGCAGACACGACACAGCAGGCTACAAGGGAAACTGGAAAGAAGGATTCAGACCAGAACAATTGATCACCGGCAACCCTGATGGGAAAATGATTCCCTTAAATAAGACCAATCAGTAACACCTGATTCCCAATCCTCACTAGTACCGCTTGTAACCACCAGAGGGAGCCTCTGCTCAGAACTCATCTCAAACCCATTCACAACATGTTCCCCTGCTGTGTGAACGGCAAAAAGTCCTGCTGCCTCCACCATGTTCTCTTCTCATCCCTGGGCTACAACACCGCCAGTTGTTGCTCGGAAGTGCTGTTAGCACAGTGAACACTTGCTCCTGTGTTACTGGGGTTCAGTAATGTCAGCTGTTCCCCTGCTGTGTGAACGGCAAAAAGTCCTGCTGCCTCCACTATGTTCTCTTCTCATCCCTGGGTACAACACCGCCAGTTGTTGCTCGGAAGTGCTGATAGCACAGTCAACACTTGCTCCTGTGTTACTGGGGTTCAGTAATGTCAGCTGTTCCCCCGCTGTGTGAACGGCAAAAAGTCCTGCTGCCTCCACCATGTTCTCTTCTCATCCCTGGGCTACAACACCGCCAGTTGTTGCTCGGAAGTGCTGTTAGCACAGTGAACACTTGCTCCTGTGTTACTGGGGTTCAGTAATGTCAGCTGTTCCCCTGCTGTGTGAACGGCAAAAAGTCCTGCTGCCTCCACCATGTTCTCTTCTCATCCCTGGGCTACAACACCGCCAGTTGTTGCTCGGAAGTGCTGTTAGCACAGTGAACACTTGCTCCTGTGTTACTGGGGTTCAGTAATGTCAGCTGTTCCCCTGCTGTGTGAACGGCAAAAAGTCCTGCTGCCTCCACCATGTTCTCTTCTCATCCCTGGGCTACAACACCGCCAGTTGTTGCTCGGAAGTGCTGTTAGCACAGTCAACACTTGCTCCTGTGTTACTGGGGTTCAGTAATCTCAGCTGTTCCCCTGCTGTGTGTACGGCAAAAAGTCCTGCTGCCTCCACCATGTTCTCTTCTCATCCCTGGGCTCCAACACCGCCAGTTGTTGCTCGGAAGTGCTGTTAGCACAGTCAACACTTGCTCCTGTGTTACTGGGGTTCAGTAATGTCAGCTGTTCCCCTGCTGTGTGAACGGCAAAAAGTCCTGCTGCCTCCACCATGTTCTCTTCTCATCCCTGGGCTACAACACCGCCAGTTGTTGCTCGGAAGTGCTGTTAGCACAGTCAACACTTGCTCCTGTGTTACTGGGGTTCAGTAATGTCAGCTGTTCCCCTGCTGTGTGTACGGCAAAAAGTCCTGCTGCCTCCACCATGTTCTCTTCTCATCCCTGGGCTCCAACACCGCCAGTTGTTGCTCGGAAGTTGCTGTTAGCACAGTCAACACTTGCTCCTGTGTTACTGGGGTTCAGTAATGTCAGCTGTTCCCCTGCTGTGTGAACGGCAAAAAGTCATGCTGCCTCCACCCTGTTGTCTTCTCATCCCTGGGCTTCAACACCGCCAGTTGTTGCTCGGAAGTGTCATTGGCACGGGTACTCACTCCTGCCCAGACTGGTTACAGCACGCCATCTGTTTTCTGTCAGTGTAAACGTCACTTAGCCTCCAATAAGTTGTCTTGTCGTGTTGCGGTCGGTTTAGCCGACTCTATGGTGCTTGGAGTTTAGGTGCTTCCTATGTGTGCTGCGGGATATGCAAATAAAGGCTGTTTCCGTTGTGACAATAGGACAATCACCCACTGTAGTACTGTGGGATTCAGTAACTGCAGCCGGCTCGCGGCCTGTCAACTTAAATTTCCATGGGTACCTTCTGCTACCCGTCCAGGTTCCAGTACCGTCAGCTGGTTCTCCCAGTGCCTTTGGCCTAGGTGCCTCCATCTCGGTATCCGAGTTCCAGCAACGTCTGCTGGTCCTTGGTAGTGCTTTGGAGCACAGGTACCTCCTGCTTAGTAACCGTGTCCCAGTAACGTCAGCTGGTCCTCGGTTGTGCCATTGGCTCTTTTCCTTCTGCTGCCCCTCCGGGTTCCAGCACAGTCAGCTGGTCCTCGTTACTTGCATTGACTCTTGTACCTTCTGCTACCCATCCGGGTTCCAGTACCGTCAGCTGGTTCTCCGCAGTGCCTTTGGCCTAGGTGCCTCCATCTCGGTATCCGAGTTCCAGCAACGTCTGCTGGTCCTTGGTAGTGCTTTGGAGCACAGGTACCTCCTGCTTAGTAACCGTGTCCCAGTAACGTCAGCTGGTCCTCGGTTGTGCCATTGGCTCTTTTCCTTCTACTGCCCCTCCGGGTTCCAGCACAGTCAGCTGGTCCTCGTTACTTGCATTGCTCTTGTACCTTCTGCTACCCATCCGGGTTCCAGTACCGTCAGCTGGTTCTCTGCAGTGCCTTTGGCCTAGATGCCTCCATCTCGGTATCCGAGTTCCAGCAACGTCTGCTGGTCCTTGGTAGTGCTTTGGAGCACAGGTACCTCCTGCTTAGTAACCGTGTCCCAGTAACGTCAGCTGGTCCTCGGTTGTGCCATTGGCTCTTTTCCTTCTGCTGCCCCTCCGGGTTCCAGCACAGTCAGCTGGTCCTCGTTACTTGCATTGACTCTTGTACCTTCTGCTACATTTACAAATTGAAGATTTTTTCAATGCTTTTTTGGGTAATCACTCTGGATCTCCAACAATTAAGACGACGACCCTGATGACCACCCCGAAGAAGATGACGACCACAAGGACGACGAGCATCAAGCCAACCAGCCTCAACACCATCACAAAGAAGAAATAAAAGATTACCAAACAGGACTAAGAAGGTTAAGACAAACTACAAGATACAGAACAAGAGACTTAAGAACAATAAGCAGAAGATCAAAAAGCAGAAGAACATGAAGTATAAGACCAAAATGAAGAGCAAAATATATGCTCTAAATTATAAGCAGAAGAAGACTAAGCAGTGTATGGGGGTGAGTCTGTTCCTCCTCGTGGTGCCCCTGGAAAATGCCTGCTGCTGCAGGCTAAACTGAACACGGACAAATACTGTTGTAATTTAAATCTTTTGTGACAGCAAGAACGGAAGGATGAAAAATTCATACTTTGACAGATTACAAGTACAGGATTCTCTGTCACAAATAATAATATGATGAAGAAGATGAAGTACAATATGAATAAGAATAATAGTTTAATAAGAAGAATATGAGTAATGTTAACAAAAAGATGAATAGCAAGAAGTTTAAGAAGAAGATAAAGAAGGTGAAGATGAAGAATAATTTGATGAAAAATGATGCTGCTGAAGATTATGAAGGAGAAAGTGTGTCAAAAGTTAAAAAGGTGAAGAGCATGGAAGTTGTGAAATATACATATTTGCCAAAATAGAAAAAACGTTAACAACATTGTCAATTTCTTCGTCAATCCGAACATCTTTAAAAAAAAAAATATTTATGCTATTCCATTTGATTGGGTTAAACATCTATGCCTTTAATGTCTCCTCAACCTTCCCCAATACATTCTACATTACTCTTTGTTGTTTTCCTTCATGTACAATTAACCAACAAGGCAAGAATGGGTTTTTTTTAATTCCGATATTTTGTTCCCATAGACTTACATTGGATTTCCGGTATCGGTATCGGGTATCGCCGATATTTTTTGGGTATCGGCGATACCATTCCGATTCCGATACTTTTGGATATCGGAAAGTATCGCTCAACTCTAGTCCCCACCCTTGTGAGTCGCCCTTCAGAGCAATGGGAACTCGGATCTGAGCCTATAGACTACTATGGGGATGTCACGGCGACACAGCTCAGTCCGTGGCTCTGGGGCTCATCCTTAATGTGGGATATTTACAGGTGAATTGAATATTGGTATGGGGATTCGTGACGCCACCCGTGGAATCCTGGTCAGGGTGACCAGCGCTGCAATGCAGTTCCACTGAAGGGTTAATATTGTGTAGCTAGATGTTAAGCCTTCCACAGGTAAGGCTGATAGTCCTTCAGGGCATACAAATGTGTAGGGATGCAGGACAGACGGGGACCCGGCAGTGAGGGGTAATAAGATGGACACACACACATAAGTCTCTTTCTGTACCTTTACTGAAGATGTTGCCGGCACTCCCCGGAGCACTGTAGGGTGAAGGGTGCTCATCCAGTTTCCTCCACTGAGTAGGTGTGTGGCCTCCTTTCTCCTTGCCTTTATGTGATAAAGTCTTGGCCTGCTTGTAGCTGGGCCTAGCTTGGCCTCCGTCCTGCACCTGGCTGACCTTGTGATTGGACCTTTTCCCGAAGTACACAGTCCCCGCTTGCAGCGTCCTGCTTTCAGGACTCCGTCCTCCTGGCCCGGTTACGTATCAGCTCTGTGGTACTCCTGGGACTTGTAGTCCTCCAGGAACTCCGGTTTCTCCTACTGGTCGTGAAAATTTCAGTAAGCTCGGACCCGGTGTCCGGTTGTAATAAATGGGATGAGCTGTATGGGCTCCTATGTCCCTCACTCGCTTTCCACTCGCCTTTTGTCCTACTCGTGTCCTCACACGATCACACAATAGCAGATGGTGGACTGCTTCTCCTTCTTCTTCACCGCTCTCTAAGCGTCGGCACGCTTGCTCACTGAGCTGCACTCACTTGACTCAGCTCTGACTAGGCTGGAGTGGCTTTCTTTCCACTTGTACTAGCCTCCACATTTTGAACTAAGCTTCAAGCTGCAGACTTCAGGTTCCTTCATTAACAGCTGAACTCTCTCTTGAGCTCTGCTCCTCGCTTCACCCTCTGAGGTGACTAAAGCTTCACTTCACTAGTCTAAGAGATGTCATTGCAGGCTGCAGCCCTCTGACTAGACTGTCTACTCTTCAGTGTCTTCACCCTCCTTATATATGGCTAAACAGCTCCCTCTGGTGGCTCTAGGGATGGGTGAAGGTGTGTGAATGTATATACAGGACCTCTAGTGGTGGTTACCTTCAGTGCACCCTTCTGGAAGATATGGATCCAGTCACAGCTGGGCTCCACATTTGCATCCCCCAAGGCCTAAAAAGCCATGCAGTGTTTATCTTTAATTAAAAACCAAGAACAAACCCTTTGAAGCTCATAACACAAAGGTGCGAAATCCTCTGCAGCTACAGCAAACTGAACCCTTTTGTCTGAAGCACATGGGTACAGCAAGGCTATGAGGTATTGAATCTGGAAAATGACCTATTATAACAGAATGCAATATCTCTGAGCCTAGCCGAGTACATCATCCGAATTGGCATTCCTTCCCCCATACGCCCATGCCCGACAGCCGATTGTAGCACTCTGTGCTATGCAGTTATAAAGCTTAGCCTCCAGGAATTGCATATGGTACGCATATTTGGACTTTATACGCAGATAAAATCCAGCCAAATCCAGTGGCACTGTTGCCATTCCATTCAGAGTTTTGAGCAGAAATTTGGGGGCCATTCACGGTTCTGGACTGAAAATCATACTCTCAGAGATGGGATGAGAGAAGCTGCATGAGCCCAGGGGTGGGCACAGAGTGTGGGAGGAGCAGCCAAAGAGATAAGTGTCAGCTCCTCATTTGGAGCTCAGTTTTCTTCTGGCAGAGGACCCGTTATCAGACAGAGCCAGGAAAGCCTGTAACCAAGATTTGGACCTGTGATCTATCAGCGCCTCCCTGTGGTCACAAGCTACATAACACGGTAATTGCAACCTATCTATACCCTATCCTTTGTACTACACTCCTGACTACATACTTGTATATTGTTCTGTAAATATATGCTTGTATATTTCAAGTGCGCCTTTTAGGGGATTAACCCCTTCATGACCCAGCCTATTTTGACCTTAACCCCTTAACCCCCAAGGGTGGTTTGCACGTTAATGACAGAGCCAATTTTTACAATTCTGACCACTGTCTCTTTATGAGGCTATAACTCTGGAACGCTTCAATGGATCTTCACGATTCTGAGTTTGTTTTCTCGTGACATATTGTACTTCATGATAGTGGTAAAATTTCTTCGATATAACTTGCGGTTATTTATGAAAAAAATGTCAATATGGCGAAAATTTAGAAAATTTTGCAATTTTCAAACTTTGAATTTTTATTCCCTTAAAACAGAGAAATATGTCACACAAAATAGTTAATAAATAACATTTTCCACATGTATACTTTACATCAGCACAATTTTGAAACCAAATTTTTTTTCGTTACGAAGTTATAAGGGTTAAAAGTTGACCAGCGATTTCTCATTTTTACAACAAATTGTACAAAACCATTTTTTTTAGGAACCACCTCACATTTGAAGTCACATTGAGGGGTCTTTATGGCAGAAAATACCCAAAAGTGACACCATTCTAAAAACTGCACCCCTCAAGGTACTCAAAGCCACATTCAAGAAGTTTATTAACCCTTCAGGTGCTTCACAGGAGCTGAAGCAACTTGGAAGGAAAAAATGAACATTTAACTTTTTAGTCACAAAAATGATCTTTTAAAAACAATTTTTTATTTTAACAAGGGTAAAAGGAAAAAATGGACAGAAAAAGTTGTTGTGCAATTTCTCCTGAGTACGCCGATACCCCATATGTGGGGGAAAACCACTGTCTGGGCGCACGGCAGGGAAGAGAAGAAGCGCAGTTTGACTTTTTCAAAACAAAATTGGCGGGAATTGAGATTGTGCGCCATGTCGCATTTGGAGAGCCCCTGATGTGCCTAAACCCCCCACATGTGACACCATTTTGGAAACTAGACCCCCTAAGGAACTTATCTAGATCTGTTGTGAGCACTTTGAACCCCCAAGTGTTTCAGTAAAGTTTATAATGCCAAAAATGATATTTTAGTCCCCAATTTTTGATTTTTTCCCAAGGAAATTGGACCCCAAATGTTGTTGTCCAATTTGTCCTGAGTACGCTGATACCCCATATGTGGGGGAGAAATGCTGTTTTGGGCGCACTTCAGGGCTCCGAAAGGAAGTAATGACGTTTTGGAATGCAGACTTTGATGGGTGTCATGTTCAGTTTACAGAGTCCATGATGTGCCTAAACAGTGGAAACCTCCCACAAGTGACCCCGTTTTGGAAACTAGACCACCTAAGGAACTTTTCTAGATCTGTGGTGAGCACTTTGAACCACCAAGTGTTTCACACAAGTTTATAATGCCCGGGCATGAAAATAAAAAATCCTATTTTTTTCCCCACAAAAATGATATTTAAGTTAACAATTTTTTATTTTCCCAAGGGTAACATGAGAAATTGGACCACAAAAGTTGTTGTCCAATTTGTCGTGAGTACGCTGATACCCCTTATGTGGGGGGAACCACTGTTTGTGCGCACGGCAGACCTCGGAAGGGAAGGAGCGCCATTTGACTTTTTCAAACCAAAATTGGCTGGAATCGAGATTGGACGCCATGTCGCATTTTGATAGCCCCTGATGTGCCTAAACAGTGGGAATCCCCCACAAGTGACCCCATTTTAGAAACTAGACCCCCTAAGGAACTTATCTAGATCTGTGGTGAGCACTTTGAACCCCCAAGTGTTTCAATAAAATTTATAATGCCGGGCTGTGAAAAAAAAAATAAAAAAAATTCCACAAAAATTATTCTTAGTCCCCAATTTTCCAATTTTTGATTTTTCCCAAGGAAATTGGACCCCAAAAGTTGTTGTCCAATTTGTCCTGAGTTTGCTGATACCCCATATGTGGGGGGAATACTGTTTGGGCGCACGGCAAGGCTCGGAAAGGAAGTAATGACATTTTGGAATGCAGACTTTGATGGGTGTCAGGTTCAGTTTGCAGAGTCCCTGATGTGCCTAAATAGTGGAAACCCCCCACAAGTGACCCCGTTTTGGAAACTAGACCTCCTAAGAAACTTATCTAGATCTGTGGTGAGCACTTTGAACCCCAAGTGCTTCACAGAAGGTTATAACGTAGAGCCATAAAAATAAAAAATCATATTTTTTTCCATAAAAATGATATTTTTGCCCCCAATTTTTTTATTTTCCCAAGGGTAACAGAAGAAAATGGACCCAAGAGTTATTGTGCAATTTGTCCTGAGTATGCTGATACCCATATGTGGGGGTAAACTACTGTTTGGG
Source organism: Oophaga sylvatica (assembly GCA_033576555.1). Taxonomy (NCBI): domain Eukaryota; kingdom Metazoa; phylum Chordata; class Amphibia; order Anura; family Dendrobatidae; genus Oophaga; species Oophaga sylvatica. Next base: position 323,201,510 of record JARQOD010000002.1, read on the forward strand.
CGCATGGCAGAGCTCAGAAGGGAAGTAGCACCGTTTGACTTTTTCAACGCCTAATTGGCTAGAATTGAGATCAGACGCCATGTCACGTTTGGAGAGCCCCTGATGTACCTAAACAGTGGAAACCCCCCTATTCTAACTCCAACCCTAACCGCAACACACCCCTAACCCTAATCCCAACCCTAATCATAATCCTAACCACAAACCTAACCCTAACACACCCGTAACCCTAGTCCCAACCCTAACCTGTTGTGAATGGGTTTGAGATGAGTTCTGAGCGGAGCCTCCCTCTGGTGGTTACAAGCGGTACTAGTGAGGATTGTGAAGACTGGGAATCAGGTGTTACTGATTGGTCTTATTTAAGGGAATCATTTTCCCATCAGGGTTGCCGGTGATCAATTGTTCTGGTCTGAATCCTTCTTTCCAGTTTCCTTGTAGCCTGCTGTGTCGTGTCTGCATCTCCTGCTATCAGATAAGACAATTTCTTATTTTGTGTTTTTGCTATATTTTTGCATTTTATCCTGCACTTCTGTGGGGGCCTTCAGGGTCCCCTCCGGGGGCTTTTGCCCTCTCAGTTTAGTCCAGCCACTGTGTTTTGTACTTTTGCTTTTTCCAGTTTTTTCAGTGGCTGCTGTTTTTGTTACACCAGAGAACTGATTTGGGTGGTAGAGGTCGTGTGATCTCAGGTGATTTTGAAATTAGTAGAGTTGGTGTTTTTCAGGGTTTTCTGGGATTGCAGTAAGTACCCTTCCTATCCTTTTCTATTTAGATAGTTTGGGCCCCAGCGTTTGCTCATACTATTTTCTTTCTGTGTCAGTATTTCCTCTTGTCTAGCCGCCATTACATGTTTGGGGGCTTTCTATTATCTTTGGGGTTCTGCTCCGGGGCAGATAGCTTTCCTATTTCTATCTTTAGGTGTAGTTAGTTTCTCAGGCTGTGACGAGGCGTCTAGGACCAACGTAGGAACGCTCCACGGCTGCCTCTAGTTGTGGTGGTTAGTCAGGGTACTGCAATCTCATAGATTCCAACTGCTCTGGTGTATTTCCTTTTTTGCCTGCACTCCTCAGCTACCGTAACATAACAGTATCACCGGACTTAAAAATTGTATGGTACTCACAGAAGGGAAAAAATATTTTGAAGGAAGATAAGTTGTCAGAGATATTTTTCTGTTTGTTGCATTTTTTTTTTTTTTCCCTCTGTATCTCTGGGTGCTGGGGAGGATCTTTTCTCCCAATGGAGTTTGCACAGTTGTCTGGCCGTGTGGATCAGCTTGCCACTGAGGTTCAGAGTATTGCTGCATATCTTGCTAGGTTGCCTGTTGTGGAACCTAGGATCCCCATGCCAGATTTGTTTTTAGGGGATCGAGCTAAGTTTCAGAATTTCAAAAATAATTGTAAATTGTTTTTTGCCTTAAAATCTAAGTCCTCAGGAAACGCAGCGCAGCAGGTTCAAATTATCATCTCTCTCCTGCGCGGCGATCCTCAGGATTGGGCTTTTTCCCTGACACCTGGGGATCCTGTTTTGAGTGATGTTGATGCATTTTTTCAGGCTTTGGGGTTATTGTACGATGAGCCTAATGTCACTGATCAAGCTGAAAAAGCCTTGTTGGCATTAAATCAGGGGCTTGATGACGCTGAGTTTATACTGTCAGAGATTCCGTAGGTGGGCAGTCCTGACCAAATGGAATGACGACGCTTTGGCGGCCCTTTTCCGGAAGGGTCTGTCGGATAATGTAAAGGATGTTATGGTGGGATTCCCTGTCCCCTCTGGTCTCAATGATTCTATGTCATTGGCGATTCAAATTGACAGACGTTTGCGTGAGCGGAGAAGTATGCGTGGAGTGGTGTTGCCTTGTGAGCCAGCTGCTGAGCCCATGCAGTGTGATGGAGTGGTGTCTGGGGCACAGCGTCATGAGTTTCGAAAGCGCAATGGGTTATGTTTCTACTGTGGTGATGCCTCTCATGCTATTTCAGTCTGCCCTAAGCGGGGAAGACATTTTGCACGCTCAGTTGTCTTGGGTAGTGTTCAGACTAAGTTTTTATTAACTGTCACTCTGATATGCTCTCTGTCCTCATTTTCTGCTCAGGCTTTCGTTGATTCTGGAGCAGCTATTAATCTGATGGATTATGATTTTGCTAAGCGTTGTGGGTTTTCCTTGATACCCCTACAGAAGTCTATCCTTTACTGGGGATCGATTCTACCCCTTTGGCTGAGAATAAACCCCAGTTTTCTACTCAGGTGATAATGAGGGTTGAACCTGATCACCAGGAGTGCTGCAAATTTTTGGTTCTATATAATCTGCATGACATTATAGTGCTGGGTTTCCCTTGGTTACAGTCTCATAATCCTGTTTTGGATTGGAAATCTGTGTCTGTAACCAGTTGGGCTGCCAATGTGTTAGTGCCAACACTCCTGTTTTTTCTGCCTCCCCCAGGCTGAGGATGTTCTGACTTTTTGTTTGATTTTTCTGATGTGTTTAGCGAAAGTAAATCTGCATCCTTACCTCCCCATAGGAGCTATGACTGCGCTATTGAATTAGTGCCGGGTAGTAAATTCCTAAGGGTCGCCTTTTTAACTTGTCTATACCTGAACATGACGCTATGCGGTCTTATATCAAGGAATCATTGGAGAAGGGTCATATCAGGACCATCCTCTTCACCCTTAGGTGCCGGTTTTTTCTTTGTGGCCAAAAAAGATGGTTCATTAAGGCCGTGTATTGATTATCGTCTCTTGAACAATATTACTGTGAAATATCAATACCCGTTACCCTTGATTTCTGACCTGTTTTCCAGGGTGAAAAACGCTACTTGGTTTACTAAGCTTGACCTCAGGGGGGCGTATAACCTTATTCGCATTAAGCACGGGGATGAATGGAAGACGGCATTTAACACCCCTGAAGGGCATTTTGAGTACCTTGTGATGCCCTTTGGGCTCACTAATGCTCCTTCCGTCTTCCAGTCCTTCATGAATGACATTTTCAGGGATTTTGTGGACAAGTTTCTGATTGTTTATTTGGATGATATCTTGATTTTTTCTAATGACTGGGACTCTCATGTGAAACATGTTCGAACTGTATTCCAGATTTTGAGAGAGAATGCTCTGTATGTGAAGGGATCAAAGTGTCTTTTTGGCGTACAGAAGATCTCATTTCTGGGATTCATTTTGTCCCCATCTGTTATTGAAATGGACCTGGTCAAGGTTCAGGCCATCTGTGATTGGGTCCAACCTACTTCATTAAAGGCTCTTCAGAGATTTTTGGGTTTTGCCAATTTTTATCGTAAATTTATTGGTAATTTCTCTGTTATTGTTAAACCATTAACTGATTTGACCAGAAAGGGTTCTGATGTGGTGAATTGGCCTCCTGAGGCAGTCTCTGCGTTTCAGGAACTTAAGCAGAGATTCACTTCTGCTCCTGTTCTACGGCAGCCTGATGTTTCTCTGCCATTTCAGGTGGAGGTTGATGCCTCTGAAATTGGGGCAGGTGCCGTTTTGTCCCAAAAAGATCCAGAGACCTCTAAAAGTAACCCTTGTGCCTTTTTCTCTCGAAAATTTTCTCCTACTGAACGTAATTATGACGTGGGTAATCGGGAGTTATTGGCCATGAAGTGGGCTTTTGAAGAGTGGAGACATTGGCTGGAGGGAGCCAAACATCAGGTGGTGGTCCTTACGGACCATAAGAATCTGGTCTATCTGGAATCTGCCAAGCGACTCAATCCTAGACAGGCCAGGTGGGCCTTGTTTTTCACACGTTTTAATTTTGTGGTTTCCTTTCTTCCTGGCACTAAGAATGTTAAGGCGGATGCCCTCTCGAGGAGTTTCCTTGCGGACTCTCCTGAGCTATCTGATCCCTCTGTTATTTTGAAGGAGGGTGTAGTTCTTTCCGCCATCTCGCCCAATTTGAGACTTGCTCTGGAGGGGTGTCAGGAGGATAGGCCCGAGCGCTGCCCTGTTGGAAAATTGTTTGTCCCGGACCAATGGAAAAAGAGTGTGATGTCTGAGATTCATTGTTCCGCATTGGCTGGGCATCCCGGAATTTTTGGTACCAGAGACTTGGTTAGTCGGTCCTTTTGGTGGCCTACCTTGTCTCGCGATGTCAGGGAATTTGTGCAGTCCTGCGGGACTTGCTCTCGCTCCAAGCCTTGCTCTCGCTCTAGTGGTTTGTTGATGCCATTGCCTGTGCCCAAGAGACCATGGACCCATATCTCTATGGATTTCATTTCCGATCTTCCTGTTTCTCAGAGAATGACCACCATCTGGGTAATTTGTGATAGGTTTTCCAAAATGATACATCTTGTGCCATTACCTAAGTTGCCTTCCTCCTCTGAATTGGTGCCGTTGTTCCTTCAGCACGTGGTTCGTTTACACGGCATTCCTGAGAACATTGTGTCTGACAGAGGAGTCCAGTTTGTTTCCAGATTTTGGAGGACTTTTTGTTCTAAACTGGGTGTTCAATTGTCTTTCTCCTCGGCATTTCATCCTCAGACCAATGGTCAAACTGAGAGAACAAACCAGACATTGGAGACTTATCTAAGATGCTTTGTGTCTGCTGATCAGGATGACTGGGTCTCTTTTTTGCCTTTGGCTGAGTTTGCTCTTAATAATAGGGCTAGCTCTGCCACTTTGATGTCTCCGTTTTTCTGTAATTCTGGGTTTCACCCTCGATTTTCTTCAGGACAGACGGAGGCTTCTGTCTGTCCAGGTGTTGACTCTGTTGTTGAGCGTATGCAGCAGATTTGGACCAGGTAGTGGAGAGGTTGTCCTTCTCTCAGGAGAAGGCCCAGCGGTTTGCTAACCGGCATAGGACTGATGGTCCTCGGTTTAAAGTGGGGGACTTGGTCTGGTTGTCCTCAAAGAATATTCCTATGAGAGTAGCATCTCCTAAATTTAAGCCTAGGTTCATTGGACCTTATAAGATCATGGAGATTATTAATCCTGTTTCTTTTCGTTTGCTTCTTCCAGGGACATTTAAGATCCATAACGTGTTCCACAAGTCCTTGTTGAAGAGGTTTGTTGAGCCAGTGGTTCCTGCTGCTGTGCCTCCTGACCCTGTTTTGGTTGAGGGCAATCTGGAGTATGTGGTTGAGAAAATATTGGATTCTCGTTTTTCTAGACGAAGACTCCAGTATTTGGTTAAATGGAGAGGTTATAGTCAGGAAGATAATTCTTGGGTGTTTGCTTCGGACATCCATGCTAGGAGACTTATCCGTGCGTATCATAGAACTCATCCTGACCAACCTGGTTGCTCAAATGAGGGTTCGGTGACCCCTCCTCAAGGGGGGGTACTGTTGTGAATGGGTTTGAGATGAGTTCTGAGCGGAGCCTCCCTCTGGTGGTTACAAGCGGTACTAGTGAGGATTGTGAAGACTGGGAATCAGGTGTTACTGATTGGTCTTATTTAAGGGAATCATTTTCCCATCAGGGTTGCCGGTGATCAATTGTTCTGGTCTGAATCCTTCTTTCCAGTTTCCCTTGTAGCCTGCTGTGTCGTGTCTGCATCTCCTGCTATCAGATAAGACAATTTCTTATTTTGTGTTTTTGCTATATTTTTGCATTTTATCCTGCACTTCTGTGGGGGCCTTCAGGGTCCCCTCCGGGGGCTTTTGCCCTCTCAGTTTAGTCCACCACTGTGTTTTGTACTTTTGCTTTTTCCAGTTTTTTCAGTGGCTGCTGTTTTTGTTACACCAGAGAACTGATTTGGGTGGTAGAGGTCGTGTGATCTCAGGTGATTTTGAAATTAGTAGAGTTGGTGTTTTTCAGGGTTTTCTGGGATTGCAGTAAGTACCCTTCCTATCCTTTTCTATTTAGATAGTTTGGGCCCCAGCGTTTGCTCATACTATTTTCTTTCTGTGTCAGTATTTCCTCTTGTCTAGCCGCCATTACATGTTTGGGGGCTTTCTATTATCTTTGGGGTTCTGCTCCGGGGCAGATAGCTTTCCTATTTCTATCTTTAGGTGTAGTTAGTTTCTCAGGCTGTGACGAGGCGTCTAGGACCAACGTAGGAACGCTCCACGGCTGCCTCTAGTTGTGGTGGTTAGTCAGGGTACTGCAATCTCATAGATTCCAACTGCTCTGGTGTATTTCCTTTTTTGCCTGCACTCCTCAGCTACCGTAACATAACACTAACCCTAACTTTAGCCCCAACCCTAACCCTAATGGAAAAATGGAAATAAATAAATTTTTTTAATTTTATTATTTTTCCCTAACTAAGGGGGTGATAAAGGTGGGTTTGTTTTACTATTTATAGCAGGTTTTTATGATTGGCAGCTGTCACACGCTAAAAGATGCTTTTTATTGCAAAAAATAGTTTTTGCATCATCACATTTTGAGAGCTATAATTTTTTCCTATCTTGCCCACAGAGTCATGTGAGGTCTTATTTTTTGCGGGACGAGGTGACTTTTTTATTGGTACCAGTTTTGGGCACGTGACATTTTTTGATCGCTTTTTATTACGATTTTTGGGAGGCAGAATAAACAAAAACCAGCAATTCATAAATTTCTTTTGGTGGGTGGGCGTTTATACCGTTCCGCGGTGGTAAAAATTGATAAAGCAGTTTTATCCTTCGGGTCAGTACGATTACAGCGATACTTCATTTGTATCTTTTTTTATGTTTTGGCGCTTTTATACAATAAAAATGATAATATATAAAAAATATTATTTTTGCATCGCTTTATACTGCGAGCTATAACTTTTTTGCGGGGCAAGATGACGTTTTCAGCGGTACCATGTTTATTTATATCCGTCTTTTTGATCGCGTGTAAGGCCGGGGTCACACTGGCGACAAAATCGGACGACTGCAATGCGATGAAATATCGCATTGCAGTCGGACCAATGTTAATCTATGGAGCAGCTCCCACCATCAGATTTTTTGTGGTCCGTTTTAAACGTCCGAGTGCAATCGCAGCATGCTGCGATTGTCACCGATTGTGGGTCGACTATCGCCAATGCAAGTCAATGGGAGCGCTGAAAAATCTGATTACAAACGGACCGCACGTGTGACTTGCGATTAAATCGCATCGGTGTCCTTTAGAAAAGCCGGCAATTCATCCCCGGCTATACTGTAAAATCACACTGACAGCTTTATTAAAGAATAGAATCAATACATATACACACATAGAATACATATATATATATATATATATTATATATATATATATATGTCATTGTGACATATATATATACATATATTTATAGTTCCTAGACTTCTACATACTGTAATAGCCGCTAATTCAATTGCCGGCTTTTGTGAAATCACAGAAGCCGACATGAAATGATACATTGTTTAGACACAGTTAACCATGTAATTTCCTGTATTTTGATATATGGTTTGAACTTACAATTACATAAGTGTATGTGTACAAAATTTCAGACATGTAGGGGTTAATTAAAGGTGTAAATTCGTTGTAAAAAAATGCGGGGGTTCCCGCTGTATTTTCTCCACCAGACAGACAAAGCAAGCGAGTGGGGGCAGATAATAATAGCCTAGGGAGGGTACATTTTTTTTGTGCCCCCCCTGGCTACTGACATCTGCCCCCAGACACCCAGAAAGGGCAAATCTAATTAGAGATTTGACACATTTTTTTTACAACGAATTTACACCTTTAATTAACCCCTACATGTCTGAAATTTTGTACACATACACTTATGTAATTGTAAGTTCAAACCATATATCAAAATACAGGAAATTACATGGTTAACTGTGTCTAAACAATGTATCATTTCATGTCGGCTTCTGTGATTTCACAAAAGCCGGCAATTGAATTAGCGGCTATTACAGTATGTAGAAGTCTAGGAACTATAAATATATATATATACACATGTCACAATGACATGTGTATATATATATATATATGTGTTCTATGTGTATATATCTATTCTTTCTATTGTGATTTAAATACTATTCTTTTGGATCCATTATATGTCAGTTTTGCAAGCCTGCGAGAAATTCTCGCAAGTCGGATGTAAATTGGATGTGACAACTACGGTCAGATGCGACTAAATAGCATCAACTACAAAAAATTGGATGCTAGTCGCATCAATGTTCATGAAATTTTAATCCGATTATCGACCGACTAAAACGGTCAGATTTTTTACTCGGTGTGTGTGACTCCAGCCTTATTCCACTTTTAGTTCGGCGGTATGATAATAAATCATTGTTTTCTAGCCTTGTGTTTTTTTTTTTTTTAAGGGGTTCACTAAAGGGGATAACTAATGGGACAAATATGACACACAAGGCGATATCAAAGAAAAATATTACCACAATGTAATAATATAAAATAAAATAATATTATTGATGAATATACCTATTTAATATTTAATGATATCGCTAAACAAAGGATGGCCAACCACCCGGGTATATAGACAAAAAATATTGGGAAATGGTGGGATGGCAAAATGGTGGAATACAAGAAAATGAAATAAAATAAACTTTTTAAAACAATAAAAATTGTCTAAAATATGAGATACACATAAAATTGGAATAAAATAGCCTTTATTCACACATGGCTAAATACAGACACCACATCTAATAATAAACATAAATAATGTGAAAATTAATACAAAAAATAAATAATGACAAATAATAATACATAAATAGACAATGGCACACTCACAATTTAGATATATAACAGAGTAGACTGGATTGCAAAGGCTAATGAGTGTAACCAGATGGTGATACACATATATATTCACATTGAGTTTTAAGAATAAGGTGCAGGTGAGCAATTGCCAAAATAGTGCACGCTGTGCATTGATAAAAAACACAATATGTTGCAAAAAAATGAAAAAATAAAAAAAGGGTGCAAAAAAAGAGGCAAAAATTGTATGCTCAAAAAATGGAAACAACCTGTAACATCTAAATAAACCAATATAGTGTACTATGTGCAAATTAATTGCTAATTACTAAAACGTGTGATGTGCAAAACACCACCGCACATAAATAAGTGTCCAAGTCAATCAAATTAAATGAGAGCACATTAGATATAAAGTGCAATGTGCATTGTGCTAAAATGTGCCATGTGAAAATGAGACCGAACCGCAATATAATATGTGCCAATGATATACCTGACAGCCAATAATACTCTGGAGTGTGCCACAAATCCGTGCCCCTACGCACGTTTCGGAACTTGTTTCCTTCGTCAGGGGTGCTCTCAGCAGGCACTGAGGAAGCCGCCACCCTGCAGGACCCGGCGGCCATCTTGGATCCGAGGTCTTGCAGGGAGGAAGGCCTCAGAACAGCTGTTCTGAGGGTCTCAGGAAGTACGCAGGGAGCCCCTTCCCTGTGCGATGCTTCCCTGTGCCCCTGGTACACCGCGATCATGTTTGATCGCGGTGTGCCAGGGGTTAATGTGCTGGGAGCGGTCCATAACCGCTCCTGGCACATAGTGCCAGGTGTTATGTTAGGTAGCTGAGGAGGACAGGAACAACAGCCAGGCAGCCGAACACCTGAGATGTTGGTAACTAATGGGATGCAGATTCCTAAACTAACCACACAACTAGAGGTAGCCGTGGAGCGTTCCTACGTTGATCCTAGACGCCTCGTCACAGCCTGAGAGATAACTACACCTAAAGGCAGAAAGATGAAAGCTATCTGCCCCGGAGCAGATCCCCAAAGAAAATAGGAAGCCCCCAAACATGTAATGGCGGTTAGACAAGAAGAAAGCACGAACACAGACAGAAAATAGAATGAGCAAACGCTGGGGCCACAAGCTGACTAAATAGGATAGGACAGGAGAGATTACTTTCTGCAACCCAGAAAACCCTACAAAAATCCAACAATTCTGATTACAAAAATACTGAGATCACACGATCTCGCCACCCACTAAATCAGATCTCCGTGTAAACAAAACCAAGCCGCAGCCACTGAAAAAACAGGAAAAAGAAAATGAACAAATAACAGTGGCTTCAGATAAACTGAGAGGAGCGCAAGCCCCCCAGAGGGGACCTGGCTGACCTCCACAGAAGTGCAGGGAACAATGCAAAATGCAAGCACAAAAACAAAAGCAGAAAATATCTTATCTGATAGCAGAAGATGCAGGCAAGACTCAGCAAACTTCCAAATGAACCAGGAACCACAATTGAGACAAGAACAATTGATCACCGGCAACCATCATGGGAGGGAACCTCCCTTATATCAGACCATTCAGTGAACCCAGATTGCCATTCCTCGCTGAAAGGTTCAGTACTGTCTGTAACCACCAGAGGGAGCCTCTGCTCAGAAACCATCTCTAGCACATTCATAACAGTACCCCCCCTTGAGGAGGGGTCACCGAACCCTCACTTGTGCAACCAGGCCGATCAGGATGAGCTCGGTGATAGGCAAGGATCAGTCTCCTAGCATGGATGTCCGAAGCAAACACCCAAGAATTGTCCTCCTGACCATAACCTCCCCGCTTAATCAAATACTGGAGTTTCCGTCTAGAAAAACGAGAATCCAATATTTTCTCAACCACATACTCCAGATTGCCCTCAACCAAGACAGGGTCAGGAGGCGCAGCCATAGGAACCACTGGCTCGACAAACCTCTTCAATAAGGACTTGTGGAACACTATGGATCTTAAATGTCCCTGGAAGAAGCAAACGGAAGGAAACAGGATTAAGAATCTCCATGATCTTATAAGGTCCAATGAACCTAGGCTTAAACTTTGGAGATGCAACCCTCATAGGGATATTTCTTGAGGACAACCAAACCAAGTCCCCCACTTTAAACCGAGGACCATCAGTCCTATGCCGGTTGGCAAACCATTGGGCCTTCTCCTGAGAGAGAGACAACCTCTCCACTACCTGGTCCCAAATCTGCTGCATTCGCTCCACAACAGAGTCAACACCTGGACAGACAGAAGCCTCCGCCTGTCCCGAAGAAAATCGAGGGTGAAACCCAAAATTGCAGAAAAATGGAGACATCAAGGTGGCAGAGCTAGCCCTATTATTAAGAGAAAACTCAGCCAAAGGCAAAAAAGAGACCCAGTCATCTTGATCAGCAGACACAAAACATCTTAAATAAGTCTCCAAGGTCTGGTTTGTTCTCTCGGTTTGTCTATTGGTCTGAGGATGAAAAGCAGAGGAGAAAGATAATTGAATACCAAGTTTAGAACAAAATGTCCTCCAAAATCTGGAAACAAACTGGATTCCTCTGTCAGACACAATGTTCTCCGGAATGCTATGTAACCGAACCACGTGCTGAAGGAACAAAGGCACCAATTCGGAGGAGGAAGGTAACTTAGGTAATGGCACAAGATGTATCATCTTGGAAAACCTATCACAGATTACCCAGATAACGGTCATTCTCTGAGAAACAGGGAGGTCAGAAATAAAATCCATAGAGATATGGGTCCATGGCCTCTTGGGCACAGGTAATGGCATTAACAAACCACTAGAGCGAGAGCAAGGCTTGGAGTGAGAGCAAGTCCCACAGGACTGCACAAATTACCTGACGTCACGAGACAAAGTAGGCCACCAAAAGGACCAACTCACCAAGTCTCTGGTACCAAAAATCCCGGGATGACCAGCCAACGCGGAACAATGAATCTCAGACATCACACTCTTCTTCCACTGGTCTGGGACAAACAATTTCCCAATAGGGCAGCGCTCAGGTTTATCATCCTGACACCCTTCCAGAGCCAGTCTCAAATTGGGTGAGATGGCGGAAAGAACTACACCCTCTTTCAAAATAACAGTAGGACCAGATAACTCAGGAGAGTCCGCAAAGAAACTCCTTGAGAGGGCATCTGCCTTAACATTCTTAGTGCCAGGAAGAAAAGAAACCACAAAATTAAAACGTGTGAAAAACAAGGCCCACCTGGCCTGTCTAGGATTAAGTCGCTTTGCTGATACGAGATAAACTAGATTCTTATGGTCCGTGAGGACCACCACCTGATGTTTGGCTCCTTCCAGCCAATGTCTCCACTCTTCAAAGGCCCACTTCATGGCCAATAACTCCCGATTATTTACGTCTTAATTACGTTCAGTTGGAGAAAATTTTCGAGAGAAAAAGGCACAAGGGTTACTCTTAGAGGTCTCTGGATCTCTTTGGGACAAAACGGCACCTGCCCCAATTTCAGAGGCATCAACCTCCACCTGAAACGGTAGAGAAACATCAGGCTGCCGTAGAACAGGAGCAGAAGTGAATCTCTGCTTAAGTTCCTGAAACGCAGAGACTGCCTCAGGAGGCCAATTCACCACATCAGAACCCTTTTTGGTCAAATCAGTCAATGGTTTAATAGTACCGGAGAAATTACCAATAAATTTACGATAAAAATTGGCAAAACCCAAAAATCTCTGAAGAGCCTTTAAAGAAGTAGGTTGGACCCAATCACAGATGGCCTGAACCTTGACCGGGTCCATTTCGATAACAGACGGAGACAAAATGAATCCCAGAAATGAGACCTTCTGTATGCCAAAAAGACACTTTGATCCCTTCACATACAGTGCATTCTCTCTCAAAATCTGGAACACAGTCCGAACATGTTTCACATGAGAGTCCCAGTCAATGGATAAAATCAAGATATCATCCAAATAAACAATCAGAAATTTATCCACAAAATCCCTGAAAATATAATTCATGAAGGATTGGAAGACAGAAGGAGCATTAGTGAGCCCAAAGGGCATCACTAGGTACTCAAAATGCCCCTCTGGGGTATTAAACGCCGTCTTCCATTCATCCACGTGCTTAATGCGAATAAGGTTATACGCCCCCCTGAGGTCAAGCTTGGTAAACCAACTAGCACTTTTCACCCTGGAAAACAGGTCAGAAATCAAGGGTAACGGATATTGATACTTCACAGTGATCTTATTCAAGAGATGATAATCAATACACGGCCTCAATGAACCATCCTTTTTGGCCACAAAGAAAAAACCTGCACCCAAGGGTGAAGAGGATGGTCTGATATGACCCTTCTCCAATGACTCCTTGATATAAGATCGCATAGCATCGTGTTCAGGTACAGACAAGTTAAAAAGGCGACCTTTAGGAAATTTACCACCAGGCACTAATTAAATAGCGCAATCATAGCTCCTGTGAGGGGGCAAGGATGCAGATTTACTTTCACTAAATACATCCGAAAAATCAGTCAAAAAGTCAGGAACATCCTGAGACTGGGGAGAGGCAGAAAAACAGGAGTATCGGCATTAACACATTGGCAGCCCCAACTGATCACAGACACAGATTTCCAATCCAAAACAGGATTATGAGACTGTAACCAAGGGAAACCTAGTACAATAATGTCATGCAGATTATACAGCACCAGAAATTTGCAACTCTCCTGATGATCTGTTTCAACCCTCATTATCACCTGAGTAGAAAACTGGGGTTTATTCTCCGCCAAAGGGGTAGAATCAATGCCCAGTAGGGGAATAGACTTCCGCAGGAGTATCATGGGAAACCCACGTTTGGCAAAGTCAAAATCCATCAGGTTAATAGCTGCTCCTGAATCAACAAAAGCCTGAGCAGAAAATGTGGACAGGGAGCAAATCAGGGTAACAGTCAACAGAAATTTAGTCTGAACACTACCCAAGACAACTGAGCGTGCAAAACGTCTTCCCCGCTTAGGGCAGACTGAAATAGCATGAGAGGCGTCACCACAGTAGAAACATAACCCATTGTGCTTTCGAAACTCATGACGCTGTGCCCCAGAAGTCACTCTATCACACTGCATGGGCTCAGAAGCTGGCTCACAAGGCAACACTATCTCACGCATACCTCTGCGCTCACGCAAACATCTGTCAATTTGAATAGCCAATGACATAGAATCATTGAGACCAGAGGGAGCAGGGAATCCCACCATAACATCCTTTACATTCTCTGACAGCCCCTTCCGAAAAAGGGCTGCCAAAGCATCATCATTCCATTTGGTCAGGACTGCCCACTTTTGGAATTTCTGACAGTACAACTCAGCGTCTTCAAGACCCTGATTTAATGCCAACAAGGTTTTTTCAGCTTGATCAGTGACATTAGGTTCATCATACAATAACCCCAGAGCCAGAAAAAATGCATCAATATCATTCAAAACAGGATCCCCAGGTGTCAGGGAAAAAGCCCAATCCTGAGGATCGCCGCGCAGGAGACAGATAACAATTTGAACCTGATGTGCTGCGTTCCCTGAGGACTTAGGCTTTAAGGCAAAAAACAACTTACAGTTATTTTTGAAATTCAGAAATTTAGCCCGATTCCCCAAAAACAAATCTGGCATGGGAATCCTAGGTTCCACAACCGGCAACCTAGCAAGATAGGTAGCAATACTCCGAACCTCAGTGGCAAGCTGATCCACATGGCCAGACAACTGTGCAAACTCCATTGAGAGAGAAAAAAAATACTCCTCAGCACCCAGAGAAAAAGAGGGAAAAAATGCAACAAACAGAAAAAAAAAAATCTCTGACAACTCTGACAACTTTTTTCTTTCCACACTATTTTTCCCTTCTGTGAGTACCATATAATTTTCAGTTTGGCCGGTGATACTGTTATGTTAGGTAGCTGAGGAGGACAGGAACAACAGCCGGGCAGCCGAACACCTGAGATGTTGGTAACTAATGGGTTGCAGATTCCTAAACTAACCACACAACTAGAGGTAGCCGTGGAGCATTCCTACGTTGATCCTAGACGCCTCGTCACAGCCTGAGAGATAACTACACCTAAAAGCAGAAAGATGAAAGCTATCTGCCCCGGAGCAGATCCCCAAAGAAAATAGGAAGCCCCCAAACATGTAATGGCGGTTAGACAAGAAGAAAATACAAACATAGGCAGAAAATAGAATGAGCAAACGCTGGGGCCACAAGCTGACTAAATAGGATAGGACAGGAGAGATTACTTTCTGCAACCCAGGAAACCCTACAAAAATCCAACAATTCTGATTACAAAAATACTGAGATCACACGATCTCGCCACCCACTAAATCAGATCTCAGTGTGAACAAAACCAAGCCGCAGCCACTGAAAAAACAGGAAAAAGAAAATGAACAAATAACAGTGGCTTCAGATAAACTGAGAGGAGCGCAAGCCCCCCGGAGAGGACCTGGCTGACCTCCACAGAAGTGCAGGGAACAATGCAAAAAGCAAGCACAAAAACAAAAGCAGAAAATATCTTATCTGATAGCAGAAGATGCAGGCAAGACTCAGCAAACTTCCAAATGAACCAGGAACCACAATTGAGACAAGAACAATTGATCACCGGCAACCATCATGGGAGGGAACCTCCCTTATATCAGAACAGTCAGTGAACCCAGATTGCCATTCCTCGCTGAACGGTTCAGTACTGTCTGTAACCATGAGAGGGAGCCTCTGCTCAGAAACCATCTCTAGCACATTCATAACAGCCAGGTGTCAGCTGTGATAATCAGCTGACACCCGGCCGCGATCAGCTCGCTCCCCCCGGAAGCGCAGCTGATTGCATGTGACGTACTATTCCGTCCTGGGAATTAAGTACCAGGTCACATGGACAGAATAGTACGTTGGATGGGATTAAGGGGTTAAAGACCTTGCTGTTATGTTTTGGTAGCTGAGGAGAGCAGGCAAAAACGGCAATACACCAGAGAGGTTGGAATCTACTGGATTGCAGTACCCTGACTAACCACCACAACTAAAGGCAGCCGTGGAGCATACCTACGTAGGTCCTAGATGCCTCGTCACAGCCTGAGAAGCTAACTACACCTAAAGATAGAAAGAGGAAAACTATCTGCCCCGGAGCAGATCCCCAAAGAACATAGGAAGCCCCCAAACATGTAATGGCGGTTAGACAAGAGGAAATACAAACACAAACAGAAAATAGTATGAGCAAATGCTGGGGCCCAATCTTCCTTGACAGAAAAGGATAGGAAGGACACTTACTGCAATCCCAAAAAACCCTAAAAAGTACCAACTCTACTAATTACAAAAACACCTGAGATCACACGACCTCTACCACCTAAATTAGTTCTCTGGTGTAACAAAACTAAGCCCCAGCCACTGAAAAAACTGGAAAAGGCAAATGAGCAAATAACAGAGGCTCAGATAAACTGAGAGGAGCACAAGCCCCCCGGAGGGGACCTGGCTGACCTCCACAAGAGTGCAGGAAACAATGCAAAAAGCAAGCACAGAAATAAAAACAGAAAATGTCTTATCTGAGAGCAGGAGAAGAGGCAAGATTCAGCAGGCTTCCAAGTGAACCAGGAACAACAGCAGTTAGACAAGAACAATTGATCACCGGCAACCCTGATGGGAGGGAACCTCCCTTATATAGGACCAGTCTGTAACTCCTGATTGCCAATCTTCACTAAATGGTTCAGCACTGTCTGCAACCACCAGAGGGAGCTTCTGCTCAGAACTCATTTCTAACACATTCACAACACCTTGCCATATTTTGCAATTCTGATCAGGGTCCCTTTATGAGGTAATAACTCAGGAACGCTTCAACGGATCCTAGCGATTCTGAGACTGTTTTTTCATGACATATTGGGCATCATGTTAGTGGTAAATTTAGGTCAATAATTTTTGCTTTTATTTGTGAAAAAAATGGAAATTTGGAAAAAAATTTGAAAATTTTGCAATTTTCAAATTTAGAATTTTTATCCTGTTAAACCAGAGAGTTATGTGACACAAAATAGTTAATAAATAACATTTCCCACATGTCTACTTTAGATCAGCACAATTTTGGAAACAAAATTTGTTTTTGTTAGGAAGTTATAAGGGTCAAAAGTTGACCAGCAATTTCTCATTTTTACAGCAAAATTTACAAAAACATTTTTTAGGGACCACCTCACATTTGAAGTCACTTTGAGGGGTCTATATGGCAGAAAATACCCAAAAGTGACACCATTATAAAAACTGCACCCCTCAAGCTACTCAAAACTACATTCAAGAAGATTATTAACCCTTCAGGTGCTTCACAGGAACTAAAGCAACGTTGAAGGAAAAAATGGACATATTAATTTTTCCAACAAAAATGTTCTTTTAGCATCAATTTTTTTCATTTTTACATGGGCAACAGGATAAAATAGATCCTAAAATTTGTTTGGCAATTTTTCCTGAGTACACAGATACCTCATGTGGTCATAAGTACGCTGATACCCCATATGTGGGGGTAAACCTCTGTTTGGGCACATGTCGGGGCTTGGAATAAAGGGAGCACTGTTTGACTTTTTGAACGCAAAATTGGCTGGAATCAATGGTGGCGCCATGTCGCGTTTGCAGACCCCCTGATGTGCCTAAATAGTGGAAACCCCTCAATTCTAACTCCAACCCTAACTCCAACAACACCCCTAACCCTAATCCCAACCCAAACCACAAGCCTAACCCTAATCCCAACCCTAAACCCAACACACCCCTAACACTAATCCCAACTCTAACCCTAACCACAAACCCAACCCTAACCCTAATTCCAACCCTAATCCTAATTCCAACCCTAACCCAAATTCTAGCCCTAATTCTAACCCTAGTTCTAACCCTAACCCTAATAGAAAAATAAAAATAAAATATTTTCTTTATTTTATTATTTGTCCCTACCCACGGGGTTGATAAAGGGGGAGTTTATTTACTTTTTTTTATTATGATCACTGTGAGAGTTTATCACAGTGATCAAAATAAATGTATGGAATCTGCCGGCCGCCGGGCACACTGCGCATGCGCCCGCCATTTTGCAAAATGGCGGCGCCCATGAAGAATCCCGGAGGGACACAAAGACGGACACAGGGACATTGCAGGTCCCGGGGGAGGTGAGGGGGGGATCGGAAGGCGGTGGGAGCGGAGGCAAGGAGGAGGGAAGCAGATAGTGGCAGCAATCGCCGCCATAAATCGGTGGCGGGGGACGATCACCGCCGTCACTCGGTGTGGAGGGGGTCGGATCTCGGTTGCCAGCCATGGCAGATGCTATTGCAGCATCGGCCATGGCTGGATTGTAATATTTCACCAAATTTCGTTGGTGAAATATTACAAATCG
Source organism: Oophaga sylvatica (assembly GCA_033576555.1). NCBI lineage: Eukaryota > Metazoa > Chordata > Amphibia > Anura > Dendrobatidae > Oophaga > Oophaga sylvatica. The sequence continues at coordinate 323,219,407 of JARQOD010000002.1, forward strand.
CTCTGATTGGCTGTTTCACTTTTAACAGCCAATCAAATCGATCGTAGCCACGGGTGGGGGGGTTAAGCCAACCCCCCTGTGGTGAAGCACAAAGGGTCTTGTGCCTGCGGGTCCGGTGACCTTTCAGTGACCCGGTCACCCGACCCACAGGAACGCGATCCTTCCATGACACTGCATATGCGTCACATGTCGGATTGGCACCGACTTTCATGACGCATACTGTGTGTCAAAGGTCGGGAAGGGGTTAAATATAAAATTAATCTTGGGCTGCTCTTTTATCTCGATCCACGAATCCCACGTCTGCACGCTCTTATGGTTATATGATACCCGTTGGTTTCTGACCCGATATAAGCCTGTTGTCGGACGGGGCTTATTTTGAACGAGGAACTGGTGGCAGAATACCGTATTGTTTTAGTGAGGAACTGTGGCAGTGACGGCCAGGAGGTTTATATATATAACCCCAGCCTGGACTGGTGATATATAACCCCCCCTCACTGGGAGCACCTCACTAACTCGTACCTATAAGGGAAGCTTTTCCAGCGACTATTTGCCCCGTTGCAGTACCCTGACTGACCAGAGGCAAGTTGTGGCGCCAGAGAGCCGACCCCTGCTAGTTCCTTCTTTCCCCTCTCCCGAGGTGAGCGATGTCGATGCCCCCCTTACCCTGTGAGATCCCTCACAACCCCCTTCACGACCTATGACGTATACGGTGGGGGAAATGAGTATTGGATCCCTTCCTTATTTTGTAAGTTTACCCACTGACAAAGACATTAGAAGTCTATAATTTTAAGGGTAGGTTAATTTTAACATTGAGAGATAGAATATGAAAAATAAATTCCAGAAAATCACATTATATAAATTTACTTGCATTTTGCAGTGAGAAATATGTATTTGATCCATCTGGCAAACAAGACTTAATATTTGGTGGCAAAACGAGTCAGAAACGTGTCACTAATCCCGCACCCGTCACATTATCACGGGGCACAGATGGGTTAGTATGACAACCCAGAGTCTGCAGGAGACCCCTGTGGTTGTCATTATGATCTGCTATGAGCGCCACGCCGTGGCCGGCGTTCGTAGCAGATGATCAGTTTTACTACACATAGCAGGTTGCAGCTTCAAGTCTCCTAAGGAGACTATAGAAGCAAGTAAAAAAATCAAAAAAATGTTTTTAAAAATATAAAAAAATTTGAAAAATATAAAAGTTCAAATCACCCCCCTTTTCCCCATTCAAAATAAAACAAAAAAAAAATCAAAAATACACATATTTGGTATAGACGCATTCAGATACGACCGATCTATCAAAATATAATACCGTAATTAATCTGATCAATAAACGGTGTAACGATAAAAAAAAAATCAAAATGCCAGAATTAACATTTTTTTGGTTGCTACAACATTGTAATAAAATACAATAACGGACGATCAAAAGATCGTATCTACCCCAAAATGGTATCAATAAAAATGTCAGCTCAGTGCACAAAAAAATAAGCCCTCATCCAGCCCCAGATCTTGAAAAATGGAGACACTATTGGTCTCGGAAAATGACGCATTTTTTTTTCTTTACAAACTTTGGATTTTTCTTTCACCACTTACCGTATATGCTCGAATATAAGCCGAGATTTTCAGCCCATTTTTTAGGGCTGAAAGTCCCCCTCTCGGCTTATATTCGAGTCATATACCAGGGGGTCGGCGGAGGAGGGGGAGCGCAGCTGTCCTGTATACTCACCGTTCCGCCGGCCCGGTCTCTGCAGCCCCTGCACTTCTCCCACGGTCCCGGCGCCAGTATTCAGCCATCAGTGGTACCGCTCATTAAAGTCATGAATATGCACATATTCATGACTTTAATCACCGGTAACACGTGACCGCTGAACACTGGCGCCGGGACCGTGGGAGAAGAGCAGGGGCTGCAGAGACCGCGCCAGCGGAAGGGTAAGTATAAGCGATACTTACCTGTCCCATTCCGCTGTGTCCTCGGGTCCTCTTGCTGCGATGTTCAGGCAGAGGGCGCGATGACGTAATTACTGTGCGCAGCGCCCTCTGCCTGATCATTGACTGCTGGAGGACCCGGAAGACGGCGGCGAGCAGCGGTGACAGGTAAATGTCTCAGGTGCCGGGGCCCTGACCGAGCGGTGACACCGGCACCTTTCCCCCATAGCGCGCCGGTGTCCCCGCCTGCTCAGGACACCGGCACCTGGCCCCTCAGCAACGAGAGGTGAGTATACTTTTTTTTTTTTTCCGGTTGCAGCAGCAATTGAGGCCTATACTATGGAGCATCTATGGGGGAATAATCTATGGGGGAATAATCTATAGGGGCATAATCTATGGGGCATTATCTATGGGGGAATAATCTATGGGGCATTATCTATGGGGGAATAATCTATGGGGCATTATCTATGGGGGAATAATCTATGGGGGAATAATCTATGGGGGCATAATCTATGGGGCATTATCTATGGGGCATTATCTATGGGGAAAAATCTATGGGGGCATAATCTATGGGGCATTATCTATGGGGGAATAATCTATGGGGGCATAATCTATGGGGGAATAATCTATGGGGCATAATCTATGGGGCATAATCTATGGGGGAATAATCTATGGGGCATAATCTTTGGAGCATCTATGGGGGCACAATCTATGGAGCATCTATGGGGGCATAATACATGGGCAGCATATAGGGCATAATCTCATTTTCCACCCTAGGCTTATACTCGAGTCAGTAAGTTTTTCCAGTTTTTTTGTGGCAAAATTAGGGGGTCGGCTTATACTCGGGTCGGCTTATACTCGAGTATATACGGTAAATAAAAATGAACCTATAGATGTTTGGTGTCTGTAATGACCTGTCCTAGAGAATCATAATAGAAGATCAGGTTTTGCATTTAGTCAACATGGTAAAAAAAAAAATTATTGTAGAATTGAGCTTTTTTGCAATTTCACCACACTGTGAAATGAATTTTTTTTTGCCGTTTTCTAGTCCACTATATTGTAAAATCAATGGTGTCGTTCAAAAGTACAACTTGTCCCACAAAAAGGAAGCCCTCACACAGCCATATTGATGGAAAAGTAAAAACTTTATGGCTCTGGGAAGAAAGTTGAGCAAAAAAACAGAAATGCAAAAACGGAAAACCCCAAGGTCAGGAAGTTGTTAAAATTCGTATATTCAATATTTGCATATATCTTGGGATGCACAGTGTCTGCTGTATTCTTTGGTTATATCTACTGCAGGCATGGCTTTCCATAACAGTCACAGTACGGTTTGTTCCTGTTCATATTTGCTTCATTCTGATCGATGGTGCCGGACAAATGTGTTCCTCTATAGATAGATAAATAAAAAGAAATGAAGATTCCTAGTGAGTCGCACGTACCAGGGCTTTGGGGTACTCGGCACCGAGCCCGTTCACTTCACTGGGGGATGTCACGGGTAGCGCAGCTCGGTCCGTTGCCCTGGGCGATCACCATAAAAATGTGGGATATTTACAGGGGATTTAGAAATGTTCGTGACGCCACCTGTGGTTCCTGGTCAGGATGACCAGCGCTGCAGGGTAGATTCTCTGAGGGGTTGTTACTGGGCAGCAAGATGTTAAGTCTCCCACAGGCGAGACTGATCCCTCGAGATATATGGCGGTGCAGGGGTGCAGGGCAATGAGGCAGACACACACAAGACAGTCTCTTTCTGTACCTTTACTGGTGTATTTGCAGGCACGTCCCGGGAAGCTGCTCAGGGTGGAGGATGCACGTCCAGTAATCACTGAGTAGGTGTAGGGCCTCCTTACGTCTTTATATGTGTGAGTTTCTGACTAGCATGAAACAAAGCCTAACTCCGTGTGAAACAGCTACGCCCGGCTGACATTGTGGTAGAGCCTTCTTTTGGACAGAACTAAGTCTCTATCTGCAGCGTCCTGCTAGACTCCTGTTCTTCCTGACCCCAGTTACGTATCAGCACTGTTGGGCCCCTCTGTGACCTGAAGTCCAGCAGGGTCTCTGGTTTTTCCCACTAGCCGTGAAGGTACTAGCAAGCTCGGACCCGGTGTCCGGTGGTGCAGAGTGGAGGTAAGCTATCGTAGCTATTTCTCCTCAGTCACTCTCTCTTTCCCTTTTTCAACTTGCCTGTCATCCTACTCACACCTTTAACATAAGCACAGGCAGCAGTAGATGTCAGCTTTCTTCTCTTCACCGCTCTCCAAGCGTCGGCACGCTCGCTCTCTAACAGTACCTCAGTTGACTCGGTGTTACAAATACTGCAGTTCCCTTTCCTTCACTTCCTTCTTAGGCTCTGTCCGAAGTAGCTATCAGGACATTCCGTCAGACTGATCTGTGCACACTCCGAGAGTCACTTTCCACTTTCCTAAGGAACTATCAGTCAGCACGATCTGAGGTAACTTTCCTCTCAGCTCTTCAACACGCTCTGACACAGACTAGTGTAATCTGAGCTCTGCTCTGACAGGAAATCCACTAACTGCTGCATCTCTCCACACCCTTATATACTCTAAAGGGCTCCCTCTGGTGGCACTATAGGGAAATGTGAAGTGTGAATGAATATCGGGTGATTGTGAATTACCTTATATGCATCCTCCTGGGTAATATGTGGCACCAAGCGCAGCTGGGCTACACACTAGATTTCAGCTGCCAGGTCTCCAAGACAAACACCCAAAATTTTCTGATAGAGATTGAACAATTAGAAAGGAGGCAGCACTCCAAAAATTAGTCAATAAGTACCGTAGGTAATAGGAATACAAATAAGACAGATAGTAAAATATACTGGTATATGAATGTGAACTACTGCTCATATTGTGGGGTGGGGACCATCGGAGGATTCACCTGTCCCCTTGTGGATCAGTCTGTGCCAGTGTGTGTATATAAATATATATATATATATATATATATTATATACAGCTCTAGCAAAAATTAAGAGACCACTGCACAGTTTTATAAAAATCAGCTTCTCTACATGTCTGACAGCCGTTCCATTCCAGTGTCAGTTGAATTGCAACCAGAGTTCACCTCATTCTACTTAATGTGCTTCTGATTAGGTGATCACCTGAACCAAATCTTATTTAACAAAGGAAAGTATAAAAAAACCGGCTGTGGTATTCACAATCCTCTTGCTATAGGACAAGCTGGATGGCAAAACAAGTGCTAGTAATATCCCAAAAGTAATAGGAATGATAAAATAACTTTAAATCATGCCAAAGGAGTTGAAAAGAAAAGTATTGAGTGAGGAAAAGAAGGGCTCAATTCTGGCTTTACTAGCAGAGAGATACAGCGAGCGTCATGTTGCCTCCATCTTTAAAATTTCTAAGACAGCAGTCCATTACAACAAGGTCAAGCAGCAAACATTGTGGACAACAACGCTAAACCGGCAGAGGGTGAAAACGACTCTCCACTGACTGGGATGACCGTAATCATCTTCGAATGTCACTCAGCAACCGCAGGATGACATCAATTGACCTACAAAAGTAACGGCAAATGGCAGCTGGGGTGAAGTACACAGCAAGAACAGTTAGTAAAAGTCTCCTAGAGGCAGGGCTCAAGTCATGTAAAGCTAGAAAAAAGCCTTTCATCAATGAGAAGCAAAGGAGAGCCAGGCTGAAGTTAGCCAAAGACTGTAATGATTGGACTATAGATGACTGGAGTAAGATAGTTGATTCCTTCTGCTCAGGCAATGTTCCCCAACTCTGAGGACTGTTTTTTTCCAGCAGGACAATGCACCATGCCACACAGCTAGGTCAATCAATGTGTGGATGAAGGACCACCACATCAAATCCCTGTCATGGCCAGCCTAATCTCCAGATCTGAACCCCATTAAAAACCTCTTGAATGTAATCAAGAGGAAGATGGATAGTCAAACAAGGAAGAACTGCTTACATTTTTGTACCAGGAGTGGCATAAGGTCACCCAAAAGCAGTGTGAAAGACCGGTGGAAAGCATGCCAAGATGCATGAAAGCTGTGATTAGAAATCATGTTTATTCCACAAAATATTGATTTCTGAACTCTTCCTAAGTAAAAACATTAGTATTGTTGTTTCTAAATGATTATTAACTTGTTTTCTTTGCATTATTTGAGGTCTGCAAGCACTGCATTTTTTTGTTATTTTGACCATTTCTCATTTTCTGAAAATAAATATAAAATTCATTGCTTGGAAATTCAGAGACATGTTATCAGTAGTTTACAGAATAAAAGAGCAATTTACATTTAACTCAAAAATATATCTATAAATAGAAAAATCAGACAAACTGAAAATTTTGCAGTGGTCTCTTAATTTTTGCCAGAGCTGTATATATACACAGTACAGACCAAAAGTTTGGACACACCTTCTCATTCAACGATTTTTCTGTATTTTCACGACTATGAAAATTGTAGAATCACACTGAAGGCATCAAAACTATGAATTAACACATGTGGAATTATACATTACACTTTACAAAAAAGTGTGAAACAACTGAAAATATGTCTTATATTCTAGGTTCTTCAAAGTAGCCACCTTTTGCTTTGATTACTGCTTTGCACGCAGAAAAGGTGAACGGATGGACTCTACATGCCTGGTTCCCACCGTGAAGCATGGAGGAGGTGGTGTGATGATGTGGGGGTGCTTTGCTGGTGACACTGTTGGGGATTTATTCAAAATTGAAGGCATAGTGAACCAGCATGGCTACCACAGCATCTTGCTGCGGCATGCTATTCTATCCGGTTTGCGTTTAGCTGGACCATCATTTATTTTTTAACAGGACAATGACCCCAAACACACCTCCAGACTGTGTAAGGGCTATTTGACCAAGAAGGAGAGTGATGGGGTGCTACGCCAGATGACCTGGCCTCCACAGTCACCAAACCTGAACCTAATCGAGATGGTTTGGGTTGAGCTGGACCGCTCACCGCTTCAATTTTGAATAAATCCCCAACAGTGTCACCAGCAAAGCACCCCCACACCATCACACCACCTCCTCCATGCTTCACGGTGGGAACCAGGCATGTAGAATCCATCCGTTCACCTTTTCTGCGTGCAAAGCAGTAATCAAAGCAAAAGGTGGCTACTTTGAAGAACCTAGAATATAAGACATATTTTCAGTTGTTTTACACTTTTTTGTAAAGTGTAATGTATAATTCCACATGTGTTAATTCATAGTTTTGATACCTTCAGTGTGATTCTACAATTTTCATAGCCCTGAAAATACAGAAAAATCTTTGAATGAGAAGTTGTGTCCAAACTTTTGGTCTGTACTGTATATGTGTGTGTGTAAACAAAATGGAAGCAGCACTCCAAAAATAGTGCAAATTATAGGACTTTAAACCCTTAATGACATATGATGTATATATTACCTCATAAGTCGTGTTTTTCCCTTTGATGTGGGCTCAAGGGCTGCGACTGCATCTTTCCCGACACAACAGCTGATTTGATCAGCTGTCATGTGCCCCTAACAGCCGTGGGTGGAATTGCAATTCACCTGTGGCCACGGGTGAACCTAGCCTCTCTGCTGCCTGAAGCGAACTTTAAAACGGCGCCCCCCATTGTAAAATCAGTACAAATAAATCTGGTTTACTCTTACTAGCCTAATGTGACGCACATGTGAAATACATACACTTTTAGGGTATGTGCATACATTGCAGAATCTGCTGTGGAATTTTCCGCGCAGATTTTGCTAAATCCGCAACTGATTCCGCAACGTGTGCACAGACCCTTAATTAGGAGTATGTTTGAAACATCGATTTTTATATTTGTTAAAGTTCTGTATAAGGCCTCTTTCACACTTCCGTTGTGTGACGTCCGCCCATCCGTGAAAATGGCGGATCCGTCAGAAAAGTAAAAAAACGGATGCAAAAATGGTCAGTTTTCTGACGGATCCGCCAAGAAGATTTCACCCGGAAATGAGGAAGAGAGAGAGAGAGAGAGAGAGAGAGAGAGAGACCCCGGACACTGTTTTCTGCATTTTACTATGGTTTTCAATAGAGGCGACGGATCCGCAGGCGGATTCCGTCAAAAACGGATGCTGGCGGATCCGCCGCCCATAGGCGGCCATTGTAAAAAATGGCGGATGCGGCGGATCCGCCGTTGTCCGCCATTTTGGCGGTCAAAAAAAACGTTGCATTGGACGTTTTTTTGAAATGACGGACGCCAATTTTTTGGCGGATCCGTCAAAAAGCGGACCTAACGGACTACCATCCGTCAAAATCCGTCACTAATGCAAGTCTATGGGAAAAAAAACGGATCCGCCAAAAAAAAATGGCGGATCCGTTTTTTTCACATTTTGACGGATTTTGACTGACGTCGCACGACTGAAGTGTGAAAGAGGCCTAAGTAGTACACCTTGTAAACACATGGCTCCACTCCGTAAACCTTGTACACATGTGGCTTTGAACCATACACCTCATACACACACGGTTCCGCTCCGTACACACGCGGCTCCGCTCCATACACACGCGGCTCCACTCCGTACACCTCGTACACACACGGCTCAAGCACGGAGCCCTGTGTGTACGGAGCTGAGCGGCTCAGCTCCGTACACTTCGTACACACAGGGCTCCGTTTCGCACGCCCCGTACACACACAGCACTGCTACATCCACCTCGTCCACACACGGCTCCGCTCCGTACACCTCGTACACACACGGCTCCGCTCCGTACACCTCGTACACACACAGCTCTGCTACATCCACACTGTAAACCCTCCTGATCCCACACATAAACTTATCTTCATCCGGCACCATGACAACCAGCACAGCAGACCTGCACACAGGGAGCCTGACCATGTGACCCCTGACTCCTCCCCCTCCTGTGACCTCATCACAGGTCCTGCTCGCACATAAGAGGACAACACAGCAACGGACTCCTGGCTGCGAGAAGCTGAAGTGGAAAGGTGGGAGGGTGAGGAAAAGGGTGCATGGGGGCGTGGCTGCTTCTCACTGCGGGACACATAGCACAGTGCGCAGGAGTGTAAGACTCAGCAGGGATTAAGGAGAGACGGCACCACATCACGTGTTCTGAGTTCCGCTGTGCCGCCCCCTAGCTGCCGCCGCCTGAGACAGAAGGCTCAACTCGCCTCATTATAGGTGCGCCCCTGCCTGTGGCTGTTAAAATGTTAAATGCTGCTGCCGCCCCTGTCACATTATTGAAGGGCGCCGATGAGTTGGCATGATAACCCTGGGTCTACAGGAGTCCCCCATGGTTGTCATTGCTGATCTGCTATGAACGCCGCCCCGTAGCCAGCATTCATAGCAGATTTGCATTTCTGGAGCCCTGCTATGTGTAGCACAAGTGATCAGAAGATTGCAGCTTCAAGTCTCCACATGAGACTATTGAAACAAGTAAAAAGTGTAAAAAAATGTTTTTAAAAATCTAAAAGTTCAAATCAGACCCCCCTTAGCTCCATTCAAAATAAAACAATAAAAAAATACACTTATGTGGTATCACCGCGTTCAGAAACACCTGATTGATCAAAATATAAAAATAATTAGTACAATAAGTAAATGGCGTTACGATAAAACAATTCAAAACACCAGAATTAAGTTTTTTGGTCAGCACTACATTGCAATAAAATGCAATAGCAGGCAATCAAAAAATCGTATCTACATCAAAATGCTATTGATAAAAACATCAGCTCGGCTCGCAGAAAATTAAACCCTCATCCAGCTTTAGATCCTGAAAAATGGAGACACTACGAGTCTCGGAAAATGGTGCTTTTTCAAAAAAAAATGATGTCGCTCAAAAAACATCTTGTCTCGCAAAACCAAGCTCTGGCATAAAAATAAAAAGTTATGGCTCTGGGAAGAAGGGGAGCGAAAAACAAAAAAATGGAGTAAGGCTGGGGTTGAAGGGGTTAATGGCCCGTGTGGAAACGTTTTGGTTCATAGTGTGAACCTTTGTCAAGCTTAGATGTGGGCAAACTGTGAACAGACGGCCACATCCAGCGCTCAGGCTGTTCCAGTCTGGCCCATGGATCAAAACAGCCAAAGTGTTGAAACAGTGACCAACGGACCGCACCATGCCCCCCGCCATCGGTCCGCCACCGTCACCGCTATTTGCATCCTCAGGATTCTTACAGTGGTGCATACATTGCTGGCAGAAAGGCCATCGGCTTAATCTTCCACCAATCAGCGTGTGAGACAGCAGTTGTGATGACATAATTTCATCGCGTCAGCTGTGCACTGTGGAGAGTCACTGCATTGGATAGAGCAGAGTGATAGGGGAATAGGAGTGAGGTGAGTATGTGTTTTTTTTTTTCATGTGTATAGGATGTTTTCATATGTATAAGGGGCTGTGTGGGGCATGAGGCTATGTGGGGCACATCATGGTGTATATGGAAGGCTGTCTGGGGAACATGCTGTATATGAGAGGCTATGTTTAGCACATACTGTATATAGGAGGCTATGTGGGGCACATACTGTATATATGAAGTTATGTGGGGCTCACACTGTAAATTGAGCATTATCTTGGGGCTCATACTGTATACTGGAGGTTACGTGGGGGATCATACTATATATAGGAGGCTATGTGGGGACTCACTGTATATAGGGGCTGTGTGGGGGCTTATACAGTATATAGGAGGATGTCAGCATACTTAATTTTCCTCAATATTAAGCAATACAATTAATTTTAATATAAAGTAATTATAATTAATATGTTAATAATAATATTCAGCAGAATAAATTTGAAGCTAATCAGATGCCTCCCTGATGGTATAGCATGATGGATGTCTGTATTTCTCAGCATTGGGAAACTCCGCCATGCTTCACTATTGCCTTCAGACACTCATTTTTGTACTGCTCTCCAGTCCTTCGGACTCTCTACTCAAAGTTGAGCAAAAATGTTATGATTTCAGCCCGCATGTCATGTGTGCATTACCACGAAGATCGTCGCGGTTGCACATTTTGACTTCTCACAGCTGAGTTGCTGTTTCTTTGTGTTTGGCAGCTAGGAAGTTAATTCTGTCTGTGCTCGGTGCTGGGACTGGGTGCAGTTTCTCCCGGCTGCAATTGATTATTTGTTGATTGGTTTCCTTTAAATTCCTGGTTGTCTGCTTTGGGAGTTGCCAGTGAAATCCTTCATGCAGACCACAGATAGGAATGAATCTGTATAGACTTAAGTTGAGAGCTCCTTAGCTGTTTTAAGCTCAACTTGCTTAGAGTTATTCCCCAGACCATTTATGTTCCTTCGGTGTTTGAGTGTGTATGCAAGTGAGTGCTATCCTGTCTGTCTTATATGTCTAATCTGTGTATTTAGCTGAGATCAGCCCATATCCCTTTGGTGGTAATCAGGATCCTTCTTAGGACTGATTACAGGGTTCAGGGTCTGACAGGAGACAGGGTTAGGCTGGAGACTTGGACCTCTGAACCATTATCAGTACCTCCAAGGTAAGGGATTAGTTAGGACCCCAGTGCAGGGTCAGGTTAGACCCCGGTCCTCCTCTTTCCTGTTACAGCTCATCAAGTCCTCAAGATTAACCCTGAGTTCAACTATATCGTTTCTGCACATCTAGTCCTCAAGATTAACCCTAAGTTCTGCAGAGATTGTGTCAGGTAAATCTATTTTATACTTACATTCTGATGTTGCTAAACTATATGTTGTATAGAGTGTGGTTCCTGTATAAATAGTTTACTGACATTGTATTCATATCATTAGACAGCGTGACATTTTCACTGGCCATAAAAAATTATCTCTAGTTACCATGGATCCAGTAGCCCAGCTGGCTCTGCAGTTGCAGGGATTATCCATGGAGCTGACGGACATTAAGTCCAAAGTTTTGTCTCCCCTGGAGCAAACCAGAGTTGAACCTAAAGTAGCTCTTTCAGATAGGTTCACTGGTGGGCGAGACAAATTTTTTACCTTCCGGGAGGCATGTAAATTGTATTTTCGGCTTCGGCCGCGATCATCAGGGAGTGATGAGCAGAGAGTGGGAATTGTTATCTCACTTCTTCAAGGGGACCCTCAATCCTGGGCATTTTCCCTTCCTCGGGATCCCCGGCTCTACAGTCTGTAGATCAATTTTTTACTGCTCTGGGATTGGTATATGATGACCCAGATCGGGTCTCTCTTGCTGAGACCAAATTACGTAAGTTACAGCAGGGAGATCGTCCGGCGGAGGAATTTGCTTCTGAGTTTCGTAGATGGGCCACGGATACTCAGTGGAATGACCCAGCTCTTAGGAGCCAGTTTTGTCATGGGCTTTCTGACAAATTAAAAGACGTTTTGGCTCAGTATGAGTCTCCTCCTTCTCTGGAGGCTGCTATGGCCCTAGCTATCCGTACTGATAGACGGCTTCGGGAGAGGGGTGAGGTAACTCCACTCCCTGTTGTTTCTCCACCTACTACTAAAGTCCCTTATGTTGAGGTTCCCCTTGTCGGTTCGGATGAGCCTATGCAGTTGGGAGGGACATCTTTTCGTAGTAGGGGATTGGCGGCACGCCGCAGGACTAGAAGGTGTTTTTTCTGCGGGAAAGAGGGACATTTTGTTGGAGAATGTCCATCCCGTGTCTTGTTAAGTAAAAAGTCGCCCGGAAAACTGCTAATCCCAGGTTGTGTGGTGGATGACAACCTGGGAGTATGTATTTCATCCGCCGGTTCTTCTCAGTTCCTTGTACCAGTGGAGGTGGTGGTTGGTACTAGAGTGAAGAGATTGTCTGTTCTTCTGGATAGTGGTTCTGGGGCTAATCTGGTTGATGCTCAGTTTGCTCAGGCTCAAGGTATGCATCTGAGTGTATTGGTCAAACCGATCCTATTTTCTCCATTGACGCCAGGCCTCTCGGCCAAGGTAGCTTTGTTCATGAGGTTCATAACATTGACCTTCGGGTAGGGGCAATACATAGGGAACAATTATCTTGTTATGTGTTGGAGGGTCTACCTACTCCCATTGTGTTGGGACTTCCTTGGCTGGTTAAACATAACCCTGTGATTAATTGGCAGTCTAGAGAGATAAGCCAATGGGGTGAGTTTTGCAAAAGCAACTGCATGAACAGAGTCATCAGTGCGGTCGTGCCTAGTACATTGCCTCCTTTTTTGGAGGATTTTGGGGATGTTTTCTCTGAGGAGGGGTGTCGGGAGTTGCCTCCTCATCGCGTGTATGACTGCTCTATTAATCTACTTCCTGATGCTAAGTTGCCTAAAGCTAGGTTGTATAATCTTTCTGGTCCTGAAAGACAGGCTATGAAAGATTATATTTCTGAAAGTCTGGCCAAAGGGCATATTAGACCTTCATCTTCCCCTGTGGCCGCAGGGTTCTTCTTTGTGAAGAAAAAAGATGGAGGCCTACGCCCTTGCTTGGATTTCCGCGAACTTAATCGGATTACTGTTCGAGATCCGTATCCACTTCCTCTTATTCCTGATCTCTTTAATCAAATTGTTGGCGCCAAATGGTTCTCTAAATTGGATCTCAGGGGGGCGTATAATCTGATTAGGATAAAAGAGGGGGATGAGTGGAAAACGGCATTTAACACGCCGGAGGGACATTATGAAAACCTGGTCATGCCTTTTGGTCTGACTACTGCTCCAGCAGTATTCCAACATTTTGTTAATGACATTTTTCGTCACCTTGTGGGGGTGTTTGTGGTCGTATATTTGGATGACATTTTAATTTACTCGCCAGATCTTGTGTCTCACCAGGAGCATGTGAGACAGGTGTTGCAGATCTTGCGAGACAATAAACTATACGCCAAACTGGAGAAGTGTGTTTTTGCCGTACAGGAACTTCAGTTTTTGGGTTTTTTGGTGTCAGCCTCCGGTTTCCGGATGGACCCTGAAAAGGTGAGAGCAGTGCTTGAATGGGATCAGCCAGGGGATCTTAAGGCTCTGCAGCGTTTTTTGGGGTTTGCTAATTACTACCGGAAATTTATTTGTAATTTCTCGTCTGTCGTCAAACCTCTCACTGACATGACGAGAAAAGGGACGGATTTTTCTAAGTGGTCGGACAAAGCTTGCCAAGCCTTTTCCTCTTTGAAGGGATGTTTTGCTTCGGCACCCGTTCTCATCCAACCAGATGTATCTCAGCCGTTCATTGTGGAGGTGGACGCGTCTGACATAGGAGTGGGTGCTATATTGTCCCAGGGTCCGTCCCCTGGTAAATGGCATCCGTGCGCTTTCTTTTCTAAGAAATTGTCGTCCGCCGAAAGGAATTATGATATCGGCAATAGGGAACTTTTGGCCATTAAATTGGCTTTTGAAGAATGGCGTCACTTTTTGGAGGGGCAGTCCACCCGGTCACCGTTATTACTGATCACAAGAACCTGCTGTATTTAGAATCCGCTAAGCGTCTGAATTCCAGACAAGCTCGATGGTCGTTGTTTTTTACCAGGTTTAATTTTGTCGTCACTTATCGTCCGGGGTCTAAGAATGTAAAGGCTGATGCCTTGTCTCGCAGTTTCCCAGGGGCCGGGAAAACGGACGACCCGATTCCTATCCTTCAGGAGGGGGTGGTAGTGTCGGCTGTATGTTCTGAGCTTGAGGAGGAGGTGTTAGAGCTCAGGGGGACGCCCCTGCAGGACCTCCAGGGAGACTGTTTGTCCCGAATCAGTTGAGACAAAAGGTTATTGAGGCACATCATAATTCTGCTTTAGCAGGACATCCAGGGAGTAAGGCTACTTTAGATCTCCTTTCCCGCCGATTTTGGTGGCCTAACGCTAATAAAGATGTTATAACTTTTGTCGCGTCCTGTGGGGTTTGTGCTCGCTCTAAAACTCCTCATACCCGTCCGTCTGGGACCCTTTTACCCTTGAAACTTCCGGAGCGTCCATGGACTCATTTATCTATGGACTTCATTACGGACCTTCCTCCGTCGTCTGGGAATACTGTCATACTGGTGGTTGTTGACAGGTTCAGTAAGATGGCACATTTCGTTGCTCTTCCTGCACTCCCTAATGCTAAAACTCTGGCGCAGGTGTTCATTAGGGAGATCGTGAGACTTCATGGGTTGCCTTCTGATGTGGTGTCAGATAGGGGGTCTCAGTTTGTGTCCAAATTTTGGAGGGCATTTTGTTTACGTCGGGGGATGCAATTGTCGTTTTCCTCGGCTTTTCATCCACAGACCAATGGTCAGACAGAGCGTCTGAATCAGAGTTTAGAGACATATCTCCGGTGTTTTGTATCGGAGAACCAGGAGGACTGGTCTTCTTTCTTGCCTCTGGCAGAGTTCGCTCTTAACAACAGGCGGAGCGAGTCCACTGGTAAGTCCCCGTTTTTTGGGGCATATGGTTTTCATCCCCAGTTTTGTACTTTCAATGGGGGGGGGTCCTTCTGGGGTTCCTGAGGAGGAGCGTTTCTCGTCGTCACTTGCTTCTGTGTGGCGAGGTGTATTGAATAATTTGAGTACGATGGGGAACCGTTACAAATGTATGGCTGATAGGAGGAGAGTTTCTGGTCCAGATCTGAATGTGAACGATCTGGTATGGTTGTCTACCAGGAATATAAAACTTAAAGTGCCCTCCTGGAAACTGGGTCCCAGATTCATCGGGCCGTACAGGATCAGTTCCATAATTAATCCTGTGGCATTTCGTCTGGAACTCCCTTCTATGTTTAAAATTCATAATGTGTTCCACAAGTCATTACTTAAAAGGTATGTGGCACCAGTCATACCGTCACCTCTACCTCCTCCTCCAGTGTTGGTCAATGGTAATTTGGAATTTCAAGTATCAAAAATCATTGACTCTCGTCTGAATCGCCGGTCCCTTCAGTACTTGGTGCATTGGAAGGGGTATGGTCCGGAGGAGAGGACGTGGGTCCCTGCGTCTGATGTTAACGCAGATCGTTTGGTTCGGACCTTCCACAGAACTCACCCGGGCAGGCCTGGCCCTCAGGGTCCGGAGGCCCCTCGTAGAAGGGGGGGTACTGTCATGTGTGCATTACCACGAAGATCGTCGCGGTTGCACATTTTGACTTCTCACAGCTGAGTTGCTGTTTCTTTGTGTTTGGCAGCTAGGGAGTTAATTCTGTCTGTGCTCGGTGCTGGGACTGGGTGCAGTTTCTCCCGGCTGCAATTGATTATTTGTTGATTGGTTTCCTTTAAATTCCTGGTTGTCTGCTTTGGGAGTTGCCAGTGAAATCCTTCATGCAGACCACAGATAGGAATGAATCTGTATAGACTTAAGTTGAGAGCTCCTTAGCTGTTTTAAGCTCAACTTGCTTAGAGTTTATTCCCCAGACCATTTATGTTCCTTCGGTGTTTGAGTGTGTATGCAAGTGAGTGCTATCCTGTCTGTCTTATATGTCTAATCTGTGTATTTAGCTGAGATCAGCCCATATCCCTTTGGTGGTAATCAGGATCCTTCTTAGGACTGATTACAGGGTTCAGGGTCTGACAGGAGACAGGGTTAGGCTGGAGACTTGGACCTCTGAACCATTATCAGTACCTCCAAGGTAAGGGATTAGTTAGGACCCCAGTGCAGGGTCAGGTTAGACCCCGGTCCTCCTCTTTCCTGTTACAGCTCATCAAGTCCTCAAGATTAACCCTGAGTTCAACTATATCGTTTCTGCACATCTAGTCCTCAAGATTAACCCTAAGTTCTGCAGAGATTGTGTCAGGTAAATCTATTTTATACTTACATTCTGATGTTGCTAAACTATATGTTGTATAGAGTGTGGTTCCTGTATAAATAGTTTACTGACATTGTATTCATATCATTAGACAGCGTGACACCGCATCACTAAAGTGGACAAAATTTGGACGAGGTCCGCCAAACAAATTCATCATAATTTGCTCCACTTTGGTGGCATAAATTATGTTACAAATGCACCCCCGCACCTAACTGGACTAACATTTCTGGCAGAGGTGCATGGTTGTACATCAGTTGCATGATGCATCTAATTCATAAAGAGATGTACTCTTCTTAGTGAATTATGCTCATCTTACTCTGCCTTCATTAAGACTGACTTATAAAATGGCTTATGCAAATTGCCTCTTCAGAGAAAAAGAGGACTTGAACTGACCTGACTGCCATCATTTAAATATCCCGCCATTTTAGGGTAACAGATTCCCTTTAAACCAGCATTTCTTCATCTCATCGTGCCTTGTCATTTAATGAGCAGTGCTGTATATTTCCATTGGCTTGGCACATTTGTATACTATTATTTAATGTTATTTATTTTGCTCGCTTATATAGAGCCATTATTTTCCAGTCTAATTATAGTCGACAGTCATTATGTAACATAACAATGGCTACAAGTGTCCATTCACACATCTTTTTGGCCCTTCCATCAGGTATCCTTGAACCACTGAATGAGCCATATAGTATTACAAATGGACTAATGCAGGGTTCCCCAACTCCAGTCCTCAAGGCTCACCAACAGGTCATGTTTTCAGGATTTCCTTTGTATTGCTCAGGTGATAATTACCTCACCTGTGCAATACAAAGGAAATCCTGAAAACCTGATCTGTTGGTGGGCCTTGAGGACTGGAGTTGGGGTACCCTGGACTAATGGACTCCACTTGCTTTTTTTTTCAACGATGTCTGGAAAGAGAGATGCAAGAGCGACTACATTCATGTGTCCGTCTGAAATGGCAGACAACATGGGGAAAAAGCGCAATGGATTCCATTCCATCTTGTGTCACTGTACAGTGCGGCTTGGTCATTGGTTGTCCGGTCTCAAGGGCCAAAATGCAATGTGAATTGCCTCTAAGAGAAATCTGTGATGTGGGACTTGACATCACACAATTGAGGATATTTCCCAGCTGCCAAACATCCAAAAAGTCCACCTATTATCACTAGATTTGTGATATTGTCCTTCCTGCATTTTCACTGCAGTGCTTGTCATATTGACATTTACCGTGACAATTATTGCACAAGGCCATACTGGACGGCTACACATCGATTTCCCATTCTGCTTTTATTCACAGAGCTGGGAAAATGGCTTCAAAATTACAGCCTAATAATGAGTCTTAGGATTCCGGTTACCATGGAAATGTTAATATTACTGATGTGAGGTCTCTGCTGTAGATGGAATATGACAAAGCCCCCGTCCTGAGGGCTGCAGTGACGCTCTACCCGTGCAATGCAAACAGCCATTCCTCATGTTCTTCATACAATATAAGCTGTGATTCCCAGTCACTGAATGACAGTCCGCAGGGGTCATTTGCTAACAGTGACATGTGCCATATTTGTCATCATATTTATGAACGGTTGTATGCCGCTTCAGCTGGAAGAAAATCCATACGATCAGAATATAATAATGTATCAACGTGTATAGTACATGCTGCATAGTCATACCCTTTGTGTAAACATAGCGTAAAGGGGTATTCTCATAATGTCATGGCATATTGGTAGGAGAAAACTTACTTTTTAATTGGTGGGGGTCCGATGTCTGGGAGATCCTAAGAATAAAAGGGATTAAGCACTGATTTAGCACCTTGTTCCCTTTTAAGTTTTCCCTTCATCCACTTAAATAGGCCAATGTTACAATTCCCTCCATAGCTGAGTGGCGAGGGAAGCTGTAAAGGGAAAACCAATCAAAGAGAGACAGCGCTAAGCCAACACTTCATCCAATGCATTATCAAGATTGGTGGAGGTCACAGAAGTTATCTGCCACCTATGACAAAGTGAGGACAAATTCTTAAGAACACCACTGAGAGTACGTTCCTGTTGGCATATGCAACAGATTAGGACTTATTATAAGTAAAAGGAGGACTTTATGCTGACCTGACAGTAGATGGCGATGTTGTGTAACGTTTCCTTGCTTAATGTATAAGAAATAGTCTCACTTGTAGTTTCACTTTTGTTTTGTTCCTGTTTCCTGATGCAATGCTGAAATCACTGTGCATTTTCCTTTTACCTCATGTTGCAAGAAGTAAAAGCTTGTTATCCCATGAAGCCTGCTCTGTGAAGTTTTCTACTGCAAAGGTGTGGATTCAGAAGCTGTGCAACAGTTCCCACATTCAGTAAACGCTGCGGGTTGGACGCTGCGTACATTTGCGGCATCCAACCTGAAGCATCCAGATGTTACAGCATAGTGGATGGGATTTCATGAAATCCCATGTCCACTATGCGTGCACCGATGTCTGTGGATCACACCTGCGGAGATGGACATGTGGCGTGTCTTTCCAGACCACAGCATGTCAATTTATCTTACGGAGACGCGAGTCTCCACAAGATAAATCTCACCCGTACAATGTATAGGACACGGTGATTCTGCACGGTTCAGTGATCACATGCGGAATAATCACCTGCGTTCAAAAGCCGTCAGTAGACATGTGCTGTGTTCAAAGCGCCGCCGATTACTGACCGTGGGGAAGTAGCCTTGAAAAAGAACTTTTCACAATGACAGATCTGTGAACAATTTAAAAATGGGATCCTTATGTACCGGCTCCTTATTTGATGACAGAACATTGCTAGCCATGGACCACCTCATTCACAGTACTCTAGAACTTCTCTTGCTAGTATGACCTATATGGGAATAAATATAGCTTTTAACATGTGGTCTAAAATAAGGTAGAGAATACCATGGCGGCATTGGTCTTCTGGATTGTAGAGCCCCCTGCTGCCGCACAAGTTTCAGATATGGCATATCATCTCAATGGAGTCACGTAATAATATAAAGCTGGCTCAGTTATTGCTGACATACTCCGATAGTTACATTTCCTTTATCAGAACAGGATTTGTAAGTGTGTGTTCACATACTGCCATCAAGTGGTCCCTTTAAATATTTGATGGGCCGTTCAAACCTCACTGCCTTATAGTGGTTGCACCAAGCTTTTAAGTTATCCTCTATCCATAGCACAGGGTATAACTTCCTGACTGCTGTGGGTCTGATCACTCAGTTCCCATTGATCCTGAGAACAAGGACTCTGAACAGTTCCATTTATGTTTCATCAGACCAGAGCACATATTCAAAAAGTAATATCTTTGTTCCTGTGTATAGTTGCAATCTGCAATGCCACGGTCACATGATACATTCCAAATGCAAAGCGCAGTAAAATTTCCTCATTTTGACATCGTTTTAAAAAATTTACAGCAAAAAATATCTTAGTGTAAACACGGCCTTACCTTGCTTCTTTATGGCAGTTTTGGAGCAGTGGCTTCTTTGTTTCCGAGAGGCCTTTTAGGTCATGTTGATGAAGGATATGTTTCACTTTGATATTAATACTTATGTACGGTACCTGTTTCTCCATCATCTTCGCAAGGTCTTTTGCTGTTGTTCTCGTATTAATTTGTATTTTTCACACCAAAGTATGTTCAACTCTAGGAGACAGAATGTTTCTCCTTCCTAAGTGGCATAATGGCTTTATGGTCCTATGGGGTTTAATCTAAGATTATTGTTTGAACAGATAGATGTACCTCAAGCATTTGGAAATTGCTCCCAAGGATGTACCAGATTTGCAAGACCCACAATTTTGAGATTTGCTTTAATTTTCCCAAGATATTAAACAAAGAGACTCGTTGACCTAGAAGGTAGATCTTAAATCCCCTTCCTGAAATGCAACACGGGTACGTCACAAGTAGGGTGTGGGTATATAGAACAGGCTTTGATCGCTGCTTCTCCTATTATTACACCCGGGCCGGAATACTATGATACCATCCATGTGCTGTCTGCTATTTTCATGATGCCCATAGACTTGTATGCATGTTTGTGATGCCCACAGATTTGTATGGCTGATTTTCATCCAAGCCGCTGATAAAAAATGGACATGTCTCCATGTCGTCTAAATGAGGCTTAAAATGTAGGCCTCAAACGTGAACTCAATATTGAAATAATACTTTGTGTACTTGTAAAGAAGTACAAAAAGAAAAATTATTTTATTTGGGGTTTTAATGGCACCATTCAGTAAACTTCTTCAAATTCTTTCTGGGTGAAAAATAGAAGAAAATTAGCAATCCCAATATTGCTTTCTAGGATTTATCTTTACAACGTTCACTGCGTTGTATAACTGATATGGTAACTTAGCCCGTACACTTACAGCGATATGTTTCACTACACTTACACAAAAATGCCTTAAAAAAGTCATGTAGTCATGTTTTATATTGCAATATTCCGAGAGTCATAACTCAGTATGGTTACAGTAATACAAAATGCAATGGTTTTCTTACCTTTGACTGTGTTGCAAAAAAAAAGCCATTTAAAAATATATATATTTTTACATCTCCATATTCTGAGAACTATACCTTTTACTGCATTGACCTAAGTAAGGCTTTTTTTGCTTGCAAGTCCGACTCCTCCCCTACTGTGATAAGAATGCTGTGGGCGGGTTTACCTTTCTCAGCTCTGCTACATGCTAAATCTAAAAACTCTGATTGTGTCAGAATGGCTGCACATACTAAACTAAGTGATATATCGTTGGATTCAGAGTCTATTTAACTATATTACACTGCTCTCAATGAGGTAGCAAAAACTCGCTGCCAAATTCCCTTTAAAGGATATTGACACCTTTGACCATTTTTTTCTTAGATATGCTAATGGTTACTTTTAGAACTTTATTTTTTGGCCTAGGAAAGTGGTTTATGAAAACTTTTGAAAAGAAAATCTTGCATTGTTGCCAATAAGAACTTTTCAAGGCCCAACGTTCATTTCATACTCTTCCCTTGAAATATGAAAGCTGTGCTTTGTTATTATGGATAACAAAGACAAATTTGTATACATTTTTCATAAATTTGACCTACTGTGTCAGAAAATAAGAATCTCGGAACACTTTAATGAAGCAGTACAAAGTTATTCTCACATAATTGACACCTTGGCCATATTAACCCATGGCAAATCCCCTGGGCTTTCAGGTGTTTGGGGTCCCCTCTAGCACTTCTGTCGTGACCCGCACCACAATTGTGGGTTACCAGGGCAACGGGGTACTCAGAGCCGAGCCCATGGAAGTCTATGGGGTTGTCACAGGTAGCGGTGGCTCGGTCTGTGGCCCTGGCGGTCAGGCGTATGTTGGGGGGGATTATTTACAGGGGACTGGTATATAACAGTTCGTGACGCCACCTGTAGTTTTCTGATCACTAAGACCAGCGCTGCTGTAGATCTCTGAGGGGATGGTGTGGCAGCTAGATGTCGGGTCCCCTACAGGTGGGACTCTTCCCTCAGGGTCTATAGTGATTATGATGTTGTGAAGGTATGCAGTTAAATGACACAGTCTCACACATTAAAGCTTCTTTCCATACCTTTTACTTTCCAAGATGATAAGGCAGGTCCCGGGAAGCTGTTGGGGTGGATGGAGGATGCGTTTCAAGGTAACGGCTGAGTAGGTTAGAGGCCTCCTTAACTTTCAATGTAACGAGTCCAACTTGCATGAAGCTAAGTTCACTCAAAAACTCCAGCTAATTCTGTAGCTGTACTGCCCGGTCAGCATGGTGGTCGAGTCTTCTAATGGATAGAACTAAGTTCCTTCTCTTGTCGTGCACTGACTCAAAGTTCTTGTTCTACCTGACCCTGGTTTCGTACTGACAACAGGGCTTGTTCCTGTGACTTGAAGTCCAGCGAACCTCTGGCTATTCTATCACTACGCTTGAAGCTGTAGCGACACTTCGGTCCCCAGTGACCGGTGACTAATGCAGGATAGTCCAATCCTTCAAGCACTTCTATAATTCTTTCCACTGCGCCCTTCGCCTGCTCGCGCTCTTAATATCAGCACTGACTAGACTAGGATAATATTCGATCATCCGTACTAGCCTCCACTTCTGTACCGTCTCCCTGTGTTGACAGGAGATCTCGGCTCTCCAAAAGGCACCAGTCCCGACTCTCTGCACGCTCACAGGAGAACTTTCAGACTGCACTGTGCTACAGGACACTCCCCTATACACCCCTGCTGGGTGTGTCTGAAATGTATAGGAGTGATGTCGAGCCTTAACCGTTACCTCTCCACTCATCCTCCCGGATAATGTGTGCCTTACATACCAGGGCTACACATTCCCCCTTGGTAAAATACAGCACTCCCGGGCTGTGAAACAGACAAAGAAAGAATTTTCGTTTTGCATTTAAACATTTAACATCAAACTCTTCCCAGCAGGGAGGTGAGAAATTCTTAAACGTTGCATTATGTACAATGGACATAGAAAAATACAAAAACATACTTTCAATAAATATGTCATATCAAACAGTATTCTTGTGAAGGACCCGCACCAAACCTTCAACGTGGGTCCTGGGTGGGCTGCAGGACATCTGGCTGCAGACCTCGCTCAGTGCCACACCACACGGGTTTTATGTTCAGAGGTAATTGTTACAGTTGGATATAGAACCACGAGAATGCATAAAGTGCAACTATATACATTATCAGTTCTGGGGCTGACATAGTCCACAGCCTCGAAGTCCATTATTCCTCCTATTTAGTAATGCACAATACCATAACAATACTTTTTACAATATTCACATAAGGTAAACTTTTTCTGGGTTAAATTACATTATTTTGCTAGAATTACTGTTGAGTCAGCTTCACACGGGTGATCCCACTATGCATGGGTCGCTGCTTTCTGATGGTCCTTCTTGAGATTCTGTAGGCTGGGGTGTTACTGGAATAGGTAACTCCTGAACTGGCTCAACTGGCACCATGGGCATAACTGGAGGTAGAACTTCCTCTTGTGGCTGATAAAACTGCAACACCGGAATGATTACAGCATCTCCCAGTCTGGGCCAATCCGCAGGGAAATCTCCCAGATCCGTGTGTATGACCTCTTCTTTTCTTTCTTCTCGATTGACGACAGGGTTCTCTTCACGAAGCTTTAAGGGTTCTGGGCACAATTTCAAATGGTCTCTGGACACAGTGGATATTGTTCTTCCTCCGTCCTTACTGATGATACAAACTTTTCTGTTGTCATATTTGGAGTCTTGTACGACGTAGGGTTCTTGTTCCCACTGGTTGTCCAATTTGTGCATCTTCCTTTTTCTTTTCAATACCACTTCTCCAGGCATCAAAGGCTTGGCAGGAGCATTCCTGTTGTAAATATCTTCCTGTTTTTCCCGTGCCTTGTTGAGACTTTCTTCTACACAGACTTGCACTCGTCTGTATTGCTCTTGCCGATTGATGTCCCAGTTTTCAACGGCGTCATCTGCCTCCGGTTCTACCACTCCAAGTTCTAAATCCATTGGTAGTCTTCCGGGCCTTGCTCTCATAAGATAGGCTGGAGTGCAGTTAGTGGAACTTACAGGTATATGGTTATACAAGTCAACCAAATCAGGTAGTACGTCCGGCCACCGATTTCTGTCTTCCAACGGTATGGATTTCAACAAATCAAGGACAATGTGGTTCATTTTCTCGCAAAGGCCGTTGGTTTGAGGATGGTATGGTGTTGTTCTAATTTTCTTACACCCATACATGTGACAGAATTCCTTGAATAGGTCAGCCTCAAAAGCAGGTCCTTGATCAGTTAATACTTGCTCCGGATACCCATGCGGTCTGCAGAAGCTTGCTTGAAAGGTTCTTGCTGCCGTCACTGCTGTCTGATCCTTAACTGGAACAACCACCAGAAATCTAGAGTAATGGTCCACCATGGTCAAGGCGTATGAGTATCCAGATCTACTTGGCGCCAATTTAACGTGGTCCAGGGCCACAATCTCCAAGGGACGAGTCGTCCGGACAGGCTGCAGGGGTGCCCTCTGACTACCGTAGTCCTTTCTTCTGAGACCACAGGGTCCACAGTTCCGACACCACCTCTCGATGGAGCTGCGCATCCCTACCCAGTAGAACCGGCACCTCAACAGGGTCTCCAGCTTTCTCCAGCCAAAGTGTCCTGCTTGATCGTGGTATGCTTCCAACACCATTTGGACGTCTGCCTTGGGGACCACTATCTGCCAGACCATCTCATGGGTCCTGGGGTTGACGTATCTCCTGCACAACTTTCACGGTATAGGAACAACCGGCTTCTCTCGTTCCACAGGAGCTTTGCTGACATAGGTGCATCTTTTTCCAAGGAGGAACCTTCCTGTCTTAACAACTCCTTGATACGGCTGACCACTGGATCGCTGTCCTGAGTCTCTTTCCAGCTGTGATGGGGTAAGGGATTTAACGTTGCACCATACTGCTTTCTGTAGACTCGCTGCTCGTGGACTATCCCATTTCGATGGAACGCAGGTAGCTCAATTTCTTCCAGGTCGTCCGATTCTTCTTCCGTGTCAGATTCATGCGGCATTCGGGACAATGCGTCAGCATTAGCATTCTTTCGGCCTGCCCGGTACTTGATGGTAAACTGGTAATTGGACAACCGAGCCATCCAACGCTGCTCCATGGCGCCCAGCTTGGCTGTGTCCAGGTGCGTTAAGGGGTTGTTGTCTGTAAACGCAGTGAACTGGTTGGAGGCCAGATAGTGCTTAAATCTTTCAGTAATGGCCCAGACCAGCGCCAGAAACTCCAGCTTGAAGCTGCTATAATTTTCCGGATTCCTCTCAGTTGGCCTGAGTTTTCTGCTGGCATATGCGATGACTTTTTCTTGGCCATTCTGCTTCTGACTGAGAACTGCTCCTAAACCTTCATTACTTGCATCGGTGTACAGCAGGAACGGTTGGCTGTAATCAGGATAGGTCAAGATCTCATCACCTGTAAGGATCTCTTTCATCTTTTGGAATGCTTCAGCCTGTTCCTTACCCCAATTAAAGGGAGGGTTTCTGCTCTTTAGGGATTGTAATACTAGGAGGTCCTGTAAAGGGGCTGCCTTCTTCGTGTAATCTTTCACGAACCTTCTGTAGTAACCCGTGAGTCCCAGGAACTGTCGCACTTCCTTGAGGTTCTTCGGCTCCGGCCACTTCTGGATAGCAGTGACTTTCTCTGGGTCCGGCGCTACTCCTTCCGAACTGACGATGTGCCCCAAGTATTGTACCTTCTGTTTGAGTAGATGGCATTTTGAGGGTTTCAACTTCATCCCGTACCTGGACAGGGACTCAAATACTTCTGCCAGGTGCTTCAGATGGTCCTCATATGTCTTGGAGTACACGATGACGTCGTCTAGGTATAGCAGCACGGTTTCAAAATTGAGATGTCCCAGGCAGTTCTCCATCACTCTCTGAAATGTTCCTGGGGCACTGCTGAGCCCAAACGGCATTCTGTCAAACTCACAGAGCCCCATTGGGGTGGTGAAAGCCGTTTTCTCACGATCCTCCTCAGCCACAGCCACTTGCCAGTACCCATTAGTCAGATCGAGGGTAGAAAAGTAGTTAGCCGTTTTCAGAGCAGCTAATGATTCCTCTATACGTGGTAACGGGTATGCATCTTTATGTGTTATGCGGTTCACCTGCCTGTAATCCACACACATTCTCAAGCTACCATCTTTTTTTCTAACCAGGACTAGAGGTGCTGCCCAGGGACTACAACTATCCCTGATTACTCCGGCTTCTTTCATATCTCGCAACATTTCTTTAGCCTTCTGATAATGGGCTGGGGGTATAGGCCTGTACCGCTCTTTGATGGGAGGATGACTGCCTGTAGGGATATGATGTTGTACTCCCTTAATTATCCCAAAATCAAGTGGGTGCTTGCTAAACACTTGGGCGTACTCTTGTACCACCCGTAATACCCCTTGCTTCTGGTGAGCGGGAGTGGTGTCCGTCCCAACATGGAGTTGCTGACACCATTCCGCCACCTGGGTTGCCGGGTCATTGTCCTCCGCTATTTGGCGGGAGTCTAAGGACTCAGTCGGGAGAATAGAATTATTGTCGACAGCATGTAGTTTAGCAATGGTTGCATAACGGGGTAAGTTTACCTCATCATCTCCCCAGTTGAGGAGCCGTACCGGTACTCTTCCATTCACCACTTCCACTACTCCCCTAGCAGTCATAAGTGTAGGTCTATGTTCTGAATGGTGGGGTTCTACTACAGCTTGGTAGCTCTGTCCTCTCAGACCTATGGCTGCCCTGCACCAGATTATCATTTCACTCATTGGGGTATCACAATGGGATTCGAGTCAGTGACCCGTACATTACCAATTTCGCCGTCTGTAAGCTTCGCTTGCTGCTGACACATCAGGGCCCGGATCTCTCTTTGGATTACTCCCTTTTGTCTTGATCTGGCAATTTCAGCGAGCTGTTGGAGTAAGAACACAACTTCTCCCAGACAGTTACTGATAATGTTAGTACCCAAAATTATATTTAAACCGTTCTCCTCATTTACAGTCTTTACTACTAGAAGCCCCTGGTCTTTCAACTCCTCTCTGCCCACTTTCACATCCACACATTTTGTCCCGAGTACTTCTACAGGAAGACCATTAGAAGCATAACGGTAAAGTCAGGGCTCGGGGGTTTAAGACTGTCCATTGACCAGAACTTAGTATATAGGGCATCAGGTATTAGGGTCACCTGAGACCCAGTGTCTAACAATGCCGGAACTGCAATACCATCTAGAATGATAGACAGGTAGGGTCGCCCACCCACATACCTGCGGTTCCAGTCTAGGGGGCCTGACGGATCTCCTCCTGGGTGTTGGCCCTCGGACCCAGGTTCTGCCCGTTTAAAGGACACTGTGGAGACATATGACCTTTCCGGTTGCAACGGTAACAGGTGATCTCCCGACGAGGAGGGTGTTGATCAGAGGTCGCTCCTGGGGGTGGCGTTGTCCTCCTCCGGGGGGGCGACGTCTTCCTTCTTCTCCGGTTCATCCACGGGACGTCTTCTGGGCAGTCAGCTAATAAGATCTTCCCTTCTTCCTCTTTCCGCAGCTGCAGGGCACTCATCACAGCAGCCAGATTTTTAGTCAGCTGGCGCACCTCTGAGCGCAGACAGTCCAATTCACTAGGGGGTGTCACCTGCGTTTTGGCTTCTGCCACTAGCGGGGAAAAGGGGGGTACTGCCGATTCCAGAGTGACTTCACCCTGGTGATGTTGGGTTGCCACCTCAGGTTTGCCCAGGGGTCGCAGCCCTTTTATTGCCATGTCCTTTAGGGCATCAAAGGTAGCATCAGGATGATCTAAGGACCACCAGTTTACAGTTCTGCGTTCCTCTTGGGATCTCAATCCCTGTACAAATTGTTCTTTCAGCATCTTATTTTCGTCGATAGCATTTATATTATTAATCTGCTTAAGGGCTCTCAGGGCTCCTTGTAGTCGGCAAGCGTAGTCCCTGATGCTGTCACCTGGCTGCTGTGAACAGTGGTAGAAGGCCATCCGGAGATCCGTTTCTGTGCGGTCTTCAAACATGGCATGTAGCTTAAAGAGGATCGCAGGTACCGACTCCTGATCAACGGTATCCCAAGTCTCCACTTCCCTCTCAGCAGCGCCAGTTAGCTGCCCTATCAGCACAGCAGCTTTTTGTCTCTCAGGCATGGAATACATTTCTAGGATGCTGCATAACTTCCGCTTGAATCCTGCTAAAGTGCCTGGCTCACCGCTGTACTGGGGAAGCCATTTCGCCCCAGGCATATATGGGAGCGTTAGTGGCATGAGCGGGACTACCGGACTGGGTGCTGGGCCTGCGCCCCCATCTGGCGCTA
Source organism: Oophaga sylvatica (assembly GCA_033576555.1). Classification (NCBI taxonomy): domain Eukaryota; kingdom Metazoa; phylum Chordata; class Amphibia; order Anura; family Dendrobatidae; genus Oophaga; species Oophaga sylvatica. Next base: position 323,247,716 of record JARQOD010000002.1, read on the forward strand.
CAATGCCACGCGGTGCGGGTCGGGGCCTCCGGCTGGGGCCGCACTGTCGGCCGGTTGTTGTGACATATTAGCGCCCCCTTGGTTAAACGGAGCCTACCGGTTTCAGAAGCTGCTATTCCACAGGCACAGCGGTGGGGACAGGACCTTCGTCGCAGGCGCTCTGATGTCAGAGCGTCCACTTCCTGTCGCAGGACCTGCCGCTGAGTCAGAGCCGGGGGCGTGTCCAAGACTTTGCGCGCTCTTTCAGGTACGCCCACCTTCTTCTCCAGCGCCTTAGGGCGCGAATATGGGGCAAATATGGCGGTATTTGGCGCCAAACAACAGCAACAGTCTTTTTCACAAAGCACTCCACAGGCACACAGGGCTCGCAATGCTGCAAGTTTCGGATCCTGTTCGTGACGCCAAATTTGTGTTGACCCGCACCACAATTGTGGGTTACCAGGGCAACGGGGTACTCAGAGCCGAGCCCATGGAAGTCTATGGGGTTGTCACAGGTAGCGGTGGCTCGGTCTGTGGCCCTGGCGGTCAGGCGTATGTTGGGGGGGATTATTTACAGGGGACTGGTATATAACAGTTCGTGACGCCACCTGTAGTTTTCTGATCACTAAGACCAGCGCTGCTGTAGATCTCTGAGGGGATGGTGTGGCAGCTAGATGTCGGGTCCCCTACAGGTGGGACTCTTCCCTCAGGGTCTATAGTGATTATGATGTCGTGAAGGTATGCAGTTAAATGACACAGTCTCACACATTAAAGCTTCTTTCCATACCTTTTACTTTCCAAGATGATAAGGCAGGTCCCGGGAAGCTGTTGGGGTGGATGGAGGATGCGTTTCAAGGTAATGCTGAGTAGGTTAGAGGCCTCCTTAACTTTCAATGTAACGAGTCCAAGTTGCATGAAGCTAAGTTCACTCAAAAACTCCAGCTAATTCTGTAGCTGTACTGCCCGGTCAGCATGGTGGTCGAGTCTTCTAATGGATAGAACTAAGTTCCTTCTCTTGTCGTGCACTGACTCAAAGTTCTTGTTCTACCTGACCCTGGTTTCGTACTGACAATAGGGCTTGTTCCTGTGACTTGAAGTCCAGCGAACCTCTGGCTATTCTATCACTACGCTTGAACTGTAGCGACACTTCGGTCCCCAGTGACCGGTGACTAATGCAGGATAGTCCAATCCTTCAAGCACTTCTATAATTCTTTCCACTGCGCCCTTCGCCCTGCTCGCGCTCTTAATATCAGCACTGACTAGACTAGGATAATATTCGATCATCCGTACTAGCCTCCACTTCTGTACCGTCTCCCTGTGTTGACAGGAGATCTCGGCTCTCCAAAAGGCACCAGTCCCGACTCTCTGCACGCTCACAGGAGAACTTTCAGACTGCACTGTGCTACAGGACACTCCCCTATACACCCCTGCTGGGTGTGTCTGAAATGTATAGGAGTGATGTCGAGCCTTAACCGTTACCTCTCCACTCATCCTCCCGGATAATGTTGCCTTACATACCAGGGCTACACACTTCAATATTTCACCCTACTAGAGTTTGAAAGAATCAGTGTCTATCTTTATGCCATGTTCACAGAGGACATTGGAGAAGCAGAGCTTATGCCATCGTTTGCACCTTCAGTATTTACATGGACGCAGATACCCAGCTGAAATAAAGTCTGCTGACCTCTTTTCTGACAGTGCAATCAATCTTCTGTTTCTTTCCTCTTTTGAAATCTGGACTTGTGCTTGCACATGTTTGACTGCCTTTAGTCCTTTTTAATAATGTATAAAGAATAACTTTTGGCTTGTTTCAGTGGTCTCTGGGAATGTTCAAGGACGAGGGATCAAGGTCACATCTAACCTGTATTATTCATTGAGGTTTAATAAGGCAGGAGATGGCATGTCACAACCCTGAGGAGAATTCGCTATTATGGTAATTTGCTATGATAAATAAATATAGTCATGGCCGAAAGTGTTGGCACCCTTGAAATTGATCCAGAAAATAAAGTATTTCTCCCAGAAAATAATTGCAGTTATCACACATATTTTGTTTATTTCCTTTGCGTGTACTGGAACAAAACAAAAAAAATGAGAAAAAAAGGCAAATGGGACATAATTTCACACAGATCCCAAGAAGCAACCTCCTGGATTACAAACTGAGAGAGGACAACAACAGGGTACCTCTTGTGGTCACATACAACCCCCACATGAGCATCCTAAGGAAAATTGGTGCTGATCTCCAACCCATATTCCACAGAGACCACAAAGTGAAAGACATATTCCCTGAACTACCACTCCTCTCCTACAAACAGCCCCCTAACTTAAGGAATCTCCTTGTCAGAAGTGTCCTCTCGTCACCATCAGTGACTGGCACATTCCCATGTAACAACAAAAAATGCAAAATGTGTACCCACATATTACCAACAAATACAGTCCGTGTACTAAACACAAATCAGGACTATAAGGTCATGGGTTCCTTTTCATGTACATCCTCCAATGTGGTGTACATGATACAATGTACAAGGTGCCCTGGAGCTATCTATATTGGGGAAACCATGCAAAAACTACAAACAAGGATGAATCTACACAGACATACGATCAGGAATGAAATGGACACGCCTGTGGGAAAACATTTCTCTGGAACTGGACATTGTATGACAGACTTAAAAGTCTTAATACTAAAAGGTCATTTTAAGGATGACAGGGAGAGAAAAATATGGGAGTTCAAACTTATTAGGATGTTCAATACTTTGACACTAGGACTCAACTTAACACCCTGTTTTATGGTTCACTACATAGACACAGTTCACACCTTCACCAGAAGGACTCCAGATAGCTAAGAACACATTCCCACTAGCTCTCCATTTGTAAAGGTACTGCCACACTAAACGCTCCCGCTAACGATCACAATAACGACGCATACTAATGCGATCGTTTTTGTGATCGTTTTAATGTCGCTAGTAGCTGCCACATTTAGCGATCTCGTTAACGACGCATAAGCGGTTAGCGATCTCCTTAACGACTTTGCGATGTAAAAAACAGCGCAAATCGTTCACAAAACGTGCCAGACACAGCGATATAGGCTCACCAGCGGGACGCCAACGATCAAAATACGGTCCAGAACCCTAGTGAACGATCAGCGAGATCACAGCAGGGGCCACGTCGTTGCTACATGCCACACACAACAGCGTCACTAACGAGATCGCTAAATAGTGACGTTTTTTAGCGATCTCTTTAAAGCGATGCTGTTTAGTGTGGCATACCCTTAAGAAAATGCTAATTCGATTTCCTTTGCTTATCTTTTGAAGGCATCACACCTCCCAGGTCTTGAACAAATTTCCTACTATAGTAAGCATCTAATGTGTCTTTCTTATTATTCCAAATGTAATCTTGCCTGAAGAAGGAGCCTTTGAGCTCTGAAAGCTTGCGAACATATAATTTTCAGGTTAGCCAATAAAGGTATCACTTTAAGAATGCTCTTGTCATAATTGGACGGAAAAGTATTCACACAAAACCCCCAAAATGGGCAGGACAAAATTCTTAGCACCCTCAACCTAATATTTGGTTGTAAACCCTTTGGAATAAATAACTGCATTCAATTGCTTCCTATAACTATCAACAAGGTTCTTAGACATCTCAGCTGGAATTTTGGACCACTCTTCTTTTGCAAACTGCTTCAGGTGTCTCATATTTGAAGGGTGACTTCTCCCAATAACAATTTTAAGATCTCTCCACAGGTGTTCAATGGGATTTAGATCCGGACTCATTGTTGGCCACTTCATAACTCTCCAGTACTTTGTTTCCATCCATTTCTGGGTGCTTCTTGAAGTACCATATATACTCGTGTATAAGCCGAGATTTTCAGCACCTTTTTTTGTGATGAAAATGCCCCCTCGGCTTATACACGAGTCATAGGGCAGAAACCAGTGGGGGAGGGGATGCGGCGGCAGGAGCCGGTGGCTGGGACATCATACTCACCCTCCCCGTGCCATCGCTGAACGTCCCTGCAATCCTGCATTCTCCCCGGCTTCCTGCAGCTCTTCAGCGCTGAGCGGTGACGTAATACCGCTCATTAAGGTCATGTAATATGGACGCGACACCACTCCCATGGGCGTGGCCTCCACATTCATGGCCTTAATGAGCGGTATTACATCACCGCTCAGCGCTGGAGAGCTGCAGGAAGCCAGGGAGAACGCAGGTTTGCCGGCCGGCACGTTCAGCGATGGCACGGGGAGGGTGAGTATGATGGAGGAGGATGGGGGGAGCATGGAGGAGGACAAGGAGCACGGAGCAGGACGGGGGGAGGACGGAGAGCACGGAGCAGAACGGGGGGAGGACGGAGAGCACCGAGCAGAATGGGGGAGGACGGAGAGCACGGAGCAGGACGGGGGGGAGGACGGAGAGCACGGAGCAGAACGGGGAGGACGGAGAGACGGAGCAGAACGGGGAGGCGAGAGCACGAGCAGACGGGGGAGGACGGAGAGCACGGAGCAGAACGGGGGGAGGACGGAGAGCACGGAGCAGGACGGGGGGAGGACGGAGAGCACGGAGCAGAACGGGGGTAGGACGGAGAGCACGGAGCAGGACGGGGGTGGGCACAGAGGAGAATGGGGGAGTGCAGAGCTGGATGGGGAGCACGGAGCAGGACGAGGGAGGATGGAAAGCATGGAGCAGGACAGGATAATGGAGCAGGAGGAGGGGAGCACAGAGGAGAATAGGGGTGCACAGAGCTGGATGGGGGAGCACAGAGCAGGACGGCAACTTGTACACCCGGCTTATACGCGAGTCAATAATTTTCCAAGTTTTTTGTGGCAAAATTAGGGGCGTCGGCTTATACACGGGTCGGCTTATACATGAGTATATACGGTATGTTTGGGGTCTTTGTCCTGCTGGAAGACCCACGAGCTAGGATTGCAAACCAAGCGTTTTAACACCTGCCACTACATCACAACTCAAAATCCTTTGGTAATCTTCAGATTTCATGATGCTTTGCACACGTCAAGGCACCCAGTGCTAGAGGAAGCAAAAAAAAAAAAAAACATCTTTGAACCTCCACTAATATTTAACTGTAGGTACTGTGTTCTTTTCTTTGTAGGCCTCATGACGCTTTAACAGAAGAATTTTGGCTTATGTACATTTTGGCAAACCGCAGTCTAGCTTTTTTACAGTTTGTCTCTGTGTCAGCATTGGGGTCCTCCTTGGTCTCCTGCTATATATAGCATTTCATTTCATTCAACTGTTGACTGATAGTTTATGCTGAGCCTGTAGGACAGCTTAAATTTCTTGATTGGAGCTGCTTATCCACTATTCTGAGTTGCAACCTTATATACATTTTTCTCTGCAATCCACGTCCAGGGAGATTAGCTACAGTGCAATGGGTTTTAAACTTCTTGATTATGTTGTGCACTGTGGACAAAGGAATATCAAGATCTCTGGAGATGGACTTGTAACCTTAAGATTGTTGATATTTTTCAACAATTTTGGTTCTCAAGTCCTCAGACAGTTCTCTTCTCTTTCTGTTCTCCATGCTTAGTGTTGCAAACACATAAACACAATGCAAAGATTGAGCCAACTTCTCACCTTTTTATCTGGTTTCGGGTGTGATTTTCATATTGCCCACATCTGTTACTTGCCACAGGTGAGTTTGAATGAGCATCACATGCTTGAAACAAATAGTTTATTCACATTTTTCAACGGTGCTAACAATTTTCTATGGCCCATTTTTGGGGTTTCGTGTGAAATTATTTCCAATTTGCCTTTTTTCCTCTTTTTTGTGTTCTAGTAAACACAAAGGAAATAAACATATGCATAACAAAATGTTTAATTGCAATAATTTTGTGGGAGAAGTACTTCATTTTCTGGAGCAATTTCAAGGGTGCCAATACTTTCGGCCATGACTGTATGTATGTGTATTTCTACAGTCCATAGTGCAAAGTGCCTTTTACCATTGGGGCCCTAGGGAGCAGGTAACAGTGCCTCAGCAAAAAAAAACAATTGATAGGGCCAAAGCCCCTGTGGGGCACATAAGCCTCAGCCAAGTCAGTGTAATGCAAACTATGGCTGGGTAATTGTGCTGGGTAAAATAGTGTCTTTTGCTTTAATATAATATTTTAATCTATTAAAATAACCCTAACGGATCAAAATGTTTTTATCTGATTGGATGCACCATCTCTTGTTTTTATAAGAAATAGATCTTGCACGATTAAGTATATGTTCACATAGCATTTTTAATATCTGAAATCCGAAAATGGGATTTAGTCTGAACACCCAACCGGTCCAATTAACTTTAATGAGGCATACAAAGTCACTTGGAACGCTAGCTAGCCAATGTTTTGGCAGTGTCCACCTTCTTTAGGTGCCACAAAATCATAGTCAACCAAGCTTTTGTGTCCACCTCAAGCGATGCGAACACTGCCAAAAGAAAGGCCACACAATATAAAATTACTCTGCTTCATTAAATTCAATGGTTCTGTTGGGGGTTTCGCCCGAATCCAATTTTTCAGTAATTCAAGAACCGATGTAGGCATTGACATGTGGCAAAAATGTGATGTGAACATACCAGAAGTCCTAAACAGAAACTGCTGCTGTTTGTAAGGACTGTGTTATACATCACGTACAGGTGCTTCTCACAAAATTAGAATATCATCAAAAAGTTAATTTATTTCAGTTCATGAAATGTAATTCTTCAGCAGGACTTGGCAACTGTCCACACTGCCAAAAGTACCAGTACTGGTTTAAAAACAACAGTATCACTGTGCTTGATTGGCCAGCAAATTCGTCTGGCCTTAACCTCATATTGAATCTATGGGGTATTGTCAAGAGGAAGATGAGAGACACCAGACCCAACAATGTAGACGAGCTGAAAGCTGCTATCAAAGCAACCAGGGCTTCCATAACACCTCAGCAGTGTCACAGGCTGATTGCCTCTATGCCACGCTGCATTGAGGCGGTAATTGATGCAAAAGGAGCCCTGACCAAGTATTGAGTGCATTCACTGAACATACATTTCGGTTGGCCAACATTTCGGATTTTAAAATAATTTTTCAAGCTGATGTTATTCTAATTTACTGAGATAATGACTGTTGGGTTTTCATTGGCTATAAGCCATAATCATCAATATTAACCCCTTAACCCCCAAGGGTGGTTTGCACGTTAATGACCAGGCCAATTTTTACAATTCTGACCACTGTCACTATGAGGTTATAACTCTGGAACGCTTCAACGGATCTTCGCAATTCTGAGATTGTTTTCTCGTGACATATTGTACTTCATGTTAGTGGTAAAATTTATTCGATATAACTTGCGTTTATTTTTGAAAAAACGCAAATATGGCAAAAATTTTGAAAATAGTGCAATTTTCAAACTTTGAATTTTTATTCCCTTAAAACAGAGAAATATGTCACACAAAATAGTTAATAAATAACATTTCCCACATGTCTACTTTACATAAGCACAATTTTGGAACCAAAATTTTTTTTTGTTAGGAAATTATAAGGGTTAAAAGTTGACCAGCGATTTCTCATTTTTGCAACAAAATTTACAAAGCCATTTTTTTTAGGGACCACCTCACATTTGAAGTCACTTTGAGGGGTCTATATGGCAGAAAATACCCAAAAGTGACACCATTCTAAAAACTGCACCCCTCAAGGTACTCAAAACCACATTCAAGAAGTTTATTAACCCTTCAGGTGCTTCACAGGAAGGAAAAAATTAATATTTAACTTTTTAGTCACAAAAATGATCTTTTACAAACTTTTTTTTATTTTCCCAAGGGTAAAAGGAGAAAATGGACACATAAAGTGGTTGTGCAATTTCTCCTGAGTACGCCAATACCCCATATGTGGGGGAAAACCACTGTTTGGGCACACGGCAGAGCTCATAAGGGAATGAGCGCCGTTTGACTTTTTCAAACCAAAATTGGCTGGAACTGAGATTGGACGCCATGTCGCGTTTGGAGAGCCTCTGATGCGCCTAAACAGTGGAAACCCCCACAAGTAACACCATTTTGGAAACTAGACCCCTTATGGAACTTATCTAGATCTGTTGTGAGCACTTTGAACCCTCAAATGTTTCACAAAAGTTTATAATGCCTGGGTGTGAAAAAAAAAAACAATTTTCCACAAAAATGATTTTTTAGTCCCAAACTTTTGATTTTTCCCAAGGAAATTGGATTCCAAAAGTTGTCCAATTTGTCTTGAGTACGCTGATACCCCATATGTGGGGAGGGGAAACTGTTTGGGCGCACGGCAGGGCTTGGAAAGGAAGTAATAAAGTTTTGGAATGCAGACGTTGATGGGGTCATGTTCCGTTTGCAGTGCTCCAGATGTGCCTTAACAGTGGAAACCCCCCACAAGTGACCCCATTTTGGAAACTAGACCCCCTACGGAACTTATCTAGATCTGTGGTGAGCACTTTGAACCCCCAAGTGCTTCACACAAGTTTATAATGCCCGGGCATGAAAATAAAAAAATCCTATTTTTTTCCCACAAAAATTATATTTTAGTCACCAATTTTTTATTTTCCCAAGGGTAACAGGAGAAATTGGACCACAAAATTGTTGTCCAATTTGTCCTGAGTACGCTGATACCCCATATGTGGGGGGGAACCACTGTTTGGGCGCACGGCAGAGCTCGGAATGGAAGGAGCACCATTTGACTTTTTCCAACCAAAATTGGCTGGAATTGAGATTGGACGCCATGTTGCATTTGGAGAGCCCCTGATGTGCCTAAACAGTGGAAACCCCCCACAAGTGACCCCATTTTGGAAACTAGACCCCCTAAGGAACTTATCTAGATCTGTTGTGAGCACTTTGAACCCCCAAGTGCTTTACACAAGATTATAACGTAGAGCTGTAAAATTAAAAAATCATATTTTTTCCACAAAAATATCTTTTCACCCCAATTTTTATTTTCCCAAGGGTAACAAGACCCCAAAAGTTATTGTGCAATTTGCACTGAGTACGCTGATACTCCATATGTGGGGGTAAACCACTGTTTGGGTGCATGGCAGAGCTTGGAAGAGAAGGAGCGCCGTTTGACTTTTTCAACGCAGAATTGGCTGGACGCCATGTTGTGTTTGGAGAACTCCTGATCTGCCTAAACAGGGGAAACCCCCACAAATGACCCATTTTGGAAACTAGACCCCTCAAGGAACTTATCTAGATGTGTGATGAGAACTTTGAACCCCCAGGCGTTTCACTAACATGATCTTTTAGTCCCCAACTTTTTATTTTCCCAAGGGTAACAGGAGAAATTGGACCCCAAAAGTTGTTGTCCAATTTGTCCTGAGTACGCTGATACCCAATATGTGGGAGAAAACGACTGTATGGGCACACGTCGGGGCTCGGAAGGGAAGTAGTGACGTTTTGGATTGCAGACTTTGATGGAATGGTCTGCGGGCGTCATGTCGCATTTGGAGAGCCCCTGATGTGCCTAAACAGTGGAAACCCCCCACAAGTGACCCCATTTTGGAAAATAGACCCCGCAAGGAACTTATCTAGATGTGTGGTGAGCGCTATGAAGCCCCAAGTGCTTCACAGAAGTTTTTAACTCACAGCCGTAAAAACAAAAAAAATCATTTTTTTTTTTACAAAAATGATATTTTCGCCCCAATTTTTTATTTTCCCAAGGGTAACAGAAGAAATTGGACCCCAAGAGTTATTGTGCAATTTGTCCTGAGTACACTGATACCCCATATGTGGGGGTAAACTACTGTTTGGGCGCATGGCAGAGCTCAGAAGGGAAGGAGCACCGTTTGATTTTTCAACGCAGAATTGGCTGGAATTGAGATCAGACGCCATGTCACATTTGGAGAGCCCCTGATGTGCCTAAACAGTAGAAACCCCCCAATTCTAACTCCAACCCTAACCAAAACACACCCCTAACCCTAGTCCCAACCCTAACCATAACCCTAACCACAAACCTACCCCTAACACACCCCTAACCCTAATCCCAACCCTAACCCTAATCCTAACTTTAGCCCCAACTCTAACCCTAACTTTAGCCGCAACCCTAACCCTAATGGGAAAATGGAAATAAATACATTTTTTAATTTTATTATTTTTCCCTAACTAATGGGATGATAAAGGGGGGTTTGATTTACTATTTATAGCAGGTTTTTATGTTTGGCAGCTGTCACTCTAAAAGACGCTTTTCCAGGACGTCCCTCCTGACAGCACCATGGGGACGTCCTCCTCCTCCTTGCTGGGACAGGAAACACACAAGAGATTAAAAGTCCCCTCCCCGCCCCCTTTCCCTCAGTGTTTTTCCTGTCCCTGCATGGAGGGACGCACAGGAAATGACTTACCGGGCTCAGGGGGATCGTGATCCGGGCCAGATCCTTCCCCCTGTCAAGTGGCCCAGAGCCGAAACTCTCCAGCGGGGAGTCCCTCAGCTCCAAAGGCCAGGTGCGGCAGGCCCCGGATAGCGGACGCTCCTCCAGGTGGGAGGCTCTCGTCCCGGGACCTCAACCAGAGAGTCCAAGGCAGTCTTCCTGGGGAACGGCTCCCCACTGCCAGATTGGCTCCAGCGGAGGATCCGTTCATGCCTCGGCGGTGGAGCGGCGTCAGGGGAAGCGCGTCACTTCCGGGCCGGCGGTCTGGAGGGCACTTCCGGCGAGGTCATATCTGGGAGGCGCTCGTCATTCTCCAGGGCGAGCAGGCGCTTCCTGGTACGACTGTGAGACGCTATCCCAACGTGAGTAACGGTCGGATGTGCACCAGCCGGGCGCTCTGTACCGGTGACATGTAAACGCTTCCCCTGCCAGCAGGTCGCTATAATCCGGTCGGGCAGCCTACCTTGTTCCAGGATGGACACAGACGCGGCAGTCGGTGGTGGGGTAAGTGCGCCTGGCGCAGACCATCCCAGCCCATTACCTGACAGCCCACTCAGGAAGCTGACCTGATTAGTTCCTGTCTCTTACCATAGGACAAAGGAACTCCGACTGCTCCCATGACTGCAAAAAAGGCCGGCAAGGCTTCAGTAAAATCGGCCAGATGTCCGGTGTGTCATATTAAACTACCTGAGGCCATGACAGGACTCTTTGTTCAGCTTGCACCTCTAAGGTCCTGAGAGATGAACAGCCTTCTTTGTTATCTGAGATGAGGCACATGATATGTGACGAAGTTCAGGCCTCTATGTCCACTCTTACTCAGCAGTGGCCATCTAGTCCCAATTCTGGACGTAAAGACCCAGGTGGGAGACGGACTCAAGGGAGCAGGACTTAAGCTCCGAGAATAGGTCGGATTTAGAGGACGCTAACTCTGAGGAAGAAGGGGAACTTCCCCCTGACACTCAGGAGCGCAAAAGGAAATTCTTATTCCAAACTGAGGACACTAAGAACTTGGTTCTGTCGGTACGGGGCACTATGCAGGTTGAGGAGGCTCCCAGAACACAATCCAGACAGGATTTGATGTTCGGGGGACTTACATCTCAGAAGGAGACTGTATTCCCTGTTAGTGACCATATTAAAGCAATGATCCTGGAGGAGTGGAAGAGTGCAGAGCGGCGACTGGTTTTGTCACGTGACTTTAGGGGGAGACTACCGTTCGACCCTGAAGATGTTAAGATATGGGAAGAAATTCCGAAAATTGATGTCCCAGTCGCCAGGGTCACAAAAAAGACTGCTATCCAATTTGAGGACTCGTCTAGCCTGCGTGACCCGATGGACAGGAAGGCCGATATTCTCTTGAAAAGGGCCTGGGAAACCTCAGCGGCTCTTATCAGGACCAATATCGCTGCCACATCGGTGGCTAGATCCATGGTTTTCTGGATGAGTCAATTGGAGGATCAGCTATCCAATAAGACCCCCACAGCTGAGATTTTAGCCTCTCTTCCTGTTATGAATCCAGCCACGGCCTTCCTAGCCGATATGTCTGCAGAATCTGTCAGATTTTCCGCCAGAAACAGCTCCCTATCTAATGCTGCCAGGAGAGCTGTCTGGCTGAAATCTTGGTCAGGAGATAACGCCTCTAAGACTAAGTTATGCTCCATCCCATTCTCAGGGCTTAGGGTCTTTGGACCGGCCCTGGATACTATCTTAGAATCTGTAACAGATGTAAAGAAGGGATTTCCAGAGGATAAAGCTCGCCGTGCACAGCCTTTTCAGTGAGGTTCCCTGTCTAGGAGACAGTTCGACTCGAGAGTTCAGGGAAGACCGAGTAGGGGATCATACAGGAGCTCCCACTCCCAAGGGGGTAAGGGCAAGAATACGTTCTTTGGCTCCTCACATAGAGCAAAGAGACAATGACGCCAACTCCATTGGCTGGAGGCTCCGTCATTTTGCGGCAAGTTGGGAACAGGTTACCCAGAATCAGTGGGTCCGCAGAACCATTACGGAAGGATATCGGATAGAGTATTACGCTCCTCCTCCCTACGGTGGTCTCTGCGGACTCGGTCATGTGGACCGAGCTTCAGGATCTGTTAAGACTATCAGTCATAATTCCAGTTCCCCGGGCAGAAGTAGGCAGAGGACACTATTCTTCCCTCTTCACTATCACAAAGCCGTCGGGAGAAACTCGCACCATCATAAATCTGAAACCCCTAAACTCCTGGGTCAGGTACAAAAGGTACCATATGGAATCAGTCAGGTCCGCGATCCATCTAATAGACAGGGACGCATTCATGTGCACGCTCAATCTGAAGAGTGCATACTATCAGGTCCCAATTCATCCTTCATCTCAGAGGCTTCTAAGGTTCGCTGTACAGCTACCGACCCAGACCTGCCACTTTCAGTTCCAATGCTTACCCTTCGGGCTGGCCTCGGCTCCCCGAATATTCACAAATTGGTCTCAGAGGTAGTGGCCTTCCTAAGAAACAGAGGTACCATTATCGTCCCATATTTGGACGATTTTCTTATTGTGGCAGAGTCAGAAGAAGAGCTGGTCAGGCACAGAGACCGCTGCATCGCTACACTCGAATATCTGGGGTGGATCATAAACTGGCAAAAGTCAGACCTAGCTCCCGAACAACGGAAGGTCTTCCTGGGTGTACTCCTGGATTCCAGACTCAGAATTTCTTACTTGCCTCAGAAGAAGCAAGAGACCATACAGGACCTAGTGAAGGTTCTGATGAAACACCAGTCTTCTATAAGATCTGCCATGAAGGTCCTAGGACAGATGACGGCCTATATTCCATGCGTCAGATGGGCACAGTTCCACTCAAGGCCCCTTCAGAGGGAGATCCTGTCGTCTTGGAATCGGAATTACAGCTCTCTGGACGAGACACTGCATCTATCAGGAGTGGTGAGAAAATCACTTCTTTGGTGGACACAGCCAGGCAATCTAAAAGTAGGAGTTTGGTGGTCGACTTCCCCTTACGTGACAATCACCACGGACGCCAGTTCGTGGGGTTGGGGAGCTCATCTACGGGGCAGAATTCTACAGGGCAGATGGCCAGAAGAAATCCAGGACCGGTCTTCAAATTTCAGGGAACTTTACGCAGTTTGGGAGGCCCTAAGAAGAAACCGAACCAGGCTCAAAGATCAGCATGTCAGAATTTTTTCAGACAAAATCACGACGGTCTCTTTCTTGAATCACCAGGGAGGTCCCAGACATCGACCCCTCCAGGAACTGGCCGGTATGATATTTACCTGGGCAGAGCATGTTGTTCTTTCTCTAACAGCAGTCCACCTGGAAGGTTCCCAGAATGTAGTAGCAGACTACTTAAGCAGAAAGAGAGTGAGCCCTACCGAATGGGAACTGAACCAGAATATCTTCAGAGCTCTATGTCGGAGGTGGGGAACCCCCAAATAGACTTATTTGCGAACAGAAGAAATGCGAAGATTCCGAGGTTTTTCTCCCTAAACCCCTTGGACGACCCAGAAGGACTGGATGCCCTAAGTCAGAAGTGGGAGGAACACCTGTTGTATGCATTCCACCACTAGCGCTCATCCCGGCCGTATTACGGAAGATCATGGAAGACCGGGCTACAGTCATAATGATCGCCTCATACTGGCCGAAGAGGAGCTGGTTCTCTCTGCTAACAGACATGTCAATCGAGAACCCGGTAGAGCTACCCCTGGTACCGGATTTAATCCACCAAGGTCCAATCCACCATCCGGACCCGAAGAGATTACATCTCTCAGCCTGGATCCTGAGAGGGTGACCTTGAGGGCTAAAGGCTTATCTGACCAGGTCATAACTACCATCCAGGCCAGTAGGAAGCCAGTCACATCGGCTATCTAACTTAAGATCTGGAAACGCTTCTGCATAGTGAGTGGCAGGTCCGACTTGGTGGCAGGTACACCTGACATCCCTAGGATTTTAGACTTCCTCCAGTCAGGCTTTAGCATGGGGCTCAGGCCCAGCACCCTAAAAGTGCAGATAGCTGCGTTAAGCTTCTTCTTTGACTATTCACTAGCTTCCCATCCATGGATAGTAAGATTTGTTAAAGCTATACAAAGATTGCGTCCCACGATCCGCCAGTATCTTCCGGCATGGGACCTTACTCTGGTACTCAGGGCTTTATGTAACGATCCTTACAATAGCAACAGCACCATGCCTATCCCTTTGCTTACCAGGAAAGCGGCTTTCCTAGTGGCAATTACCACGGCTAAGAGAATCGGAGAAATTCAGGCTCTACCCACCAGAGATCCGTACTTCCAGGTTAGGGACGATAGCATACTGCTAAAGTTAGACCCTGCCTTCGTTCCAAGGTTGCATCAACCAGTAACCGCAACCAAGAGATTATCTTGCCTTCTTTCTGTGACAATCCTTCCAACGCAAAGGAACTGAAGCTCCATTCGTTGGACGTCAGAAAGGTGGTATTAGATTATATAGACGCCACCAAGGGTTGGCGGATAGATTCGAACCTATTCATCCTCTATGGAGGAAACAGTAAGGGAAAAAAGGCGTCTAAGGCTTCCATCGCAAGATGGATTACATCCTTAATCTCGGACGCCTATTTAGCTAAAGGGACTAGGCCTCCAGCAGGCCTAAAGGCCCACTCAACCAGGGGGGTAGCTGCCTCCTGGGCAGAGAGGGCAGGCGCCTCTTTGGAACAGATTTGTAAGGCAGCAACATGGGCTAGAATTGATACATTCTGTAAACATTATAAGTTGGATGTACTCTCTGGCCAGCAGACGGCCTTTGGCAGGAAAGTTCTGCAGGCAGTGATCCCACCCTAAGGAGCTTTCTTTGGTACTCCCCATGGTGCTGTCAGGAGGGACGTCCTGGAAAAGGGTCATTAGACCTACCGCTAATTAGGTTTCCAGGAGTCCATCCTGACAGCACTGGTAGCTCCCTCCCTCTTCAATATGTCATATGCTGTAATATGATTTTCAATAATTAAAGTGTTATGCGCATCCTACATGTCATGGTTCTTGATACAACACTGAGGGAAAGGGGGCGGGGAGGGGACTTTTAATCTCTTGTGTGTTTCCTGTCCCAGCAAGGAGGAGGAGGACGTCCCCATGGTGCTGTCAGGATGGACTCCTGGAAACCTAATTAGCGGTAGGTCTAATGACTCTTTTTATTGCAAAAAATAGTTTTTGCATCACCACATTTTGAGAGCTATAATTTTTGCATATCTTGGCCCACAGAGTCATGTTAGGTCTTATTTTTTGCAATACGAGTTGACGTTTTTATTGGTACCATTTTTGAGCACATGATATTTTTTGATCGCTTTTTATTTTGATTTTTGGGAGGTTAGAATGAACAAATATCAGCAATTCATGAATTTCTTTTGGGGGGGCGTTTATACCATTCCGCGTGTGATAAAATTGATAAAGCAGTTTTATTCTTCGGGTTAGTACGATAACGGCGATACCTCTTTTATATCATTTTTTTATGTTTTGGCGCTTTTATACAATAAAAACAATTTTATATAAAAAATAATTATTTTTGCATCGCTTTATTCTGCGAGCTATAACTTTTTTATTTTTTTGCTGATGATGCTGTATCATGGCTCGTTTTTTGCGGGACTAGATGATGTTTTCAGCGGTACCATGTTTATTTATATCGGTCTTTTTGATCGCGTGTTATTCCACTTTTTGTTCGGCGGTATGATGATAACGCATTGATTTTTTGCTTTATTTTTTTTTAAGGGGTTCACTAAAGGGGTTAACTAGTGGGACAGTTCTATAGGGCGGGTCTTTACAGACGCGGCGATACCAAATATGTGTACTTTTATTGTTTTGTTTTATTTACAGGAAGAAATGAATTTATTGGGGAATATTTTTTTTTTCCTTTATTTTGGAATTTTTTTTTAACACTTGTGATTTTCATTTTTTTAACTTTTTACTTTGTCCCAGGGTGGGACATCACTGTAGAATGTCAGATCGCTGGTCTGACAGTGTGCACAGCACTCTGTGAGACCAGCGATCTCACAGGCACTGCTGCAGGCTTCCTCAGCGCCTGCTCTCAGCAGGCACTGAGGAAGCCGCCTCCCTGCAGGACCCCGCGGCCATCTTGGATCCGGGGTCTTGCAGGAAGGAAGGCCTCAGAACAGCGCAATCACATCGCGCTGTTCTGAGGGTCTCAGAGGAGCACGCAGGGAGCCCCCTCCCTGCGCGATGCTTCCCTGTGCCCCGGTACACCGCGATCATGTTTGATCGCGGTGTGCCAGGGGTTAATATGCCGGAAGCGGTCCGTGACTGCTCCTGGCACATAGTGGCGGGTGTCAGCTGTGATAATCAGGTGACACCCGGCCGCGATCAGCTGCGCTCCCCCCGGGAGCGCAGCTGATCGCCTAGGACGTACTATCCCGTCCCTGGGAATAAAGTCCCAGGGCACATGGACGGGATAGTACGTCCGATGACAGAAAGGGGTTAACAGAAATAAAACATTGCAATACATCACTCTGTTAGTAATGACTCTATATAACATGTGAGTTTCACTTTTTGTATTGAAGAACTAAAATAAATTAACTTTTTGGTGATATTCTAATTTTGTGAGAAGCACCTGTAATTGTTTAGTAACTTGCCTATTTCCTTTGCACTGTTTAGTTGTTTGCTCTTGCAGGCAAAACTGTTGTTTTTTTGCTTGTCTCATCCACTTCATCCCTATGGTCATCTCACCATAAGGCCAGGTTGACATGACCGTATAAAAAAATTGTCGGTTTCATACAGAAATGTGGTACAGTTTTTTTTCACTTGTCATACGTCTGCTGTCCAAATAAACCTGTTTTTTTTTTCTGCAGCAGCTATTAATCTTTTACAGGACCATCAACAGTTTACTATGTTACAGAATTGCAATGTATCCATAAAAATCAGACGCTTAACTGTGGTCCAAATAGTATCCAATTTTTTTTGAGCAGCCATAGACTGAGAAAATCTGCACAGAAAACTCAGGGTACCCACCAGAGAAATTGAATTGCTGTGGATTTTAAACACACATTGCAGGACAGGTTACGCTGAGTAAAAAAAGCACAGTATACATGAGATTTCTATAAATCCCATCCACTTTGCTGGAACTGTAAGATGCTGTGATGCAGCAAAGATTCACAGAGTCAAAAATGCATCGAAAACTCATTGTGGCAATGTAGCCTGAGGGTTCAAATCTGCAAGGAAATAACAAGCAGCATGTGCATGACATTTCAGAAATCTCATTAAAGGGAATCTGTCACCTCATTATTGGGATATAAGCTGCGGCCACTGGCATTACAGAATGCTGTAGATAAGTCCCTAATGCCGGTGGCCTCAGTTTATATCCCAATAATGAGGTGACAGATTCCCTTTAAGGCTGGGGTCACACTTGCAAGGGTGATGCGAGAAACTTGCGCGAGTCTCTTGCATCAATACCCGGCAATACCCGGCACTGCAGAAATACATGCAGCCGCACTCTCAGGCTTCTCGCATCACCCTCGCAAGTGTGACCTCAGCCTAAAACTGTGAATGAGCCTTAAAGCTCAAATGCTAAACTAAACTAGAACATAGAAATGCAACAAAAATACATACAATGCACAGGAAACAACTGTGGTAATAGATTTGTTCTTTTTATTTTTAATATCACATTTAAAAAAGGTTTGTCAACATAAATGTTTCTTTCTTAAATAGAAAAGTGCTTTTTTATATGATAATTAAGGCTCATTCTGTTATTTTACAAGTTTAAAAAGTGTGCTACATAGGTTTACTATGACCAAAGCTCAAAGCTTCACTGTTAATCCTTTCATCAGCATTGTACACATGGTGTATAGTGAAAAGTGAAAATTATTTGCAAAGAATGTCAATGACACTTGGCTGTTTAAACAACACAGTGATATAGTGATTATTGAGATTTCCATTTTTTTATATACATAGAATGTTTTCTCATAAATCAATTCCTGACCCAGGTGGAATTCACAATGTGCCCTGTGTCTGGCACACAATCATCTGGATTAGAGATGAGTGAATAAATTCACAGCCCTTTGTTCCACAGGCCTTTTTTTTTTTTTTTTTTCAGTATTCCATGGCCCCTGAACAGGAGTTTTGTGAACAGTCTTCGGCCTGTTGGCATCCCCAGCCCCTCTTTTGAGTAGTTGGCTAAGTGTGACGTCATGTATGCGTCATGACTATAATGATGATGTCGTGTCTGGCCTACTTATCAAAAGAGGAACGGGGATGCCGGCAGGTATAGGCAGCTCACCGAAATACATACATGGTCGCTGGACCAGAGTTCTGAGAATTGATTCTCTTATCTCTAATCCGGATTTCATGTGACAATTTGCCTTAGTACCATTAGATACATATTCCATTGACAAAGATCTATCTTAGGCTTCCTTCAAACATCCGTATAAAACATGTACATGAAAAACGGGTACCGGTGTCATCAGTGTTTTACATCTGTTTGTCATATATGTGTCCATTTTTACCATCAGTGCTTTTCCAATATGGATAAAGAAAGAAATAAATGACAAAGCTTCCCCTATACTTTGCAATGTTAAACATGGATTGCACATAGATGCCATCCGTGTGCTGTACGTGTTTCTCTCGGACCCATGGACTTGTATTTGCTTTTATCATCCATGCTGCTGGAAGAAAAATGGGCATGTCTCCATTTGTTGTGTAAGGACATGCGGTCCGTGTAACGACACAGACATGTGCATAGCACCATAGGTTATAATGGTAAGTGTGCTATCCGAGAAAAACATTGATACTACACATACAGGGAACACGGACGTGTGAAGGAAGCTTTAGAACAAGCAAAAATAGGGAAAGAAATATCTTCAATGTGCATTATTGCCAGTGGAACTAATCAACCTCTACAGCTGAATGCATTTGCCAAGATCAAATTATAGGCCTAAGCTATACTTAGGGACAGACGATGTGGCCCGACTGCCTCAATGGCCAATTGCCATACCATTTTGCTTTCCGATTGTGTGGCTAAGCTTCAGTTTCAATGCTGTTTGTATTCTTAATGTTGGATTCCATATAGTGTGCACCGTGTGGCTGATGCTCAGCTGTGACATGACTGCAATGTTACAGAACACCATCCTAAAGCCCCCGTCTCACATAGCGATATCGCTAGCGAGATCGCTGCTGAGTCACTAGTTTTGTGACGCAGCAGCGAGCTCACCAGCGATATCGCTGTGTGTGACATTCAGCGATGATCAGCCCCCCTGCCTGGTATCGCTGATCGTCGCTGAATGTCCAGGACATTTTTTTGATCACTGGTCTCCCGCTGACAGGCACACATCGCTGCGTGTGACAGGCGGGAGACCAGCGATCCGCTGGTAACCAAGGTACTCAGCGGGTTTCCAGGCGCGGGGCTGTGCCTAGAAACCCGCTGTGTACCTTGGATACCAGCTCCCTGATGCAGTGAGCTGGTAACAAAGGTACACAGCGGGTTTCCAGGCACCGCGCAGCACCTGGAAACCCGCTGTGTACCTTGGTTACCAGCTCCCTGTATCAGGGCGCTGGTATCCAAGGTACACTGCGGGTAACTAAGCGATGTTACCTGCAGTGTCGCTTGTACTGATCGCTGCCTGAGCTGCCTGTTTGGCAGCTCAGCAGCGATAATGTAGCGATACACCAGTGATCCTGATCGTTGTCGGGATCGCTGGTGTATCGCTATGTGAGACCCAGCCTTAAGACCACGTGCACACATTGAGTATCTAGTGAGTGTTATCTCAGTATTTGTAAGCCAAAACCAGGAGTGGGTTTCTATTATACTACTGTATTACATTATATTAAAAGTAACCAAATACTCATACGAATCTCTGTGTAGTTTCAAATGGACTTTTCAGAAAGTCATTGCTAATTAAGTGTAGATTGATCATTCCTGCCCGGTTTTGTGGCCACCATATAGTCATTTGATGTCAACTCTCAATTAGCAATGCTGTATTCCAGCCACATTGCAACCGGGCGATGATTGTTCAGTAGGACTTTGTGCTGAGACGTTTTGTAGTTCTACCGATTACTATTAACGACTGAGCTACAGCTGCAGTCAAAAGGAATACAGTGGTGGCAAAAAAATCTTTACATTTGTGCGGTAAAAAAAAAAGTTTACGTGTAAAATCCACGTCATGATTTCACTTCCTAAAAGTGCACACAATGGGGGAGATAATCAAAAACTATATAATAGCAAAACTGGCTTAGTTGTCTATAGCAACCAATCAAAGCTCAGCTTTCACTTCTCAAACGGCTCTGGTAGAAGAAAGCTGCACTCTGGTTGTATTTCAAGATTTTGTGGTTTCGTTGAACTTGTAAAGATTTCTTTCTACCGACACTGTACTTTGGGGGAGATTTACTAAGGTACACCTGCCAGATTTCTAATTCAATTTGTCCAAAAACTGTCAAATCCTGAAAGCAAATTTGCACTTCTGTGATAAATTTTGCACTCTTTCTCCCTGTATGTTCTAGTTTTAAGTTATCTAAAGACAATAATAAGAAATCTGCCCCATCGAGTTGTATGTAATCCTTTGGGCTAAATCTCCACGATTAGGATCCAGAGGATTCCTTACAGCAATGTCCATATTGCCTGTTATATACAGTACAGACCAAAAGTTTGGACACACCTAATTTAAAGATTTTTCTGTATTTTCATGACTTTGAAAATTGTACATTCACACTGAAGGCATTAAAACTATGAATTAACACATGTGGAATTATATACTTAACAAAAAAGTGTGAAACAACTGAAAATATGTCTTATATTCTAGGTTCTTCAAAGTAGCCACCTTTTGCTTTGATGACTGCTTTGCACACTCTTGGCATTCTCAAGCAAACAGGTCACAGGTGAGGATGTTACCTTCAGTAGCCAGTCAAACCCATTTGTGTCAATTTCTGTGCATGTAATCAGGCCAAAATCACAAGGGTATGTAAACTTTTGATCAGGGTCATTTGGATGTTTTGGGTTGTCATTATGATTTAAAAATAAATAACAATAAATGGCTTCACCCCACCACTAACCATGAGTGGAGAAAAAGTTTTGGTGTTATCATTCATATTCTCTAAAAAAAAAGGCCAAGAAAGCAAAAATTTTGCCAGGGTATGTAAACTTTTGAGCACAACTGTATGTGCAGATTTTTCCCATAGAAGTGCATTAAGTGCAGAAAAACGAACATATGTTTTTAGTGCATTTCCGCTGTGGACACACTCTAAAAATGCATGTAATCCGCACATGACTATCAAGAAAGTTTTATCAAAGCCAAATACCAGAAAGTATCAAAAACAATCCAACTTTATTTAAAATATAACACACCTGTAAAAAAAAACCACACTAAAAAACAGAATGAAGAAAATGCAAGTAACTAATTTACATAATAGGTGCAGAAAATCTGCAGTATCAGAAACTCACCAATACTGATAGTGGGAACTTAACCAGACTCTGCCACCTTGTCTAGACCTAAACCAGAGCTAAATTTAACCTGGTGGGTCCACTCCCGAGTTACTGACAATTTTGTAGCGATTTGGTTTTACTTTGTAGTTGTTGGCACATTACAACAGAGCATCATACAGAATACAGATACTAAGTAGTGATGAGTGAGTATGCTCGTTGCTCGGGTTCTCCTGAGCACACTCAGGTGATCTCCGAGTATTTTGGCGTGCTCGAAATTTAGTTTGTGTCGATGCAGCTGCATGATTTGTGGCTGCTGGACATGCTGAATACATGTGAGGAATGCCTGTTTGTTAAGGAATCCGCACATGTATTTAGGCTATCAAGCAGCCGCAAATCATGCAGCTGTGGCGACAGAAACTAAATCTCCGAGCACGCCCAAATATTCGGAGATCACCCAAGCATGCTCGGGAAAATGCGAGCAACGAGCATACTCGCTCATCAATTATACTAAGGCTATGTTACCACGATGTTTTTTTGGTGAATTTTTTACGTTGCATGTTGCAAATCTGCAACATCGAAAACTCACCAAAGCTCATCACTTGTGTGGTGGCAAGTGGGATTAATAAGGGGTTAATGTCACCTTTTTATTGTAAGGTGACATTGAGCCTGGCTTAGTAATGAAGAGGTGTCAATAAGACAACTATTCATTACTAATCCTATAGTAAGTAAAGGGTTAATTAAACACCACACAGTAAAGGTACTGCCACACTACACAATCCCGCTAGCGATCTCGTTAGCGACGCATACTAATGAGATCGCTAGCGGGATTGTTTCTATATCGCTAGTAGCTACCTAACTTAGCGATGTCGTTAAGGACGCTATCGCGGTTAGCGATCTCCTTAACGACTTTAGCGGTACAAAAGTACCGCTAAATCGCTAAGAAAAGGTGCTACACTTAGCGATTATACTTACCCAGCGGGAGCGCCGGCGATAAAATAGGAGAAAAAAGAGGAACAGCGCTCCATCCAGGTGAGGTAAATAGAAAAAACTTTATTCAAATTCCTCCTCAGGACAAGCTCCAGCAGCGTGAGGATGAGTTGTGCACATTCTGGCGCCATGTCCGAGCCCGATAGCGCAACAGAGACAGCGCGAAGCCCCCTATCATGCTCGATAGACGTGTATAATGATACCACGTCGAATGAAACCAAGATGGTAGAATTTGTTACTCTAAGGTCCTGTATCTTATCCAAAAAATCAGTGGTGTCCCTAACATATGATTTTGCTGATATAGCAAAGCTTCGTAGTACTTTATCTAGAAAGATGGACACTTTATTGTAGAGGGAACCCCGACTAGAAACAATGGGACGTCCAGGTGGATTCCATAGATCTTTATGTACTTTCGGGAGAACATATAACACCGGAATCACCGGTTTGTCAGTAATCAGATAATCAGATAGTTTTTGGTCAATGATGCCCAAGGCCAGGGAATCACTGACCACCAACTGTAATTCCCTGAGGAAACCAAGAGATGGATCTTGCGGTAAACGTTCATAGACCACTATGTCATTAAGTTGACGCATAATTTCTGCTTTATATTTAAATAGTTAGATAATCAGATTTAGGCTGCAGCACATATGTTTATTTGATCACTGTTTTGTACTGTCTATATCTGTAAGTACTGCATTGTTTTGTTTATATGTCACTTTTTAGGCGTATACTATGCGGTGATTGGTGCAAATGTTTTGCTCCTCACTATATAAGACAGCCTATTTTAACTGTTTGTATATACTTGATAAAGACCTTGTGAGGTCGAAACGTCGTTTTCTCTGATGGCTTGAATAAAGTTTTTTCTATTTACCTCACCTGGATGGAGCGCTGTTCCTCTTTTTTCTCCTGCATGCAATTTCCGAGTTGGTCCTTGGATCGTGGTACGTGCGCCCCTAAACCAGAGAGTGCTGTTGACTACCTTTTTCTTCTGGCGATAAAATAGGGTCCGGAACGATTCCAGCGACGAGCGAGATCACAGCAGGATCTCAGCAGGGAGCTCGTCGCTGGTAGATCCCGCACACTACAACATCGCTAACGGGATCGCTAAATAGTGACTTTTTTAGCGATCCCGTTAGCGATGTTGTTTAGTGTGGCATACCCTTAAGAATAAAGTCTTTTAATGAAATAATACAACACACAGGTTTGACATCTTTATTAAACTGCTATTCCCAGGGAAGCCCCGCTGTAAACTACTGGAAAATGAATGGGAAGCAGCGCGCACAGGCTCAGTGACAAGCGGTGACGTCACCGAGTCTGTGCTCGCTGACAGCTGAATTCCTGTGACCTCAGCACCGTCATCTTCCCACGGTGCTGAAGTCACAAGAGTTGAACTGTCAGCGAGCACAGACTCAGTGACGTCACCGCTACTCACTGAGCCTGTGCGCGCTGCTTCCCATTAATTCCCCAGTAGTTTACAGCCGGGGTGGTCGCATTAGCACTGCTCCGGCTGTAAACTGATTAACCCCTGAGATGGATTGCGCCGTGGGACTTGACTGTACGGCGGACAGGTATAGGTATATTGTTGTTTTTTTTTTAACTTTTTTCCCAGGAGAACGAGGGCTTCGCTGGGAACAGCAGTTTAATAAAGATGTCAAACCTGTGTGTTGTATTATTTCATTAAAAGACTTTATTCTTAATGTGTGTGTGCTTATTTAACCCTTTACTTACTATAGGATTAGTAATGAAGAGGTGTCTTATTGACATCTCTTCATTACTAAGCCGGGCTTAATGTCACCTTACAATAGAAAAGTGACATTAACCCCTTATTAACTCCACTTGCCACCACTACGGGCAAGTGGGAAGAACCCGACAAAGCTCCAGAATAGACGCATCTAATAGATGCGCCTTTTCTGGGAAGCTGTGGCCTGCTGTTTTTAGGCTGGGGGGGCCCATATTCATGGCCCCTTTCCAGCCTGAGAATAGCAGCCCGCACCTGTATAGTTTTTCCGGGTTGGTTCAAAAACTAAGGGTGATCCCACGTCAGTTTTTTTTTTCGTTCATTCTCTTCTGCTCACGCTGGTGCCGGCAGAGCAGGAGCGAATAATGACAGCCAGCTTCAGCACCACAGGCAGGGGAATAGCGCTTGCTGTAGTGCTTCTTCCCCTGCGGCCATCCGTGTGGTACTGATGCGGCACACGGGTGGCACACATGTGTCACACGGATGTGCCACGTGGACACATGGACACGGATATCTGCAGTACTGATTTTTCCGGTACTGGAAATATCTGGACGTGTGAAAATGGCCTAAGATGGTGTCAGAGAGCAGTTATGGGGAATTTTAGTTTCCTTCTCACCCAGTACCTGAATTGCTTCTGCTATTAGATAATTTGGATGCACACTGTAACCTGTCAGAAAGCTTCAATATTAAAAGCATTCTATGTATCTGTCCAATGCTGATGAGCGATTTACAGAATGCTAAAGTAGTGCGAGAAGTGATGGAGCTGTTCATAAACTTAATACCTGGAAAAGTAGCAGTTCAGTGGAAACAGATGCAGTGTTACTAATTCACTACTTAACATGGCGAGAGCTATGCCGTATCCAGGAAAGTCCTTGTTTGGTATATTGGACCAAGTGCTCCATTGAACTGTGCAGTGTTATCGGTCCCATTGATGAATCAAGCTCTTTGAAGAACTCTGAAAACCAAAAAAAATTAGTTTTGGTTAGCTATATTATATACACCATATTTCCAAAACAATTATTTTTTTGGGGGGTGTTGTGAAGGATTTTTTGTTCTCTATAAATATTTGTTTAGCCAACTTATCTGAAATATGGGCTACGTGCATTAATTATTTTCCAAAATAATATCATTACTTCAGAATAGAATATTGCAGATAAGACGTGAATGGGGAGTAACATTTCAGAATTTATTAATCACTGTCCGCACCGTTGATCTGCACCAGCCTGGGATAGGATTTCCCGGAGGCCACCACACCAGCCTGGGATGGGGGTCATATTGCCGGACCACAGAACAACCCCTGTGACCATGCTCCCCTGTGACCATCCTTCCATCTGTGCCGATTCCCCCCGGTAAGCTGAATTCGGACTTTAAGACAGACCCCCATTTGACACATTATTTTTTTTCCCTATTTTCCTACTGAAAATTTGGGGTGCGTCTTATGGTCCGAAAATTACGGTATGTGCATGAGACGTGTGGACTCATACTGTATATAGGAGGCTATATTGGGGCTCACACTGCATACAGGAGCGTATATAGGGGCTCACTGTATACAGGAGGCTATATAGGGGCTCACACTGTATGCAGGAGGCGATATAGGGGCTCACATTATATACACGAGGCTATATAGGTGCTCACACTGTATACAGGAGGCTATATAGGGGCTCACACTGAATACAGGAGGCTACACAGGGGCTCACACTGTATAATGGAGGCTATATAGGGGCTCACACTGTATGCAGGAGGTGATATAGGGGTTCACATTATATACAGGAGGCTATGTGCTGGATCATATTGTATATAGGAGGTTATATGGGGTCTCATACTGTATGTAGGGGCTGTGTGTGGACTCATTGTATGCAGGGGGCTGTGTTGGGGAAGATTGCCTTGTGAGCTGCTATTCTCATTGCAGTACGGTCATGATTGAAGGAATTTCCTGCTAAAACACTGGATGACCAAAAGAGGGGGGAAATGAGTTGGAAAAAGATTCCATTAAGCTAAATACACAACTGTTCAGGCCATAAGGGGTATATATATATAACCATTCTGCCGCCTCGCCACCACCCGAGCTTCCACCTTGCCACCACCACCCAGCTGCCGCCTCGCCACCATCACCCGAGCTGCCGCCTCGCCACTACCACCAGAGCTGCCGCCTCGCCACCACCACCAGAGCTGCCGCATCGCCACCACCACCAGAGCTGCCGCCTCACCACCACCACCAGAACTGCCGCCTCGCCACCACCACAAGAGCTGCCACGCCCCCGACATTCTGTCTCTTCCCCATTATCCCGTAGAATGTAAGTCCGCAAGGACAGGGTCCTCTCCCCTCTGTACCAGTCTGTCATTGTAAATTTGTTTACTGTAAACGATATCTATAACTTTGTAACCCCTTCTCATGTACAGCACCAAGGAATTAATGGCGCTATATAAATAAATAATAATAATAATAAAAATTTATATATATATACACCTCTATGAGGTATATGGATGTTTTGATGTTTTGTGGTTTTAATTTTACTGCCACTTGACTGCGATTTGTGATCTGAAGGGTTGTTCTTTGTTGTACAAGGACATCATATATGTTTTTTCTTAGTTTTTGCGTTTTTTTTCTGCTCAGATTGTTGAAAAATATTGATGATATATATAAATCCCTCAGCTCACTAGTATCTATAATGTATTTATTTATATATGTTCATTACATATTATTTGATCACCTATAGAGGATGCCTGGGCAGTCAGAGTAGTGGTACGACTACATAGGGGCAGTTGATGAGGAGCAGGATTTCCAAACTGTTTCAACTTAGGGTTCCAACCTCAGCTGTCAAGAATGGAATTGTGAAGGGCAAAACTAGTCCCTATCTCCCTCATTTCAGCTCTTTTTTTTAAATCACTGGTTTTCTGTGCAAATGTGTGTGCATGTATGTCTTTATGTATTGGGTTTTTAAACTAAAGAAAAGAGAGAATTTTTTAAGTTTTTTTTGTTTTGGTTTACATGTATAAGGGCCCCATAGATTGATTGCTTTGGCTGTTGATTGAGGGGGCTCATATTGTATGTAGGTGGCTATGTGGTAGGTCATACTATATATAGGGGATGTCAGAATACTTAATTTTTAACCCATTCATGACCAGAGGTATTTGCGTTTTTGTTTTTTGCTCCCTTCTTCCCAGAGACATAACTTTTTTATATTTTTGTCAAAATGGCCATGTGAGTACTTGTTTTTTTGCGGGACAAGTTGTACTTTTCAACGACATCATTGGTTTTAACATATCATGTACTGGAAAATGGAAAAAAAATTCCAAGTGTGGTGAAATTGCAAAAAAGTACAATTCCACAGTTGTTTTTTTTATAAATGCCAAAATTGACCTGAGATTATGATTCTCCAGGTCATTACGAGTTCAAAGACACCAAACATATCTAGGTTCTTTTTATTTAAGTGGTAAAAAAAATCCAAACTTTGGTAAAAAAAATGACGCCATTTTCAGAGACCTGTAGCGTCTCCATTTTTTGTGATTTGGGCCTGGGTAGGGCTTATTTTTTGCGCGCTGAGCTTACGTTTTAATTGATACCATTTTAGTGTAGATACAATCTTTTGATCCCCCGTTTTTGCATTTTATTGCAATGTAGTGGCAACCAAAAAAACATAATTCTGACATTTTGAATTTTTTTCTCATTATGCCGTTTAGTGTTCAGGTGAATTTTTTTTATATTGATATATTGGGTGATTCTGAATGCGACGATACCAAATATCTGTATATTTGATTTTTTTTTTTTTATAGTTTTATTTTAAATGGAGCGAAACGGGGGTGATTTGAACTTTTATATAAAGCTGACATGTGCCGGGAAAGATGTGGGCTCTGCCCCAGAGCTCACATCAAAGGGAGGGATTCCGAAGTGAGCGTACTATTACGTCCAACGTCGTAATACAATTAAGTCATACAATTATTAATAATTATTTTAATAATTTTTTACATTATTAATGTTGAGCAGAATTAATTTCAGCTTGGTTCAGCCTCCACAATAGTCACGGTCTGTCATGTGGCTCCTTGGGAAAATTAATCTCCCATCCCTGCATTATTTTGTATAGCGCTATGTTAGCTATAGTGCCATACACAACAGAAACATTTGCGTGGCACGCATAGCGCGCCACTATCTCTGACGTTTTCCATGTACGGATGTGTCCCAGAGTACCTGTGTGTTACTCATATGACCTATCACATGATTTATCAAGGGATCATGTGACATGTCATGTGATACATCAGGTACCTGTGGGGGAGTGGGCACATGCCTTCTAAACTGCCCAGGGCCCTAGCTACTCTTAATCCACCCCTGAGTGGCGGGATTGGCCTTGGATTGAAATTCTTTATTCCAGAGATATCATTTGACTCTATATTTTTGGAGAGTAATTTCTAATTGTGGAATTGAGGATAGTTTGAATGTTTTGGGATATTTTATTCATTATATCTTCGGTTGAAGGAATATTGGATGACTTCCAATTGGTTGCCAACAAATGTTTCGTAACCAAAAAGCTATGTATCATAATGAATCTGGAATTAGTAAGAAAGTAATCTATTTCTAGTGAACATAATAAAAGTGAGGCTTCTCTTGGAATGTTGGTAATTTTCTTTAAAAGAACTAAGATATCATCACATAGTTTCCTGATATTTTTGCCATCCCAGAAAATATGATAGAGGTTGGCTCTAAGTTTGGAATCTGTCCAACATTTGATTGAACAGTAAGAGAAAGCAGATTTCAACCTTGTGGGACTGTAGAACCATTTAAAGGGGATCTGTCATCTATTTTTTCCCCTATGAGATGCGGCCACCGCCATCAGGGGCTTATCTACGGCATTCTGTAATGCTGTAGATAAGCCCCCGATGTAACCTGAAAGATAAGAAAAATGAGTTATATTATGCTCATCGGGGGTGGTACGGTGCGGTCTGGGTCCGATGGGTGTCGCGGTCTGGGTCCGGCGCCTCCCATCTTCTAGCGATGACGTCCTCTTCCTTGCTTCTGTCGCGGCTCCTGCGCAGGCGTAATTCTCTGCCCTGTTGAGGGCAGAGCAGAGTACTGCAGTGCGCAAGCGCCCGGAAAGGTCAGAGAGGTCCGGCGCCTGCGCACTGAAGTACTCTGCTCTACTCTACAGAAGGCTGTAGATAAGCCCCTGATGGCGGTGGCCGCAGCTCATAGGGGAAAAAAATAGATGACAGATTCCCTTTAATTAAAAGCTTAAAGAAGGACTTATGAAGAGTGATGTTAGTTGCAGCTGTATAAGTTTAAGCTCTCTTTGCTATTTCTCAACATTAGAATGCTTACTCAACTCTTTTTCCCATTTAAGCGAGTATGAAGGCTTGGAAAAAGATGAATTTGCTTTAAATACTGTATAGATTTCTCAGTTTTCTACAGATTGTTATTAATTTTTGGCTTATGTGGAATTTTGATAAGGAAAGAGTTGAAACTCCATAACGTTGAGTTATGTTATGCGATCAAAAGATTTTATCGAAAAGTGAATGGGTGCACGGTCAGACCACGATTTGTTGCATATTGTAACGCTGCTTAATTTCTGTAGAGAATGTATGGTTGTTAATATCAGATCAATTCTGGAGGAAGTTTGATGCATATTAAATTAAAATATATGTTCCCTAGAGGAAGAGTTGATGCACCTAATTATGTAATTTAGATCACTCCTTATGAGCCAGTTCTTCAAGAAAAAGATTTTCTCTCTGGATGTTGATGTGGTGGCCATATTCTGGTCTGGAATTATGTTAAAATCACCAAACATAATCAGATCTTCACTTTGCACTTTTTATTAATTCTTATTAATAGGTTATTTATAAAATATTTCTGTCTTCTGGTATGTGAAGGATAACAAGGGTACATTCCCTGTTATTAATTATGCAGATCAGAATGTGTTATCTGCTGTTTAGATCTTTTATTTCTGAAATTAAATTAAATATATTATAGAATCTTTAATTATTGTTATAACCCCGGCTTTTCTTTTTTCAGCTGTGGAATAAAAGATGTATGGGAAATTTTTGTGTTGGAAATTGGATGGATTATCTATTCAAAATTTAGATTCCTGGAGACCTATAATATCTGCCTTTGAATGTTTAGCTTCTTTCCAGGCCAAGTACATTGTAGAGGGCTATTAAGCCTCTTGTCATTGAATGAAAAAGAACTGACAGCCATTTATAAACTGTAGTGTAAGTATACTGTCAGGCCAGAATATGGACTTTTTAGGTTTCTTAATTATATACAAACTTTGAATGTGAAAATAACAGTAACAATTTTTCAAGACATGATACAATAAGAGAAACCTGTAACAATGCAATAATAATAGAATAAAGAAGATTGATCATGTAATACTTCTCAAAAACTGGGGACAAGTTCTGGAACATTCTAAAAAAAAAGAAAAAACAAAAGGCATCCTAGTAAAAAAGGGAAAAAAGTTCGGCTAAGGTTCTGCACGGATGTCTTGAAAATAAAAACTAGACAATGTAATACCAGAGGGATTCATATAAAGAAGATTCATAACCTGCTAGAGTTCTTGTGTTCAAAGGTTATCTCACAGAGGAAGGTCTTGCCCTAGGGGTACCAGGTTTCAGTGTTGGTAGGAAAATCTGTCCATCTTTGGGATTTTTGATGACTATCGATTTCCCATTGTTTAATATTATCAATTTTGTTGGAAATCTCTGTTTGTAGGAAATATTGTTTGAGCCTAGAGCTGATGTAATGGAGGAGAAGCTTTTCCTCGCTGAAAGAATTTCTTTTGAAATGTCAACAAAGACTTTGAGGTTTTCAAATGGTGATGGAAGGTTCCTGTTTCTTCTAAGGTACTCCATAAATTTACCTCCTGGTCTACTAATGTGGCTTTGAGTATTTTAATTTCCTCTTTAAGCATATTTTGGTTGTCCTCCATGACGTCTTGTCTAATTGTGACGTTTTCAATCTTTGATTCATTTTCCTTTCACTTCCTGGTGGAAAAGCTGTAGAGAATCAAACTTTTATTAACGTTGTTTTCCAGATAATTTTTGGATGACGTAATTAAGCTACAAAGGAATCTTTCTGAGCGGGTAAGGTTTTGTAAAGAGAAGTCCAGAGTAGTGGTGTCAGAGGGGGAGACATTTGATTGATATGAAAAGACTAATGGATTTCTGTGGGTTTATATTTGGAGAATAGTTGTCAAACTCATCCTTCGCATTTTCATAAAGTAGGTTGCTTCTATAATGTTGCTTGGGGCTTTTTCAATTTATTTTCTTTTATTTCTAGAGAATGACATCTTGGTGTTCAGTATGTCTTCGATATTATCTTCTCTTGCAGGGGATGTTTCAAAAGCTGTTAGATTGCTGCTAAAGTTCCTCTTAAAATCCTCATTGTTGTGCTTGGTAGATGTGTCCATTTCCTAGATATAGGAATTATTTTCTTAAATATTAAGAGAAGAGGATGTTGCTGTGGACTCTTTGTGTAGAGAAAATTTATTTTTTCCTTTATAACTGAACTGTTCTTTAGTAATGTTGGTATCAGTATTTCAATCAGATGACTCAGATCTGTTCTATTTTACATATTTAGTAAATTCATGTGGGAAGTTGTTTTCTTGACTTGTGGAATGTCGTGGATTAGACAGTATTGTGGGTCCATGAGTAAACCTAGACTCCTTCATAAATTAGGCCCCTTCAACTGAGACTACATGCAGGGGTTCCCTCTGTTCAGTCTTATGCAGCTATTGCAGCTTGGCATATAAGGCTAGTTTCACACCAGCGTCTGACTGACCTGCGGCAGTCAGCGCACGGCCGCCGCTACGCGCCGCCCCAGCCACGCCTCCTCCCGATAGCTCCACCTATGGGCGCATGACGCTGCATGCGACCTGCACACCCTATCTTTAGCATTGAGTTCGCAGACCGTACGCAGGTATGCGTTTGTCGGCGCATACATCCTTTTGACGGTGCACTGAGCACACCAAAATGCAACACAGTGCATACCTGCACACAACCTGCGTACGGCCTGCGAACCCATTGCTAAAGATAGGGTGCGCAGGTCGCATGCAGCGTCATGCGCCCATAGGCGGATCTATCGGGAGGAGGCGCGGCCGGGGCGGAGCTTATCAGCGGCTGTGCGCTTACCGACGCAGGTTGGTCAGACGCTGGTGTGAAACTAGCCTAAGCCTGTGGTATTGTCTCTGCTGGAGAGCGGCTGGGATAAGGGGATTACATGGGGCTCTCTTGCGCTGATAGTGCCGGGGTTTTCAATGTGCAGAGGTTCCTTTTGTGAATGGGTATCTTCCTTACCTCTGTCACTTCTGAAGAGGTCCAAGTCCCTGTGGTCTTCTGGCTCTCTGTAGGTGATAGCAGCCCTTATCTTTCTCTGAGGCAGGGGAAGGTTGCTGGGATTCATGCGGTCTTCAGCATCTCTTCTGATGCCCTCTTCTTTTTTCTTAGCTGAGAGGTCTTTTCTTCGGACTTCAGCTCTGGAGAGGGTGGTGTCATCTGGTCCTGGGTCTGTAGAAAGTAGCTTGGATGATTTAGCTTGAGCTTTCATCAGAGCTTTGGGATAGACAGTAGTCTTGCTATTAGTCATCAATTTTGAAGAAGACTGTTGTTTGTAGGTAGATGTAGCTTCATTTTTCCCTTTTCCAGCCATTTTTATAATCGTTAAGGGTCCAAGGAAGTTCCCAAGAGATCCAGTATAGGTTCCCATGGAAGTTGTATAGCCTTCTGGAGTTGCTTGAAGTAGCTTTTTCAGGACATTAGGAGTAGGAGCTCAGAAGTGGGCCTCCATGCAGTAGCAGCTTCAGGCCACACCCTCCGACAGCATGAATTTCTATGCAGCTTGGGAAGGGAGAGCTATACGGCTGTCTGGCTCTTCCTTATATCTGCAGGTAAACAGCATTATCGTATGTTACAGGTTCCCTTTTAGACTGCCTAGTCTAAGTTTGCAGTGTCTAAGAATTAGACATTATTGAAGTATTGATAAAACTACTCAGTATCTTTAATTTCCTCAGTCAAGGTCTCTTCTTCCTTATAAATGTAGACTTTTTAATTTAGATTTAGGTTCTGAAGATTCTTACTACAGACCTAATAGTCCTAACAGCTGAGGGGTTGCTACAGTTATAGCCCATCTGATCCATTGTAAGCTAAATTTGCTTGACTACAGAATGAAGCAATTTACCAAGAGAGATTTATGCTGCGTAGACTAGACACAATTGTTTCCAATGCAAATTACCGTATTTAACTTAACGTTCACCAACATAAGGCGAAGATGTAGAATAGGAGGAGTAATTAAGGGGAGGTATTACAATAGAAACTTACAGAACAATTTGTTGCACAGTGATTACGTTCATGTCAAATAGCACCATAAAATCCCTTTATTATCTCTTTGTTTCCTCCATGCTATTTGAAGGGTTGAAATATGGATTATAAATATTTAAGATGGGAAAGGCATAAGCTGAGCATAATTAGCACATAGAGTGATTATTTTGCATTATACCAATGTACCTGTGTTTTCTTTGGAAAGATTATCAGCAATTTCCCAGTAGTCATAGCTGTGCAGGATACTGTTAGTAATACTGACGTGGTTGGCTGCCATCTGGTGAATGCGCTGTGGAATGCTTATACTAGAGCTAGAACTAGAGCTGGTGGCACCAGAGCTGGGGATACTTCCTTGAGAGCTTACTGGAGATGGTGTTGGGGACAATGGTGACGAAGTTCCTGTGGTTCTAGATTATATATAAAATAGGCATGTTGTTCAATACATAAAGATATTTAACATTATGTTATTCTAGCCAACAAGCAACATTTTGCCCATAATATGCACATTCTTCCCAATTCTCCTAAGCTTATAGCCTACCTTTCTCAGCATCAAATTGGGATAGAAATAGGAATAGTTAAAGAGAGCAGCCATGACAGAATTTCTGCATTGAGAACCAGAGGGTATAAATTAGGGTTCACTCACATCAGCGTTTAAAGAAAACCTGTCACCAGGATTGACCAATATTAGATAAGAACACCACCTTCACCTTTCAAGCCTCATATACATAATTCTATAATGCTGTATATCTGCCTCCAACCTGACCTGCAAGACAAGAAAAAGAGCTTTTATTATACTCACTTGTGTGGTCTCTATGTCATCCACACAGTCTCTCCGGCATAGCACTCCTGCAATACGCAGGCCCTGGCAAAGGTGAAAGAGCCCCGGCACATGCGCACCACAGTACTTTAGTCTGCACTAGTCAGGACAGAGAAGTATGCCTGAGCAGGAGCGTGATGCCAGGGACCCTGTGTGGATGACATAGGGACGAAACAAGAAGGAGGACGGCATTTCAAGAAGAGCTGCGCCGGACCAAGACCAGTGACACCCCTCGAACCGGACCACCCCACAGGTGAGTATAATAAAAGCTCTTTTTCTTGTCTTGTAGGTCGGGTCGGGGGCAGATATACAGCATTATAGAATTTTATGTGACCGCTCAGCAAAGCATCCAGATGTAGCTTGTTGGGCTTTTCGTGCGACATATGGATTATCGGCTCACAAGTGAGGATTTCTTTGTTTTTTTTCCTTTGGATATTAATAAATGTGTAAAAGATATCCATGGCCCCTTCATAGGCTATTAAAATCAGCCTGCAGCTGTCTGCCTAGCCTATAATGGTTATTAAAATAGGAGGCACATTACATCATTTTTTGGGGGGGTCACCCCTTCTAAATATTTAGTAAAGGATAAGCAGACATCTGTGAGCTGATATTAATAGACTGGGAAGCTCCATGTTTACTACCACCTTCCCAGACTATAAACATCAGCCCCCAGCTGTCAGATATCCCTCAGCTGGTTAAGAAAAATATTGGGGACCCCATGTCATTTTTTTTAATTTATTTATTAGCTAAATATATGTACAATAAGCTACACATGTACTGCAGTGATTATATAGCTCAATGACCTCTATCTATATCTGTATATAATTTTGTTTGATTAGTTAGAAAACTTGCTTGAAATGACATAGAGAATGCTAGGTGAGAAAAAAAAAAACATGACACTCGCTTGACACTCTCCAAATTTTCTTGCTGAGATTCTCAGCTGCTTTATATACGTGGATGTGAGCATAGTAAACCAATGTGAGCATAAAGAACCAATGTCAGGAAGTGTTGGGTACACTGATAGTCATAGGGATAGTTGGGTATGGATCCAGTGACAGGAATAGTTGAATAGAGTATGTACCTAACTAAGGTGAAAAATAAGTGAAGAATAACACTTTACTATGATGTATTGCTAAAGAACCGGATACATCTGTATAGCATGGCATCATGAGACAAATGTCTAGTATTACCAGAAAAATATTTAGACTTGAGAGTCCTCAGTGGTTGATACCTTTTAACCACTGAGGACTCTCAAGTCTAAATATTTTTCTATCTACTGGCTAACACGGTACGAAGATACACATCTTTCCTATAGTATTACCAGATCAACATTTATTTGGTGCATTTATGGTAATTATTGAATTATCATGAGTTTTTGTGGTAAACTTCCTGAATTTTTGTGTGCAAAAAGAGTTTCTAGCTACAAATTTGTATTTTACTGTATATAGCCTATAAAAAAAGGCTTTAATGCTACAAAATACAACACAACCAAACCAGATCACAGATGACATTGGTTATATTTCTAAAGCATAATAACCATAAAATTCATAAACCTTGTATTAGTAGTTTAAATACCAATCTGACATGTGAAAATCATGAAAAGTCTTACCCAGTATAGGGTGCAACATGCAGAGTCCCACAGATCATGGTACCCTGTCCTGTGTACCCTATTAAGACTAAGACTGGGTAAGACTGTTCATATTGTACACATTTTAAATGGTATTTATACTACTAATACATAGTTTTTGGATTTTATGGTTATTATGCTTTACAATTATGCTCATGTTACAATGTGATATGCACCTTAATTGCCATTTATGATCCGATTTTGTCGTCTTGCATTTTGTGGCATTAAAGCCGCATTTTTATATAATTTATACAATAAAATACATATTTTAGCTAATAACTCCCTTAGCTTTTCACTTTAGAGCTTGGAGTTGCTAATGGTTACTACTATAAATGCTAGAGAGACTGCTTTCATGTTGGATTGCTCAGTGGCTCAGTGGATAGCCTTGCAGCGCTGGAGTCCTAGGTTCAAATCCCACCAAGGACAACATCTGCAAGGAGTTTGTATGTTCTCCCTGTGTTTGCGTGGGTTTCCTCCGGGTTCTCCGGTTTCCTCCCACATTCCAAAAACATACAGATAGGGAATCTAGATTGTGAGCCCCTTCAGGGACAGGAACGATAATGTGTGCAAACTGTAAAGCGCTGCGGAATATGTTAGCGTTATATAAAGATTATTATTATTATTGGATAGGCCTAGCTCTATATTTGACTATGTACCCATTGGATTTGATTTTTCTCACTGTATTTGTATGTATAAAAGTATACATTCATATGTACATATGTAAAACAGAAAAATAATATGTCATTGTATAATCGGGTGCTGGGATAAGATACCACTCCATGCAACCAATATGAAAAGAGGATCCGGCACTCACAATTGTGCAAAAAAGAAAAAAAGACTTTATTTGAAATGCAATCCAATAAATGTAATGTTTCAGTCTAACACTCAGACTTTCACCAGATAGATTACTATGTAGATAGTGGGACAGTAAACCACGCTATATAGAAAAGTAAAATAGCCCAACCGGCGCACACTACTTTTGTTTCACATTTGAGAGTGCAGGATCTTCTTTTTGTACAGCACATATGAAAATCATTTTTTCCATGTCAAATGTGTCAATAGACTGTGACAAAGTCTTCACAATCACTCTTGCATGTATGTAGATATGCACAGAACCAATGTTAAAAATTAAATAAACAGCCTGTAATACTTCAACAAGCGGAGGAATACTTTTATCAGCCATTATTATCATTGCTTACTTTCCATTGGCATTCCAGGGTGATTGTACTCGTGGCCCTTTAGATGAAGTCTGAAAAGCAATATATAATAGGTGATATTAAAAGCAAAGCATTATCAGAAAATAACAAAGTCATATCAGTTTTATTATAAACTTGTAGTTTGTTTTGTGAATGTAGCTATGCATATAAATATCTTTAAATATTCCAGTTTATAGCAAGTTTAGAAGGAAACACACAACAAGATAAAGTCCTTTATTTGAAATAAAACAAAACACCCTGTTTTACACATTTATTTAAAAATAAAAACCAGTTATACTCACCTTATGCCTATTCTATTGAAGCCTTTGTCCCCAGTAAAAAAACCGAAAATAATAAACAAAACTATTCACCTTACGCTTAAAGGGAATCTGTCACCCTAAATTGGCGGGATATTTAAATGATGGCAGTCAGGTCAGATGGGCGGTGTTTTGGGTACTTGCCTTAACATGTTGTTCTCCGCTGTCTCCATTATTTCTGTGAATTGTAGTCGTTGCCCTCCATATAAGGCGCCTGCGCATTGCAATCTGCGGGCAAAGCATACTGCGCGTGCGCAATTCAAGATTGCAATGCGCAGGCGCGTTATAGACGGATTTTGGTAAGACCTTACCTGTAAAATCCTTTTCAGCGAAGGAAGGAAGAGAGACACAGTATTCATTACTGATGGGTAGGCGGAGCCCCAGACCAGGATGACACCTCAGATCAAAAGCGTGTTGACTGGCTGGCCCCTCCAGCTCGGGCTCCTCCTACTCAGCTCCTTCAGTCGTACCAAAGCTTTAGGAAAGAACCAAGATCACCAGCGGAGCAACATAACCCCTTCTGAAGGAACTTCAGAGAAACAACACAAGAATACAGGTTATGCATGCAAAGTAAGGCAAACCACAGAGTTCCAGGTACTACTCACTGAACCTGACTACTGTGATGAGCTGGCGATGCTGGAACAGAGCCTTAGCGCGCTGACCTCAGCCCAGATAATCGCTATCAGATAAGGGTCGCGCTGCATCTGAAAACATCAACACACTTCTGCCCTGGGAGGGTGCTGTGTCTCTCTTCCTTCCTTCGCTGAAAAGGATTTTACAGGTAAGGTCTTACCAAAATCCGTCTTTCAGCTGCAGATGGAAGGAAGAGAGCCACAGTATTCATTACTGATGGGATGTCCCACAGCAGTTCAAAAATAAGGGTGGGAAAAAACCAACAAAGGGCAGAAACCCAACAACCTTAATAAAAAGCGCAACCAGCGCTAAACACAAGTTCATCTAGAACTTTAAACTACAGCTGCCTGCAGGACCCTACGTCCGAGGGCTGCATCAGCGGAAGCACTGACGTCCACTTTATAAAACTTAGTAAACGTGTGGACAGAGCGCCAAGTCGCCGCCCGGCAGAGCTGAGCTGCCGAGGCCCCTTGACGAAAAGCCCACGATGAAGCCACAGCTCTCGTGGAATGGGCTCGAATCTTAATCGGGCAAGATTCACCCCTAAGATGGTAAGCTTCCAAAATAGCTGACCGGATCCAACGAGCTATAGAATCCTTGGAAGCTCGTTGACCACGCCGACGACCTGCTGGAACCACAAACAGGAAGTCCGACTTACGAAAACCTTGAGTAATGGATAAATAAAACTTCAAGGCCCGCACTAAATCCAATGTGTGCAAAGCTCGCTCTTTCGCATTCTTCGGATCCGGACAGAGTGAAGGCAACACAATATCCTGGTTAACATGAAATTGTGACACTACTTTTGGTAAAAAATCACCCCGTGTGCGAAGCACTACACGATCCGGAAAAAACTCCAGAAAAGGAGGCGAGCAAGAAAGAGCTGCCAACTCAGAAACTCTTCTCAAAGAGGTGACCGCTACTAGGAAGGCCACCTTCCAAGAAAGTAAAGAAAGACTAGCAGAGTCCATAGGCTCAAAAGGTTTATGCTGAAGAGCCTCCAAAACAAGGTTGAGCCGCCAAGGAGACACAGGTGCCTTCCGCGGCGGAAACTTACGAGCTATACCGCGGAAAAAGGAAAGCACGTCCCTACGCGAGGCAATAGCTCTCCGGAATAATAAGGACAGAGCAGAAACCTGACCTCTCAGGGTGCTAACTGCCGAAACCCTTGTCTAACCCATGCTGCAGAAAAGCCAGCAAATTGGGAATGGAAAATTTCCTCGGGTTCCGTGAAGACCCCGAACACCACGAAAAGAAGGTTTCCCAAGTTTTGTGGTAAATCCTAGTAGTAGCCGGACTTCTGGCAGCTCGAAGAGTAGCAATGACCTCGGCTGAAAAACCTCTACGAGTCAACATTTCGGTCTCAAGAGCCACGCCGTCAAACGCAGAGACTTCAAGTCCGGATGACAAACGGGCCCCTGAGTTAACAGGTCCGGTCGAAGAGGAAGTGGAAATGGAGGTGCCGCCAACAGCGACATTAGCGTTGAAAACCACGTCCTCCTTGGCCAATCTGGTGCTATTAACATAGCCGGGATTCTCTCCAGTCTGATCCGACGCAGTACCAGAGGAAGCAAGGATATCGGTGGAAACACATAAATCAGCTCGAATTGATCCCACGGAGCCACCAGAGCATCCACCTCCACAGCCTTCCGGTCCTTGAACCTGGACATGAACATCGGTAGTTTGGCATTGAACCTGGATGCCATCAAATCCACTTGGGGAGTTCCCCAACGGGAGCACAGCATTGCAAAAATCTCCGGATGAAGACTCCATTCTCCGGGATCCATCTTCTCGCGACTGAGAAAATCCGCCGTAACATTCTGAACCCCTGGAATGTGGATTGCAGAAATGGCTGGAACCCTGGCCTCGGCCCAGATCAGGATCCGAGACACTTCCGCCATGAGCCTGGGACTCCTTGTCCCGCCTTGGTGATTGATATACGCAACCGCTGTCGCGTTGTCTGTCTGCACTCGGACTGGCAGACCGCTCAAAGGGACCGTCCAGTGTTGGAGGCAAAGGAAAATCGCCCTCAATTCCAGGATATTGATCGGTAGAACAGCCTCTTCCGATGACCATACTCCCTGAATCCAGGAATCGTTCCAAACACCCCCCCAGCCCGTCAGGCTGGCATCTGTGGTTATGACCGACCATTTCGGAGGGAGGAAAGATTTCCCCAGGGATAAAGCTCCTGGACGTAACCACCATCCTAGAGACTCTCGCACCCTGCGAGAGATGGTGACACTGCAATCCAGCGATTGCGACTGATTCCAATGACTCAGGATGAACCTTTGGAGAGCTCTGGAATGAAACTGGGCAAACGGAATTGCCTCCATGGACGCCACCATTAAACCCAGAAGACGCATACACTTTCGAAGGGACATTGTTATCGAAGACTTCATGATCTGTACATGTCGAAGAAGACATGACTGTTTGTCTGAAGGTAAGGAGACTACTGCCCGTACCGTGTCGAAATGCATTCCCAAAAAGAGGATAGCTTGCGACGGTTCCAGAAACGACTTCTCCCAATTGACCAGCCAACCGAAGTCCTTCAGTAACTGAAGAGACAGATTGCGAGCTGTCACTGCTTCCTCCTCCGAGGATGCCACGATCAAAAGATCGTCCAGGTAAGGAAGAATCGTAATTCCTTGTCTTCGAAGAATTGCCATGAGAGGCGCCAGAATCTTTGTAAATACTCTGGGCGCCGAGGCTAAGCCGAATGGCAGAGCCACGAACTGGTAATGGTCCCGACCTATGGCAAAACGAAGAAAACGTTGATGAGCCCTTCCGACGGGAACATGTAAATAAGCGTCGCGGATGTCGATTGATACCAAAAAATCGCTCTGCGACAGGGCTGCCACAACGGAGCGAAGTGACTCCATGCGGAATTTCCGGGTGTGGACATGCCGATTCAATCTTTTGAGATCCAGAATCGGACGAAATTTGTCCTCCTTTTTGGGAACCACAAACAGATTGGAATAAAATCCTTTTCCCCGGTCTTCTGGCGGAACCGGTATTACCACACCCTTCTGAAGAAGGAATTCGACCTCTCGCTGCAGAGCGACCAAAAGCTCGGGTTCTGACGGAATGCGAGACTGGCAAAAGGTGTCTGGGGTCGAGAAGAGAATTCTATGAAATAACCTGCTGACATGACCCGCGTTACCCATGAATCTGGAACGCGAGAAATCCAAGTCTCCTTGAATTGGAGCAGGCGACCCCCCACTCGAGAGTCCTCGAGTGGACTCCTGGCGTCAGTCCGTCTTGGCGGGCTTCTTGTCAGTTTCCCGCTTGTCTTGACGGAAATTCTGCTTCCAGGGGATGCGAGATTTCTGGGAGGACTTTTTTGCCGAGAAAGAGGAACGACCCGATCCCCAAGAGGACTGAGCGAATCGACCTCGGCCCCGAAAGGACCGCCGACCACTATATGTCCTGCCAGACACAGAAGCCATAGCTCTGCGTTGTGGTAACGTCGCTTCTTTTGCCTTTGCCTTGGTAATCAGATCTGTGAGGTCAGACCCAAAAAGATGACCACCTTTATAAGCTAAGGCCAGCAAACCTTGTTTGGAGACCGCATCCCCGGCCCACTGTCTGAGCCACAGCGCTCTTCTGACTGTGATCACCGAAGCCTGCGCCCTGGACAAAAGCGACGCAGTATCCAGACCTGCATCATAGATATATCGGACTGCAGTGTCCAACCATTCGAAAATCTCCTCCATCTCAGATGACGGAGATCCATTTTTCCACGCCTTGTGTAAAAGGTCCAACCAGCTTATAGAAGCTTTAGAAGCACACATGGATCCTAGTACCGCTCTGAATCCATGACCCGCGGCCTCATAATTTGATTTTGCCGCCATTTCCGTTTTTCTGTCCAGTGGATCCTGCAAACTCGCCTTCCCTTTAACAGGAAGCAGTGAGGATTTACTAAGCTGGAATAAGGAAAAATCCACTTCAGGAGAGGGAGTCCAATTATCTCTCGACTCTGTGGAACACGGATAAAGTGCGTCAAAGAAACGTGTTCCGTGAAAACGTTTATCCGGACACAGACGTTCCTTTTCTACTGCACTGTTAAGATCATCTAGATCTGGCAAAGCTGATCGTGACGTACGATACTCCTGGTACATTCGTGCTGATTTACCAGGTAAACTAGTTACCACCTCCGGTAACTGCAAAACCTCTCTCATGGCTTCAATAAATGCCTCTGTACGTCTCACAAGGGACGAAAGCCCCCGCCGTTCCTCCTTATCCGAATCGGACATTTCCCCATCTGAACTTAAAGGAGAACCCTCTCCACAATCTAAATCAGAGACATCTGATTCCTACGGGTGAAGGATGGTAATGGTCTGTGTCGCTTTCTGTCCTGAGAGGATCTAGCTGACACATATTGACTCAAAAGGTCAGACAAGCCATTAATAGAACTGGCGATAGCATCCAATTTTGCATCACTGTGACCTCCAACCGCAGCGCTAGACGCTGTGGAGGACTGCGTACCAGATTGCCGAAGCGGAACTGGAATATGGTCCGCGCCTTCTGAACCCTGTTCCGACATGCCTCACACTGTATATAGCAGGTCAAATGTCAGAAACCTGAAAAAACGCAGTTTTTTTTTTTTTTTTTAAGTGAACGCAAAACAGCACGCTGAAGGGTTAAGTCTTAAATATAGAGCTACCCCAGCTGTATGCCAAGTAAACCCTCAAGAGGGGTTAATGTCGCAGGCTGTAAGAAAAAACAAGGTCTCTATGTGAGACCGAGCTGCAGAATAGCGCTATGTACCTGCGCTGTGTGGTGAGGAAAAAAACGCCACTCACCCAGCTGGTTTGGTGCCTGAGACGGGAGGAGCGGAGTCTGAGGAACCCGGGAGCCCTTTTAATGGCCGCTGTGCTGAGGGAGCCGGAAGAGAAGCGCAATCGCGCGCTTCCTGCATGAAAGACCGGGAAGGTGAAGCCACGCCCCCCCTGCTCAAAAATATGAGCGCCAAAACTCCTCACTCCTGCTCCCCCCCTGTCCTGCAGGCATCTGCTGCGGACAAAGGTTGTACAGAAACACCACATTCACATGTCATGGCGCTACCACCGCAGCGCTAATAGTACATTAACACACATGTAATAGCGCTGTCACAGCAGTCGCTAAAGCACTCACACATTTTATATATATTGTGGAGTACTCACCAGCTGAGCGCCACAGGGACCCCTCAGGATTTGTGGCGCTTGTGCCCATGCTCCCCCCCAGGGCGGGGAACGCAGTGACCCCAGTGTGCGGTTTGCGTCCCCGCCAGGGAAGCTAACCTCGTCCCCCAGGGCCGGCAAGATTCTGCAGGGACTATTTATGTAAAATACAGATCCGCCAAGGGAGAGGTGGGATCCAGCAGCGCTGAGACCCCTGAGACCTTTCAGACTCATGTCCAAGTCTCTTGTCCGATAAAAAGCGACCATCCTCTGAGACCTCAAATCTTAGACTGAAGGAGCTGAGTAGGAGGAGCCCGAGCT
Source organism: Oophaga sylvatica (assembly GCA_033576555.1). Taxonomy (NCBI): domain Eukaryota; kingdom Metazoa; phylum Chordata; class Amphibia; order Anura; family Dendrobatidae; genus Oophaga; species Oophaga sylvatica. Next base: position 323,291,481 of record JARQOD010000002.1, read on the forward strand.
GGAGGGGCCAGCCAGTCAACACGCTTTTGATCTGAGGTGTCATCCTGGTCTGGGGCTCCGCCTACCCATCAGTAATGAATACTGTGGCTCTCTTCCTTCCATCTGCAGCTGAAATGGAGGGCAACGACTACAATTCCCAGAAATAATGGAGACAGCGGCGAACACAAAACACCGCCCATCTGACCTGACTGCCATCATTTAAATATCCCGCCAATTTAGGGTGACAGATTCCCTTTAATCCACTGATGCCCATGTCCCCTGTAAAAAAAAACCAAAATAAATAAACAACCATATCCCGCACATGTCTGAAGTGAAGATAAGCCATACTGTCCCATGCCGTAGTCCATCCCTGTGATATCTAGTTTACAACCTGAATGGTGCTATGATGCGATGGTCCAGGCTGAAAACCATGAGACAATGAGGTGCTGCGGTAACATAGAATCATAGAATGGTAGAGTTGGAAGGGACCTCCTTGGCCATCTGGTCCAACTCCCTGCTCAAAGCAGGATTCTCTAAATCATCCCAGACAGATGTCTGTCCAGCCTCTGTTTGAAGACTTCCATTGAAGGAGAACTTACCACCTCTCGTGGCAGCCTGTTCCACTCCTTGATCACCCTAACTGTCAAAAAGTTTTTTCTAATATCTAATCTGTGTTTCCTCCCATTCAGCAAATGAGAATAAAGATGATCCTTCTACAATGTGACAGACCTTGAGATATTTGTAGACAGCTATTAAGTCTCCTCTCAGTCTTCTTTTTTGCAAGCTAAACATTCCCAAATCCTGCAACCGTTCCTCATAGGACATGGTTTGCAGGCCAGTCACCATTCTGGTCGCTCTTCTTTGAACTTGCTCCAGTTTCTTGATGTCTTTTTTAAAATGTGGTGCCCAAAACTGGACACAGTATTCCAGATGAGGTCTGACCAAAGAGGAGTAGAGGGCAATAATGACCTCACGTGATCTAGACTGTATGCTTCTGTATACATCCTAGAATTGTATTTGCCTTTTTTGCTGCTGCATCACACTGTTGACTCATGTTCAGTCTGTGATCAATTAGTATACCCAAGTCTTTTTCACATGTGCTGTTACTTAGCCCTATTCCTCCCATTTTGTATATGCTTTTTTCATTTTTATTGCCCAGATGAAGTACTTTGCATTTTTCCCTGTTAAAAACCATTCTGTTAGTTGCTGCCCACTGCTCCAGTTTATTTATATCTTTTTGAATCCTCTCTCTCTCTTCTCTAGTATTAGCTACCCCTCCTAGCTTTGTGCCATCAGCAAATTTGATCAGTTTACCCTCAATTCCTTCATCTAAATCATTGATAAAGATGTTGAACAATACAGGGCCCAAAACAGAGCCTTGTGGTACCCCACTTGATACATTCTTCCAACTGGATGTGCAGCCATTTACGACCACTCTTTGAGTCCGATCACTAAGCCAGTTATGAATCCACCTAACAGTTGCCTTGTCCATTCCATACTTAGTCATTTTTTCAATAAGGATTGTGTGAGATACTTTGTCAAATGCTTTGCTGAAGTCAAGATATACTATATCTACAGCATTTCCCTGATCCACCCAGTCAGTGATTCTGTCATAGAAGGAAATTAAGTTAGTCTGACATGACTTATTAGTTACAAACCCATGCTGACTCTGTTTAATCACTTCATTCTTATGCAGGTACTTACATACATGTTCTTTAATAATTTGTTCAAAGATCTTTCCTGGTATAGAAGTCAGACTCACCGGCCTGTAGTTCCCTGGGTCCACCTTCTTCCCCTCTTTGAAGATAGGAACAACATTTGCTCTTCTCCAGTCTTCTGGGACTTCTCCTGTTCTCCAAGAATTTTCAAAGATTATGGACAGTGGTTCAAGAATTTCTTCTGCTATCTCCTTCAGTATTCTGGGGTGTAATTCATCTGGACCTGGAGACTTGAATTCATTGAGGTTAGCTAAGTGTTTCCTCACTGTCTTTCTGTTTATAGATATCCTGGATTCTTCTATTCCTTTAATAGGACAGTGAAGATCAGTTGATGTTACACTTCCTTTCTGAGAGAAAACAGATGCAAAATAGGAATTTAAAAGTTCAGCCTTCTCAACATCCTTTCTTACCATTTCATCATTTTCATCCTGTAAAAATCCTATAGCATCTTTGACTTTTTTTACTTTTGACGTATCCCCAAAATCCTTTTTTGTTGCTTTTGACATCTCTTGCAAGCCTTAATTCATTGTTAGCTTTAGATAATCTGATTTGTGCCCTGCAGGTTCTGCAGATGGCATTATATTCTTCTTTAGATATGCCTCCCTCTTTCCATTTGATAAACATTTATTTCTTCCTTTTTAGCATGTGTTTAAGTTCTGTGTTCATCCATCCTGGTTTCCTTAAATGCTTCCCATTCTTCCCTCTTTTCGGAATTGTTAACGACTGTGCTTTGAGAATCTCATTTTTCAAGATGTCCCATCCTTCCTGGACATTTTTGTCCTTAAGGATATCCTGCCATTGGATCCCTCCAATTCTCTTTCTGAGTCCCTTAAAATCTGCCTTTCTGAAATCTAACCTTGACGTCTGAGTCTTCACAGGTCTTCCTCCTCTTGTTATCCAAAATTCTAAAATAGCATGGTGTGAGGAACTAAGCCGACCGCCACATGGTAGCCTGGGTATCACAGCTTCTGATACCACCGCCGCTACCAAATGTGACGGACGATCCCCTTTCCTCCCACGTCACCAATGGGACGTAACTCCACAGGTACAGCTCTCCGGCGCCCCCTTTGTCTCTCAGGTCAGTAAGGGAACTGCACCTAGAGCAAATGGCCGCCGGGGAGGTTGTCCTGTTACCCACTGGGTATTCTAAGATTCGTGATCAGAGTAAAAGCATCAGCCCAAGATTAATTTTATGGTTTAATCGCCTTAAGGGCGCACTAGATAATTACAGAAATATACAGTAAAGCTATACAATGTAATTACAATGGATTTGCAGTCAGAGAAAAAATACAACGATAATGTACAAGGCTTAAAGGTATAAGCTATAGATCAATATTACCGGGTAGTATGGTCATGGGAAGGCAGGAGCTCTGCCATCCCCAGGTAAGTCTTCAGTTGCTGGACAGTCCCCACAGCATGTGCTGCTGCTCCATTTGGCAAGGCAAATCAAATCTGTGTCTTGTGCTTCTTGTTGCTGTGAGAAAAAGGAATGCCCCAGCCTGTTCATTGCTACAGTTCTTAAAACTGCTAGGTCCTTCCCCTTTGCTTTGAAGCACGCATATTAACTAGCCTGCAATTCATATGGAGCAGGAAACACTGGCCTGAGTCCGAGCCATTCAACATACCAATGACCATCCCATTCAGACACTGGCCTAAACCAATTAGCATGTTAAAGCCCTATTGATTCATAGTGGACATCAAAACTGGTCGTACTGAATATGCTAATAGGCCCTGTAGTTAGCAGTCTGTGGCTCTGTGAACCGACAAAATGGAGGCTGGTATAGGCCCTATACAAAATGGCGGCATCCCTTTCCTTACACCTCTCTGCTTTTGAGGGCACTAGGGGGTATCACATTCCTGTGTTCCCCCGTGCGCCCTACCGCACCCTCTCCTTGCCGGGACAACCCATCAGCATTACCATGGTCCCTGCCTCTTTTGTGGCGAATGGTGAAGTGGTACTGTTGGAGAGCGAGGCTCCAGCGTAGCAACCTCCCATTCGTCCCAGAGACCGTGTGTAACCAGCTGAGGGGGTTGTGGTCTGTTTCCACGGTGAATTGGCGTCCGTACAAGTATGGCTGCAGACGCTGCAGGGCCCACACAATTGCCAGACATTCCTTCTCCATCGTGGAATAGGCCACTTCCCTCGGCAGGAGCTTCCTGCTCAGGTACAAAATGGGGTGTTCATGGCCCGTAGTGTCAACCTGGCTGAGCACAGCACCGAGGCCGAAGTTGCTGGCGTCGGTCTGCACTAAGAATGGCCGCGTGAAGTCAGCTGCCTGTAGTACAGGAGAACTAGAAAGCGCCTGGAAAGCTGTCTCGCAGGCGACTGTCCAGTCGACTGCGACGGGCAGCCTTTTCTTGGTGAGGTCCATCAGGGGCTTGGCCAGGGCACTATAGTGTGGAACAAACCTCCTATAGTACCCAGCAGTACCCAAAAAGGACATCACCTGCTTCTTGGTCCTGGGGGTGGGCCAGGATGCGATGGCATCCACCTTCCCGGGCTCTGGCTTCAGAGCTCCCCCACCTACCCGGTGTCCCAGGTAGTGGACCTCACTCATACCCAGCTGGCATTTTTCCGGCTTAATGGTCAAGCCTGCTCGCTGGATCCGCCCGAGCACCTGCGCCAGGTGCTCTAGGTGATCCTCCCAGATGAGACTGAAGATGGCAATGTCATCCAGGTACGCGGTCGCATACCCTTCCAGTCCCTCGAGCAGCGTGTTGACCATCCGCTGAAAAGTGGCAGGGGCATTCTTCATGCCGAAGGGCATCACCGTGGACTCGTACAGTCCGAATGGGGTGATAAAGGCAGAGCGTTCCCGTGCCCTAGGGGTCAGGGGAATCTGCCAATACCCCCTGCTCAGATCTATGATGGTCAGGTACTTGGCCCCGGTCAGCTGGTCGAGCAGGTCATCGATGCGCGGCATTGGGTACGCATCGGTGACCGACACAGCGTTGAGCCCCCTGTAGTCCACGCAGAACCGCGTAGTTCGGTGCTTTTTAGGGACGAGGACTACAGGCGAAGCCCACGCGCTGTTGGACGCTTGGATCACCCCCAGCCTCAGCATCTCGTCTATCTCTTGGCGCATCTGCTGCTGCACCTCAAGAGAGACCCGATATGCTGAACGCCGGATTGGGGGGTGGTTGCCAGTGTCCACGTCATGGACTGCTGCCTCAGTCCTTCCGGGCAGGCTGCTGAACAGCTGCCGAAAGGGGTGCAGGGTGGCCCCCAGCTGGGAACGTTGGTCCTCCGAGAGCTGGTGGCCAACCCCCACATCCTCGATGGATCCACCCGCCTTGGCTTGGGTGAGCAGATCGAGGAGGGTTTCTGCCTCTCCTTCCTCTGGAAGGTTGCACACTCGGTGAGCATAAGCCTCCCGCTCATGATGGGCCTTCATCATGTTCACATGGAAGGCCTTCCTCCTTCCACGGGCGTGGTCCAGGGTGACCAGGTCAGTGACGGCGTTGAGCTGCTCGTGCACGAGGTATGGACCCTCCCAGGCCGCCTGAAGCTTGTTTTGTGGTACGGGGACCAATACCCACACCTTTTCACCCACCTGGTAGGTCCGCTCACAAGCATTCTGGTCGTACCATCGCTTCTGGTCAGCCTGAGCTTGGGCCAAATTGTCATGCACCAGCCGCGTCAAGGCCATCATTCGGTCCCGGAAGCGCACGACATACTCAATGACCGACACTCCAGGGGTGGCTAAATCCCCTTCCCATGCTTCCTTCACCAGAGCAAGGGGCCCCCTTACACGTCGCCCGTACAGGAGCTCAAAGGGGGAGAACCCCGTTGAGGCCTGTGGGACCTCCCGGTAGGCAAACAGCAGGTGTGGGAGATACCGCTCCCAGTCTCTCCCGTGGGAGTCGACCAACATCTTCAGCATCTGCTTTAAGGTGCCATTGAACCGCTCACACAAGCCATTGGTCTGTGGGTGATACGGGCTGGCCACCAGATGTTGCACCTGTACCTGCTTACAGAGAGACTCCATCAGCTGCGACATGAACTGGGTCCCTCGGTCGGCGAGCATTTCCTTGGGAAACCTCACTCTGGAGAAAATCTCCAGTAAGGCAGTGGCCACTTTGTCGGCCCGAATGGACGACAAAGCTACCGCCTCCGGGTACCGGGTGGCATAGTCCACTACCGTTAGTATGAAGCATTTCCCGGAGCGGCTGGGAGTGGACAGAGGTCCAATGAGATCCACAGCCACCCTCGAGAAAGGCTCTTCGATGATGGGAAGAGTTACCAGCGGGGCTTTGGGGCACGGCCCCGCCTTCCCCACCCTCTGACAGGTGTCACACGAACGGCAGTAGGCTATCACCTCGGTCCTCATTCCAGGCCAGTAGAAATACTGAGCTAGCCTGGCCCTGGTTTTAGTGATCCCTAGGTGTCCGGCCATTGGAATCTCGTGTGCGATCCGCAACAATTCCGCCCTGAACGGATGGGGTACCACTAACTGTCGGTCCCTGGGCCACGCCTCCGGTGAACCCTGCTGGACCGTTACCCGGTACAGCCGTCCCTGGTCCCAGACCACTCGCTCGCGGTCGGACTCCAGGGGAGGCTGTGCCGCCTGTTCCTTGAGAGTCTTCAGGCTAGGGTCAGCTTCCAACGCTGCCTGAAATCCCTGACTTGATGTGGCAAGAATTGATGAAACTGCCATGTCCTCTGTCAGTTCCCCGGGATCTGTCTCCTGGCTACTGTCTGACTCGGCAGCTACTTGGTCGGAGAGGGGGAAACCGTCGGACCTCCGCGAGGCTCCTTGGGCTTCAGCGCTCCCACTCCTGGTAACAGCGGCCACGACCGCTGAGACCACGGGTAGCGCCTGCTTTCCCTCGTCCCCTGACCAAGTCGCCGGGTCAGGCAGACTTCCCTGACTTCCTGACATCCCGGATGTGGGGAACTCCTGCCCTGGGGTCTTACCTGGTGGCTCCTCTCCCGGGACGCCCCCTCCCCCCATGGACTGTTCCTCTTCCTGCAGGGGCCCTAGACTCAGCAGGCTGGGTTCACTTAGGGGCCCTACACTGCCCATAGCGGCCCCTCCCTCCACCTCTGAGCTCTCCCCTACAGCCTCCTCACCTGTCCTCACTGTGAGCCCTGTGTGTGTAGTGTCAGTGCATGGCTTACCATCAGGTTTCACTCCCTCCTCCACTGTTGGAGGCACATTCAATACATTAACATTCACAGTAGAGTCATGACATTCTTGGGGAGCCGAACTTGGGGTTCAGTGGCCACATACTGGGACACTAGCCGCCCCAAATCGGTCCCAAGCAACACATTTGCAGGAATATTCGGCGTTACTCCCACCTCCCGCATCCCCCTCCCGGCACCCCAGTCCAAATACACCTTGGCAACGGGCAGCGCCGGTTCAACGCCTCCAATTCCGGAGACGGAAAGGGTTTTCCCAGGTACCAAGTCTTGAGGGGACACCACCTCAGGGCGTACCAGGGTTCGTTCAGCGCCTGTGTCCCGCAGTCCCATGACCGCTGAGCGGCCGATGGTGACGGGTTGGTAATTGTCTAGGGACCTCCCACCACCCCCTCCCACACACAAAACAGTGGTCGATTTCTGGGACAGGGATGGGGCCTTCTGGCGCTGGGGACACGCAGCCTTAAAGTGTCCTGGCTGATTGCAATTATGACAACGTCTGGGTTCTGTTCCTGGCCTGGAGAGGGCAGCCAGGGGGTACACCCCTTGCACTCTGGGGGCTGGATATGGGGCTGGGGCAGGATTGGGCTTACCCCCTCTCCAGGTGCTGCTGGCAGGCTTCTTTGGCTCCAGCGCCCTGTTGTTGGCATACTCGTCTGCCAGGGCGGCTGTAGCAGAAGCCCCCTTTGGTTTCCAGTCACGGAGGAACTGCTGGAGGTCCTCTGGGCAGTTCCACAAGAATTGCTCCATGACAAACAGTTCCTGGACCTCCTGGCGGGTAGTGAGCTCTAGACCCGAGGTCCAGTGCTCCCCAGCTCTAAGCAGGGCCCGCATGTGGTCGGTCCAGGTGTCCTTTGAACCCCGCTGCAGGCTCCTGAACTTCCTGCGGTACGACTCCGGGGTGAGGTTGTAGTGCTGGATCAGGGCCCGCTTGATGCCGTTGTAGTCCTGCTCCTCCCCGGCAGGTAAGTCCCCCAAAACTTCCAGGGACTTACCCTCAAACGGGGGGTCAGGTACCTTGCCCACTGATTCGGGGTCAGATGATGTTGGAGGCATGTCCTCTCAAAAGCCAGCAGAAAGGAATCCAGGTCTCCATTCTTTTCAAGTAAGGGAAAGTCCTCCGCCCGGACCTTGGAAGCCCTTGTCTCCGGTGGGCCTGGTGCGTCCAGCGGGGGCCCGTGCTGAGCCATCTCCAGTCGGTGCCGGCGCTCCGCAGCTTCACGGCGTTCTGTAGCCTGCAACACACGTTCTGCATGCTCACGCTCTGCTGCTGCTTGCTCACGCTCCGCTGCTCTCTCTGCCGCTGCTTGCTCATGCTCTGCTGCTGTCTCTGCCGCCACCAGGAGTCTGTCATAGGCGGCGTCATTACCAGCCTCGAGCTGTGCCATGGCCGCTTGGAAAAGGGCCTCCGATCTGGACAGGCTGGAACGGGCAGGGGGTGGACAGTCCACTGTGAGACTGAGCACGGGGGTCGGGCTCCTTGGGGAGCCCTGGCTGAGCTCCCCCTCATCGGTATCGAACCCTCATAGGCCACAGCATTGGCCTCCCCCTTTGCCCTACTCCTGGTGCCTTCCGCCATCTTGGGAACCTTTGGTTACTGAAACAGCTGCAACCCCGACCATGCACACAACTTATTATATTTACACTCTGACCGTGTAGTGCTGGGCTGACCTTAAGACCCCAGCGGTGAAAGTACTGCTGGTAGTCTCTAGTGTCTGGGAGTAGGGGTCCCACGCACACTATTACTCTGATCCCACCGCTGCCACCAATTGTGAGGAACTAAGCCGACCGCCACATGGTAGCCTGGGTATCACAGCTTCTGATACCACCGCCGCTACCAAATGTGACGGACGATCCCCTTTCCTCCCACGTCACCAATGGGACGTAACTCCACAGGTACAGCTCTCCGGCGCCCCCTTTGTCTCTCAGGTCAGTAAGGAAACTGCACCTAGAGCAAATGGCCGCCGGGGAGGTTGTCCTGTTACCCACTGGGTATTCTAAGATTCGTGATCAGAGTAAAAGCATCAGCCCAAGATTAATTTTATGGTTTAATCGCCTTAAGGGCGCACTAGATAATTACAGAAATATACAGTAAAGCTATACAACGTAATTACAATGGATTTGCAGTCAGAGAAAAAATACAACGATAATGTACAAGGCTTAAAGGTATAAGCTATAGATCAATATTACCGGGTAGTATGGTCATGGGAAGGCAGGAGCTCTGCCATCCCCAGGTAAGTCTTCAGTTGCTGGACAGTCCCCACAGCATGTGCTGCTGCTCCATTTGGCAAGGCAAATCAAATCTGTGTCTTGTGCTTCTTGTTGCTGTGAGAAAAAGGAATGCCCCAGCCTGTTCATTGCTACAGTTCTTAAAACTGCTAGGTCCTTCCCCTTTGCTTTGAAGCACGCATATTAACTAGCCTGCAATTCATATGGAGCAGGAAACACTGGCCTGAGTCCGAGCCATTCAACATACCAATGACCATCCCATTCAGACACTGGCCTAAACCAATTAGCATGTTAAAGCCCTATTGATTCATAGTGGACATCAAAACTGGTCGTACTGAATATGCTAATAGGCCCTGTAGTTAGCAGTCTGTGGCGCTGTGAACCGACAAAATGGAGGCTGGTATAGGCCCTATACAAAATGGCGGCATCCCTTTCCTTACACATGGTCACTACCTCCTAGGGTCCCAGCCACTCTTACCTCCCCAACCTTTTCCTCCCTGTTTATAAGGATTATATCCAAGGTAGCAGATCCCCTTGTTTTCTCCCCTACCTTTTGAAAGATAAAGTTGTCAGCAAGAGAGGATAAGAATTTCCTTGACCTGTTAGTTTTGCCTGTGAGAGATTCCCAACAAATGTCTGGATAGTTGAAATCTCCCATGACCACTATGTCATATTTTTTGGAGAACTTGGCCATTTGATGCATAAAGAGTTCATCCATATTTTCAGCTTGCATAGGTGGCCTGTAGTAAATGCCTACAATGGTGTCCTTTCCATTGTTCTGTCCTTGTATTCTTACCCAAACAGTTTCCACAGAACTACCAGTCTCTGAAGGATCAATCTCTGTGCAGATATACGCTTTTCTAACATACAATGCGACACCTCCTCCTCGTTTATCAAGTCTGTTTCTTGCAAATAAGTTGTATCCTTCTAGCCTTGTATTCCAATCATGTGTATCGTCCCACCAAGTTTCAGTGATTCCAATGACATCATACTTCTTCTCCTGCGTTAGTAGTTCCAATTCTCCTTGTTTGTTGCCCATGCTTTGTGCATTTGTATAAAAACATTTTAGTTTGTGATTGGTTTCTCTTCCTCCAATATTTTTATTATTTAGATTGTTTTGTCTTCGTTCTTCCTTTCCACTTCTAATAGCCGAGTTCTCAATAGTATTTGTCAGGTGTATGGATTTTTCTGGGGTTTTGCTTCCCTTCCCACATTGTTCTAGTTTAAAGCTCTCCTGATGAGTGTAGCAAGGCGACTTCCAAATACATGTTTTCCAGTCTTCGTAAGGTGCACCCCATCTCTAGCAAGTAGTCCATCGTATAGGTAATTCACTCCGTGATCCAGAAATCAAAATCCTTGCTGACAGCACCATCGACGTAGGCAGTTTTTCACCTGCAGAATCTTATTCCACCTCCTTGTTCCATGGCCATCCACTGGGAGGATGGATGAGAAGACCACCTGTGCACCCAGTTCTTTCACTTTCTTGCCTAAGTTTTCAAAGTCACTGCAGATGGTTTCCAGGTCACTTCTTGTGGTGTCATTTGTCCCCACATGTATTAGCAGGAATGGGTAGTCATCTTTAGGTCTGAAGAGTCCTGATATCCTGTCAGACACATCTTTAATTTTTGCACCTGGAAGACAGCACATTTCTCTTGAGGTTATATCCGGTCTGCAGATAGCAGCCTCTGTTCCTCTCAACAGGGAATCCCCCATGACCACAACTCTCCGTTTCTTCTTCACAACATTTTTCTTTCTCCATTCAGGAGGACACTGAGGGCTTACAAGGTTGCTCTTTGTGGGCAAAGTCTTATCCTGATGTATTTCTTCATCATTCTCCTGTGTGAGAGCCTGGTACTGGTTCCTGAGCAGTATTGGTGCTGACTGCCTCACGGTCCTACTGCTTCTCTGGGTCACATGCTTCCATTCCTCTGTTTCTTCAGGTGCTCTTCGAATTTCTTCTCTTTCTGCACCATGAAGAGATAATTCTCCTCTGTCTAAGAACTCTTCATCTTCCTTAATAATCTTCAATGTAGCTAACCTCTCTTCTAGATTTCGCAACTTTTCCTCCAACATGGACACAAGCTTGCATTTGTGGCATGTGAAATTTGGCTTTTCCACTGGTAAATCTGTGAACATGTAGCAAGAAATGCAACTCACCACATGGCTCCTAGCCTCTTCCATGTTCTTATTGATAAAGAGATATCACAGTGGTGAAAAAAGTACCAAAGTTTGCGCGCCGCTAACGAGTGATGACGTCACTGAAGGTGTGTTCCCAGGTGAGCCAGGATGATAAACTGCAGTGACCTCCATGACATCACTGAAAGCACCATGATAAAATTCTCACGGTGATCTCATGGAAGTCAACAAAGTTCAATGGGCCGACTCACAGTGAACTGTGATCACAGCAGCTCAATGTGTCCTGCTTTTCAGCGTGGACGGTCGCATCATGGCACCGTTCATGTTGAAAACCAGATATCGCAGAGATGGATTAGGGCGTAGGACAGTATGGCTTTTCGTCACTTTGGACAGGTGAGGGATAAGGTGGTTGTTTATTATTTTTGTTTTTTTTTACATGGGACAAGGGCTTCAATCGAATAGGCATAAGGTGAGTATAACTGTGTTTTTTATTTTTAAACAAATGTGTAAAACAGGATGTTTTGTTTTATTTCAAATAAAGGACTTTATTCTTGATATGTGTTTATTTCAATACTTACTATAGGGTCAGTAATGGGGGCTTCTTATAGACGCCTCTCCATTACTAACCTCTCAGCTTGATGTCACCTGACAATACAAAGGGGACATCAACCCCAACCCTATCACCCCACTTGCCACTGCCACAGGGCAAGTGGTAAGAGCAAGGATAAAGGCCAGATGTGCCATTTCTAGGGTGGCTGATGTTGGTAGCCTGGGGAGGGGGGGCAATATATCTGACCCCTTTCCAGGTTATTAATATTAACTCTCTGTTTAGCCTTTGCTGGTTTGAATTGATAGAGAGACCCTACGTCATTTTTTTCTGGGGTCCACCCTAAATTCACCAGCAAAAAACCAGGAGATATATATAACACAACCCACAATAATTCAACAGAATATATTAGAAAATTTCCTATTGATGGAATACAATATATATGTGTGGTTATAGCACCTGGATAATGGATGGCAGACCATCCGGAAAAGAGTAGGAACAACCCAGGGTGTGGAAGGGAATGCCACAGTGACAGAGAAGGAAAAAGAAAGCCAGAAACACAAAAAACTGATAATAAATAAAATGCCTTTATTTAACAATTGGCACAATAGTGAAAAAAAACATGTAAATATAAAATATAAATTAAAAGAGAGACATACACAGATCTAATAAGGCTGATACAGCTAAAAAAAAAAACACCTTAGTATGCATAACAATATAGTCATATTTAAAGCAATCTTAGTTTTAATCAAATATATGCAGTGGAAAAAGGCTCATAATAATAAGACCAGGAAAAAAGGTTCCATACAAGAAAAATTAAATAAAAAAATATAAATATAGCAGTGACAAGTGTAATCAAATGGCAATAAATTAATAATGCCAAACAAAAAATAGCACATATGTGAAATAACAAATCCAAAAATAATAATGAAATAGGCCCAAAAAGTGTAGCCTGACAGCACTATATGTGGTTAATGAGCAACTACTAACAATGAAACCAGAATGGATATATAACTGTGCACATGAAAAATTACAAAGTATAAAGCATAATGCAGTGAATCAACCAATATTTGTGCCAAAAAAGTGATATAAGTAAAGCACATAAGAAATACACCAGCACCTATAAAACATAAATATTAAACCAAGATACCTGGGAGCCTATGATCAGCCTAGGTGTGCTTCTCTGAACGCGCCCCGACGCGCGTTTCGGAAATAAATTCCTTCGTCAGGAATTCCATTTGATTACACTTGTCACTGCTATATTTATTTTTTTTATTTAATTTTTCTTGTATGGAACCTTTTTTCTTGGTCTTATTATTATGAGCCTTTTTCCACTGCATATATTTGATTAAAACTAAGATTGCTTTAAATATGACTATATTGTTATGCATACTAAGGTGTTTTTTTTTTAGCTAAATCAGCCTTATTAGATCTGTGTATGTCTCTCTTTTAATTTATATTTTATATTTGCATGCTTTTTTTCACTATTGTGCCAATTGTTAAATAAAGGTATTTTATTTATTATCAGTTTTGTGTGTTCCTAAAATTCACCAGGAAAGGCTAAGCAAACAGCTGTGAGCTGTTATTACTAGCCTGGGAACCTTATGGGATGTTATCCGTTGTTCCAGGTTACTAACAGCAGACCCCAGCAGCGGGCTTTCTCTCTGCTGGTTAGGAAAATTGTGCAGGAGCCAACTGGGTTTTTTAAATTTAATTCTTTACTTTACACAGGAATTGCACTACTGCTGCTGATTACAGCTCCCATCATTTTCTCCTGGTGGCGTTGATCTGCACAAACAGGAGACACTGATGAGAGCTGCCTTCAGTAGCCGGCCGGTGCTTGAGAACAGCACACAGTGTACTGCTTGTTCCCAGGCCCCGTATGTGTCATGCTGACGACAACTGTCATAATTGTCTCCTGGTAGCTGCTTTCAGCAGCCGGTGCCTGGAATCAGCGCGAACTGTGCTGCTTTTCCCAGGCTCTGGTACGTGTCACACAGACGTAACCCACAGACATACTGACAGCAGGAGAAGGCACTTTGGCATTGGGGTGTTGGCACTTCAATTCACAGGTAACAATTTGCCATTTATTTGATTGTTTGCTCTCCTCACTAGTGTTTACATTTTCCTACACACATTTGATTATTGGTGTGTTGGGTCCCTTTCTTCTCCATCAGATAGGTATTGTTTACCATTATATTTACAAGGAGCAATTTGGCCATACTCTCTATTTCTGAGCTCATCTTTTGATACTCTGCTGTATTGTTCTCACTTACCCCTTTGAGTTGCGGTTCCACTATTCTGGACTCTCTCCGTCAGCAGCCTACCATCTAACTTTTATGCATGTATTAAAAAAAGTTTTTTAACTTGTTTTCAATAAAGCTTTACCTTTTATACGACTAATCATTGGTTCTTGGGTAGAGTTGAGCAAATTTGTTCAGATTTGGTCGCCGAATCTGAATTTGCCATATTCGTGTCATATTGGTACCCTATTTGTGCCGAATGTATGTTTTATAGTGATGAGTGAGTATGCTTGTTGCTCAGGTGGTCTCTGAGTATTTGGAAGTGCTCAGAGATTTAGTTTCTGTTGCCGTAGCTGCATGATTTGAGGCTACTAGACAGCCTGAATACATGTGGGGATTGCCTGTTTGTTAGGGAATTCACACATGTATTCAGGCTGTCAAATAGCCGCAAATCATGCAGTTATGGCAACAGAAATTAAATCTCCAGGCACTTCCAAATACTTGGAGACCACCCGAGCGTGCTCGGGGAAACCAGAGCAACGAGTATACTCGCTCATCACTAATGTTTTATGATCGGTTCTGAACAAATTTGGTAATTTCTACTCCCATTGGCTCTAATGATGTTTGGTTGTGTTCGACGAATATTGCAAAAACAATATTTGCTGCCAATCGTATTCGGAACCGAATCCGAACAAATTCGCTCATCTCTATTCTTGGGAGCTTTTTTCTCTTTATATGCTCACCCATGTTCATTGCACTGAACCCATTTATCTAATCCTTTAATACTCACACAGTGGTCACTTGACATGTTTAAATATGTACTGTGGTTTGTTGCCCATATAGGATTTACCTATTACATGGAACAATAATCGGCACTATATATGACCAAATAATTTCTATTGCAAGCATTTGGTGGCATACAGATACATTACTGTGGGCAATAAATTCCTGTTTATATGAGGCCATGTGCGGCCGACAATCAATGCTTTCTATGTCCGCAGAAAGATGCAATTAACCAACAAGCATGTGTTTGATTGTTTGTTGATATCCATCAGATTATCTACGTAGAATGTGATGTCCCATTTACAACAAGAGTGGGAATTTCTACATTTTTCTTGATTCATATGACAGATACAGTAACTATAATTAAGAACTATCAAGGGTATTGTGTAGCCCAGCTGCGCTTGGAATCACATTTCCCAGGAGGATGCACCAAAGGTAACACCCACAAGAGACCTGATATTCATTCACACAGCTTCACCAATCCCTAGAGCTACCAGAGGGAGCCTTTTTAAGAGTATATAAGGATGGTGAAGCCACAGAGATGAGCTTAGTCACCTCAAAAAGTGCAGAAGGTGAGAGCAGAGAATCTCAGCAGCCTAGCTGAGAAGAGTGTTGGAGAGTTAGCTCTAGAAGTGTGCACAGATAAGTGAGTCTGCAAAGACAGGTGCAGGTCAGACGGAGAATCCTGATAGCTGCTTCAGACAGAGCTTAGAAAGAAGGAAGGAAAGGGAACAGCAGTAATTGAAGGAACCTGAAGACTGCAGCTTTGAGCTTAGTTCAATGTGTGGAGGCTAGTACAAGTGGAGAAAGATAGCCACTTCAGCCTGGTCAGAACTGAGTCAACTGAGTTCAGTTCAGGGAGCAAGCGTGCCGACGCTTTGAGAGCGGTGAAGAGAGAGAAGAATCAGCTATCTACTGCTAGTGTGCTTATGTTAAAGGTCGGAGTAGGACGAAAGGCGAGTGGAAGAGAAGAAGAGAGTAATAGAGGTTGAAACAGCATTGATAGCTTACCTCTACTCTGAATAACCGGACACCGGGTCCGAGCTTGCTAGAATCTACACGACTAGTAGGAGATACAGGAGAACCTGTGGGACTTCAAGTCGCAGGGGGCCCACAAGCGTTGATACGTAACCGGGGTCAGGAAGACGGGGTCTAGCAGGACGCTGCATACAGAGACACTGTTCTATCCAAGAGAAGGCCCCACCACAAAATCAGCAGGGCGTATAAAGTGAAGACAGAGTTAGACTTCGTTTCATACAGGTCAGAAACTCACACTACAGGAGTAAGGAGGCCCTACACCTACTCAGTGGGAATACTGGATGTGCATCCTCCACCCTGCCAGCATCCCAGGACGTGCCTGCAACGACACCAGTAAAGGTACAGAAAGAGACTTTTGTGTGTGTGCCTGCATTATTGCTCATGCGGCTGAAAGCCCCCTTCTCCGTCTTGCACCCCAACACTGTCATCTACCCTGAGGGACCCAGTCTTGCCTGTGGAAGACTTAACACCTTGCTGCCCAGTAACAACCCCTCAGCGGATCTACACAGCAGCGCTGGTCACCCTGACCAGGTACCACAGGTGGCGTCACGAATTTCTACAAACACTTTAATCCCCTGTAAATATCCCCCCTTTTCAGTGAGCGCCCAGGGCCACGGACCGAGCTGTGCTACCCGTGACATCCCCCATTGAAGTGAACGGGCTCGGTGCCGAGTACCCCACAGGCCCTGGCAGGTGACTCAGTATATTCACACATGCTGGTTTTGTGGTGCATTTTGCTGCTATAATTACAAAACTACAGCAAAAACAAACAAACAAACTGCAATTTCATCATTGCATTGGTTTTGCAAAATTGCAATTTTTTTTGCCACGACATGGCAAAACAAAAAACATAATTACATGTTAATAAACCGTTGACAGTTTGTAATGTTGGCATCTCTGGTCCTGCACATATTTTGTCATATATTTTAAAATACAGGTTGACTTCTTACCTTAAAATAATCAATGAGAGCTTTAGAATACTTCACTGCGTGATCCCTTTTGAGGCAAAACATTCTCCAGTACAGAAGAGCCAAACAACGGTAACTAGAAGCATATGAATATGCCAGTAAAACACAGTCCATAAATTACATCACATCCAAAATACAACTATTCTGTTGATAAAAATGTGATGGATGACGTTGTGCCAGTAGTAAAATGATTTATAAATGTGATGTCAGTAATGTAGTTGTGAAGATTGATAGTAAAATCAAATTTGTGTTATGCTCCTCTTTTTCATATGATGGTCAGGAGATGATCTGATGGAATGATATTATAAAACAATAATAATTGTATTAGCACCATTTAGGTAGGTATCGTAGAGTAACATTGGTCAACATTAGCATCTTTGCTCCACCAGCATATACAACCTTAGACCGGTGTCACACTTGTGTGTGTGATGCGAGAAAGAAATATCGTCACTCCTTGCGGAGATCAACATGCTAAGCATGCAGATGAGGAGACTTAAAGCCGCAATGCTCCTCTGGGAAATATGCTAATTATGCAAATTGTCTCTTCAGAGAGGAAGAGAGCTAGAACTCTAGTGCCACCTTTTGGAAGGTAGCAATCCTACAAGTCAATGTCGACCCTTTAACGAGCCTTATCACATGACCTAGGATAATAGCCAAACCAGAATCTCAATTTGCAGACACTGTGTTTCTTTTTTTTTTTTTTTTTTTTTAAAACCATTCAGGTTAGTTATAAACAACTCAATATAAGCTCATCAACTTAAACGTCGTTGTTTCAACTCTCATCATCATGGTTCATATTTAATTCAGCATAACAAACTAAAGGTATACACAAAAGACGTCATAAACATCAATAAACATCACTAAAATTCACTGATATTTGATCAAGTGCTGCCATTTTTTAAATTTCCAAACGCCCTCTGCATCAGAACCACCACCGCCTTCACTATCTAATTTATAAATCAAGTATAATCTAGAAAGGATCAGCCCGACACACTTATTCACAGATAAATGCTTCTCTTTGAAAATTCCTAAATTCCTCACATCCCACAAACTCTGCATCACACAAGTCATAATTAACCATAGGATTCTATTTTTCACACGACCACATGCACCAATTCCAAACATTGCAACACGCCAGTCAATAAAACTCACCCCCGCTAACTCCTTACACAACCCACCTACACACTTCCACACACTGTACGCGTAATCACAGTCCCACATAGTATGCCACACAGTCTCACATCCACCACATCCTTCTCTCGGGCACACTTCCGTTCTGGTCAGACCTCATCTCTTCTGAACCTGTCGCACAGGCAAAATATTGTGCAAGGACATCCATACAATATCCCTTTGTCTATTAGACATCCCATGCGTTCCCAAACTCTTCCATGCAACCGAGACTTCATTCCCTCTCAAACCCACAATATTACTCTCCACATCATTCTTATGTATTATCTTCATCACCTTCTTAGCCATTCTAAAATCATTCATCGGCACACTCAGTAAATCATGCTTCCTCACAAACTTTTCAATCACCTCATACCAGACCGGACACTTGAAAGCAACAGGCACTCTAGCATCCCTCTTTCTCCAACACAAGCCATACAACATCCAACCAGCAGAATATCTTGCCATATAAGCTCCTTTATTTCCTTTATTCAACAAAATAACTACCGTTTTGATATACTGAAGCCCCAGAAAAATCTCAATGTTTGGAAAGGCCATGCCACCATGGTGACATGCCTTAAAAAGACTTTCTCTCTTAAGTTTTTCTATTTTACTACTCCAGAAAAAAGTAAAAACTAACTTTTCCACTCTTTTTATTTTCCTATTAGACGATGGAAAAACTGTTGCAATAAAAAGCAGAATCGGAAGAATCACCGCTTTTATGACCAAAATCTTACCACTCAAGGTCAAGTCTCTCAGTCGCCAAAAATTTAACTTACGCTCTATGCGCAATCCACACTCCTCCCAGCTCTCCTTACCTTCCAGCTCCTTATTAAATAATACTCCCAGCACTTTGAGAGCACCCTCCTCACATTTAACCCCCTCCATTTTAACCCCATCATCCCCAAAACATTTAAAACTACATTTATTCCAATTCACTCTAAAACCAGACGCACCACAGAAAAACTCCAAAAGCAACTTAACTCTACTCATAGACACAACACTTTCACTCACAACCACAACATCATCCATATATCCAAGAACTTTCACATGCTTTCCACCACTCCCCGGAACCAACAAACCTCGCACCACTTTATCACGTCTCACCAAGCACAACAAAGGTTCAATCACACATACAAATAAGACAGGGGACATGGGACACCCCTGCCTTACACCAGACATAATATTCACTTTCTCACTCAACCATCCATTAACAAGAAACTCGCTTGACACACAATCATACAAAGACATTAACCCATTCACAAATTTTTTAGGAAATCCCATTCTCTCCAGAACTTTAAACAAAAACACATGAGAGACCCTATCAAACGCTTTCTCAAAATCAATTGTCAGAACCATACACTTCTGTTTCCTTCCCATGCAGTCCCCAATCAAATCCCTTAATAACAATAAGTTATCACTCATACTTCTCCCAGGCACCGCACACACCTGATCCTCATCCACAACATTACCAATCACCTCACGCATACGATTCGCCAACAATTTGCTATAGATTTTGTAATCTGCATTCAGCAGCGTTATAGGTCTCCAATTCTCTAAACACTTTCTCTCACCTTTTTTATACACAAGCACAACCACCCCCTCCTTCATTGATTCACACAACTTACCATTCTCCCACATGTACTTACATATCTCAGTCAAATCAGCACCCAGGAAATCCCATGCTTTCACATAGAATTCTACCGGCAATCCGTCTTTCCCTGGTGTCTTATTCTTTTTAGCACTCTTCATCACGTTTTCTACTTCATCCATAATCACATCCTCATTCAAAATATCACATTCTTCACTACCCAACTTGTTTTCCAACCCATTCAGCACTTCTGAAACAAGACCAGAGTCAATCCATTTTTTATCATATAACTTGCTGTAGAACCTATTCACCTCCTTTATCACATTCTCACCTGACACACACAAACCGTTCCTATCCAGGACTTTATCCATATCAACCTTTCTCCCATTCATTTTCTTAAAAAAGAACCTTGTGCACTTTTCATCTTTCTCAAGATGTTCTATTTTGGTGCGATAGATGATTTCCTTTCCTTTCGCATCCATAACACACTTTAGTTCACTCTTTGTGTCAGCCAGCTCATCAGACACATCCATCCCACTTTCTCCACACTTCCTTAACCAGTCTATACGCCTGTTTAAATCATTAAATCTTTCCCGATAAATAGCAGCTTTTTTATAGCCCCATTTTTTGAAGAATTTTTTGCAACACACCTTAACCCAGTCCCACCATTCCAGCACACACGCAAAATTCCTCTTACATACTCTCCACTCTTTATACTTTATTTTTAATTCATTCATCACATCCTCATCTTCTAACAACCTAACGTTCAGCTTCCAAACCCCACCACCATACACACGGTCATCAATCGCACTAAACACACCTCTCAAACACTCATGATCAGAAAAAGGTACAGCATTTTGTTCAAAATTCATACACAACATATTTTTGGAAAACAACATTTTATCTATTCTGGATCAATACCACCCCTATCAGCATGGTATGTTGGCGGTGGTGGGATGCCAAATTTCAGAGCAGCAGCATCTAGAAGGGAAAAATCAGAAATAAGATTGGATAACTTTTTACCAGTTATGTCACAATTCCCTTCTGTGATGCAATTAAAGTCTCCAACTAAAACTGTAGGCATTTTGCCTGGAAGAAACAAACTTAATTTTTCCAAAAGAGCCAGACGCTCCTTTTTCCCATCCTTTCCTGATGGACAGTACACATTAATAATTCTAGCCCGCCACCCCCTATAGCTAACATGTGCAATTATACATCTACCCACCTCTACCACCGTGTAGCTATCTAAACTAATCTCCCTGTTACCCATTAATATCCCTACACCATCATTCCTATTAACACATGAGCCAGACCATACATGCTGACCGTAAGGCCAGTCCTTATCGCTTGGAGCGTCCTCAATCCCACATTCCTGAAGACAAAAGATGTGAGCATTCATCTGTTTAATGTAATCTAGGACGACTGCCCTCCTGGATTTAGATCTAATTTGTCTGACATTCAGGGACGCAATGCCCCAACCAGCTTGGGGAGCCATAACATGATGGTGTTATTTACATGACGACAAACAGGCCACTTCTTCTTCAGCCGTTTTCGTCTTCCATCTGGAACTGCAACTCCCCGAATCTGTTTACGTCTGCGGGAATGCCTAAAAAAACATTGGTGTCAGGAGAGAAGACATTCTGAGGGTAACTACGTTCACTCACCGGACTTAAACAATCTTCACCGGCGTCCGCCCAATCCGTTCTGGGCTTTTTACAGGAAGTTCCAGGCTCCTCCTCCTCCTCAGAGGGCCTTGCAAGAGTGAAGTCACCTTGATCTCCACAACTGGTCAACTCCTCCTCAGTAGCTAACCAAGATATACTGGGGGTATTACCAAGAGAACCCTCCAACTCCCCCTCCCCACAGACATCAGACTGATGAGGGAGCTCACATTCAACCTCAGCAAGTTCCAAACCTGCCACCTCTGGGCTGGGAGTCTCCGTTTCTGCCAGGGCCTCCTCATGTGCATCCATGATTTCAGGTTCCTCAATAAGATCCGGGTCTGTAACCTGTGGAATGTCAACAACAGCAGCAGGGGGCGCAGCTGCCCCACCTGTGACCTCAGCGTAAAGGTACTGCCACACTAAACAATCCCGCTAGCGATCACAATAACGACGCATACTAATGCGATCGCTAGCGGGATTGTTTCTATATCGCTAAATGCGGTCACATTTAGCGATATAGTTAACGACGCTATCGCCGTTAACGATCTTCTTAACGACTTTAGCGGTACAAAAGTACCGCTAAATCGCTAAGAAAAGGTGCCACACAGCGATAAGATACTTACCCAGCGGGAGCGCCGACGAGAAAATAGGGTCCGGAACGATTCCAGCGACGAGCGAGATCACAGCAGGAAGCTCGTCGCTGGAAGCTGCCGCACTGAACAATATCGCTAACGGGATCGCTAAATAGTGACGTTTTTTAGCGATCCCGTTAGCGATATTGTTTAGTGTGGCATACCCTTAAGACCTAGGACTGATCCTGGCCTTACAATCCCGATACTTATGGCCCTCCTCACCACAAGCATTACACATAACAGGATTTGTGCAGTCTTTTGCCATATGGCCGGAACCATTGCAATTCCTACAAGTTGGCATGTCCTTGCAACTATCCTGGGTATGCCCGAAATTTTTACACCTCCTGCAATACAGTGGGGCATCTGGAAAAAACAAAAAACCACTATTTTTCCCAATTGAAAAATTAAGAGGGGGGTAATGGATGCCTCCCGGGCCTTGGGGATCCATCCCAAATCTCACAAAAAATTTGTACTTCCCGGTCCAGAGCCCTTCTCCATTCAGGACCCTGTGGGAGTACTGAACATAAATGCAATGTCTTTTCAAAAATAAAGTAATGTCCTCCAGGGAAACAAAAGGGTTGTGCATGAAAACCACAAGTGGGATATCCCCCTTAGAGTATAGCACAGTAAAGGTAAGTCCTTCCAGCAAAGGATTTGCAACTCCATTTTTAAGGGCAGTAAACAAATTCTGGCAAGCCGCCATAGAAGATAGCACCAGCACATACCTGCCTTCCCTCCTGAACTCCTGCAGGCATATTATATCGGACTTCCGAATCTTCAGGATGTCATAAAACACCATGTTGACCAAATATCCCAGGGAAAAATGCAACTTCTTATCTTCAGCGATTTCAATCCGGAATCCATTTTTGACCCGGCTATCACCGGTCCCAGAGAATTGAAGTCGGACTCCCATCGTCCACAACTCCAAGGATCTTCTCCCTGAATCCTCCTGGCTATCTCCCTAAAGCAGCAACCGGCTTAAGCCACCGAAGTGGCGATGCCGGAAGGCCAAGAGACAGCACTCAAGGTATCCTTTTTTTTTTTTTTTTTTTTTTTTAAAACCATTCAGGTTAGTTATAAACAACTCAATATAAGCTCATCAACTTAAAAATCGTTGTTTCAACTCTCATCATCATGGTTCATATTTAATTCAGCATAACAAACCAAAGGTATACACAAAAGACGTCATAAACATCAATAAAATTCACTGATATTTGATCAGGTGCTGCCATTTTTTAAATTTCCAAACGCCCTCTGCATCAGAACCACCACCGCCTTCACTATCTAATTTATAAATCAAGTATAATCTAGAAAGGATCAGCCCGACACACTTATTCACAGATAAATGCTTCTCTTTGAAAATACCTAAATTCCTCACATCCCACAAACTCTGCATCACACAAGTCATAATTAACCATAGGATTCTATTTTTCACACGACCACATGCACCAATTCCAAACATTGCAACACGCCAGTCAATAAAACTCACCCCCGCTAACTCCTTACACAACCCACCTACACACTTCCACACACTGTACGCGTAATCACAGTCCCACATAGTATGCCACACAGTCTCACATCCACCACAACCTTCTCTCGGGCACACTTCCGTTCTGGTCAGACCTCGTCTCTTCTGAACCTGTCGCACAGGCAAAATATTGTGCAAGGACATCCATACAATATCCCTTTGTCTATTAGACATCCCATGCGTTCCCAAACTCTTCCATGCAAGCGAGACTTCATTCCCTCTCAAACCCACAATATTACTCTCCACATCATTCTTATGTATTATTTTCATCACCTTCTTAGTCATTCTAAAATCATTCATCGGCACACTCAGTAAATCATGCTTCCTCACAAACTTTTCAATCACCTCATACCAGACCGGACACTTGAAAGCAACAGGCACTCTAGCATCCCTCTTTCTCCAACACAAGCCATACAACATCCAACCAGCAGAATAATTTGCCATATACGCTCCCTTATTTCCTTTATTAAACAAAATAACTACCGTTTTGATATACTGAAGCCCCAGGAAAATCTCAATGTTTGGAAAGGCCATGCCACCATGGTGACAAGCCTTAAAAAGACTTTCTCTCTTAAGTTTTTCTATTTTACTACTCCAGAAAAAAGTAAAAACTAACTTTTCCACTCTTTTTATTTTCCTATTAGACGGTGGAAAAACTGTTGCAATAAAAAGCAAAATCGGAAGAATCACCGCTTTTATGACCAAAATCTTACCACTCAAGGTCAAGTCTCTCAGTCGCCAAAAATTTAACTTACGCTCTATGCGCAATCCACACTCCTCCCAGCTCTCCTTACCTTCCAGCTCCTTATTAAATAATACTCCCAGCACTTTGAGAGCACCCTCCTCACATTTAACCCCTCCATTTTAACCCCATCATCCCCAAAACATTTAAAACTACATTTATTCCAATTCACTCTAAAACCAGACGCACCACAGAAAAACTCCAAAAGCAACTTAACCCTACTCATAGACGCAACACTTTCACTCACAACCACAACATCATCCATATATCCAAGAACTTTCACATGTTTTCCACCACTCCCCGGTACCAACAAACCTCGCACCACTTTATCGTGTCTCACCAAGCACAACAAAGGTTCAATCACACATACAAATAAGACAGGGGACATGGGACACCCCTGCCTTACACCAGACATAATATTCACTTTCTCACTCAACCATCCATTAACAAGAAACTCACTTGACACACAATCATACAAAGACATTATCCCATTCACAAATTTTTTAGGAAATCCCATTCTCTCCAGAACTTTAAACAAAAACACATGCGAGACCCTATCAAACGCTTTCTCAAAATCAATTGTCAGAACCATACACTTCTGTTTCCTTCCCATGCAGTCCCCAATCAAATCCCTTAATAACAATAAGTTATCACTCATACTCCTCCCAGGCACAGCACACACTTGATCCTCATCCATAACACTACAAATCACCTCACGCATACGATTCGCCAACAATTTGCTATAGATTTTGTAATCTGCATTCAGCAGCGTTATAGGTCTCCAATTCTCTAAACACTTTCTCTCACCTTTCTTATACACAAGCACAACCACCCCTCCTTCATTGATTCACACAACTTACCATTCTCCCACATGTACTTACATATCTCAGTCAAATCAGCACCCAGGAAATCCCACGCTTTCACATAGAATTCTACCGGCAATCCGTCTTTCCCTGGTGTCTTATTCTTTTTAGCACTCTTCATCACGTTTTCTACTTCATCCATAATCACTTCCTCATTCAAAATATCACATTCTTCACTACCCAACTTGCTTTCTAACCCATTCAGCACTTCTGAAACAAGACCAGAGTCAATCCATTTTTTATCATATAACTTGCTGTAGAACCTATTCACCTCCTTTATCACATTCTCACCTGACACACACAAACCGTTCCTATCCAGGACTTTATCCATATCAACCTTTCTCCCATTCATTTTCTTAAAAAAGAACCTTGTGCACTTTTCATCTTTCTCAAGATGTTCTATTTTGGTGCGATAGATGATTTCCTTCCCTTTTTCATCCATAACACGCTTTAATTCACTCTTTGTCTCAGCCAGCTCATCAGACACATCCATCCCACTTTCTCCACACTTCCTTAACCAGTCTATACGCCTGTTTAAATCATTAAATCTTTCCCGATAAATAGCAGCTTTTTTATAGCCCCATTTTTTGAAGAATTTTTTGCAACACACCTTAACCCAGTCCCACCATTCCAGCACACTCGCAAAATTCCTCTTACATACTCTCCACTCTTTATACTTTATTTTTAATTCATTCATCACATCCTCATCTTCTAACAACCTAACGTTCAGCTTCCAAACCCCACCACCATACACACGGTCATCAATCGCACTAAACACACCTCTCAAACACTCATGATCAGAAAAAGGTACAGCATTTTGTTCAAAATTCATACACAACATATTTTTGGAAAACAACATTTTATCTATTCTGGATACAATACCACCCCTATCAGCATGGTATGTTGGCGGTGGTGGGATGCCAAATTTCAGAGCAGCAGCATCTAGAAGGGAAAAATCAGAAATAAGATTGGATAACTTTTTACCAGTTATGTCACAGTTCCCTTCTGTGATGCAATTAAAGTCTCCAACTAAAACTGTTAATCGCTGTTAACGATCTTCTTAACGACTTTAGCGGTACAAAAGTACCGCTAAATCGCTAAGAAAAGGTGCCACACAGCGATAAGATACTTACCCAGCGGCAGCGCCGACGAGAAAATAGGGTCCGGAACGATTCCAGCGACGAGCGAGATCACAGCAGGAAGCTCGTCGCTGGAAGCTGCCGCACTGAACAATATCGCTAACGGGATCGCTAAATAGTGACGTTTTTTAGCGATCCCGTTAGCGATATTGTTTAGTGTGGCATACCCTTAAGACCTAGGACTGATCCTGGCCTTACAATCCCGATACTTATGGCCCTCCTCACCACAAGCATTACACATAACAGGATTTGTGCAGTCTTTTGCCATATGGCCGGAACCATTGCAATTCCTACAAGTTGGCATGTCCTTGCAACTATCCTGGGTATGCCCGAAATTTTTACACCTCCTGCAATACAGTGGGGCATCTGGAAAAAACAAAAAACCACTATTTTTCCCAATTGAAAAATTAAGAGGGGGGTAATGGATGCCTCCCGGGCCTTGGGGATCCATCCCAAATCTCACAAAAAATTTGTACTTCCCGGTCCAGAGCCCTTCTCCATTCAGGACCCTGTGGGAGTACTGAACATAAATGCAATGTCTTTTCAAAAATAAAGTAATGTCCTCCAGGGAAACAAAAGGGTTGTGCATGAAAACCACAAGTGGGATATCCCCCTTGGAGTATAACACAGTAAAGGTAAGTCCTTCCAGCAAAGGATTTGCCACTCCATTTTTCAGGGCAGTAAACAAATTCTGGCAAGCCGCCATAGAAGATAGCACCAGCACATACCTGCCTTCCCTTCTGAACTCCTGCAGGCATATTATATCGGACTTCCGAATCTTCAGGATGTCATAAAACACCATGTTGACCAAATATCCCAGGGAAAAATGCAACTTCTTATCTTCAGCGATTTCAATCCGGAATCCATTTTTGACCCGGCTATCACCGGTCCCAGAGAATTGAAGTCGGACTCCCATCGTCCACAACTCCAAGGATCTTCTCCCTGAATCCTCCTGGCTATCTCCCTAAAGCAGCAACCGGCTTAAGCCACCGAAGTGGCGATGCCGGAAGGCCAAGAGACAGCACTCAAGGTATCCAGGACACTTTGCACCTCGTCAGTGCAAAGCGGAGATCTGGTTTGGCTGTGTGAGAGGCGTCAGACCATTGTCCAAGAAATATCGTCACTCCTTGCGGAGATCAACATGCTAAGCATGCAGATGAGGAGACTTAAAGCCGCAATGCTCCTCTGGGAAATATGCTAATTATGCAAATTGTCTCTTCAGAGAGGAAGAGAGCTAGAACTCTAGTGCCACCTTTTGGAAGGTAGCAATCCTACAAGTCAATGTCGACCCTTTAACGAGCCTTATCACATGACCTAGGATAATAGCCAAACCAGAATCTCAATTTGCAGACACTGTGTTTCGGGGTTCAGCCCTCGTCAGTGCAAAGCGGAGATCTGGTTTGGCTGTGTGAGAGGCGTCAGACCATTGTCCAAGAAATACTGGTTTGGCTATTATCCTAGGTCATGTGATAAGGCTCGTTAAAGGGTCGACATTGACTTGTAGGATTGCTACCTTCCAAAAGGTGGCACTAGAGTTCTAGCTCTCTTCCTCTCTGAAGAGACAATTTGCATAATTAGCATATTTCCCAGAGGAGCATTGCGGCTTTAAGTCTCCTCATCTGCATGCTTAGCATGTTGATCTCCGCAAGGAGTGACGATATTTCTTGGACAATGGTCTGACGCCTCTCACACAGCCAAACCAGATCTCCGCTTTGCACTGACGAGGGGCTGAACCCGAAACACAGTGTCTGCAAATTGAGATTCTGGTTTGGCTATTATCCTAGGTCATGTGATAAGGCTTGTTAAAGGGTCGACATTGACTTGTAGGATTGCTACCTTCCAAAAGGTGGCACTAGAGTTCTAGCTCTCTTCCTCTCTGAAGAGACAATTTGCATAATTAGCATGATGCGAGAAACTCGCACTAGTCTCTCGCATCAACACCCGGCACTGCCGCCGGCACTCGGACCGGAGCGTGCGGCTACATGCATTTCTATGCAGCCACACACTCCGGTCTGAGTGCCGTCAACAGTGCCGGGTGTTGATGCGAGAGACTCGTGCGAGTTTATCACATCACACACGCAAGTGTGACTCCGGCCTTAAAGGGAACCTGTCAGGTCCCCATGTCCACCAACCCAGCAGCATTCACCTATGTATGAGTAAATTCTCTCCCTAACCAGTGCTGTATAACGTTACTGAGTGAAAGCAAGGTATAAAAAAAGCATTTATATTGTCCCCATTTCCTATGCTAATGAGGGCTTTGACTAGTCGACGGGGCGTTAGTTGCCCCAGACTAGTCAGCCCTCTTTCCAAGTCATCACGCCCCTCTGGCGTGATAATATAATTTGCATGAGCGGCGTCATTGCCGCTTATGCAAATCTAGCGCACGCGCGCCGCTTATTCTGACAGTGTCACTGCGTCTCTGAAGCCAGGTGTACGCTTCCCGGCTTCAGAGGCGCACACTGCACATGACCAGAAGTTTAGAAAATCGTTTTAAGGGTTATTCATATAATTGATATTTATGGCATAATGTAAGAGTCCCGTAAATGTAATTTTAGACAAACCGATGCCTCTGTTAGTACTGGCTGTGCCTACCTTAACCCCTGGGACATTTTCCATTTTCGTTTTTTTCCTCCCCTTCTTCCAAGAGCCATAACTTTTTTAGTTTCAATTTTTTTTTTCTCCTTACACTGTTAACCGATCACATTACTTTACTTTATATTTTGATAGATTGGACATTTCTGAACACCGAGATACCAAATATGTGATTTTTTTTTAAATTGTTTTATTTTCAACAGGGGGATGATTTGAACTTGTGTTTTTTATTTTTTTCATATTTGTACTTGTTAGAACTCTTAGGGGACTTGAAGCTGCGATTATCCAATCACTTACACAGCAGAATTCACGATCTCCATGGCTGTCATTCAGAGGAAGATCATAATGACAGGCATGGGGGTCATCAGCAGACCCCTGTGTGTCATGACAACCCATTGGCAACTTGCGATCGCAGCACGGGCATGCTGATTGGAGAGTGAGTATGACTCGCGCCTCTGTAGGCGCGTGTTAAATCATATTGTCAGTTATTGACAGTGGGATTTAACAGGTTAAACAGCCGCAGGAGAAGCAGCACTCCACCCTCGGCTGTTAAAAAGCACATGATGGCTGATTAAATCATTTGTCATGTGCGGGGAAAGATGGCAGGGAAACATGATATGACGTAAATATACATCATATGTTGTGAAGGGGTTAAATTAAAGGGACATAAAGTAAAGCTTATAATGTATTCCAATTCATGAGTAATATTATTAGGCTACACACCATAGAGCTGTCATTTTCTTGTCCTGAGTAGATGCACTGTGTCTCAAATGTGAATTTAGCCTCAACGCATACCTTTAAAAAAAAACAAAAAACATAAATGTATAAAATATTCACAGATAACACAGCATACAAACAATATATAGCTATTAGAGCCAAGTGAATCAATTTGATGAAAATCAAGAAGATAAACAAGAGGGTTCTTTACTAATATACCATGCACTATAATAAACCCCTATAAAATAATCTTTATTAAATATTATTAAAATATGGGAAAAATAGACATCATGGCAAAACACATATAATAAAATTGTATATAGGTCATGGGATAGGAGGGGGGTCGGATTTATAATCTACTAATTTAATCCTAAAATATCCCTACCCGTCAATGGAGGTTGGCGCCATAATGTAGACGATATGGTGCTCCCGCTTACCATGGACTGACCCGATTTGTCCCTAAGAGACCCTATCCACTTATTACTGCACCAAATCACGCTGAGAAAAATAACACTAAAACCCTATAAAATAGTAACACGGTACGAAGATACACATCTTTCCTATATAAAATAGTAGGCAGTTAGTGGGGATTAGCCCCTTGATACACATTCCTATTAATGATATATACATATTCATGGGCGAAATAAAGATTGTAAAATGATACAAGTGTGCACCTATGTCATAAAGTCCATATACATGGTGAATGCCGTGTATAAATCACTCATATATATATATACCGTATTTATCACTCATATATATATATATATATATACCGTATTTTTTTCCCTATTTTCCTTCTGATGCACCCCAAATATTCAGAAGGAAAATAGGGAAAAAAATTATTGCGTCAAATGGGGATCCGTCTTACAGTCCAAATTCAGCTTTCCGAGGTAGGGTTGTTGGTGCAGAAGTGTCACAGGAGGTGTTCGTTGCTCCAGAGTTGACCTGACTCCCATCCCAGAGTGGTGCAGCAGGTTTGGCAGTGCTCGGCGGGGCGTGGGCTCCGCTGACCTTTTGTGAAAGACCAGAGCAGCCGCACATCCTTTGCTGCAATGCGGTGGCATCCGGGAAAATGGTGGCCGGAGGCAGCGCATGTGCAGATTGAGATTTCGGCACCGAGATCTCATTGCCGAGATCTCAATCTGCACATGCGCTGCATCCCACCGCCATTTTCCCTGAGGCCAGAGCATTGCAGCAATGGATGTGCGGAGGCTTTGGGTTTCACAAAATGACGACGGAGCCCCCGCACTACCGAGCACCGCCGAACCTGCTGCACCAGCCTGGAATGGGAGTCAGATCATCACCCTTCAGCGTCGGACCACCAAACACCCCCTCTTCCCAGCCCAGGGCTGGCAGAATTGCCCGACTCCTGCTGCCGCCACACTCCTGGTAAATACATTCGGACTCAAAATTTTGGGGAAAAAAAGTGCGTCTTATAGTCCGAAAAATACGGTGTATATATAAACGAGCATATAAACAAGTGTGTAAATGAGTGCAAAAATGGTGAAACAATTGGCATGGTGTGGATATAAATTTGCATCAAATCTGCAAGTCACAAATAAGCAACGTGTGTATGAGACTTCAGGATTCTCATTCACTTTGCTTCATCAGGAAACCCTTCAGGTTTTGTGACAAATCCGCACTGAAAAAAATTCAGCAAAAATACAATGTGTGCACACAGCCTAAATCAGTGATGGCGAACCTTTCTGAGACCGAGCGCCCAAACTGCAACCTAAAACCCAATTATTTATGACGAAGTGCCAAGAGCCCCATCATGATCCCCTTCTTGTAGTAATATGCCCCATCATGATCCTCTTCATGTAGAAATGCCCCATCATGATCCCCTTCATGCAGAAATATACCCCATCATGATCCGCTTCATGCAGAAATATGCCTCATCATGATCCCCTTCATGCAGAAATATGCCCCATCATGATCCGCTTCATGTAGTAATATGCCCCATCATGATCCCCTTCATGCAGAAATATGCCCCATCATGATCCCCTTCATGTAGAAATGCCCCATCATGATCCCCTTCATGCAGAAATATGCCCCATCATGATCCCCTTCATGTAGAAATATGCCCCATCATGATCCCCTTCATGTAGAAATACGCCCCATCATGATCCCCTTCATGCAGAAATATGCCCCATCATGATCCCCTTCATGTAGGAATGCCCCATCATGATCCCCTTCATGTAGAAATATGCTCCATCATGATCCCTTCATGTAGAAATTCCACCACCTCCATCATTTCCTCCTCCCCATCACCCCATCATTGCCCTCTCCCCCACTACCAACGTTGCAATCTCCCCATCACTCCCATCATTGGGCCTCTCCCCATCACTCCCTTTATTGGCCCTCTCACATCACTCCCATCATTGGCCCTCTCCCTATCATTGGCCCTGTCCCCATCACTGGCCCTCTCCCCATCACTCCCATCATTGACCCTCTCCCCATCACAGGCCTTTTCACCATCATTGGCCTCTCCCATCACTGCCTTCTCCCCATCACTGGCCTTCTCCCCATCACCGGCCCTCTCCCATCACCGGCCCTCTCCCCATCACCACCATCATTGGCCATCTCCCCATCACTGGCCCTCTCCCCATCACTCCCATCATTGGCCCTCTCCCCATCGCTGGCCCTCTCCACATCACTCCCATCATTGGCCCTCTCCCATCACAGGCCCTCTCCCCATCACTCCCATCATTAGCCCTCTCCCTATCACCGCCATCATCTCTCCACAGCGGCCACACTCAGCACACACACACACCACAGCGGCCGCACTCAGCACACACACACACACAAAGACACACACCACAGCGGCCGCACTCACCACACACACACTACAGCAGCTTCACTGGCACAGCGGCCACACTCACCTCTCCGTGCGCCAGCAGCATCCTTCCTCTCACACATTGAGCTGCACTGCTGGCCGCGTTTGGAACGATGTCATCTTTCAGCTCCGCGGCCATGCCGCTCAATGTGTGAGAGGAAAAGCTGCAGTCAAGGAACAACGATGAGGCGAGGCCGCATGCCAGCTGAGAGGGCTCTGCGTGCCCTCACTGGCACGCGTGCCACAGGTTCGCCATCACTGGCCTAAATCTTCTAGCATTAAATCAACATATTCCAGCATATTTATTTTTCTATTCTTCAAGAACAACCTCTTTTGGAACCTGGATGTCAGATGAGGAGATATACTTGGCCACTGAATCACTTTCACCCTGTTATGTCATTTTTACTCAAACACTACATATTTTTGTTACAAATATACAATAATAGACAACTTCAGTAATGTATTAAAGTTTTTTCTTTATACTTATGATAGGTTATGAATATTAGATCCGTGGGAATGCCAGAAGTCGGACAGCCATTTAATAACTGATTGAAGGGACTGCATTGCTTCAGAAGATGTCCATTGTACTGATATTAATCGATTATCCTAAAAATCATTTTTTTATTCTGACAAATGCCCTCTAAATTTTCGCATTCCCGAAATGTTGCAGTCTGCTATGATTGCAGATTACCTTATAAGCTCTACAGTCTCCGAGTACATTGTATAGGGGGACTTGGATTCCATTGGCCCATGTTCCATAGCATTTCCACATTCAATAAAAGCCAGAGCTGCTTCTGTATAGTTCAGCACTTTTTCAAATTTGTCCACCTTGTAAAAAACGCATGATAAATACGTAAGCAGCAATGTTACATATATTAGAAGGAGACATGTGCATACATTTACATTTGACCAGCTTGCTTTTTCTGAAATTGCCTGCGCCCTCGACGACCAATGTGCGCAAATTTCGCACTGGCCAAGCTAGTTTTTCCTATTTTCTAAGCAGTGATGCAATTCATTTTTCATGTCTCATGTTTGCAAGCTTTGGCACTACAGTGTGCTTCCTTTTTTCTTTGAGTGTGCATGAGTTGGTGACTCTAGGTTAAGCACCTGTTTACACTAGCTAGGTCTATGTTTGGATGTGACGGTCAGTTTTTTTAAAATGTATTCATTTACCTTCTGACTGAGCACTCCACCTGTTAGTCGCAGGCGTTTTTAATTACAGCAGGGCCACTACCCCTCCACAGAGATGTAGATTTTAGTCTAAAGAGAGGATTCATATGTTCCCATACAGATGGAGACTTTTCTAAGCGAGGATTGGCATTAGTTAGGACATGGAAAACGAGAGACGCCATAACGTGGCTTCCAGGTACACATAAATTGGCCATTTTATGCGCTAAGCTTTCTCAATTTTTCATATTTTCTAGGCAGTGATGCAATTCATTTTTCATATTTCATGTTTGCAAGCTATGGCGCTACAGTGTGCTTCCTTTTTTCTTTGTGCATACAGATTCATGGCGCACTAGACTACAGCAAATACTGAGTGCAATGGAAATTGTATAAATTCAGATACAGTAAGCTCCCCTAGTGGCCGACACTGGCAGACAAATTAATATAATTACATTTTGTTGATGAGTAAAATGAAACTGCAGATTTAAAACTGTAATATTAAAACTGAAATGTAAAGTGAAGTTTATAAAATAAACCTTGTCATCCTGAAAAAGAAGAAAAGTCTGTAAAACTAGTCTCAAATTCCTCACCAGTTCACATTACTTTGTTGTAATCATAGATCACAGTGAAACAGCCATCATTGTGGCGTTAAGTCACATTGTTACATGAATGTGTTATCCAACAGATGTGGTTCATAGTTACGCTTAGTGCTCATCACTTGCATATGTGTATTGTACTGTGCAGACGTTTTAAGCAGGTGTGGAAGATATGCTGAAGATGTTCTGTCCAAACTCTTTTGAAGAAGCATCAAGAAATGGACAACGTTATGGACCGTAGATGCAGTGGTCAGCCAAAGAAGCAGTGCAGCAGATGAAAGACACATGTTTACTTACCTTCAAAATCGAGCAGTCCAGCAGTGTCATTAGCTGATAAGTGGCTGCTACCAGTGAGACCTAGCTACACCTATTTATTATTTGGAAAGGTCTGTCCAGAATTGATATTCATGGAAGAATTGTGGTGAAAAAGCCACACTGTTATAGCTCGGTTTTGTTACTCGAACCATTGACCTTTTGCTGTGTGTTTCCCTCTTTGTTGAGCTACAGCCCAATTCTTCTCTGTCCAAATGCTGACGGTTCTTTTGTCCTTGCTTTCCTCTTCTCGTTTGCTTCACTTCAGGTGTTTTCCATTTTCTCTTTTGTTTCTGTCCTATCACATTTTGGGATGGGAGTTATAAAGTCACCACTCACTGACTTTCTTTGCTGTTTATACTTCTATGTAGATGGAGTTAGCAGTTCCAGCTCAACTAGGGATTATGTTGCTTAACCACAGTTGCCTTTTCTGCGGTCTGTCTGTAAGTCCTCCTCCAAGAACCCTTCCCTTTCTTTTACGTTTGAGGGTATAGGCGGATTACAATGAGGACAATCTGGTCTAATATATACTGTATATATATATATATATATATATATATATATATATATACAGTACAGGCCAAAAATTTGGACACACCTTCTCATTTAAAGATTTTTCTGTATTTTCATGACTATGAAAATTGTAAATTCACACTGAAGGCATCAAAACTATGAATTAACACATGTGGAATTATATACTTAACAAAAAAGTGTGAAACAACTGAAATTATGTCTTATATTCTAGGTTCTTCAAAGTAGCCACCTTTTGCTTTGATGACTGCTTTGCACACTCTTGGTATTCTCTTGATGAGCTTCAAGAGGTAGTCACCAGGAATGATTTTCACTTCACAGGTGTGCCCTGACAGGATTAATAAGTGGGATTTCTGGCCTTATAAATGGGGTTGGGACCATCAGTTGTGTTGTGCAGAAGTCTGATGGATGCACAGCTGATAGTCCTACTGAATAGATTGTTAGAATTTGTATTATGGCAAGAATAAAGCAGCTAGGTAAAGAAAAACGAGTGGCCATCATTACTTTAAGAAATGAAGGTCAGTCAGTCCGAAAAATTGGGAAAACTTTGAAAGTGTCCCCAAGTGCAGTTGCAAAAACCATCAAGCGCTACAAAGAAACTGGCTCACATGAGGACTGCCCCAGGAAAGGAAGACCAAGAGTCACCTCTGCTTCTGAGGATAAGTTTATCCGAGTCACCAGCCTCAGAAATCGCAGGTTTACAGCAGCTCAGATTAGGGACCAGGTCAATGCCACACAGAGTTCTAGCAGCAGACACATCTCTACAACAACTGTTAAGAGGAGACTTTGTGCAGCAGGCCTTCATGGTAAAATAGCTGCTAGGAAACCACTGTTAAGGACAGGCAACAAGCAGAAGATACTTGTTTGGGCTAAAGAACACAAGGAATGGACATTAGACCAGTGGAAATCTGTGCTTTGGTCTGATGAGTCTAAATTTGAGATCTTTGGTTCCAACCACCGTGTCTTTGTGCGACGCAGAAAAGGTGAACAGATGGACACTACATGCCTGGTTCCCACCGTGAAGCATGGAGGAGGAGGTGTGATGGTGTGGGGGTGCTTTGCTGGTGACACTGTTGGGAACTTATTCAAAATTGAAGGCATACTGAACCAGCATGGCCACCACAGCATCTTGCAGCGGCATGCTATTCCATCCGGTTTGCATTTAGTTGGACCATCATTTATTTTTCAACAGGACAATGGCCCCAAACACACCTCCAGCCTGTCTAAGGGCTATTTGACCAAGAGGGAGAGTGATGGAGTGCTATGCGAGATGACCTGGCCTCCACAGTCACCAGACCTGAACCCAATCGAGATGGTTTGGGGTGAGCTGGACCGCAGAGTGAAGGCAAAAGGGCCAACAAGTGCTAAGCATCTCTGGGAACTCCTTCAAGATTGTTGGAAGACCATTTCCGGTGACTACCTCTTGAAGCTCATCAAGAGAATGCCAAAAGTGTGCAAGGCAGTCATCAAAGCAAAAGGTGGCTACTTTGAAGAACCTAGAATATAAGACATATTTTCATTTGTTTCACACTTTTTTGTTAAGTATATTATTCCACATGTGTTAATTCATAGTTTTGATGCCTTCAGTGTGAATTTACAATTTTCATAGTCATGAAAATACAGAAAAATCTTTAAATGAGAAGATGTGTCCAAACTTTTGGTCTGTACTGTATATTTATGTATATCATGGTGGCTCAGTGGTTAGCACTGCAGCCTTGCAGCGCTGGAGTCCTGGGTTCAAAACCCACCAAGGACAACATCTGCAAGGAGTTTGTATGTTCTCCCCGTGTTTGCGTGGGTTTCCTCCGGGTTCTCTGGTTTCCTCCCACATTCCAAAGATAGGGAATTTAGACTGTGAGCTCCATCGGGGACAGCGATGATAATGTGTGCAAACTGTAAAGGAATATTTTCGCGATATATATATAAAAAAATAATAAATGTGCTATGTGAAGGCTCGTACTGAATATAGTTCACTATGTGGGGGTTCATACTGCATGTAGGGAGCTATGTGCTGGGCTCATACTGTACAATGGGAACTATATGAGGGCTCACACTGTATATAGGTGCCTATGTGTGGGCTCATGCTGTATATAGGGGCAGTGTGGGGGCTCAAACTGTATATAGGAGCCTATGT
This sequence comes from Oophaga sylvatica, assembly GCA_033576555.1. Classification (NCBI taxonomy): domain Eukaryota; kingdom Metazoa; phylum Chordata; class Amphibia; order Anura; family Dendrobatidae; genus Oophaga; species Oophaga sylvatica. The sequence continues at coordinate 323,328,476 of JARQOD010000002.1, forward strand.
GGATGCTCATGCTGTATATAGGAGGCTATGTGCGGATCATAGGAGACTATATGGGGCTCATGCTGTATATAGGGAGGCTATGTGGGGCTTATATTGTATATAGTGAAAAAATGAGGAAGGAAAGGCAGCTCACCACGTTGTAGGAATACAGATGAGAAGTTCCGCATGGATGGCCTGGAGCAAGGCAAATCTTCAATAGGAAAAGAATTGGGAATCCAGCGAGGCAATTATGGTAAAATCCAAAAGAAACTTTATTATTGAAAATAAATAAAATTCAAGAACATGGATGGAATCACCAGCGGCACACTGACCAACAAGTTTCTGCTAAGGAGCCTTATTCATGGAAAAAAAATTATTATCAAAAATAAATAAAATTCAAGAACAAGTATGGTATCACCAGCAGCACATTAACCAATGTGTTTCGCCTAAGAAGCCTTATTCATGGGCTCATATTGTGTATAGGAGACTATATGAAGGCTAATGCTGTATATAGTGAGGCCATGTGGGGTCTCATGCTGTATATAGGAGGCAATGTGCGGGCTCATGCTGTATATAATGAGGTTATAACCAACAAATAAAGTAGCACTCTGTAATGCTATAGCATGTGTACATGAAATATATGAAATATGAATTGCATTACCACTCTAGAAAATTAGAAAAATTGAGAATACTTAGCACATAAATTGGCCAATTAATGTGCACCCGGCAGCAATAATAAGGCGATTCTCTTTGCTGGGAACTTGCCTGCGTGAATTTTCTAGAGCCGTAATTCAATACAAATTTCATATATTTCGTGTTTGCATGTTATAGCGCTACAGAGTGCTACTTTATTTGTTGGTTATATATGGAGATGGCTACTGTTATTAAGCACCTGTTCACACCTGTTTTCTGTTTGGATGTGCCGGTCAGTCTTTTGATATTTATAGTGAGGCTATATGGGGGCTGATACTGTGCTGTATATAGGAGGTAATATGGGGACTCAAACTGTATTTAGGAGCCTATATGGGGAAGGGAGATGATAGGAGATTGGCTGCAAATTTATTCTGCAGCAGAACAACAACCGCAAACATACAGCCAATGTCATTAAGAGCTATATTCAGCATAACAAACACAAAGTCCTGGGATTGATTTTATGGCCCCATAGAGCCATGATCTTAAGATCATCACGTCAGTGTGGCATTACTGTAGATAAAAAAACAATAGTGACCACTGCCGGATTCTATAGAATTATTTTCCTATGTCTATAAAATGTTGACACATTTTTACACCAGATTTCTCAGCCAAACTGTTTGATGAGTTGGGAAAATTGTTTTCTTATATTTTTGAATCCCTATAATTTTATATAATAAAAACTAGCTTGGCCTGTGCGAAATTTTCGCTCATTGGTCATTGGGGGCACAGGCAATTTCAGAAAAAGTAAGCTGGTCAAATGTAAATGTATTTCATGAGATGATGAACACAGACAGGTATTTTATATATGTAGCTTGGTAATACAATAAATTGGTTTGATAAGTAGAGGCCAAAAAATGTATTTAGTGATAAAATCGTGAATGAGTGGTTTGTTTGGCTCTTTTCTTGCTGAAGGGAGCAAGTTTACCTTTCAAATGGTGTATCATTTGTGTGTGGGGGGCGAAGTAATCAGCGAAAAAGCAGTGCATGTTTACAAATGTGTTTGCATATGTGACTCACCATTTGTGTGAGTGGGTCGAAGTAATCACCGAAAAAGCAGTGCATGTATACAAATGTGTTTGCATATGTGACTCACCTGCAGTGAAGTGTACAATCCTCCAATGTGCCTGAAATAGGCTGGGCAAGCACTTGAGCAAGCTGGAAAGACCGCAAGGCAAATGTTTGGATTTGTTTGTGATGTCTGTAAGCAGCTTTGTGGTAGTGTGCTTTGAGGTAGTGTGCTGCCACTTGCAGATAATTTGACCTTTCAAATGGTGTATCATTTCTTTGTGTGGGTGGAGTATGAACAGAGCAAGTGTGCAATTCAATAGGCTGTGCATGTTTACAAATGTGTTTGCATATGTGCCTCACCTGCAGTGAAGTGTGCAATCCTCCAATTTGGCTAAAATAGGCTGGGCAAGCAGTTCGGCAAGCTGGAAAGCCCCAATGCAAATGTTTGGATTTGTTTGTGATGTCTGTAAGCAGCTTTGTGGTAGTGTGCTTTGGGGTAGTGTGATGCCACCTGCAGCTCATTTTTCCTTACTGTAGGCTCATGAAAATTAATGTTTAAACTGTATTTTGTGATCAAATCGTGGATGTTTGGTTTGTTTTGCTATTTTCTTGCTGAAGGGAGCAAGTTTACCTTTCAAACGGTGTATCATTTGTGTGTGTGGGTGCAGTATGAATGGAGATACAAAGTAACCACCGAAAAACTGTTTAGAAATAATAGAATAGATTGCAAAAAAAATGCAGTTTATCTACACTGAGCACCTTGCTCTTAAAAAAAATTGCTGTAAATAATCACTCAGCCACTAGATGGCAACATATCTCTATGAATGCAGACAAAATGTTAATACAGGAAAGATATATATCTTTGTGCCTGTTAGCCAGCAGATAGAAAAATATTTAGAATTGAGAATCCTCAGTGGTTGATACCTTTTAATAGCTATCTTTTCAGTTAGCCATTAAAAGGTATCAACCTCTGAGTACTCTCAATTCTAAATATTTGACAAAATGTTAAAGCACTATTCCTTGCCAACCTTAGGGTTTGTTCACTCGTTGCGTTTTTGCTTTGCATTTTTGCCACAGAAAGAAATGTATTTTATAGTAACAACAAAGTGAATGAGTGAGTGGATAAGTGAAATCTCATGCACATGCTGCTTATTTTTTCCTTGCAGATTCGAATCTTCAGAGCATTTTTTCAAATCAACAGCATGTCAATTACTTCAGCATTTTTGCAGCATTTTTCACCCATTCAAATGAGTAAATGTAAGCATAAATGCATGTATTGTACATAGTGTTTTCCCTGAGCATGTCTTTTTTCACAGCTATATGTTTACAGGTCCAATTTGACACCTGAAAGTACCACATCAATACTGGATTTCCAGACCTGTACTTAGTTACTTAGCATTACTAGTTATGTCCTGTTTGGGAAGAGGGGGTAAAACAAAAAATAGTAAACAACAAATTATAAAAAAATCCAGACATATAAAGTGCTCAGTATAAGACTTTATTCACCCATCCATGTTGTATGTCTGAATGCGGTCCGTTTATTAAGGACCGCAAATATGGACATACGCACACCCATTGACTTCAATGGTGGTGCGCACATGTCAGGTTTTTCACACGGACCGTTTGTCTGTGTGAAAACCCTGCAGACATCTCAGTTTTCTTCACTCAGCACGGACAAAATGCGTGCTGCACATGTGCACACTGATGACACACGAATGACATCCATGTGTCATTAGCATGACACATACCGGCGTCTGGGAACAAATGATACAGTTCACTGTGAGCTGTTATTAATAGCCTGGGAACCTTATGGGGTAATATCTCATGTGCCAGGTTACTAATATCAGCCCCAGCTGTGGGCTTTCCCTCTGCTGGTTATCAAATTTGCACGGGAGCTCACGCTGTTTATTTAATTTCATTATTTATTTTACACAGGAGGTACACATTGGGGGCTAAATACAGTACAAATCCCACCATTGTCTCCTAGTCACGCTGATCTCAGCACTAGCAGGAGACAATAATGAGAGCTGCCCTCTGCTGCCGCCAGTGTCTGGGATCAGCGCGAGCTGTACTGCTTCGTCCCATGCATCGGTACATGTCACGCGAACACAGATGGCACACGGATGTCACATACATACACACAACACGGACCACGAATCTCACCAGTACTAGTTTTTCCTGTACAGGCATCACCAGAATGTGTGATGGAGGCCTAAATGAATATACCCCCTTTGAAAAGTAAGATTTTAAAGGGAATCTGTCACCCCATTTTCGCCTTATGAGATAGGGCCACCGCCATCAGGGGCTTATCTACGGCATTCTGTAATGCTGTAGATAAGCCCAAGAAGTTACCTGAAAGTGAAGAAAAACGAGTTATATTATACTCACCCAGGGGCGTTCCGCCGTCCATTGGGGTCAGATGGGCGTCGCGGTCAGGTCCCGGGCCTCCCATCTTGTGACGAAACCGGCTTGTTCTTTCTGTCCCGTCGCGGTGAGGGCAGAGCAGAGTGCTACAGTGCGCAGGCGCCGGGAAAGGTCATAGAGGTCCGGGACCTGACCGCGACGCCCATCTGACCCGAACGGACAGCGGAACGCTGGTAACATCGGGGGCTTAGCTACAGCATTACAGAATGCAGTAGATAAGCCCCTAATGACGGTGGCCCTATCTCATAGGGCGAAAATGGGGTGACAGATTCCCTTTAAGCAAAATCTCACTGAATACAAGAACAATTTCCAAAATTTTGACAAGACTGAGTTTCATAGAATATTTTTTAACCAATAACATGAAAGTAAGGTTAATAATATAACTTTCATTACAAAATGTTCAGTTTTACTCAAATTAGTTGATGGAAAAATGAATACACCCAACATAGAAAAAGAATCAGCTGCAAATACTACACGTGAGCATATGCTCTTACTGTGACAACTAAACAACTAAAAAATGAGATTACGTAACCTATAGGACATGCCTGCATTAGGGAAAATTCAGATGTGAGTCAAACACAGTGATATGTGGATTAGCTGTGGGCCTTCCTACCTGTACGAAACAGTCTCATCTATGCCTAACAGGCTGTCAAGTTTGGGTCTGGAGACCTGCGGCCAGTCCATGCACCATAGCCTGTACATGGACCCTATTTCATGGCCGGTCCACTGATCCCGTATGCTCGTCCACTATTTACATGCATTAGTCTGGTCCATAAGTCGGATCAGAATAGTGCATGCTGTGATTATTTCCATGCCGAACACCATCGATCAGTGTCATGGGCACTGGCACATTGGTTACAATAGGTCTGTGTGCTCTCCGCAGTGATATTCTTTTATGATATAATTACAAAGTCCAATGGTAATTTTAGCTGTATTCCATTGATGTCATTTCTTTTTTTTAAATGTATTCTTTATTTTTAGGTCAATAGTAACATGTTAACATTGAATTACAAAAATAATTATAAGAATAATAACATTTCTGAAAATGCAAAAATGTAAGCTTTGGGAGTCTAGCTTTAATGTTAATGATATTTGTATCTTAAGGGTGTACTTAATTGATAAATGTAGGTTTATATAGCAATAAATGTTTTTTGTTATTTTTCTTGTTCAATAGGATTTAAATTTACAATATTGAATTATAATGCTGATTCAAAAGAGGTTGAGCTTTGAAATATGATGTAGTTAATTTCTAAAACGTGGAAAAATGTGTTTCTCCTTTTTTGTACCCATATACAGATGGGGAACACAGAAATTCAGGGAATAATTTCTATGGCACTGATGACTGAAAACAAATTTAATGATGTTATCAGATGTCACAAGACCCCGCGGTATATGGATGGCAGCGAATCTAATTTGCTAAATGCCTCATTCAGACATCCATTAATCCCTCACATGTTCTGTGTTTTTAATGGATTGAAGTCTGAGGTGTAACATGCTGTAGTAAGGGGACTTATAGGTCATGCAAAGCTCTGTTGGGAATTTCAATATGCAAATTGCATGGCGTATAAGTCTCCTTACACCGGCATGTCCACAAGGAGAGCGGTTACCCTTTAGACCAGAGGTCTCAAACTGCATTCCTCAAGATCATATTTTCAGGACTTCCTTGTATTGCACAGGTGATAATTTAATCACCTGCACAGATAATGATTCCAGCACCTAGCGCAATGCTAAGGAAATCTTGAAAACACTCACGGTTTTCGGCCCTCGAGGAATGCAGTTTTTGAGACCCCTGCTTTAGACCCAATTCAAAGGACTCTCATACAGTCAAATCAGATCTCTTTCTTTACACTGATGAGGGGCAACACCCCAAAACATGTGTCTGCTATAGAGATTCTGATTTGTTTTTTATGCTAAATCATGTGGCAAGACTTGTTAAAGGCTCCATATTGACTTTTAGGAATGCTACTTCCATTAGGTGGCACAAGAATTCAAGTCCTCTTCCTTTCTGAAGAGGCAATTCAGGGATAGAACATGTACCCATTATGTACCTATTTTGAAGCTAGTGACATGTCCATTTTTGATCTGAGTCACGGATCAAAATTACCGTACTCATACGGTATCACTGATGGCGCACATTGCTATGAATGTGCACTCCATATTTCAACGGAAAGCTTTGCAATTAGCGTATTTATTTTTTCATACAAGAAAAACACTGCTGAAACACTGATGGTAAAAACTGACACTGACCAAACACTGATGAAATTTTAATTGTTCTTTTGCATACCAGAAAAATCACTTATGTCTAAATGAGGCCTTAAAGAAGCACTCTCATTATAGCTTTTATGGGCTAAACCTCTGTGCATGGTTTTGTAGGGTAGTGTAGGCTCCATGCTCCGACCATGAAGCGAGACGAGTATCTTCATTACAGATTTTTTTCAGTTCATTTAAGGCCTGCATTAGTCATAGACTTTCTCATGATTCATGTACGTTATTGCCTTCATCAAAGACGTTTTAAAATTTCTGGAGAGTCTGTGTCAGATCTCATAAAGAAGTCCGATTTCTTTATTTGAAAAAAAAAATCCACAGGCAAAATTTGCTATTTTTTGGTCAGCGTGTCCACATTAACCATACATGTGTCATCCATTTTACTTGTATGCGAAACAAAAAATAAATCCAAGACGCTGATATAAAACGTACATGAATCATGGACGTCTGAATGAGCCCGTCATTGTCATTGACTTTTTTCAGCTCACATAAAGTCTACCTTTTTCTTGTTCATGTAGGGTATGTCTTAGTGCTTAAAATCTCTTTCAGTTCAACTAATGGGACCAGAAATATTAAAGGCAGTAAGAATAACCTTGAAAGCTAAAAATGACATCTATTGTATTTCACTAGATCCCTCTATGACCACATTATACAAGGTTTTTGTGCCTGTAACAGAATATTGCTTTAAACACGCTCTTATGCTGGGGCTGTATAATTACTTATTTTCAAAGTAATTGCTTGACAAAAACACTCAATGATACAAGCATTCCATAATTTAACAAAGCCAGTCATGCTTGTAATAGGTTTTATAATTATGTTTGGTGGTTTGTGCTGATGATAACTTCATGCCCATAAAATACCAGGACAAAATTAATTTAACATACTGTATCAGGGAGGAAAGTGTACTTACCATGGCATCTGCTTTATGCTTCATTCGCTTAGCTTCCTGCATAAAGTAATCTGCATTGTGAGGTCTAAGAAATGAGAAAGAGAAAGCTCAGAAGTATTCCTATCGTAAGTGTTTTTTTGCAGAGGTGTTTGGCTCGGCTTCTAACCTTCTGTAAACTGTAATAGTAATTATTATCAACCATCAAAGATCAGATTTTCTTATTATCATTGCTGAAGGGCAAATATTACGAGATTACAAGTTCATATTTTACACAATACACATTAATACATGCCAAAATTTTCCCAGAGCATGCCGTGATTCTGAAAACAACAACAATCACAAAAAGATAATGAAAGATAACTTATAGTTCGGTGGGGTCCGACTGCTGGGACACACACGGATAAGCGGAATGGGGCACTTTTATCATTCAGAACATAGCTGCTGAGTGCTGCAATAGCTTCTTAGAGAATGAATGGAGTGGTGGTCTGGCACGTGCGTTGCCACTACATTCTAAATGGAGATAACAGGAATAAAAGCGTCCCAACACTGCTGATCAGTGCTGGTCCCCCAACGATATACAAGCTGTGATCTATTCTTAGAGTAAGTGATAACTTATATTCACTGGACATCCCATTTAAGATGGAAAGGAGAAAAACTGCGCTTAAAGGGAATCTTTCACCCTAAATTGGCGGGATATTTAAATGATGGCAGTCAGATCAGATGGGCGGTGTTTTGGGTACTTGCCTTAACATGTTGTTCGCCGCTGTCTCCATTATTTCTGGGAATTGTAGTCGTTGCCCTCCATATAACGCGCCTGCGCATTGCAATCTGCGGGCAAAGCATACTGCGCGTGCGCAATTCAAGATTGCAATGCGCACGCGCGTTATATGGAGGGCAACGACTACAATTCCCAGAAATAATGGAGACAGCGGTGAACAACATGTTAAGACAAGTACCCAAAACACCGCCCATCTGACCTGACTGCCATCATTTAAATATCCCGCCAATTTAGGGTGACAGATTCCCTTTAAAGAGGACCTGTCTCCAGATTAAAAGACACCAGTTTTTGCTTTTATTTTATTCTCGCTGCTCCCCTGAGTTAGATGTTTTTTTTTTGTGTCTTGTTAAACCTGCCATAGGGTTCCTGAGATATGGGCCTTTATATTTAGTCCTAATTTTTATGGACTTTACCAAGGGGGTGTTGGTCACAGCATAATAATGCAGAGCAACCTGAAGACACGCTCCCAGAGAATCTTGTGAGCCATGGCCCCTTAGAAAAGACACCAAAACAGTGGCACCAAACAAAAAGTCCCATAACTCTGTATTGTAGATTAAAAAAAAAACAAAAAACAGCAATAAAGAAACGGCATACTCGGGAGTGGGAATAAACCTAGAGCAAAAACTGGACACTTTTGAACTGGCGTCATGTCCTCTTCAAGAAAAAACAATGTACGTTTTGCATTTAATACTGACCCTAAGCGAACACCTTGTCACAGTGAATTTGCAGGAAAAATGCAATGTGTTTTTTTTAAATGCTGTATGTATATTAATACAATATATCATACCTAGTTGTTTATCATCATCACTGGTGAATCCAAATGGAGAGCAGAAATAAAATTAAGTGTTGTCACTCCTATTCTGTTTTTACAAGCATTCACTAAACACTTTGCAAACTAAAAACTGTACAGAAGACTAAAAGAAATAACTAGTCCACTAACATGATAAGGGATAGCAGTTTAGTAGCAGTAGTGTTGATGGTACTATTACAAAATATACTGGTGCTTCTCACTAAATTAGAATATCATCAAAAAGTTAATTTATTTCAGTTCTTCAATACAAAAAGTGAAATTCATATATTATTTAGAGACATTATAAACAGAGTGATGAATTTCAAGTGTTTATTTCTGTTAATGTCGATGATTATGGCTTACAGCCAAGGAAAACCCAAAAGTCATTATCTCAGTAAATTAGAATACTTTGTAACATCAGCTTGAAAAATGATTTTAAAATCCGAAATGTTGGCCTACTGAATTGTATGTTCAGTAAATGCACTCAATACTTGGTCGGGGCTCCTGTTAAATCATTTACTGCATCAATGCGGTGTGGCATGGAGGCAATCAGCCTGTGGCACTGCTGAGGTGTTATGGAAGCCCAGGTTGCATTGATAGCAGCATTCAGATGCATTGTTGGGTCTGGTGTCTCTCATCTTCCTCTTGACAATACCCATAGCATCTGTACTAGCTGGGTCAATAGTCACCATGTGTGCTATTCTTTTAACTAAAGTAGGGCACCAATTTTCTCTGATATGGCTTGTAATCTCACATTGCCACATACAATAATATACTCTATAAATTACACACAACAATATATGGTATTGCGCTACCTTGTGCTATTAAGCAACTGCTTGGTTATCCTTGTATCCGTATGCCCGTTTAGTTCAGAGGACCAAAGGTTCGGTCTTGAGTTGTCGTTATTATGGGTCGAGCCTTTATGGTGTGATGGTTGCGATCTCTAATGAAAAGGAGTACACATGCTGTCATATAATACTGATAATAAAAATCACACTTTTCATATCTTATTTTTATGAATAACATTTTTTTAAGCCTAGAGAAGTCTGTTTTAAGCTGGGTTCACATCTGTGTTGAAGGCTGCACTTTTAGGGAACAAATAAAACAGAATGATGTGCTACTTTTTCCTGTAATATGACATACACCAAGACAGACAGAAGACTTACTGACCCCATTATAAGTCAGTGGGGGTCAGTATGCCGCTGATGATGTCTTTCATGTGTCAGATTCATCCCTGGCATGGATAAAGTTTTATGTTCCTAATATGGAACATGAAAACAATAATTAACAATAATTAACCCAGCAGTACATGTCGCACAAATCCCAATCAGTCAAAAGTTAATAACCATTTACAGTATCGCATTCAAATGTAGATTTTCTTATAACCCCCCTTTAACCACTGAAGGATATGGGCAGACAACGTCTTTTAAACTCAGGTGAACCCACAAAGTTTTCAAGTAGAAGACTCTTCAGGAAACTAGTGTTTTTTTTTCTCCTGGAGCATCTTTTGTATCATTTTTACGGTTGTTTCCTTAGCAGTTTTGCCCACCAGTAGTTTTTGTGACATCCTTTATACTGTAGTTTTACGGTTATTTTCTTTTACTCTATTCAATAATGAAGAAGCTGCTAGTGTTTTTGGTCAAAACTTTCCCACTGACTTGGAAGACGCTTTGTACTTTACAAAACACGGGCAAACACCTGAAGAATGGACATATAACTTATTTTAACTGCTTGGCGTTTTTAGAAACCTGAAGTAGTTAAAAGATATTCAAAAGCTTTAACATATGCACAGCGAGCTGTTTTTTTTACATAGAAATACATAAGTTCATTCTTTCTAGCAATGCACCTAAAAAAGACATCGTGTGCGCACACCCTAAAGCCAATTTTGAACCTTATATAATTGTTTACAGCTTTTGCCTCCTTGCATTCTGTCAATGGCAACTTTATTACTTCTACTGCTACAGTATGGAAAATAAGTATTTGATATACTTCCGATTTTGCAAGTTTTCCAACCTACAAAGAATAGAGAGGTCTGTACATTTTTTTATTGTAGATACACTTGAACTGTGAGAGATAGAATCTAAAAATAAAAAAGCAGAAAATCACATCTAGAGCAGTAATGCAATTCATCTTTCATATTTAGCACTACAAAGTGCATTTTTATTAGTTTTTTCCATTTTCCTAATCCATAAAGATAAAAGCCATTCCTGCAACATAAGGTTTAGTACTTTTCTTTCGTTATCCCTTTTTATTTAATTTAATTGTATATAACCGTATTGTTTTGTTCCCATGTTGCAATATCTTTGCATATTTTTTATAAACACAGCCTACCTTTACAGATTAAATATATAAAATGCAATAGTTCTATTCCTTTTTCTCTGTAATACTCACTCATGAAGCTACCGGTAACGGGTGTCCAATTGTTCAGTTTATACAATTGGTGTGAGCAGCTAGCAGCTCCTTTTATTATTGAGGGGTTGACAGTGACTGTACTGGGGTACATATATATTCCACACGTTTCGAATCAGAGGTGTATATACCATAACTTCACTAAGAGTTCCCCAATAACTGGCCTAGTACTGGAAATAGCTGTGGCTTCTTCCATCAATTGTCAGTCAAGTGTGTAAGTGTCCTGACAATTGCAGGCAGCAGACTTACGTTCTCTGACATATTGGTGGAAGCAGTGGGATCTGCATGATCTCTCAGGTGTTCTCCTTGACATATATTGACAATAGTGGAATCTATGCGATTCCCTCTGCTGTTATCCTTGAGATACAATGTTACATGTCACCAGACTGCAGTACAATTGTCAATTGGAAGATCAACATGTTTGTAATATTATTAAAATTGGATGGAAAGTTTCTAATTGAGATTCATAAGCATCAATTTATAGAAAAGAATTCATTGATTAAATGGTAAAATGAAATTACGAAAACCAATAAAGATCTGCAGGAAAAGAAATGCTATGTGGCATATAAGCTCAGGTATTCAGACAGATGATGACAGCTGGTGCTTCTGCCCATATTATCAATCTCCTATATGTGGAAAATGTATTGGGTCTGTGTATGCACATTCACTCACAGATAATGATTGTCAGATGGAGATTACAAGATGCTTCAGTTAAAATAGATCCATAATGAGTCTCCAATTAAATTTCAATGTTATAATCTGAAGCAGAACTAAAAGAGTTTTTCCACTTTCTATCCAATTACTATAAACATCACTGCATTAATGCATCATTGAGACACTATGCCATGTATAGAGAATACTACACCCGTATCTACTCATAGGTGTCAAACTCAAGGTACGAGGGCCGAATCCAGCCCACCATGTCATTCTATGGGTCCTGTGATGCCAGGGCACACTTCACCACTGCTTCAACCAGCTCTCTGTATGTAGATAGTGGAGAGCCAATTGGAGCAGTGTTGAAGTGTGTTTCAGAGCACAAAATCTAAGATAGAAGCTGCCCACTGTGCTGGCGCAACTCCCCTCCTAAGTATTTACTGCATTCTACGTCGATACAGCCAGTGCTTAGCAGAGGTGGAGGAGCCGACACAGGGAGTTGATGCAATCTTGAAATCTGAGAAGATGCAGCTAATAGAGGGGGCAGCACCAGCACAAGCAGCAGTTGCCATCTCTGTGAGTGAACAGTGCTCGCTGTGAACACCGTCAGCCTGCACAAATGGTGAACGCAGTGACTGCAGTCATCCTGCACAAACAGTGAACACAGGGATCACAGTCAGTGTGCATAAACGGTGCATGAGGTTTTTGCAGTCAGCTAGCACAAAAAGTGAAGGCCGAGAATGCAGTCAGCCAACACAAAAAGTGGACACAGACACCCATCACAAAAGTGAACACAGTTATCCAACACAAACAGTGAGTGCAGTCAGCCAGCACAGTGAACACTGTGAAAGCAGTCATCCAGCGCAGTGAAAATTAATGCAGATAACCAAAACAGTGAAAGCAGTCAGCCAACTCAAAAAGTGGACATAGTGAAAGCAGTCAGCCAACAAAAGTGAACACAGTGCACATAGTCAGCCAGCACAAAAAGTGAAGGCCGAGAATGCAGTCAGCCAACACAAAAAGTGGACACAGACACCCATCACAAAAGTGAACACAGTTATCCAACACAAACAGTGAGTGCAGTCAGCCAGCACAGTGAACACCGTGAAAGCAGTCATCCAGCGCAGTGAAAATTAATGCAGATAACCAAAACAGTGAAAGCAGTCAGCCAACTCAAAAAGTGGACAGCAGAGTTGAGGACAGACTGGAGTGGTGCAAGAGAGTTGACGGGGAGGCCACAGAGGAGGATGTTGCAGTAATCGAGGCGGGAGATGATGAGGGCATGCACAAGAGTTTTAGTAGATTGAGGGCTGAGGAAGGCACGGATTCTGAAAATGTTTTTAAGTTGGAGGCGACAGGAGGTGGAAAGAGTTTGGATGTGTGGTTTGAAGGACAGGGCAGAGTCGAGAGTTACTCCGAGGCAGCGGATTTCAGGTGCAGGAGAGATCGTGATGCCATTTACCATAATAGATAGATCGGGTAGGGAAGATACATGAGATGGAGGAAAGATGATGAGTTCGGTTTTGTCAACATTGAGTCTTAGGAAGCAAGAGGTGAAGAAGGAGGATATGGCTGATAGACACTCCGGGATTCTGGACAGCAGAGAGGTGACATCTGGGCCAGAGAGGTAGATCTGAGTGTCGTCTGCATACAGGTGGTACTGGAAGCCATGGGACTTTATGAGTTGTCCTAGGCCAAGGGTATAGATGGAAAAAAGTAGGGGCCCCAGGACAGAGCCATGAGGGACTCCAACAGAGAGAGGGCGGGATGAGGAGGTAGTGTGGGAGTGGGAGACACTAAATGTGCGGTCGGAAAGGTAAGAGGATATCCAGGACAGGGCAAGGTCTTTGATGCCAAGGGAAGAAAGAATCTGTAGCAGTAGGCAGTGGTCGACTGTGTCAAAGGCAGATGACAGGTCAAGGAGGAGGAGGATGGAGAACTGTCTGTTAGCTTTAGCTGTGAGTAAGTCATTAGTAATTTTGGTCAGGGCAGTTTCAGTGGAGTGGTGGGGGCGGAAGCCAGATTGGAGGTTGTCAAGGAGAGAGTTAGATGAGAGGTGGGAGGAAAGTTGAGCGTGGACATGCTGCTCAAGGAGTTTGGAAGCAAACGGGAGCAATGATATTGGGCGATAGCTGGGCATAGCAGTTGGGTCAAGGTTTGTTTTTTTGAGGATGGGTGTGATGGTGGCATGTTTGAAGGCAGAGGGAAAGGTACCAGAAGATAGCGAAGAGGGAGGTTAGTAGGGAAGGACAGAGGTCTGGTATATGGAGTGGTTGGGGTGGTGGAATAGTAAAGGTTTGCCTTGTTTGGTCGATCTTATTTTTGAAGTAGGTGGCAAAGTCCTCGGCAGAGATGAGGGGAGTTGGAGGTGGCAGTGGTGGGCAGAGGAGAGAGTTGAATGTGCTGAACAGTTGTTTTGGTTGTAGGATAATGAAGATACAAGGTTTGCAAAATAGGTCTGTTTAGCAGAGGTGAGGGCTATTTTGAAGGCAAGTGTAGCTTGTTTGAAAGAAGTGAAGTCGTCTGGCAGGCGTGTTTTTTTCCAATGCCGCTCCGCGACCCTGGATGATTGTCGAAGTTTTTTGGTGAGATTGTTGTGCCAGGGTTGCCTATTGATTCGTCGCACTTTGCCGTGCGTGAGAGGGACGACTGAGTCTATGGCAGATGTGAGGGTGGTGTTATAGAAAGTGGTGGCGCTGCCTGTGTCGTGGAGTGAAGATATGGAGGACAGAGGTAGGAGAGAGTCTGAGAGTCTGTGAATGTCTAGGTGTGGGAGGTTTCTGCGAGGATGTGCCAGTGGCTGGACATAGGGGGCAGGTGAAGAGGACAGGGATGAGAAGGTGAGTAGGTGGTGGTCTGATAGGGGAAGGGGAGAGATTGTGAGATTAGATAGGGAACAGAGGCGAGTGAAGATGAGGTCTAATGTATGTCCGTCTGTGTGGGTGGCTGTGGAGGACCACTGAGTAAGTCCAAAGGATGAAGTAAGTGACAGGAGCTTGGAGGCTGCTGGCTGGCGGGTGTCAATAGGGATGTTAAAGTCACCCATGATAATGGTGGGGATGTCAGCAGAGAGAAAGTGAAGAAGCCAGCTGGAGAATTGGTCAATGAAGGCAGTGGCTGAGCCCGGTGGTCGGTATATGACGGCCATTTGGAGATTAGAGGGAGAGTAGATACGGACCGAGTGGACCTCAAAGGAAGGGAGGATGGGGTTTGGATACGGTTGAAGGAGCAGTTATTAGAAAGAAGGAAAACCACGCCTCCACCATGTCTGTTGCCAGAGCGAGGAGTGTGGGTGAAGTGGAGGCCGCCGTAACTCAGTGCAGCAGGGGAGGCCGTGTCAGCGGGCGTCAGCCAGGTCTCAGTGAGGGCCAGGAAGGAGAGGTTGCGGGACGTAAAGAGATACAGTACAGTACAGTGAACACCGTGAACGCAGCCAGCCAGCACAGTGAACACCGTGAAAGCAGTCATCCAGCGCAGTGAAAATTAATGCAGATAACCAAAACAGTGAAAGATGTCAGCCAACTCAAAAAGTGGACATAGTGAAAGCAGTCAGCCAGCACAAAAAGTGAAAGCAGTCAGCCAACAAACGTGAACACAGTGCACATAGTCAGCCAGCACAAAAAGTGAATTAAAAAACAGCACTTTTGTGTGGTTCCATTTTTGAATCAGAGCAGATGCAGCCAGTACTTAGCATAGGGAGCAGTCCATCTTGGACTCTGAGGTATGGCACACTACCCTATTACAGAGGGACAGCTCTCTTAGCTCCACTACTACTGAGACACCACTTTTATCCCCACTACCCAGGGACAGTGCTCTTAGCTCTACTACCCAGGAATAGCTCTTAACCCTACTACCCAGGGACTACTACCCAGGGACAGCTGTCTTATAGCCCTACTGCCCAGGGACGGCTCTCTTATAGCCTTGGCTTGTTTGTGCATTTCAGTCCATGCTTGAACCATCTTGCACGGATGTCTGCATGAGCCCTTACAATTAGTGGACCTTGATGTCAATCATAATGCTAATGTGGCCCTCGGTGAAAATTAATTCAACATCCCTAAGGAAAATATATTGTCCTACATGTCCCTGCAAAATAAAAGTAAAGGAAGTGCAAGCCAACAAAACATACTCTATTGGTATAACCCTTTTATAATAATGCTCACATTGGAACCATAGAGCACCACAGTGAGTGCCTTTAGGTCGGAAAAAGCATCTACTCTAAAAGTGATTATAAAAAAAATGTTCCCGATGACAATTTATGTAGTCTGATATTAACCGCAAGATATTACACGTTTTGTTCCAACTCACTGCCACTAATTGGAAGAGAAATGCTAATTGCTCTTAGAATGTTCCATTCTTACAAGGAATTTTGTCGCTGTGTTGGCATTGGCAGTGCCCCATTCCCTTGCACATCTTGGCAATGTATTGTACGCAGTTACATGAGTTGTTGGACTAAACATTTTACTACAGTAACTCTGTAACCAAATCCACTCATATACTGAACCACAAATTATTTGTCTGAATATATAAGTAGAACTCTTTTTTTGAGGTTAGTTGTAGAACACAGAACAAAACCTACCTGTCGAGAACGTGAGTGCTTTTCTTGAAAGTGTCGAGAAGCATAGGTGGACATTATACCGCTATCACATTTATGTGTAGTAGAGAGTTCCTCACTTGTGCATTTTGATTTCGGCTCATCAGCAAGGAAAGGTAATGGAGACAGACGTTTCTCTGGCTTTGATAGAGACATCTCAAAGCTGCAAAAAATGATCAACATAATGTAGATACTGTACTATGATACATACGACAATCGATGGTAGCAGGCTGACTTTCTAACTTAACATTAACCTATTATTGTACCTTTAAATATAACCCAGATTCAAAACAGTATTTTCGGCGCAAAGTATATCTTTTGGAAAGATTTCTCAGAAAACTCCATTTCCTCCATTTAAGCAATAACATTAAAATCAACTGCCTAATGTTGTGCAGGTCCTCCTTCTGTCAGTTTTGATCCTTTGATGTATGGACCTCAGGAGACCCTGAATGTATCTTGTTGGATTTTGCATTTTGGTATAGATTGCAGATTCTTTAATTCTTGTAATTTACAAGCTGGTGTATCCATGCATCATGCCTACAGCAAATTGTACAGATGCTTAATATGTTTTTTGTCATGTTCCCTAAATCATGTGACTTGCCTTTTTTCCATGGTACAGTTTCTTCCAGAAGTGAATGAAGCAATCAGTCCACCACATTATTGAATAGTAAACATGACTCATGAGTTCAGGTCCCCTTCTTCCACCTTTTGTTCGGTATTAACCACTGCCTACTGGTAAAACCCCGCAGCACCTGCTGATTAGAGATTTTCTGACAAAGGTACAATTTGGCCTTGTCAAAATTACTCAGTAGTTATGTATAACTTATAAAGCCCAGGATAAGATTCTCATAGACTTTCCTTTATTGTCCAGTCACGTTCAGTTCTCTTATCTCTTGAGTATTAGCTCAGGCTCATAAGTGACATGGCATTTATTTCATGGGTGATCTGTCTACAGGTATATTTTCACTAATTTGGATTTAGCTGAATTCTTGATTAACAAAAGTGTTCTGCTCTTTCCTTCGTTGTGATTTATTCCCCCATCCTGTGTAGTAACTAACTATGCTTCTTATACCATACATTAAAAACAGAGAAAACAAGATTTATGCATATGTGGAATACAATTTCCAAGACTGCTGTATGTGAAAGGTCAGAGATAGAGTTGAGCGACTTTGGTCGGATCGGGTTTCGGACCACCCGACTGAAACAAAATTTGTTTCGGACGAAACTGGTCCGACTAGGGCAAAAAAAGTCGGAGTTTCGTCCGAAACCCAACCCCAATGCGAGTCAATGGGGAATGAAAGTCGGCATTGAGTGGATGAATGTCCCAGGGCTATGTATAATTTTTTTTACCCAAATCCTTGGTGAGGACAAAAGCTGTCCACTCCCTGCTACCATTGACAGCATGATGGCTGTCAGGACTGGAACTATCTTCAGGGGCCCAACACATAAAGTCCTGACACTAGCCAGCATCAGTTCCTGAAGTGAAGAGAATCTAAGAGCATAGCCTTTTTGGGAGGTCTCAGGTAAGAGAACTAGATGAGTATCCCTGCTCCAGTTAGTCATCTGTACATCGCTACAGGGAGGAGGGTAATTCCATACCTGTTGAGTTCCAGGCTCTCGCTGTTTGTCGTATGATTACTTCCAGTAGGGAACTGTAGACTATCTTCCTTTTCCACTGGGTTTTTCTTCAGCTCTTGAGATCGTTCACTTTCACACTACACAAAATAAAAATTTTTTTAATGGGTTAAGGCACCCGCATGTTACACACAGTACATTAAACAACCCACCTAGAGAATCACAGTAAATATGTGCCAATACTCACAAGTTCTACAAACAACGCATATAAGGTTTTCTTTCACCGAGCACATAGGAAGCTATTCATCTGTTTGACGTGAAGCTATGCCAACTGGCTATTTGTAGTGGGTGCATGTAGTGCCTGCTAGTTGCACATATTGAGGGCACATAAAGGTTTACATTAGAATAAAAGGAATGTGGTATTTGAATGCATAAAATTAGTACATATTTTTAAATAAAAAAAGTATTAAAATGGTGATCTCAAGTTTGAAAGTTATCCCCATCCACAGACTAGGGGATAACTTTCCAATGACTGGGGCTCCAACTGCCGTGGTCTCCAGCAATCATGATCATTCATGTTCATACCAGAATTATAAAGCCATTCTGATATGTTTTTTTTTTTAGTAAGTCCACTCATCAAGTGTAAGAGATCTTTTGAATAATGTATGCACTTTAGGCCTTCCTTTAGCACACAGCATTTCTTTTTATTATTTTTTCATTGTTGCATTCCAGGCACCACAACATTTTTACTTTTTGTCGCTTTAACAGCATGCCTGCTTGTCTTTTTGGCAGGAAAATTTGTATTTGTCAATGGCACCATTATGGGGTAAATAAATCCTCTTACTAATCTTTTATTAACTCTTTATGTGGAGAAATTGAAAAAAAAGTGATTCTGCTGTTGCTTTCCCGTGTATGGAAGAGAACCTTCAAACTTGAGAACATCCCTTTAAAAGTTACCGCACAGCGGAGCCAAATGGTTTTGTAAATGTATAGTACTGTGTCTTATGCTGTGCTTTTCTTTTTTAAAAATCTGACCCAAGGCAGAAACAAACTGAACATATACCCTGCTGTAAATAAATAAGTAAAAGCAATAGTGCATATAAATAACATCGGGGACATAGTAAACATATTTTATGATAAAAAAAGCATAAAGCCATGCCACCAGTGTCAAGATGTACCACAATCGGGATGGTCCTAACCTCTAATATAAAAACCTTATAAAGGCGTCAATGTGAATAAGGGCAGAGCAGGACTGGTCCGGGATGGACACTCAGCAAATAAGAAGCTATATAAATGTAATGTCCAGCTCAAAGAATGGGCGGCCACACCCTTACCTTAGTGCAGAAATCTGTAACTTACTCGTGAAAATGTTTCTGCTTTGTCTGTTTTGTAGCCAGTGTGAACATGCTTCTATTTTGCATGCTTACCAATTTATAGTCCAGTTTATTTTTTCAGTTAAGTTTTAGAAATATCTTTAACCCCAAGGATACTATTGAAGCATGCCAAAAGTGAAAAAAAATGTTTTTAAAAATATAAAAGTTCAAATCACCCCCCCTTTTGCCCAATTCAATTTAAAACAATAAAAAAAATCAAACATACACATATTTGGTATCGCCGAGTTCAGAATAGCCCGATCTATCAAAAAAAAAAAGGATTAACCTGATCGCTAAACGGCCATAATTACTTTTTTGGTCGCCACAACATTGCATTAACCCCTTAACCCCCAAGGGTGGTTTGCACGTTAATGACTGGGACAATTTTTACAATTCTGACCACTGTCTCTTTATGAGGTTATAACTCTGGAACGCTTCAACGGATCTTCTTGATTCTGAGATTGTTTTCTCATGACATATTGTACTTCATGAAAGTAGTAAAATTTCTTCGATGTAACTTGCGTTTATTTTTGAAGAAAAAGCAAATATGTTGAAAATTTTCAAACTTTTGCAATTTTCAAACTTTGAATTTTTAAAACAGAGAAATATGTCACACAAAATAGTTAATAAATAACATTTCCCACATGTCTACTATACATCAGCACAATTTTGGAACCAAATTTTTTTTTTTGTTAGGAAGTTATAAGGGTTAAAAGTTGACCAGCGATTTCTCATTTTTACAACAAAATTTACAAAGCCATTTTTTTTAGGGACCACCTCACATTTGAAGTCACTTTGAGGGGTCTATATGGCAGAAAATACCCAAAAGTGACACCATTCTTAAAACTGCACCCCTCAATGTACTCAAAACCACATTCAAGAAGTTTATTAACCCTTCAGGTGCTTCACAGGAGCTGAAGCAACGTGGACGGAAAAAATGAACATTTAACTTTTTAGTCACAAAAATGATCTTTTACAAACATTTTTTTATTTTCACAAGGGTAAAAGGAGAAAATGGACATATAAAGTTGTTGCACAATTTCTCCTGAGTACGCCAATACCCCATATGTGGGGGAAAACCACTGTTTGGGCGCACGGCAGAGCTTGTAAGGGAAGGAGCGCCGTTTGACTTTTTCAAAACAAAATTGTCTGGAATTCAGATTGGATGCCATGTCGCGTTTGGAGAGCCCCTGATGCGCCTAAACAGTGGAAAACCCCACAAGTGACACCATTTTGGAAACTAAACCCCCTATGGAACTTATCTAGATCTGTTGTGAGCACTTTGAACCCCCAAGTGTTTCACAAAAGTTTATAATGCCTGTGTCATAAAAAAATTTTTTTCCACAAAAATGATTTTTTAGTCCCCAATTTTTGATTTTTCCCAAGGAAACTGGGCCTCAAAAGTTGTTGTCCAATTTGTCCTGAGTATGCTGATACCCCATATGTGGGGGGGGGGGACTGTTTGGGCGCACGGCAGGGTTTGGAAAGGAAGTAATAACGTTTTGGAATGTAGACGTTGATGGGTGTCATGCTCCGTTTGCAGTACCCCAGATGTGCCTAAACAGTGGTAACCCCCCATTTTGGAAACTGGACCCCATAAGGAACTTATTTAGATCTGTGGTGAGCACTTTGAACCCCCAAGTGCTTCACACAAGTTTATAATGCCTGGGCATGAAAATAAAAAATCCTATTTTTTTCCCATAAAAATTATCTTTAAGTCACCAATTTTTATTTTCCCAAGGGTAACAGGAGAAATTGGACAACAAAACTTGTTGTCCAATTTGTCCTGAGTACGCTGATACTCCATATGTGGGGGGAATCACTATTTGGGTGCACGGCAGAGCTCAGAATGGAAGGAGTGCCATTTGACTTTTTCCAACCAAAATTGGCTGGAATTGAGATTGGACGCCATGTTGCATTTAGAGAGCCCCTGATGTGCCTAAATAGTGGAAACCCCCCACAAGTGACCCCATTTTGGAAACTAGACCGACTAAGGATCCAGATCTTTGGTGAGCAATTTGAACCCCCAAGTGCTTCACACAAGTTTATAACGTAGAGCCATAAAATTAAAAAATTATATTTTTTCCACAAAAATGATCTTTTCACCCCAAATTTTATTTTCCCAAGAGTAACAAGAAGCCCAAAAGTTATTGTGCAATTTTTCCTGAGTACGCTGATACCCCATATGTTGGGGTAAATCACTGTTTGGGTGCACGGCAGAGCTCGGAAGGGAAGGAGCGCCGTTTGACTTTTTCAAAGCAGAATTGGCTGGACGCCATGTCGTGTTTGGAGAGCCCTTGATGTGCCTAAACAGTGGAAACCCCCCACAAATGACACCATTTTGGAAACTAGACCCCTCGAGGAACTTATCTAGATGTGTGGTGACAATTTTGAACCCCCAGGTGCAGGGCCGGCTCCAGGTTTTTATGGGCCCCGGGCGAAAGAGTCTCAGTGAGCCCCCTTAACACAGACCACGATTCATGATGCACAGATACTGCAGAGAAATATGGGTATAGCACAATACCAAACACTTCTCTTCTTCCATTACATGACTGATACCTATTGTAAATTGTACAATAGCTCAAAAAACCGCCAAATCCTCACAGCGCACAGTACAGACTGGACAGTACAGTCCTCAATACAATATTATGGGCACCACATAGTCTCCCCCTCATCACCCATATAATACCCCATGCAGGATGTCACCCCACCATCCCCCATATAATGCTCCATACAGAATACTGGACCCAATATAATGCTCCATACAGAATACTGGACCACATATAATGCTCCACACAAAATATGGAGCTCTCCTCTACACTGTGCTGCACTCTGCACTGTTACAGCTCAGGAAAGGGCGCTGTGGAAAGACTCCCCATTATCATCATCATTGCCTGCCCATCATCATCATCATTGCCTCCCTATCATCAACATCATTGCCTCCCCATTAATATCATCATCATCATTGCCTTCCCATTATCATTGCCTCCCCGTCATCATCATTATCATTGCCTCCCCATTAATATCATCATCATTGCCTTCCCATTATCATTGCCTCCCCATCATCATCATTATCGTTGCCTCCCCATTAATATCATCATCATCATTGCCTTCCGATTATCATTGCCTCCCCATCATCATCATCATCATTGCCTCCCCATAAATATCATCTGTGAGACAGTGAGAGTATGTGTGTTGAATGGGGTGTACATTTCACCTAGATACTTTGCTGACTGGTATAAGGGAAATGTATGGCTTTGTAAACCTAGTGGTAGAGAAAGGTCACTACACCTTACATTCAGTACACACTTGCAGCTCAGGCCTGAAACCACTCAGCTGTTAATTAGGAGACCAGAAGTAGGTGTCTGCGAACACAGACAGAGAGCTCGCTTAGTCAGGACAAGGAGTCCAGGCACAAGAAGGAGTCTCCAGGAGTATGAGCTGTCTCAGTCTGGGTGCTCGATGTACCCCGGACACAGGAGTAGTCTCTGTGAGAATCCATGCGGATAGCTGCTGAATAGGAGGGGAGCTCTCTCAAGTCTGGACGTTGGATGTGCCTTCAGACACAAAGAGGAGACTCTGTGAAACTCCATGCTGGTAAATGCTGAACATATGTGTTGTTTTGGGGACAGGCTGTTAGAGTCTGGTCCCGGATAGAGAGGGAAATCTATCTAAGTGTAGTAAGTGGCTGGACAAGCCCAGGGCTTATGTTTATGATTTGGTTTGCTTATGTTCTGTTTGCTGTGGACTTTAATAAAACTGGTTGCGGCCAGTTTTTACCAGAACTGTTGTCTGTGAATGAACTGTTTCCGTGCCACTCCGGACGGCGATCCCAGAGCTATATCCCCTGAAAAGCTTACACATCATAATCATTGCCTTCCCATTATCATTGCCTCCCCATCATCATTGCCTCCTCACCACCATCACTGCCTCCCCCCACCACCATCACACATACAGCACCGCAGGCAGCACTCTCTCACATACACACACGCAGCAGGCACACACACACACACACACACACCTCTCACCTGTCCGGCGTCCGCGCTCTTTCTGCCACAGCCGGCCGCTGAATGATGATGTCATTCAGCGGCGCTGCTGTGAGAGAGGAAGCGCAGGCGCCCCCTGGAGCTCGGAGCTGCGGCAGCGGAGGCACTGGGAGAGGCGAGTACTGCGCCGGCTGCTGCCGGGGCCCTGAGCAAGCGGGGGGCCCAGTGATGACGCTGACACCGCTAACGGGCGCCGGGGTGCCTGACGGTGAGTGGGCCCCCCCGCCTGCTCAGGGCCCCGGCACTTGCCCGGGTGTGCCGGGTGCTGATGCCGACCCTGCCCAGGTGTTTCACTAAAGTTCCTAACGCCCGAGCATGAAAATAAAAAAATCATATTTTTCCCACAAACATGATCTTTTAGTCCCCAACTTTTTATTTTCCCAAGGGTAACAGGAGAAATTGGACCCCAAAAGTTTTTTTCCAATTTATCCTGAGTACGCTGATACCCTATATGTGGAGAAAACTACTGTATGGGCACACGTTGGGGCTTGGAAGGGAAGTAGTGACGTTTTGGATTGCAAACTTTGATGGAATGCAGGCATCTTGTCGCATTTGGAGAGCCCCTCATGTGCCTAAACAGTGGAAACCCCCCACAAGTGACCCCATTTTGGAAAATAGACCCCCAAGGAACTTATCTAGCTGTGTGGTGAGCGCTATGAACCCCCAAGTGCTTCACAGAAGTTTATAACGTACAGCCGTAAAAACAAAAAAATCATTTTTGTCTACAAAAATGATTTTTTCACACCCAATATTTTATTTTCACAGGGGTAAGAGATGAAATTGGACCCCAAAAGTTGTTGCCCAATTTGTCCTGAGTACACTGATACCCCATATGTGGGAGAAAACTACTGCATGGGCACACGTCGGGGCTCGGAAGGGAAGTACCGTATTTTTCGGACTATAAGACGCACCGGACTATAAGACGCACCCAGGTTTTAGAGGTGGAAAATAGGGAAAAATATATTTGAAGCAAAAAATGTGGTAAAATATTTAATAACATACTATTATATGTGGTGTTATTATATATAATAGTATGTTATTATGTTGGAAGCTACGGGTAGGAGATGGTGCTGCGGGACCAGTGTGGTGTCTGTAAACTACTATATGAAGACGCTGGAGGGTGAGTATAAGGCCGGGGTCACACATGCGAGAAACTCGCACGATTTCGTGTGAGTCTCTCGCATGAACACCCGGCACTGCCGCTGGCACTCAGACTGGAGCGTGCGGCTGCATAGAAATACATGCTGCATAGAAATAGAGACAGATGATAGAGACAGAGTTGATAGAGATAGATGATAGAGATAGATGATAGAGACAGAGATGATAGAGACAGAGATGATAGAGACAAAGATGATAGAGATAAGAGACAGATGATAGAGACAGAGATGATAGAGATGATAGAGACAGAGATGATAGAGACAGAGATGATAGAGACAGAGATGATAGAGACAGAGATGATAGAGACCGAGATGATAGAGACAGATGATAGAGATGATAGAGACAGAGATGATAGAGACAGAGATGATAGAGACAGAGATGATAGAGATGATAGAGACAGAGATGATAGAGACAGAGATGATAGAGATGATAGAGACAGAGATGATAGAGACAGAGATGATAGAGATAATAGAGACAGATGATAGAGACAGAGATGATAGAGACAGATGATAGAGACAGAGATGATAGAGACAGAGATGATAGAGACAGATGATAGAGACAGATGATAGAGACAGAGATGATAGAGACAGAGATGATAGAGACAGATGATAGAGACAGATGATAGAGACAGATGATAGAGACAGAGATGATAGAGACAGATGACAGAGATGATAGAGACAGATGATAGAGACAGAGATGTAGAGACAGATGCTAGAGACAGAGATGCTAGAGACAGATGATAGAGACAGATGATAGAGACAGATGATAGAGACAGAGATGATAGAGACAGAGATGATAGAGACAGAGTTGATAGAGACAGAAGTTGATAGAAATGTGACACGTATGCGTTTCATGTGCGCATGGTGAGCTGCACAAAAAAACGCAAGTGTGAAAGTAGCCTAACCTTTTAATTAATTCTCTGTTGTACAGTGTGTCTGAAGGACCTGTGATGACATCATGAAGAGGCAGGGCTTTTGGTCATGTGATGCTCCAGCCCGCCCTCTTCATGACCTCATCACAGGTCCTTCACAGGAGCATTCAGCCTCCCATCAGCACATCCCTAGGCTGTCAGGTATGCCAGCTGCTCCTGCTGCCTCCTTCTCCTTCAGACACCGATCTGCCCAGCTGCTGCAGGAATCAGGCGCTGGGGAAACTGTGTGGCTCTGTGATCTGCTGTTCCCTGCTCACTGCTCAGCTGATAGGTGGGCGGGAAGCGGCTGATTAATATTCACTGCACTTAAGTAGGACCAGGGTTTCCCCAGCGCTTGTTCCTGCAGCAGAGGATATTCTTCCTCCTCTGATCCCACTCACCGCTGCCCCCTGCCCAACTCCCCACATGTTACATTCCAACCATAAGACGCACCCACACTTTCCTCCCAAATTTGGAGGAAAAAAAGTGCGTCTTATGGTCCAAAAAATACGGTAGTAACGTTTTGGATTGCAGACTTTGATTGAATGGTCTGCGGGTGTCATGTCGCGTTTGGAGAGCCCCTGATGTGCCTAAGCATTGGAAATTCCCCACAAATGACCCCATTTTGGAAACTAGACCACCCAAAGAACTTATCTAGATGTGTGGGGAGAACTTTGAACCCCCAAGTGCTTCACAGAAGTTTATAATGTAGAGCCATAAAAATAAAAAATCATAATTGTTTTCCACAAAAATGATATTTTCGCTCCCAATTTTTTATATTCCAAAGGTAACAGAAGAAATTACACCCCAAGAGTTATTATGCAATTTGTCCTGAGTACGCTGATACCCCATATGTGGGGGTAAACTACTGTTTGGGCGGATGGCAGAGCTCAGAAGGGAAGGAGCACGTTTGACTTTTTCAACGCAGAATTGGCTGGAATTGAGATCAGACGCCATGTCACGTTTGGAGAGCCCCTGATGCGCCTAAACAGTGGAAACCCTCCAATTCGAACTCCAACCCTAACCCCAACACACCCCTAACCCTAATCCCAACCCTAATCATAACCTTAACCACAAATCTAACCCTAACACACCCCTAACCATAATCTCAACCCTAACCCTAATTCTAATTTTAGCCCCAACCCTAACCCTAACTTTAGCCCCAACCCTAACCCTAACGGTAAAATGGAAATAAATACATTTTTTAATTTTATTATTTTTCCCTAACTATGGGGTGATAAAGGGGGGTTTGATTTACTATTTATAGTGGGTTTTTATGTTTTTGCATCACATTTTGAGAGCTATAATTTTTGCATATTTTGGCCCACAGAGTCATGTGAGGTCTTATTTTTTGCGGGACGAGTTGACGTTTTTATTGGTACCATCAGTGCCGGCTCCAGGTTTTTATGGGCCCCGGGCGAAAGAGTCTCAGTGGGCCCCCTTCACACAGACCACGATTCATGATGCACAGATACTGCAGAGAAATATAGGTATAGCACAAGGCCAAACACTTCTCTTCTTCCATTACATGACTGATACCTATTGTAAATTGTACAATAGCTCAAAAACTGCCAAATCCTCACAGCGCACAGTACAGACTGGACAGTACAGTCCTCAATACAATATTATGGGCACCACATAGTCTCCCCCTCATCACCCATATAATACCCCATGCAGGATGTCACCCCGCCATCCCCCATATAATGCTCCATACAGAATACTGGACCCAATATAATGCTCCATACAGAATACTGGACCACATATAATGCTCCATACAAAATATGGAGCTCTCCTCTACACTGTGCTGCGTTCTCCACTGTTATGGCTCAGGAAAGGGCGCTGTGGAAAGACTCTCCATTATCATCATCATTGCTGCCCATTATCATCATCATTTCCTCCCCATCATCATCATTGCCTGCCCATCATCATCAACATTGCCTCCCTATCATCATTATTATCATTGCCTCCCCATCATCATAATCATTGCCTCCCCATCATCATCATCATTGCCTCCCCATCATCATCATCATTGCCTCCCCATTAATATCATCATCATCATTGCCTTCCCATTATCATTGCCTCCACATCATCATCATCATCATTGCCTCCCCATTAATATCATCATCATCATTGCCTTCCCATTATCATTGCCTCCCCATCATCATCATCATCATCATCATTGCCTCCCCATCATCATTGCCTCCTCACCACCATCACTGCCTCTCCTCACCACCATCACTGCCTCCCCCACCACCATCACACATACAGCACCGCAGGCAGCACTCTCTCACATACACACATGCAGGCACTCTCTCACATACACACACGCAGGCACACACACACACACCTCTCAACTGTCCGGCGTCCGCGCCCTCTCTGCCACAGCCGGCCCTGAATGATGACGTCATTCAGTGGCGCTGCTGTGAGAGAGGAAGCGCCGGCGCAGGCGCCCCCTGGAGCCTGGAGCTGCGGCAGCGGAGGCACGGGGAGAGGTAAGTATTGCACCGGCTGATGCCGGGGCCCTGAGCAAGCGGGGGGGCCCAGTGGCAGCGCTGGCACTGCTAACGGGCGCCGGGGTGCCCGATGGTGAGTGGGCCCCCCCCGCCTACTCAGGGCCCCGGCACTTACCCGGGTATGCCGGGTGCTGACGCTGGCCCTGGGTACCATGTTTGGGCACGTGACATTTTTGATCGCTTTTTATTACGATTTTTGGGAGGTTAGAATGAACAAAAATCAGCAATTCATGAATTTCTTTTGGGGGGGGCGTTTATAAAATAAAATTCCGCGTGTGGTAAAATTGATAAAGTAATTTTATTCTTCGGGTTAGTACGATTACAGTGATACCTAATTTATATCATTTTTTTATGTTTTGGTGCTTTTATACAATAAAAACGATTATATATAAAAAATAATTATTTTTGCATCGCTTTATTCTGCGAGATATTACTTTTTTTATTTTTTCGCTGATGATGCTGTATGTCGTCTCGTTTTTTGCGGGACAAGATGATGTTTTCAGTGGTACCATGTTTATTTATATCCGTCTTTTTGATCGCATGTTATTCCACTTTTTGTTAGGCGTTCTGATGATAAACCATTGTTTTTGGCTTTGTTTTTTTTTTTAAGGGGTTCACTAAAGGGGTTAACTAGTGGAACAGTTTTATAGGGCGGGTCGGATACTAAATATGTATACTTTTATTGTTTGTTTTTTTATTTACATGAAGAAATAATTTATTGGGGAAATTTTTTTTTTCTTTATTTGGGAATTTTTTTTTACACATGTGATTTTTATTTTTTTTACTTTTTTTGTCCCAGGGTGAGACATCACTGTATAAGGTCAGATCGCCAATCTGACAGTGTTCACAGTCACTCTGTCAGATCGGCGATGTGACAGGCAGTGCTGCATGCTTTCTCAGCGCCATGGTCATACGGGCCCAGGTACCATGTACGGGATAGTACGTCCGATGGCAGAAAGGGGTTAAATGTGATGGGTATAAGTCTAAAGCCCAGAGTACAATGACCCCTGTACATATACTTTGTGTGATCAGAAAGATGATATAAAACAGTTACAGTTGTGCTCAAAGGTTTACATGCATTTTTAGAGTGTGTCCACAGCGGAAATGCACTAAAAACATATGTTCGTTTTTCTGCATTTAATGCACTTCTATGGGAAAAATCTGCACATACAGTTGTGTTCAAAAGTTTACATACCCTGGCAGAATTTTTGCTTTCTTAGCCTTTTTTCATAGACTAATGATAACCTTTTTCTCCACTCATGGCTAGTGGTTGTGTGAAGCCATTATTGTCAAACTGCTATGTTTTCTCTTTTTAAATCATAATGACAACCCAAAACATCCAAATGACCTTGATCAAAAGTTCAAATACCGTGGTGATTTTGGCCTGATAACATGCACAGAAGTTAACACAAATGGGTTTGAATGGCTACTAAAGATAACATCCTCACCTGTGACCTGTTTGCTTGTAATCAGTGTGTGTTCAAAAAAGCTTAATGAGTTTCTGGGATCCAGACAGACTCTTGCAGCTGTCATCCAGCCACTGATGTTTCTGGATTGTGAGTCATGGGGAAAGCAAAAGAATTGTCAATGGATCTACAGTTTAAGGTAGTTGAACTGTATAAAACAGGAAAGGGATACAAAAAGATGTCCAAGGAATTGATAATGCCAGTCAGCAGCGTTCAAATATGATTAACAAATGGAAAATCAGGGGCTCTGTAGAAACAAAACCACGGTCAGGTAGACCAACAAAAATTTTGTCCACAACTGCCAGGAAAAATTTTCAGGTTGCAAGGAAAAACCCACAAATAACATCAGCTGAAATACTGGACTCTCTGAAAACTAGCATTGTCGCTGTTTCAAGATGCGCAATCAGAAGGCACTTGAAGGAAAATAGGCTACATGGTCGACTTGCCAGAAGAAAGCCATTACTGCGCAAATGCCACAAAGTATCTCGCCTGCAATATGCAAAACAGCACAGACAAGCCTCAAAACTTCTGGAACAAGGTAATTTGGAGTGATGAGACCAAAATTGATATTTTTGGCTACAACCATAAACGTTACATTTGGAAAGAGGTCAACAAGGCCTATAATTAAAGGAACACCATTCCTACTGTAAAGCACGGAGGTGGATCGCTGATGATTTGGGGCTGTGTGAGCTACAAAGGCACATGAAACTTTATCAAAGTTGAAGGAAAGATTAATGCAGCACTCTATCAGCAAATACAGGAGGCAAATGTAACATCAGCCCCGAAGCTGCGCATGGGACGGACTTGGACGTTCCAACATAACGATCCAAAACACAAGGCCAAGTCGACCTGTCATTGGCTACAGTAGAACAAAGTGAAGGTTCTGGAGTGGCCATCTCAGTTTCCTGACCTCAATATCATTGAGCCACTCTGGTGAGATCTCAAGCGTGCAGTTCATGCTAGATAGCCCAGGAATTTACAGGAACTGGAGGCTTTTTGCCAAGGAGAGTGGGCAGCTTTAACATCTGAGAAAATAAAGAACCTCATCCACAACTACTACAAAAGACTTCAAGCTGTCATTGATGTTAGAGAGTATTACACAGTTACACGGTATTAAGAAATGGGGTATGTAAACTTTTGATCAGGGTCATTAGGATGTTTTGGGTTGCCATTATGATTTAAAAGGAGAAAACACAGTAGTTTGACAATAAATGGCTTCACCCAACCACTAACCGTGAGTGGAGAAAAAGGTTTGGTGTCATCATTCATATTTTCTAAATAAAGGTCAAGAAAGCAAAAATTCTCCCGGGGTACAGTATGTAAACTTTTGAGCACAACTGTATATCCTAGAACTTTCTGAACAGCCAGCTACA
The DNA here is from genome assembly GCA_033576555.1 of Oophaga sylvatica. Taxonomy (NCBI): domain Eukaryota; kingdom Metazoa; phylum Chordata; class Amphibia; order Anura; family Dendrobatidae; genus Oophaga; species Oophaga sylvatica. Next base: position 323,359,370 of record JARQOD010000002.1, read on the forward strand.
AAGAAGAATGTCACATTACTGTAGCAAAAAGGCTGTCAGAGGATGTTCAGAAGTAGCGTTTTTAGCACATGAGGTGTGTAATAAACGCAACGTTTTACGGTACCTGCATAATCAATGAATTTTGTGAAATTTCATGTATATGCTGCATTTTTTGTCCATGCGCAATTTGAGCCCTTCTACATTTTTGCTAAGATGCAGAATATTACGTCTTTGCTGCGCTTTTCACTCTTTAAAGTGAATAAATGAAAAACATAAGTAAAAGTGCTGCAAAACACATGGAATGGCAAAAACGTAGGTATTGTACGCAGCATTTTACCTGCCACCACCCTGGTTTTTTATACAAAAGTAAACACTGCACTACTTACTTGTGTAGCAGTCAGTGACTGGGGACATTTTAGCTCTAAATTTCCATTAGGAATGTTACCTTACCTTCTAACTTTAAATTAATATTTACTACATATTGCAATCCTGATACTTGTTAATTTAGGAGCTACATTATGACTATTTTTACTTTATAAAGCTATTGTTGCCGTATGAAGGGCCCCCCTACTGGACACTTTCTGTTCTTTTATATTTTTGTCTTGTATTTTTTTAATAAATTCTTGTGCTTTTAACTTATGGTTCTCATCACTGGACCACGGGTTTTGCAGGTCTGCTAGTGGTAGTATCTTACATTGGTGGCCTAACACCTTACATTGTATACGCTTGTATGGTAGAAGCAAAGCTGAACTTTGGGATCCTAAAAAATGCAGCAATGCAAAAAAAGCATCAAAACCTGCTTTTTTTTTTTACCACCAAGAGATCAGGTTTTGGTTGCCGAAAAATAACAGCAAAGAAGCAATGTGTGACAGTGAACAGTGCTTTATAAGAGATCACCAAATGGATAGTAACATTACAATATTTTATTGATTTTTAATATAAAAAATAACTACGGTAAAAATATATTGACATCAGAGGAAACAGGGAGAAAAAATATATGCAATGATATCAGTAAAAAGTAATCACAGTTAAACTGAATAACATGGTGGATTGCACAATACTCTTTGCATGATTGTACTCGTGCACATATAAGATGGAAAACATGCCATGCATGATTATCAAAAGGAGTTCATAAGACACATGATATGGTAATATGCATATGTAAATAAAGTGCAAGTAAATGTATAGAAAACTACAATGCTTCTTTGGTAAGAAACCAGGAACCCATTGGTATCTGCCCTATATCAATAAAATAGCAATCAATGTCCCTCCATGCAGGGCCGGCGTCAGCACCCGGCATACCCGGGCAAGTGCGGGGCCCTGAGTAGGCGGGGGGCCCACTCGCCGTCGGGCACCCCGGCGCCCGTTAGCGGTGCCAGCGCCGCCACTGGGCCCCCCCGCTTGCTCAGGGCCCCGGCAGCAGCCGGCGCAATACTTACCTCTCCCCGTGCCTCCGCTGCTGCAGCTCCGGGCTCCAGGGGGCGCCTGTGCCGGCGCTTCCTCTCTCACAGCAGCGCCGCTGAATGACGTCATTATTCAGCGGCCGGCTGTGGCAGAGAGGGCGCGGACGCCGGACAGGTGAGAGGTGTGTGTGTGCCTGCGTGTGTGTATGTGAGAGAGTGCCTGCGTGTGTGTATGTGAGAGAGTGCTGCCTGCGGTGCTGTATGTGTGATGGTGGTGGGGGGAGGCAGTGATGGTGGTGAGGAGAGGCAGTGATGGTGGTGAGGAGGCAATGATGATGGGGAGGCAATGATGATGGGGAGGCGATGATGATGATGATGGGGAGGCAATGATAATGGGAAGGCAATGATGATGATGATATTAATGGGGAGGCAATGATGGTGATGATGATGGGGAGGCAATGATAATGGGAAGGCAATGATGATGATGATATTAATGGGGTGGCAATAATGATGATGATGGGGAGGCAATGATGATGATGATGGGGAGACAATGATGATGGGGAGGCAATGATGTTGATGATAGGGAGGCAATGATGATGATGATGGGCAGGCAATGATGATGATGGGGAGGCAATGATGATGATAATGGGCAGGCAATGATGATGATAATGGGGAGTCTTTCCACAGCGCCCTTTCCTGAGCCGTAACAGTGCAGAACGCAGCACAGTGTAGAGGAGAGCTCCATATTTTGTATGGAGCATTATATGTGGTCCAGTATTCTGTATGGAGCATTATATTGGGTCCAGTATTCTGTATGGAGCATTATATGGGGGATGGCGGGGTGACATCCTGCATGGGGTATTATATGGGTGATGAGGGGGAGACTATGTGGTGCCCATAATATTGTATGGAGGACTGTACTGTCCAGTCTGTACTGTGCGCTGTGAGGATTTGGCGGTTTTTGAGCTATTGTACAATTTACAATAGGTATCAGTCATGTAGTGGAAGAAGAGAAGTGTTTGGCGTTGTGCTATACCTATATTTCTCTGCAGTATCTGTGCATCATGAATCGTGGTCTGTGTTAAGGGGGCCCACTGAGACTCTTTCGCCCGGGGCCCATGAAAACCTGGAGCCGACCCTGCCTCCATGAAATACAACAACATAAATGGGTACAATTAGTGGTGTATACATAACCACTGCTTACCCATGACTATGGTAAAGAAGATTGTCTATTGTCAAACCCCCAATACATGTTTCACTAAGGCTTTATAGACCCCTCGCTACTTGCTTTGGCCTTTTTCTGTGTACATTATAATCCGAGTAGTTCCCCTATTTAGTCTATTAATCTTGGGGGAACTGTCTATTCTAGTTTTGTTTCCAGCCCATATCCCCTACTGTGTGGGTCATCTGTTCTAAGATCTATAGAAAGCAGAACTGTGTTCATATTAACTACAGCATCAAGAAAGTGTAATCTTGTTTGAAACTCATATGTAAATTATTAACTCATTGAGGTAACATCGGATTTTAAAAGTAATCCTATAGCACTAGATCCAATGTCACAGTGTGTCATATGCTTGCAATGCAGCCCACACATTTTCAAGTGGCACAGAACTGAACGTACCTTACGTTTCCGCCTCATTTTCAATAAAGGGTTATCTGTTGCTTGGGATAAACATTTACTTTGTGATGAATTCAGTATCTTGTCTGTGCTGTTATTCATGCTGAGGTTCTCTTGGGGAACACCGTGTGGAAATCTCGACAAAAGCATTAAATCAATCCGTACCCATAGAGACTTGATGTCGTTGCTGCCTTTTATAGAGCATTCATTCCTCCCAAAAGGAACTAGAGTATAAAACTGTTCTTCCAGCTCAGGGGTGACCTCACTTGTAGTCCTCCTATGAATATAATGTTGTGCACCAGAAGAACCAGCTTGGTTTATATTATCACTCCTGCACTCTTTATTCCTGTGATTATGTTCTGATGTAAAGGCAGAGTTATTTTCACAAGCTGGAGGTATGTCTGGTTGTGTTTCCTTGCTGTTGTTGGAAAGAATGCAATGAGGTTCAATATTCTCTTTTTTTGGGACAGGCCTGGTAATTTGAGTTTGCCTATTTTTGTAATCAAACAGACTTGTTTTAGATTCTTTTCTGTGAAATTCTCTGTTGTAACAAGTTAACTTATTTTTAGTTTGCTCAGATACTTCAGTCCCTAGAACTCCTTGGCTGAGAGTATGATCATCTGGTTTGTGGTAATTCAGACTAATACCACTAGATGTCCTCTCCGCCCTCCGTGTTAGCTTTCTGCACACTGGTGTCCTTTGGGATGTAGTTTCAGAAGGATCTGGAACCACTACTGTGGCAATGCATGCAACAGGTGGTGGTGACCGAAGCGTCACACTTCTGTTTCCTACAACTGTGCACGATGCTCCAACACTCCGGTCTTCAGTGACGGGCTCCTGTCATCCTTGTGACTTGGACATATTTGATCATCCTGAGATACTTTCTCACAGCCCTGTTCACCCTCATTTACTCCGCCGTGATTTAGGCTTGATGCTAGGCTGAGAACAGAGGTCTTGTTAGGATTGACTTTGTTCAACCACTTATCCAGCTGCCATTTGTTTGCTGTTGCATGCTGAGGCTGTAAGACAAATGTGTAAAGTGAAATGATGGCAACAAAAAAACGGAGAGATCAATTGTAGGACACTTTCTGCTTTTTCAGGCAATCTTTCTATGATAACATGAAGGGTAGCAGGTAACACTGTTAGGATCTTTTTATATTCACAAGTAACCGCAAATCAAATTTAGGCAAAACTATGCAAACTAAAATTATAATTAAACCCTATTTCTTAAAGCATCCCAAAATGATTATGTAATAAGTAATAAAGGGTATTTTTTTCTATAACTAAGTACTGAGCAAAGGTTTTAGGCAAGTGTGGAAAAATCCAAAGTAAAAATGCTTTCAACAAATAGAAATGTTAACAGTTTATTTTTATCAATTAACAAAATACAAAGTGAAATAACAAAAGAGAAAATCCTAATCAAATCAATATTTGGTGTGACCAACCTTTGGCTTCAACACAACATCCACTCTTCTACACTTGTATACAGTTTTTGAAGGAACTTGGCAGAGGTGGTTCCAAACATCTGAGAGAACCACCGATCTTCTGTGGATGTAGGCTTGCGCAAATCTTTCTGTCTCTTCATATAATCTGAGAAAGGCTAAATGATGTTGAGATCAAGTCTCTTTGGGGAACATATAACTTCCAATACTCCTTGTTCTTCTTCACAATGAAGAATGTTCATAATGATATTGGCTGTGTGTTTGGGGTCGTTGTGCTTCTGTAGTATAAATTTAAAGCCAATCAGACATCTCCCTGATGGTATTGCATGATGGATAAGTATCTTTCTGTATTTATCAGCATTGAAAAAAAACCAAACTGCCTTCTGTTAAAACCAAATATTTCACATTTTGACTCATTAGTCCAGAGCAGCTCTTGCCTTTTTCTGAACTCTAGTTAATTTGTTTTCATGCATAGTTCAGTCACTTGGCCTTGATTCCACGTCAAAGTATGACTTTTGGATGCAATTTTTTCATGAAGATCATTTCTGGCCAGACTTATCCAAACAGTAGCTGGGTCCCAATGGCTGCTGATAGTTCTCAGCTTATGGCACTGCTGGACATCTTCTGAGTTTTAGGGGACTTAAGCACAGGGGTGGGATTCAGCCGGTTCTCCCCGATTCGATGGAACAGGTTGTTCAAAAAGCAGCCGGTTCCCCGAACCGGGAGAATGAGAGCGGCGATCCGGAACTATTTTAAACCTGAGAGTCGGCGGTTCCCTGTGCCGGCTGTCAAGCTGACAGCCGGCGCAGAGAAGCTGCTGCGTGCCGGCTCCCAGGGATCAATTGCACTGGCGTCTATACAGACGCCAGTACAATTGAAGCTCTGACTGCGGGTCAGAGCGACGCCAGCAGCGTGATCAGGTCATGTGATCACGCTGCTGACGTCACTGGCCGGCGGCGGCAAGGTGGGGGAACGCTGGTGGTAAGTGTGCTCCAATATGGAGCTGAAGACACCACCGAAGATGGGGGGGGCATAATGTGTGAGTATGTGTGTATGGGGGGGTGAATTTAGAGTGGGGATGGGGGGTTACTTTATGTGTGGGGGGATTTGGGGATGGGGGGCTATTTTATGTGTGGGGGCTGGGGATTTGGAGTGGGGATGGGGACTATTTTATGTGTGGGGGCTGGGGATTTGGAGTGGGGATGGGGGACTATTTTATGTGTGGGGGATTTGGAGTGGGGATGGGGGGCTGTTTTATGTGTGGGGGGATTTGGAGTGGGGATGGGGGCTATTTTATATGTGGGGGGATTTGGAGTGGGGATGGGGGGCTATTTTATGTGTGGGGGGATTTGGAGTGGGGATGGGGGGCTATTTTATGTGTGGGGGCTGGGGATTTGGAGTGGGGAGGGGGTATTTAATATGTGTGGGGGGATTTGAGGGTACTGAAGAGTATGTATGTATGAGGAAACAGTATGGGGGATGGTTGCAGACAGTATGGGTGAACGGGTGAATGTATGTGGACACAGTATGGGGAGTCAGGGGTATGTGTGAGCAGACAGTATAGTGAGGGGGTAAATATATGAGGAGACAGTATGCTGAACAGGGGGGATGTGTGAGGAGGGAGGGGAATAGTGTGAGGTGACAGTATATTGCAGATATTTTTATTTAGGGCATTATATTGACTCTTCTGTCTTTAAGGGCATCGTGCGGAGAGTTGGTGCAGAAGAGCGGAGAAGATGGAGGTCTGCAGAGACGGCTGTGGATGAGAAAACTCATCATAGGATCTTGACAAGATGAAGAAAAGAAGAACGACTCCAGAGACAGCGTCATCTATAAGGTACCTGGATGTAAATATTATTTGTGAAATTGACTAATTCTCATGTCTTTATTTGTTAGGAGCATTAAAGGGGTTCTCCAGGTCTGTGTCACATAGAATGACTGCAGACTCAGCACAAACCTGGAGAACCCCTTTAATGCTCCTAACATAAATAAAAACATGAGAATTAGTCAATTTCTGAATTCTCACAGTGCACACTGCACGCTGTTAGGATTTTCTCGTGCCGGTGATTTACATACATGCGGTCACATGCTGACTAGACATGTGTGGCCTCACTCAATGAAAATGAACGGAGCGAGGCCGGGCACGTCTAGTCGGAATGTGGCCAGAAGTATATAAATCACATGCTTGTGCTGACATGACCGTGTACTCTCGCCACCGGTAAGGGAGAATCCTAAAAGTGTGCAGAGCATTAGTTGTGAGAATTCAGAAGCTGCAATGTCAGGATTCAGCTCTGCAGGTTCCAGCAGTCATCACATGGAGACTTCACTCATGCCATTTTCATACTTATGGTCCTGTGACAACGAGCTTCTCCTCCTGCTTCTCTCAGTTTTTCACTGAACATTGAGAGCATTAGGGAGAGCATCTCGTCGGTACATGACTAAGGCCTGTTTCACACATCCGGCGGGCGCCTAAACGGCGCCCCCGGCATTTTACCGCAGCGCCGCATGTGAAAAGCTTTCACACTTCCGGCGCCCAAAATGCGTTTTTTTGCCGGATGGTTTCTGATGCTTGGAGAGATAAGAAACCATCCGGCAAAAAAAAAAAACGTTACATGCAGCGTTTTTTCCGGACGCCGCAATGTACATTTGCGCCGCATCCGGACAAAACCGCATGCAACGCATTGACATGCGGCGCCATGCGGCGCTAATGCATGTCAATGCGAAAAAAGCCGCATGCGGCGCATCAGATTTTCAGATGCGGCGCTGCGGGAAAATGCCGGGGGCGCCGCAAGGGGAAAAACGGATGTGTGAAACAGGCCTTAGGGTGCAAATCGCATGTGTGCGGGGGAGGGGGCGCCGAAACAAATTCTTGCCACGGGTGCCAGAAAGCCTAGATACGCCTCTGGCCGCAACACACCGCCAGCCCCAGCCCCCGCGGACTGATCTCTGCAGTGCGGCGATTGGGTAGCGGCGCGCCGCGGCCATCTTCAGTCACGAGGAGGAGCTGAAGAGAGAGGAGAGAGCAGAGGCTGCGAGGCAGAGCTGCAGAGTCTCTGAGGTACTGTGTGAGCAGCTAGCTGCCTGAGCTGCGGCGCTACCTGGGGCTGGCCTGGCCTGGAGACTATTTGGGCAGTATGTGCTAAGTTCTATTTGGGCAGTGAGTGTAGTATGTCACTGTATTATTTGGGGCTGGGCAGTGGGCCCTCAGCACTGTATGACAGTGTGAGCAGCTGCCTGAGCTGCGGCGCTGCCTGGGGCTGGCCTGGCCTGGAGACTATTTGGGCAGTATGTGCTATTTGGGCAGTATGTCACTGTATTATTTGGGCACTATATGAGGTATTATATGAGCACTATGTGATGATATTATTTGGGCACTGTATTGTTTGAGCATTATGTGACGGTATTATTTGGGCACTCTGTGACTGTATTATTTGGGCACTGTATTATTTAGGCACATTCAGTGCCAGGAGCCCTTCCTTCTTGCCTGCGGCTCCTTAGCTGCTGCAGAACCTCATTTTAAAGAGGGAAGGGAAGGAGAGTGGAGTGGTTTTTTGTGAAGCTATGAGGGGCTGCCTTGCTGCTGCAGAACCTGTTTTTGCCTAAAACCTTTTATGTGGAAAAAATTAATCACACCTGGATCCTGCAGTTCCTCCAGGACTACAAGTCCCCTCTGACTAGCTATACCTCCCCCCTTCTTTAAAAAGAGGTTCTGCAGCTGCGGAGGGAACATATATGTATGAATCACAACCCAGCTGCTGCAGAACCTCTTGAGGGAATCCCATTCCGCAGGCTTCGGGGTGTGGCTTAAAAATGGGTGTGGCTTAAAAATGGGTGTGGTTTACCGATGCACAAACACAGAACCTGTTGTTAAAAATTTGAATCCCACCCCTGCTTAAGCATGATGTGTCTTTCATCTTGTTTGACCACTGTGCTAACAGTCTTTAACTTTGTCCATTTCTTGGTGTCCTCAATGCTAAATACAGGCAGATATTTACACATCAAACAATACAATCAGTGAGGTGTCTAATTGGCTCTAAATTTATTCTTCAGCAGGACAACAAGCTGAAACATACAGCCAATGTCGTGAAGAATTTATCTTCAGTGTAAAGGAGAACACTGAGTCCTGGAAGTGATGATATGGCCAACACAGAGTCCTGATTTTAACATCATCAAGTCTGTGTGGGATTACAAGAAGAGACAGAAGGACTGGCACAAGCCAACATCCACAGAATATCTGTGGTTAGTTCTCCAAGATATCTGGAACAACTTCAAAATACAGTGGGTTCGGAAAGTATTCAGACCCCTTTACATTTTTCACGCTTTGTTTCATTGCACCCATTTGGTAAATGCAAAAAAGTTTTTTTTCTCATTAATGTACACTCTGCACCTCATCTTGACTGAAAAAAACAAATGTAGAAATTTTTGTAAATTTATTAAAAATGAAAACCTGAAATATCACATTGCCATAAGTATTCAGACCCTTTGCGCGGACACTCATATTTAAGTCACATGCTATCCATTTCCTTGTGATCCTCCTTGAGATGGTTGTACTCCTTCATTGGAGTCCAGCTGTGTTTAATTAAACTGATAGGACTTGATTTGTAAAGGCAGACACCTGTCTATATAAAACCTCACAGCTCACAGTGCATATCAGACCAAATGAGAATCATGAGGTCAAAGGAACAGGCCAAGGAGCTCAGAGACAGAATTGTGGCAAGCCACAGATCTGGCCAAGGCTACAAAAGAATTTCTGCAGTACTCAAAGTTCCTAAGAACACAGTGGTGTTGTGAATATGCTAGAGGCGGCTTCTGAGCTGGGCTCCCTCCGGTGGTTGCTGAGGGTAATGAACTGATTAATGAATGGCCTTCAGCTGGCGCTGAACGGTAGGATATAAGTTGTCTGATTTCCCAGCAGCCTTGCCGGTTATCAATTGTTCTTCTGGTCTTGCTTGAAGCACTGCTAGTTTCCTGCTCTCCTTCAGATAAGTGTTTGCTGTTTTTTTTTTCTCTGATTTTCTCTACTGGTTTGCTGCCTGCAGTGGACTGCAGCCTGTCCCCTTTTGGGGGTCTGGCGCTGCAATTGTGCTCCGTGTGTGTCTGCACTTTTGCTTTGCTCTTTTGTTACTTTTAATTTGCTGAATAGCGTTTTGTTACACCAGAGATCTGATTTAGGTGGAAGAGGTCGAGTGATCTCAGGTTTTTTGCAATCAGACGTGTTGGTATTTTTTAGGGTTTTTGTTGGATTGCAGTCAGAATTCTTTCCTGTACTTTTCAGTCTAGACAGATTGGGCCCCAGCGTTTGCTCATTCTATTTTCTGTCTGTGTCCGAGTTTTCTTCTTGTCTAACCGCCATTACATGTTTGGGGGCTTCCTATTTTCTTTGGGGATCTGCTCTGGGGCAGATAGCTTTCATTTTTCTGCCTTTAGGTGTAGTTATCTCTCAGGCTGTGACGAGGCGTCTAGGATCAACTTAGGAACGCTCCACGGCTACCTCTAGTTGTGTGGTTAGTTCAGGTTACTGCAATCCAATAGGTTCCAGCCCCTCTGGTGTATTACCGCTTTTGCTATTTTTTTTGCCATTTCTCCTCAGTTACCGAAACAAACAGTATAACCGGCCAAAACTGAAAATTATATGGTACTCAACAGAAGGGAAAAAAAGTAAAAAAGGAAAAAGAAAAAAGGGAGTTGTCAGAAATTTTTTTTTTCTGTTTGTTGCATTTTTTCCCCTCTTTTTCTCTGGGTGCTGAGGAGGAATTTTTTTTTCTCTCAATGGAGTTTGCACAATTGTCTGGCCGTGTGGATCAGCTTGCCACTGAGGTTCGAAGTATTGCTACCTATCTTGCTGGGTTGCCAGTTGTGGAACCTAGGATCCCCATGCCAGATTTGTTTTTGGGGAATCGATCTAAATTTCTGAATTTCAAAAATAACTGTAAGTTGTTTTTTGCCTTAAGGCCTAAGTCCTCAGGGAACGCGGCACAGCAGGTTCAAATTGTCATCTCCCTGCTGCGCGGCGACCCTCAGGATTGGGCTTTTTCCCTGACACCTGGGGATCCTGTTTTGAATGATATTGATGTATTTTTTCAGGCTCTGGGGTTATTGTACGATGAACCTAATGTCACTGATCAAGCTGAAAAGACCTTGTTGGCATTAAATCAGGGTCTTGAAGACACTGAGTTGTACTGTCAGAAATTTCGAAAGTGGGCAGTCCTGACCAGATGGAATGATCATGCTTTGGCAGCCCTTTTTCGAAAGGGTCTGTCAGAAAAAGTAAAGGACGTTATGGTGGGATTCCCTGTTCCCTCTGGTCACACTGATTCTATGTCTTTGGCTATTCAAATTGACAGACGTTTGCGTGAGCGCAGAGGTATGCGTGAGATAGTGCTGCCTTGTGAGTCAGCTCCTGAGCCCATGCAGTGTGATGGAGTGAGTTTCGTAAGTGCAATGGGTTATGTTTCTACTGTGGTGACGCTTCCCATGCTATCTCTGTCTGCCCTAAGCGGGGAAGACGTTTTGCACGCTCAGTTGTCTTGGGTAGTGTTCAGACTAAATTTCTGTTGACTGTTACCCTGATTTGCTCCCTGTCCACATTTTCTGCTCAGGCTTTTGTTGATTCTGGAGCAGCTATTAACCTGATGGATTTTGACTTTGCCAAACGTTGTGGGTTTCCCATGATACCCCTGCGGAGGTCTATTCCCCTACTGGGCATTGATTCTACTCGTTTGGCGGAGAATAAACCCCAGTTTTCTATTCAGGTTATAATGAGGGTTGAACCAGATCATCAGGAGAGTTGCAAATTTCTGGTGCTGCATAATCTGCATGACATTATTGTACTAGGTTTCCCTTGGTTACAGTCTCATAATCCTGTTTTGGATTGGAAATCTTTGTCTGTGACCAGTTGGGGCTGCCAATGTGTTAATACTGACACTCCTGTTTTTTCTGCCTCTCCCCAGTCTCAGGATGTCCCTGACTTTCTGACTGATTTTTCTGATGTGTTTAGTGAAAGTAAATCTGCATCCTTGCCTCCTCACAGGAGCTACGATTGCGCTATTGAATTAGTGCCTGGTGGTAAATTTCCTAAAGGTCGCCTTTTTAATTTATCTGTACCTGAACACGATGCTATGCGATCTTATATCAAGGAGTCATTGGAGAAGGGTCATATCAGACCATCCTCTTCACCCTTGGGCGCCGATTTTTTCTTTGTGGCCAAAAAGGATGGTTCATTGAGGCCGTGTATTATCGCCTCCTGAATAAGATCGCTGTTAAATATCAATATCCATTACCTATGATTTCTGACCTATTTTTCAGAGTGAAAAGTGCTAGTTGGTTTACCAAGCTTGACCTCAGGGGGGCGTATAACCTTATTTGCATTAAGCACGAGGATGAATGGAAGACGGCGTTTAATACCCCAGAAGGGCATTTTGAGTACCTAGTGATGCCTTTTGGGCTTACTAATGCCCCTTCTGTCTTCCAATCCTTCATGAATGATATTTTCAGGGATTTTGTGGATAAATTTCTGATTGTTTATTTGGATGATATCTTGATTTTTTTCCAATGACTGGGACTCTCATGTGAAACATGTTTGGACTGTGTTCCAGATTTTGAGAGAGAATGCACTGTATGTGAAGGGCTCAAAGTGTCTTTTTGGCGTACAGAAGATCTAATTTCTGGGATTCATTTTGTCTCCGTCTGTTATTGAAATGGACCCGGTCAAGGTTCAGGCCATCTGTGATTGGGTTCAACCTACTTCATTAAAGGCTCTTCAGAGATTTTTGGGTTTTGCCAATTTTTATCGTAAATTTATTGGATTGCAGTCAGAATTCTTTCCTGTACTTTTCAGTCTAGACAGATTGGGCCCCAGCGTTTGCTCATTCTATTTTCTGTCTGTGTCCGAGTTTTCTTCTTGTCTAACCGCCATTACATGTTTGGGGGCTTCCTATTTTCTTTGGGGATCTGCTCCGGGGCAGATAGCTTTCATCTTTCTGTCTTTAGGTGTAGTTATCTCTCAGGCTGTGACGAGGCGTCTAGGATCAACGTAGGAACGCTCCATGGCTACCTCTAGTTGTGTGGTTAGTTCAGGTTACTGCAATCCAATAGGTTCCAGCCTCTCTGGTGTATTACCGCTTTTGCTATTTTTTTTGCCATTTCTCCTCAGTTACCGAAACATAACACAGTGGCCTCCATAATCCTTAAATGGAAGAAGTTTGGGACCACCAGAAGTCTTCCTAGACCTGGTCATCCAGCAAAACTGAGCACTCGTGGGAGAAGAGCCTTGGTGAGAGAGATAAAGAAGAACCCCAAGATCACTGTGGCTGAGCTCCACAGTTGCAGTAGGGAGATGGGAGAAAGTTCCACAAAGTCAACTATCACTGCAGCCCTCCACCAGTTGGGCCTTTATGGCAGAGTGGCCCAACGGAAGCCTCTCCTCACTGCCAGGCATATGAAAGCCCGCATAGAGTTTGCTAAAAAACACATGAAGGTCTCCCAGACTATGAGAAATAAGATTCTCTGGTCTGATGAGATGATGATAATTCTAAGCAGTATGTGTGGAGAAAACCAGGCACTGCTCATCACCTGCCCAATACATTCCCAACAGAGAAAATTGGTGGTGGCAGCATCATGTTATTGTTTTTTTTTTCAGCTGCAGGGACAGGATGACTGGTTGCAATTGAAGTAAACATGAATGCAACCAAGTACAGAGATATCTTGGATGAAATCCTCTTCTAGAGCGCTCTGGATCTCAGACTTGGTCGAAGGTTCACCTTCCAACAAGACAATGACCCTAAGCACATAGCTAAAATAACAAAGGAGTGGCTTCAGAACAACTCTGTGACCATTCTTGATCAAAGTCCTGACGTAATCCCAATTGAGCATCTCTGGAGAGACCTGAAAATGGCTGTTCACCAACGTTCACCATCCAACCTGACGGAACTGGAGAGGATCTGCAAGGAAGAATGGCCGAGGATCCCCAAATCCAGGTGTGAAAAACTTGTTGCATCATTCCCAAGAAGACTTATGGCTGTACTAGCTCAAAAGGGTGCTTCTACTCAATACTGAGCAAACGGTCAGAATACTTATGACCATGTGATATTTCAGTTTTTCTTTTTTGATAAATTTGCAAAAATTTCTACATTTCTGTTTTTTTCAGTAAATATGTGGTGCAGAGTGTACATTAATGTGAAAAAAATGAACTTTTTTGCATTTTTTGCATTTACCAAATGGCTGCAATGAAACAAAGAGTGAAAAATTTAAAGAGGTCTGAATACTTTCCGAACCCACTGTATATCCACTGGTACCACCTTTTCATGTATGACATTTCAAATTGTTATTAAAACTGCTGTGTACAAAAGGCGCATGAAATAAAATGATATAACATGCTGTTTACATCCTATTTTTTGTTCACATTTAGCATGTACTAATAGGTCCCCATTAGGTGAGCATTCGATACTTCCGATACTGAAATCCCATGAAGTCTATGGAACAAAATATCGGAAGTACTTCGATACTTACTTCGATATTTGTCCATAACTTACATTGGATTCAGTATCGGAGTATCGGAGTATCGGAATGCTCAACCCTATCCCATTAGTCAATGGAGGCCAAAGTTATGGAAGAGCATAGAAATCCTTGCAGAAAAATATGTATGTCGTGCAGTACAAGTTTTCCTAAAGAAGGTCTATGTATGGGTAACGGATGCCGCTGAAACAAAATCTGTCACAGGCATCTGTTCAACCAGAGGTCCAACTAAAAGCCCAGGGACACATAGCAGGCTTTTAAATTAACCATCTGTGCCCAATTTATTAACTCCTCCTCACCACAGCCATATTTTCACCTCTGCATTCAACCTGTACAATACCTCGTGTAAGCAGTACTTGGATGCAGAAGCTCATGTGATGGGAATAATTGATTAAACAGAGGCTAAAAGGGCAAATATTTGGTGACTTGCAATATATATGTAGCAAATCATTCCTTGGAAGAAGATCACCAGACTAATGGCTACAGGCGTTAATTGGCCTATTTGCAAAGTTAGTAGTATCAAAACGGAGGAATTAAGAGAATGATTAAAAAACATCAAAACCATAGTCTGAGGAAGAATCTTATTATCATATATTATAGAAAGATATATAACTTGAGGATTGCACATTTTGCACAATCATTGGTCATATTCACAGCTCTGAATAACAACACAGGCTATCATGCTAAGAATTTCTCTACTTCTATAAACTCTTTTCTTGAGTTCTTGAGAACCAATGTCCAAATCCTGTTTTCTATAAGTATACAGAGTAATAAAGTAGCGTTTTTCAATAAAAATCTGTCTCATCTCAGGGGCCGCTTTTGAGGATTGTTTATAGGAAGCTGTCATCTAGGCCACATTAGACATGGAATGCATCCATGTTCTGCTCCTAGTCCCGCCCGTATGAACAGGCATGCATAAACTTCCAATCCCAGCCCCCACTCTGTAGAAGCAATCTCTGACACCAACATTTAAGGGTGGAAGCTAGAACATAAAACTTTTTCTTATTCTTTAGTGAGAGATATCAAATTTCTTTTCAGTCTGCAGCAAAAAGTCACACCGTGTCAATCTCTGACAATAGAAGTAATATTTCATAAGAAAAATTACAAATGTCTATAATGCAAGTATACATGGCTGTAAAGTAGCAAATTAAGGTTTGTTTTAACTCTCTGAAGGTAAGAATTTAATGAATACTTGATATATGTTTATTTAGCTTCGACCATCTCCTGTTACACTGAACTTATATCTGAGAATTCGACCATAAACCCACCTCCACCAAAACTTGCATTTTAAGATAACTAAGCATTAGGTATGTAAACTACCTGTAAGAACCACCTATATATTGGAGGATCACACATTCTCAGCAGATGGGTGTACAAACACGACCCATAACGTATAGGAAAACTATGAAGAATTGCTTACCTCAGGGCTGGTACATGCAGATGGCTTGCTACCCTCACTCTCGCTGGAACTACTCTCACTCTCCGAGTCTGATTCAGAGCTGGTGTCAGTTTCACTGGAGCTGCTGCTTGACCCTTTGATGGAGACTCCTGAGGCGCTGTTACTGCATTTCTGAACGTCACCACTAATAGTGCCAAAGAGGAGAGAAAAAAAACTCCTGAGCTATACTTTGTGGTTTCCAGAACAAAAATAGAGTATGTTACAAAGTTAAGAACCCCACGCTTTCCCAGACAGATCACAAGTTGTTTAATGCTACATGGTGGCACTGCTTTCTACTATTGCTGTCACTGCTTTCTACTATTGCTGTCACATATGAAAACCGTGCTATGGCATGCAGTTCAGTTATGTCTGACATCTGAATGCTTGGGATGCTGTGACTTACAACCACAATCTTTTTGAGGTTGTCAGACAGTGCTACATCAACACCAACACCAGTTGAGATTACGCAAATCTTAAGCACAAGGCAGGAATTCCATTGAACTGGTTAGCAGAGGAGTTTAATAATATTAAACTTAATGTTATTATAACATAATAAAGCGACAAACTCATTATTCATATTCAAACTAAGTCACTTAAAGCAACCCTCCACCATTAGATGTGACTATACATGCCCAATGTGTAGTCACCATACCTGATGTCCACTGTTCTGATGCATCCATCTGTCACATTAACACCCTTTTTCTTCTTCCCCAAAATGACCACTGGAGATGAATGAGAAGCACCGTGGAAAGTCTAAACCATTCCTCTCATGCCTGTCCTCTGTTGTGGAATGGACACAGCACTATGGTCATCTGTGCTGGTTTAGGGAGAGAATGGCATGGAAGTCAAGGTTTAGACCAAGGATGCACAACCTATGGTCCATTCTCAGCAACTCCAGATGTGCTTGTCCGTGTCTGGTTACTGCTCAGAAAAAGATAAGAAGCACATACAGTGGGAGCAGGGAAAGGTAAATACAAATGGACAAATGGAGCTCTGTGTTACCATCTGTGAGACCCCTATACTGAATCTGCAGAATTGGGGTGTCACGAAATGTAATGACCAAACAGGGGGTCTCAGCAGATGGCACAACACACATTCAATGGGATGGGGAGAGTAAGGCCCTACCAATAGGGAATGAGGGATGGACACATTCTGAGCTCTAAGCGGGTCTTTCCCCCCACCGCCGTCACGAACCTCGTCCCTTGCTGTCACCTCGCACTGCCCTGGCTAGTGCACTGGCCAGCAAGGGCGCTAGCCTCGCCACTGCAGATGGTACAGTTCACGGGGTAGTGACAAGCATGAGACAGACAAGATAAAACCACCAGACCTAGCGTCTAGACTCCGCTGCCAAGCTCCACACAGCAGAGGACACAGAAACAGGACTCCAAACTCCAAAAGTAGCTGACACCAGAGAGCTGGAACTGCAAGGCTGGTCTCAATAGAATAACTCTATCACCGACAGTCAGCTGATGCATCAGGTGACTATATAAAAAGGAAGGTGGGAGTGGTCACCCACATCAGCTGACCTAGAAACTCTGCAATTGCAGCAGGCTGCCAGCAAGGGAAACGGACATTAACCCCTGCTGGCCTGAAAGGAAAAAATGGATTGTGACACGGGGTTTCCTGACCACTATGGAATATACCAGAAACCAGTAGATATGGTGGAGAAGACTCAATGTGTGAGTGTTAAAATTGTAAATTATGGGAGAAGTGGAAAATTCAGTTGTTTCAGAAAGGTACAAAGAAGATACCTGCATGTTTGCATGGTCGTTTCTGAAGTCTCTGGTGTACAAAAACTTACCATTCTTTCAATAGATGGATGTGAAACTGACACCTATTAACCTTATGATATGTTATGAATGCAATTTATTGTGGCCCTTGGGATTGGCAAATATGGTAAGTTGGACCAGTGTCATGTGTGCATTACCACGAAGATCGTCGCGGTTGCACATTATCCTGTCTGTCTTATATGTCTAATCTGTGTATTTAGCTGAGATCAGCCCATATCCCTTTGGTGGTAATCAGGATCCTTCTTAGGACTGATTACTGGGTTCAGGGTCTGACAGGAGACAGGGTTAGGCTGGAGACTTGGACCTCTGAACCATTATCAGTACCTCCAAGGTAAGGGATTAGTTAGGACCCCAGTGCAGGGTCAGGTTAGACCCCGGTCCTCCTCTTTCCTGTTACAGCTCATCAAGTCCTCAAGATTAACCCTGAGTTCAACTATATCGTTTCTGCACATCTAGTCCTCAAGATTAACCCTAAGTTCTGCAGAGATTGTGTCAGGTAAATCTATTTTATACTTACATTCTGATGTTGCTAAACTATATGTTGTATAGAGTGTGGTTCCTGTATAAATAGTTTACTGACATTGTATTCATATCATTAGACAGCGTGACAACCAGATAAGGTTGTGCATCCATGGATTAGACTTACTTCATGCCTCTTCAGTGGTCATTTTTGTTTAGAAGAAAGCATTGCCAATCTGACAGATGGAAGAAACCGCAGCAGAAAGGAGGACATTAGATATGGTGAGTATACATTAGAAATGTAACGTCACATTTCATGTCAGGGGAGGAGGGCATCTTTAATCTTCTATAAGTATTCTTTAATCGGATAAACACTTATAGTTAGGGTGCACCATGGTGGAGATGTGGCATTTTTAAATTACAGTAAAACTGAACACAGTGAGTATTTTTCACATATTAAGGACTGAAAAATGGTGGGTATTCATAATTATGACATCCCTATAGAACAGAATCATCTTGTCAAACACTTTTCAAATTTGATTTTTCACATGTGCATACTTAATGGTCAGTACTTTATACCAACATTATAGCATCTCTATAGATATTGTCAAAAACAACGTATCACTATATGAGGGTTGTTTGTCCTCACCTAACAGTCTAGAAATAAATGCAATCTCTGAGGCATGAAGGACAGTGCATTATTTTATCCTAGACCAGCTGACTCTACTATTTTACAGGATGCATTGGTTTTAATCAGGTATAATGGGGATATATCATGGAAAAATGCGTACAAGGTGTAAAACCAAAGTATTAAACATCTATAAGGAGGCTGTTCACCTGCCGTTGGAGGACATGGAAACAGCTTTCCCAAAGTCTTTTAATTTCGATACTTTATGGCTTCATCTATGAAACTATAAAACTTTATGACTTTGTCACTATCTGGCAAGCTCTCAAAGAGGTCTACGTGGCACCAAAAGCTGGCAGGGCTTACACTGCTTGTTAGAATATCATTCCAAATCACTTTAATAGACAACCCTCTATTCTTAGGAGTTGGAATGGTTCATAATTGCTATCTGAAAAATACTAATAGTAAGTACTAACTGTGGCTATTAATAACATACTGTTCCTATAATAGTACATAGTAATAAAATTGTACTTAGAGCAGAGCTCAGACTTAAACTAAAGGTTACTGTGGCACCGCTGAAATGTTACATCAAATTATATTTCTTCTCTGCATACACATGTATTAAAAATGCCATGAACGCAAGAAGTATTCAAGAATTCCTCAGTCTTGTCTTGGTCTAAGATTATTTCAATATATGTACATTGTCTCCCTGGTACATAGACATTAAAGACATTGGTTATATTGAAGTCACAGAGTGAACGTTATGTTTGATATTTCTAGAAATCATTCACTTCATCCGTTTATAGGGAGAGTGAGTGACCTAACTATAAAATTAACATCATAACTTCACAGAATAAATAAGAATCCATTGTGTGGCTGCATTTATTTCTTCCTCAGAAAGTATTGACATACGAGCCATAATAGTTACAGTACTTTATACATAATATAACACGATTTTGACTATTATTATGTGCATGAGGGGGTTAAAAAAATTATTCACAAGTTTCTGCTGCTGAATTTCTTTTTCCACCCCTTATAAAAATATTCATATAATGCACAGTGAGAAATCTGCATGCCACCTGCTGGGTGGTAAAAGCAGGGTCTGCATAAATACTCCAGATTCATCACTTGCACAAGAACTCAGAGCACACAAATGACTACATTAGAGACTATGTAGAAGGTGACAGGGAACCTGAGTGTTAGCTTTTGGCAGATTATGGCAGAACCCACTTGTAAAGACATGATCACAACCATTTTATCTACTTTTAGATAGTACCATAAGGAAGTGAACAGTTGTATATGTAAACCCTAGATGCATCTCTACACTCACAAACCAATACTAAATCCCACATAAATGATGCTTAAATACCTGCTACTGGGACTGCAGCATGCCTGAGACCCAACGCACGTTTTGGCTTAGTAGCCTTCTTCCAGGGGTCCTATAGTGCTGTTCACGTCCTTATGGTACTATCTAAATACATTTTGGTGTGACCAGTGCAATTATTAGTTCTATTTATAACAACCTCACTATCTCTGTTCACACTACATTAGCCTGCAGTTAATAGATACAGGGACTACGGCACCACTGTGAGGTCTCCCACTTTTTATTTGTTGCGTGTGTTTTTATTCAATTTTTGTATTGTTGCCTAATAAAGATTTACCAAACATAGTTGTAGAATTTCTTGCATTTTCTGGTTCTTTAGTACAATTCTATCTATAGGATTGCAGATCTTTATGTACTGAACCTTATACAATGTCCATGAAATCCCCTTCCTTTCTTTCTCACATTATGGGATACGCTACATGTATATAATGATGCTGTGTTTGTGGACATCTGACTTTATTTCCTGTTAAGTAGACAGTGCCATAGATTCTATATTATATAGAAATTTTATTTGTTGATATCCAATCTCATTTATATTGGGGATTATTTAATGACAAAGAACTATCCGATATGTTTTTGGAAGGTGGGAGAAAACTGGGAATGTTTGCAAGCACATGGAGGACATATAAACTAGAGAATTTATTACATATTTTCAGTCATAACCACAAAGTAATCTCTTACACTACAAAGCAGAGTGGGAAAATATCATTTGACTTGTGTCCAACTTACCGTAAAAATACTACTATTTGAATAAGTATTCCTCAATTGTATATTTATTGCATATTCAATGGGCTAGGGAACGAAAAAGAGAAACCTGTCCCCTCCAAATGTAAAGAACTTCAAGATGGATTTGCAACCATGAGCTATTACCAACCCACCTCAAGGCATCTCATCTTAGGGTGTTGTGAAACGAGCCGGCACAATACTGGGGGTAAAGCGTATGATGTAGGTCCAAGTACAAGAAAAACAAGCTGCCGCCATATGGGCATGGGAGCATTCATGATGTCTGGGCATCCATGCAAATAATTAGCATAAAGTTCAGAAAATAATGCTGAGCTTTGGACGCTACATTTTAGGGAAGTCTTGATGGAATACAAAGTGGATCCAGTCGAATGCAAAATCAATGGGCATTTTATTATTAAAATGTTACTTAAAAGCATAAAAAAATAAAGGCATAAAGTCCATGCAATACCGGACCAGTGGCTTCATCAGGCATGCTTATTGTGCCATTATTGCATTATTACAGCATATAACATTAATATCTGATAGATGGGGGAAAGTAAACATTGAGCAAGCAATGAACAGTAGGAGATTTTGGCAATATAGACTGCAGAATTGTTACGTAATAGTAATGCAAGGTATTTTTTACCTTAGTGTAGAATTATTCTGAATGTAAATACCCTGAACATATTATTTTGAATAATGATCTCTTTTCATACTGTACTTTGTATATACCTACATAGCATAATAATTGCAGTGGAGGATTCTCACAGCACAACATTCTTAGAAATATCAGCTAATAACATCTAATACCCACTGAAACCACTTAGCGCCAAGAATCATGTTATGTTGGAAGTGACAGACGTTTACTATAATCTTCCATTTGTGGAGTTTCAGCTATATCAGACCAGTCTTTCAAACACATGCTGAAGTGCGCGAAGGGCATAATTAACTTTGGGCACTTTGTAATTTTTCTATCACTCATTTACATTTGCCTAATTCTTAAACTGACCACATGGAGCACAGCAAATGATTAAAGGGGTAGTCTCATCTTACTAAATGTAAAACTGCAAAGAGAAAACAAACCAAGCAACTTTGCAATTTACATATTATTAAAAAACATATGACACTGTAGCTAATCTCCCTGGATGTGGATGGAAGAGAAATATTGATGAAAAGTTGCAACGCAGGATAGTCGGGATGGTATATAAGTAGCTCAAATCAAATTCCAAAGAAATTCAAACTGTCCTGCAGGCTCTGGGTGCATCAGTGTCAGCGCAAACTATCCATCGACATTAAAATTAAATGGTATGGCAGGAGAGCCAGAAAACCCCACTGCTGACACAGAGACATAAAAAATCCTTCTGGGATAGCGACTTGTGGTCAGATGAGACTAATATAGAACTTTTTGGTAAAGCACATCATTTACTGTTTACCGAAAATGGAATGAGGCTTACAAAGAAAAGAACAAAGTACCTACAAGTCCTTCTCAAAAAATTAGCATATAGTGCAAAATTTCATTATTTTCCATAATGTAATGATTACAATTAAACTTTCATATATTTTAGAATCATTACACACCAACTGAAATTTGTCAGGTCTTTTATTGTTTTAATACTGATGATTTTGGCATACAACTCCTGATAACCCAAAAAACCTGTCTCAAAAAATTAACATATTTCAACCGTCCAATAAAATAAAAGTGTTTTTTAAAAACAAACAAAAAAACCATCAAATAATAAAGTTCAGTTATGCACTCAATACTTGGTCGGGATTCCTTTTGCAGAAATGACTGCTTCAATGCGGCGTGGCATGGAGGCAATCAGCCTGTGACACTGCTGAGGTGTTATGGAGGCCCAGGATGCTTCGATAGCGGCCTTAAGCTCATCCAGAGTGTTGGGTCTTGCGTCTCTCAACTTTCTCTTCACAATATCCCACAGATTCTCTATGGGGTTCAGGTCAGGAGAGTTGGCAGGCCAATTGAGCACAGTAATACCATGGTCAGTAAACCATTTACCAGTGGTTTTGGCACTGTGAGCAGGTGCCAGGTCGTGCTGAAAAATGAAATCTTCATCTCCATAAAGCATTTCAGCCGATGGAAGCATGAAGTGCTCCAAAATCTCCTGATAGCTAGCTGCATTGACCCTGCCCTTGATGAAACACAGTGGACCAACACCAGCAGCTGACATGGCACCCCACACCATCACTGACTGTGGGTACTTGACACTGGACTTCAGGCATTTTGGCATTTCCTTCTCCCCAGTCTTCCTCCAGACTCTGGCACCTTGATTTCCGAATGACATGCAAAATTTGCTTTCATCAGAAAAAAGTACTTGGGACCACTTAGCAACAGTCCAGTGCTGCTTCTCTGTAGCCCAGGTCAGGCGCTTCTGCCGCTGTTTATGGTTCAAAAGTGGCTTTACCTGGGGAATGCGGCACCTGTAGCCCATTTCCTGCACACGCCTGTGCACGGTGGCTCTGGATGTTTCTACACCAGACTCAGTCCACTGCTTCCTCAGGTCCCCCAAGGTCTGGAATCGGTCCTTCTCCACAATCTTCCTCAGGGTCCGGTCACCTCTTCTCGTTGTACAGTGTTTTCTGCCACATTGTTTCCTTCCAACAGACTTCCCATTGAGGTGCCTTGATACAGCACTCTGGGAACAGCCTATTTGTTGAGAAATTTCTTTCTGGCTCTTACCCTCTTGCTTGAGGGTGTCAATGATGGCCTTCTTGACATCATTAGATAAGCGGAGGCTGAGATATCAAATCAATATTATGTATATGTAGTAGCAGATTTGGTAAAACTTAACTTTTATTAAGATAATATAATAGAAACAGTGCTGATGTGCAGGTGATACAAAAAACCCGAAGGGTGTGAGTGAATATAAGAAGGAAAGAAAGTTATAAAAGACCACTGATTTGTTTTGTGGCTATATGTATATGTATATAGCTCACTATATTTTGATCCTATAAATGAACCTGAATTGTTCCTCTTAAGTGTTAAGGGTATGCCACACTAAACAACATCGCTAACGGGATCGCTAAAAAACGTCACTATTTAGCGATCCCGTTAGCGATGTTGTTGTGTGCGGCAGCTGCCAGCGACGAGCTTCCTGCTGTGATCTCGCTCGTCGCTGGAATCGTTCCGGACCCTATTTTATCGCCGGCGCTCCCGCTGGGTAAGTATAATCGCTGTGTAGCACCTTTTCTTAGCGATTTAGCGGTACTTTTGTACCGCTAAAGTCGTTAAGGAGATCGCTAACCGCGATAGCGTCCTTAACGACATCGCTAAGTTAGGTAGCTACTAGCGATATAGAAACAATCCCGCTAGCGATCTCATTAGTATGCGACGCTAACGAGATCGCTAGCGGGATTGTGTAGTGTGGCAGTACCTTTATAGGAACGATTCTAGTTGTGTGCTGAATATCCGTTTACATAGGGAATCTTATCAGCGTACACACAATAGGATATACTGTTAATATATTGTATATTAAATCACAGTTCGATCTCTATGTGGATACTAGCCTGGTGATGATACCCCGTACTAGACTGGAAAAAAGGGGTACCATATTATACATAGGAGTACCTCGTTACATGATTATGGTTTGTAATAGAACAGATTACCACAAATAAATAGATAGTTAATCAGTGGTTAAGTAAAACAGCTCTCAGACGTTCTGGAGCTTCATATAATTGGGAAAATATCTCCTGTCATATTATTATATGCCTCTGATACTGATCGTCATATACCCATCTCAGGAGCCTCAGAGTTAAATTGCTCTGTATAAAATTGGTCTCATTATGGGGTGATCTATATGGTACTCATCTGTATCATCCTTTAATGGGCATGTGTAAACTTCTGCCTGGGGGAGACACGCATTAACTTGATCTATGTCATGCGGTCTCTGACCCCTAGGGCTCTCCCAACGCGTTTCATCGGTCTGGATTCATCAGGGAGGTATGACGCTCTCTGTAAAAAAGACAGGGACGATGGAATGTACTAATCTCCTTTTTATGATTACCGGGTGTTTGTTGTAAAGAGGAATTTCCGGACGCCAAGTGCGTAACTTCCGGTCTTTCGGACGCGTCATCGCGCCCATAGGGCGCATGCGCAGTTAATGCTGGACGTGTCTTTCTCTCGGAACGTCACTTCCGGTTTCCAGAGAGAATCACCCTTAGACAAAGCCATGATTAATGTCTGCAATTAATGCAGTATAACCGGTTGTATTCTTTTAAAGGAGTACACACATCTGTTTCATTACTTTAATATTAGAAACGTTATGGTGCAATCGCAGATAAACTCTAATGATAACAGTATCTTAATATCAAAGGAGTTCGCAGCCTAATTTAGTGTATATGTGCAGATGATTCAAAGATCCTTAATTGGATAGATTATCATTGGGCTTGACATATTAATTATAGTGAAATTTCACAAAGAAATCGTATATATTTCTACTAGGTATTATTAGTTGATGGATGTATTGGAATTCATTGGGGAACTAAAATTCTCAGTATGTTGTTGAATGTATAAGTATGGACACAACCGACCAGCTTTAGAAGGATAGAAAGGGTGCGTGCTAGTTATTACCCTATTGTACCCTATCTAATTTGTCCCTACCTCACGCGGAGGTTGGCACCTAAAACCTGCGCAGTGGCGCCCCCACTCGACGGCGGCTCGCCCTATTCTAGACGCCCTATTGGGTCCTGCACTACAAGAAGGAAGAAAAGGTAAGAAGTTCATTTAAACCCATAGGGTGAGTGGTTTGGAGATGGAAGATCCAAAAAGTTTCCTTTTGTAGGATTCTTTTATCCCAATCTCCTCCTCTTTGATGTTTATTAATTTTCTCAATCCCCATAAAGGAAAGAACTTTAAGATCACCTCCGTGTACATGATTGACATGGTTAGCAACAGAGGTGTCTCTCTTATTGATAGTGTCCCTATGATGTTCTCCTATTCTTTTCTTTAATTCTCTTCTGGTTTTCCCTACATATTGTACGCCGCATCTGCAGGTGATGTTATAAATGACTCCGGTGGATTTGCAATTGATAAATTGTTTGATGGAGTAGGTTTTTTTGGTGTTAGTACTTGTGAATTCTTTCCCTTGTTTCAAAGATACACAGTATTTACAGCTCCCACATCTATAGCAGCCTTTTGGTTGGCTGCCTAGCCATGTGGGGCTATTCGATTCCGAGGGTGCATAATGGCTGCGTACCAGTCTGTCTTTTATGGATCGTCCCTTTTTGAAGATAATTTGTGGGATGTACTCCTTTAAAAGAATACAACCGGTTATACTGCATTAATTGCAGACATTAATCATGGCTTTGTCTAAGGGCGATTCTCTCTGGAAACCGGAAGTGACGTTCCGAGAGAAAGACACGTCCAGCATTAACTGCGCATGCGCCCCATGGGCGCGATGACGCGTCCGAAAGACCGGAAGTTACGCACTTGGCGTCCGGAAATTCCTCTTTACAACAAACACCCGGTAATTATAAAAAGGAGATTAGTACATTCCATCGTCCATGTCTTTTTTACAGAGAGCGTCATACCTCCCCTGATGAATCCAGACCGATGAAACGCGTTGGGAGAGCCCTAGGGGTCAGAGACCGCATGACATAGATCAAGTTAATGCGTGTCTCCCCCAGGCAGAAGTTTACACATGCCCATTAAAGGATGATACAGATGAGTACCATATAGATCACCCCATAATGAGACCAATTTTATACAGAGCAATTTAACTCTGAGGCTCCTGAGATGGGTATATGACGATCAGTATCAGAGGCATATAATAATATGACAGGAGATATTTTCCCAATTATATGAAGCTCCAGAACGTCTGAGAGCTGTTTTACTTAACCACTGATTAACTATCTATTTATTTGTGGTAATCTGTTCTATTACAAACCATAATCATATAACGAGGTACTCCTATGTATAATATGGTACCCCTTTTTTCCAGTCTAGTACGGGGTATCATCACCAGGCTAGTATCCACATAGAGATCGAACTGTGATTTAATATACAATATATTAACAGTATATCCTATTGTGTGTACGCTGATAAGATTCCCTATGTAAACGGATATTCAGCACACAACTAGAATCGTTCCTATAACACTTAAGAGGAACAATTCAGGTTCATTTATAGGATCAAAATATAGTGAGCTATATACATATACATATAGCCACAAAACAAATCAGTGGTCTTTTATAACTTTCTTTCCTTCTTATATTCACTCACACCCTTCGGGTTTTTTGTATCACCTGCACATCTGCACTGTTTCTATTATACCTTCTTGACATCAGTAAGGTCGCTAGTCTTACCCATGATGGGGGTTTTGAGTAATGAACCAGGCAGAGAGTTTTTAAAAGCCTCAGGAATCTTTTGCATGTGTTTAGAGTTAATTAGTTGATTCAGAAGATTAGGGTAATAGGTCGTTTAGAGAACCTTTTCTTGATATGCTAATTTTTTTGAGACAGGTTTTTTGGTTATCAGGAGTTGTATGCCAAAATCATCAGTATTAAAACAATAAACGACCTGACAAATTTCAGTTGGTGTGTAATGAATCTAAAATATATGAAAGTTTAATTGTAATCATTACATTATGGAAAATAATGAAATTTAGCACTATATGCTAATTTTTTGAGAAGGACCTGTATAGTCAAATATAGTGGAGGTTCCAAGATGTTTTGGGATTGTTTTGCTGCCTCTGGCTGGAGAGTTCTGAAGTGGCCAGCAATGAGTTCAGAACTAAATCATATTGAACACATGTTGAGAGATCTTAAAACCGCTGTTGGGAGAAGGCAGCGTTCAAATATGAGAGACTTAGAGCTGTTTGCAAAATAAGAGTGGTCCAAAATTCCAGTTGAGAGGTGTAAGAAAGCTTGTTGATGGTTATAGGAATCAATTGATTGCAGTTATTTATTCCAAAAAGAGTGCAACCAAATATTAATCTGAGGGTACCAATAATTTTGTCAGGCCATTTTGAGGGTTTTGTGTGAAATTATGTCCAATTTGCATTTTTTTCTTTGCTTTTTTGTGTTGTTCCAATACACACAAAGGTAATAAACCTCTGTATAACAAAACATGTGTAATTGCAATAATTTTCTGGAAAAAATTTTTTGGGACAATTTCAAGGGAGCACTTTCGGCCATTACTGTACACAGGACACAGCGGGTACACAATCGTATGAACCTTTCCTTCACAACTCGGAGCATTTTCCACAGTTTCTTCTTTACTCTCTTTTCTTGTCCTCTGCATTCACTGTTTCTCACTACTTCACCGGAACCCAGCTCACCAAAACAGTTGAGTTTAGCAAGAGTCCTTTATGCATCTTATTTCCCCTTAGGGAGCTATGGTGCTAATATGGCCGATACTTACCTTCTCTAATGCTGACACTCTGGAACTCCCGCCTTTGGCACTTTGTTCATCTCAAATACTCAGTCCTGTCTCAGCCCGTTACCTTCAAGAGTTATAAATTTTGGGCCTTACTTCTAGGCGTCATCTTCCAGGATCCATCTCCAGAAACTCACTCTATCGCTCAGTCAGATCTGCTCCGTTCTCCGAATCTCGCTATCCCTTTCCTCTGGTCTCCACTCACTTTACGGAAACTCAACACAGCTCACATTGGACCTTGGGTCCTTTCGCTTAGCACTTCAGGTCCAATCTGAAACAGTCAACTTCCCTTCAATTTACCCCCTCCCACTCTGGGTTAGTACCAAACATTAACTCTCACTATCCTTACTGTCAAACTTCACACATTATCAACATTTTTAAAGTAAATCACAATTCATATTATACATCACAGTTCACATTACAATAATACTTGTTTTCTTCAAGGGGAACGTGGGCAATATGTCCATCTTCTGCCGCTATAGCATACAAACGCTCTTTGAGGTGATCTGCCAGCTTCAATGCCCTCTACTTGTAGCATCCAAGAAAGGGAAGGTTGGGTCAGCAGTTCAGCCATGCCACTTGTCTGAACTGCCAACCTTCAGCCATGCTCTCCCTCTCAGTATGCTCCTGAAAATAAGAACTTGAGAAAGTGAAAATAATATGTTTTACACTATTTCTGGGTCAGAATGGTTGGCTTCCTCTATAAATGCCTATGAACATTCATGAAAGTCCTGTGATATCATAGCAAATAATAGTTAGGAGCGTGTGTGTGCATTAGATAAGCGCAAACTGCGATAAGTATAATACATCTGTAAGCTAAAAACAGCCAACACCGTGTATGAAGTCAGATTCATAGGAAGTACCTACAATAGAACATGGAACCTCTTCAAGCTTAAAGGGGTTGTCCGGTCTAAAATGAAAAGTCTGTCGTTTTGTGAATCCTCCCAGCGAACACGCACAGTGCGCTGCAAGGTTTTGCCAGCGTCTGCCCCGGGAGTGGAGGTCAAGTATGCGATATGCATACTCCCGGGCAGAACCCATTGACTTGGTGCGGCCTCACTCAATACAAGTATATTGAGAGAGACCGTGACCCATCTAGTGGGTGTGGTAATCTAGTGTGTGTGTCCATCTAGTGCGCGTGGTCTCATTCAATACAAGTACATTGAGTGAAGCTGGACCCACTACATGGGTTCTGCTGCCCGGGAGTATGCATATCGCACACCTGACCATCATTCCAGGCGCTGACACCGGCGATTCCTCCCCGAACACATTGCGTGTGCGCTGGGAGAATTAACAAGTCTGCAGTCACAAAGTTACAGAGTGACTGCAGACTTTTCATTTTTAACTAGACAACACATGTAAAAGGGTTTATACGGGACTTTTGTATTTTTTCTTATGGGAAAGAACTTACAGTTCATGCAGTTTCTAGCTATCTGAATGTTGTGCCTGGCACTGATCTATGCCTTCTCAGAGTGGTCATTGACTGCTCCTGCCAGCGACTCTGCGGCTTCTGTTGATGTCACGTTAATAGAGAAGCTTCTTCTCTTCTACTCTGCTCTGTTGAAGGAGCATCTCCATCGATGTCATGCTGATTGACAGCCTGCTCCCCGTTTCCTAACTAAGGTTCAATGAAGCAGCACAATCGCTAGCAGGAGAGGTCAGTGACTGCCTTGAGCTGGCATAGATTGGTGCCTTGAAGAACATGCAGGTAGTTAGCAGCTACCAGCCTATAAGCTCTAAGCCCCATAAGAAAAAATATACAAAATTCATGAATAATCCCTTTAACTTCAAAATATTAAAATGTTTTAACCCTTTCACCCCCGAGCCTGTTTTCACCTCCATGACAAGGACAAACTTTAAAAAATTCTGACCAGGGTCACTTTTATGTGCTAATAACTCTGGAACGCTTCAACGGATCCCACTGATTCTGAGAATGTGTTTTCGTGACATATTGCACTTCATGATAGTGGTAACATTTCTTTGATCTGACTTGCGTTTATGTGTGAAAAAATTGGAAATCTGGTGAAAATTTTGCAATTTTCCAACTTTTAATTCTTATACCCTTAAATCAGAGAGCTATGTCACACAAAATAGTTAATAAATAACATTTCCCACATGTCTATTTAAATCACCATTTTTTTTAGGGACCTCATCACATTTGAAGTGACCTTGAAGGGTCTATATGACATAAAATTCCCCAGAGTGAAACCATTCTAAAAACTACACCCATCAAGGTGCAGTAAAACCACATTTAAGAAGTTTATTACCCCTTCAGATGCTTTCACAGGAACTGAAGCAATGTGGAAGGAAAAAATTAACATTTAACTCCCATATGATGCACTTGGCATTGGGATGCGATTGGACGCTTCCTGCGCATGCGCACTAAATCATAGAGCCTGTGGAACTGATTGGATCTCAGTTAACTTGGCAATTGGATGCCTTTTTCTGATAGGATATGATGTTACAAACCTCTCATTGGATTGCTACTTGCGCCAGATAATAATTTTCAAATGCATATTCATTATCTGGTGGGATAAGATTGGATCTTGGTTTCCGGAATAATCAAGCCTGTATATCATTGGTGGATTCTCACATTGGGTTTATACAAAGTATGTTATTTATAACATGTATAGAGAGTTTTTTTATCTGCTATATATGGATATATGTTATTGATCTGTATGTATATTTGGGATTGCTTTTTTATGTATAATATGTATAAATTGTGTGTTTCATAATGGTGGGCTTGGCATGTATAGTGATTGGTGCTTATTTGCTAACCACACCATATAAGTCCACCATGTTGTTCACTGTATGTACTTGAAAAAGACCCACTTTGGGTTGAAACATTGTGATTTTTACAGCAGAATAAACATTTTTTAATTCAACACCCTGGATTGGACACTATGTACACTTCTTTGTTTTCTGTGATATCTCCAAGTGTGTTCCTTGGTAAAAATGGACGTGAGCCTTATACAGTGAGTGCTGTCAGACACTTTTTTTATGTGACTGCCGGATCACAGGTCAGACGGCGTCCACAGTGACACCCTTCTGCCTCATTATAGGGAATCTTCCGCCAGGGGTTCTGTCTGAATAACATACTTTAGAGATTTACACGTGAGTCGCACGTACCAGGGCTTTGGGGTACTCGGCACCGAGCCCGTTGATGTCTATGGGGGATGTCACGGGTAGCACAGCTCGGTCCGTGCCCTGGGCGCTCACTTTAAATGTGGGATATTTACAGGTGACTTGAATAATGATATGGGGATTCGTGACGCCACTTGTGGTGCCTGGTCAGGATGACCAGCGCTGCTATGCAGATCCACTGGAGGGTTGAGATTGTGCAGCTAGATGTTAAGCCTCCCACAAGTAAGGCTGAGTTATCCTCCAGGGCAGATAGATATGCAGAAGTGCAGGACAGACGGGGACCCGGCAGTCAGGAGTAATAAGGGAGACACACACATAAGTCACTTTGGTACCTTTATCTGAAGATGTTGCAGACACTTCCCGGAGCGCTGTAGGGTGAAGGGTGCACATCCAGATTCTTCCACTGGTAGGTGTGTGGCCTCCTGTACTATGCTTTTTTTGGGATAAAGTCCTGACCTGCTTGAAGCTAGGTCTAACTTGGTCTCCGTCTTGCACCTGGCTGATCTTGTGATTGGATCTCCTGTTGACATCCCACACGAAGATGGACTAACTGCCTGCCGAATGTTTCTTGAGGCCAATGGGATCCCGTCCGAGTCTGTAATAACACTCACCAGATTCATCCTCACACACAACTTTTTCTCTTTCGGTGAGGAGCTATATCTACAACGCACCGGCACCGCTATGGGAAGTAAAATGGCACCCCAGTATGCCAACCTCTTCATGGCTAAACTGGAAAATGACTTCTTAACATCCTGCTCCATCAAACCATTTGCCTATTTCCGTTACATTGATGACATCTTAATAGTCTGGACTGAGTCCGAACAAGAACTTCTAGATTTCCATGACAAATTCAACAAATTTCATCCTACCATAAACTTGACATTGGACCACTCAAAAACAAAAATCAACTTCCTAGACACCACCATAAAAGTCCAAAATGGTTCGTTCCAAACATCAGTGTATCGGAAACCAATTGACCGCCCCACATACCTCAGATGGACAGCTTCCATCCTAAACACATTAAAAAGTCCATTGTCTACAGCCAGGCCCTCAGATACAACCGTATCTGTTCCAGTCCTAAGGACAGGGATAAACACCTAACTAAACTTAAAATGTCATTTTTAATTCAAGGTTACCATCCCACCTCCATTGATGACCAGACCACTAGGGCCACAAGGATCCCTAGAAGCCAATTACTTCAATACAGGAAAAGAGAGGAAAATCAAGGTGTACCTCTGGTAGTGGCCTACAACCCACAGCTTGAAATACTGAGAAAAACGGCTAAAAAACTTCACCATATACTACACAAGGATGACCAGTTAAAAATATTATTCAAAGACCCCCCCTTGCTGTGTTACAGGCAACCTCCAAATTTAAGAAACATCATGATCCGAAGTTCAATGCCCTCAGATTCACCAAGAGGGACCTATCCTTGCAATGGGAGAAGATGCAAAACTTGCAGTCATATAGAGACCAACGACAAGATCCAAATCCCCAACACACAGCAAAACTATAAGATCCCCGGGACATTCACATGTTCCTCCTCTAATGTGGTATATTTAATTCTTTGCAATATATGTCCTGTGGGTGGCCTCTATGTTGGAGAAACAGGACAGAGACTGAGAGCAAGGATGAGGTCTCATCGTCATACGATTACAGACAAAAAAAAACATCTACCAGTGGCTAAACATTTCTGTGGTCCAGGACACAACATATACAATATGAAAATTGTCATTTTAAGAGGCAATTTCCAATCGCAAACACATCGCAGAGTTTGGGAAAGCAAATTCATTAACATCTTTGATTCTATTCACACAGGACTCAATTTGTCAGGAGGGTTCATGCCCATTACCAAATCTGAGCAACTTCCTCCAAAAACAATGGAGACACCACCAGTCCTTTGATCTCACATGCATATGGGGTCCACAAAACTTTCACACCACTTATCTAATCTTACCTAATTAAGGATTCTCTCTTTAAGCTCAGTGTTTGTTTATTTCAGTGTTTGTTTATTTTAAATGTCCATGTATCACACCATCCCTGTACCATCCCTGTGCTTTTCACTGTATATAATTGTTTCTTCAAATATTTTGTTACACCAGCCTGATGAAGAGACGTAAGCAGTCTCGAAAGCTCGCCCTGTAATATCTTAAACTATATTTTGTTAGCCATTAAAAGGTATCATACCCACAAGATTCCTATTTTGCTTCTCCCACTGAAAGCACTCTATATGTTTTTTTCTACTGGCTAACACGGTACCAAACCAATCTTTTTTCGTTGATCTCCTGTTGAAGCACACAGTCTCTATTTGCAGTACACTGCTAGACTCCGTCCTCCTGATCCAGCTACGTATCAGCTCTGTGGTACTCCTGGGACTTGTAGTCCTCCAGGAACTCCGGTGTTCTCCTAATGGGTCGTGGAGATCCCTATAGGCTCGGACCCCGGTGTCTGGTGAATACTTGCTGAGATGAGCTATTAAGGCTCCTTTGTCTCATTAACTTCCACTCGCCTTCGGCCTACCTGGATCATCACACGATCACACACACTGGCAGTTGGTGGGCTGCCTCTTCGCCGCTCTCTAAGCGTCGGCACGCTTCTACTGAGCTACACTCCTCAATTCAGCTCTGACTAGACTTAAGTGATTTCTCTGGATCACTCTTACTAGACTCCACTAGCAGGCTGAGCTCTCTGAGCAGACTGAGCTCTCTGAGCAGACTCCCTAGAAATGGCTGCTCTGACTAAAACTAAACTCACAGAACTCTCTCGTGTTTCCTGTGTCAGGTCTTTTTATATGTCTTACACAGCTCCCTCTGGTGGTCTCTGGGATAAATTGTACATGTGTGTGTGTGTAATGACCTCTGGTGGTATCTTCCTTCAGTGCACCCTTCTGGAAAATATGGATCCAGTCACAGCTGGGCTCCACACACAGACACCCCGATATAAGCACTCAGTGCAGAGCGCAGGATAAATGTGCACCGAGCCTTACTGCGATCTTTGGGAGGCAGAATGAAAAAATCAACAGCAGGTGATGAGTTGGTTTTATTTATTTTTTACATGTCCGGTATAAGTGATTAGGAGACTTTATTCTTCGGTTCCGTGCGATTACAATGATACCAGATTTATAATGGGTTTTTATATTTTTCCAATATTTCACCCCACATAGTCAAGTGGCTTGTTTTTTGCGGGATGAGTTGACGTTTTTATTGGTAGCATTTTCGGGCACCTGACTTTTTTTCGCTTTCTATTCTGATATTTGAGGGGGGCACAATGAACAAAAACCAGCATTTCAGGAATTAGTTTTTGGGGGAGTTTATACCATTCCACGTGTGGTAAAATTGATAAGGCAGCTTTATTTTTCGGGTTAGCACGATTACAGCGACACCACATTTATATTGTTTTGGAGCTTTTACACAAAAACTATTTAATAAAAAAAAAAGAATTATTTTTGCATCTCTTTAGCCATAACTTTTTTATTTTTTCCTGACGGAGTTGTATGGTGGCTTGTTTTTTGAAGGACAAGATGACGTTTTCAGCTGTACCATTTTTATTTACATTTGTCTTTTTGTTCAAGTTTTATTTCACTTTTTGTTTTGCGGTATGATGATAAAGCATTGTTTTTTGTCTAGTTTTTTATTTTTATTTTTTACAGTGTTCAGTCAACAGGTTAACTAGTTGGACAGTTTTATAGGTCAGGTCGTTCCGGACGCGGCGATACCAAATATGTGTACTTTTTTTTGTTTTTACATAAAAAATGTATTTATTGGATTCATTTTTTTCATTTTTTTGTTCTTTCTTGTGTGATTTTTTTAAATAATTTTTACAATTTTTAATAACATTTTATTTTTTTTTTTACATTGTCCTGGGATAGGACATCATCTTTCCCTGCCCTGATCGCTTATCTTATACTCTGCAAAGCTTTTGCATTGCAGGGCATTAGATCTGTGCATCACAGGCAGGGAAGAGGCATGTCAGCTCATGCTCTGAGCAGGAGTGTTATGTTACGGTAGCTGAGGAGTGCAGGTAAAAAAGGAAATACACCAGAGCAGTTGGAATCTATGAGATTGCAGTACCCTGACTAACCACCGCAACTAGAGGCAGCCGTGGAGCGTTCCTACGATGGTCCTAGACGCCTCGTCACAGCCTGAGAAACTAACTACACCTAAAGATAGAAATAGGAAAGCTATCTGCCCCGGAGCAGAACCCCAAAGATAATAGAAAACCCCCAAACATGTAATGGCGGTTAGACAAGAGGAAATACTGACACAGAAAGAAAATAGTATGAGCAAACGCTGGGCCCAAACTATCTAAATAGAAAAGGACAGGAAGGGTACTTACTGCAATCCCAGAAAACCCTGAAAAACACCAACTCTACTAATTTCAAAATCACCTGAGATCACACGACCTCTACCACCTAAATTAGTTCTCTGGTGTAACAAAAACAGCAGCCACTGAAAAAACTGTAAAAAGCAAAAGTACAAAACACAGTGGCTGGACTAAACTGAGAGG
Source organism: Oophaga sylvatica (assembly GCA_033576555.1). Classification (NCBI taxonomy): domain Eukaryota; kingdom Metazoa; phylum Chordata; class Amphibia; order Anura; family Dendrobatidae; genus Oophaga; species Oophaga sylvatica. The sequence continues at coordinate 323,394,784 of JARQOD010000002.1, forward strand.
GCAAAAGCCCCCGGAGGGGACCCAGAAGGCCCCCACAGAAGTGCAGGACAAAATGCAAAAATATAGCAAAAACAAAAAATAAGAAATTGTCTTATCTGATAGCAGGAGATGCAGACACGACACAGCAGGCTACAAGGGAAATTGGAAAGAAGGATTCAGACCAGAACAATTGATCACCGGCAACCCTGATGGGAAAATGATTCCCTTAAATAAGACCAATCAGTAACACCTGATTCCCAATCCTCACTAGTACCGCTAGTAACCACCAGAGGGAGCCTCTGCTCAGAACTCATCTCAAACCCATTCACAACAGTACCCCCCCCTTGAGGAGGGGTCACCGAACCCTCATTTGAGCAACCAGGTCGGTCAGGATGAGTTCTATGATACGCACGGATAAGTCTCCTAGCATGGATGTCCGAAGCAAACACCCAAGAATTATCTTCCTGGCCATAACCTCTCCATTTAACCAAATACTGGAGTCTTCGTCTAGAAAAACGAGAATCCAATATTTTCTCAACCACATACTCCAGATTGCCCTCAACCAAAACAGGGTCAGGAGGCACAGCAGCAGGAACCACTGGCTCAACAAACCTCTTCAACAAGGACTTGTGGAACACGTTATGGATCTTAAATGTCCCTGGAAGAAGCAAACGAAAAGAAACAGGATTAATAATCTCCATGATCTTATAAGGTCCAATGAACCTAGGCTTAAATTTAGGAGATGCTACTCTCATAGGAATATTCTTTGAGGACAACCAGACCAAGTCCCCCACTTTAAACCGAGGACCATCAGTCCTATGCCGGTTAGCAAACCGCTGGGCCTTCTCCTGAGAGAGGGACAACCTCCCCACTACCTGGTCCCAAATCTGCTGCATACGCTCAACAACAGAGTCAACACCTGGACAGACAGAAGCCTCCGTCTGTCCTGAAGAAAATCGAGGGTGAAACCCAGAATTACAGAAAAACGGAGACATCAAAGTGGCAGAGCTAGCCCTATTATTAAGAGCAAACTCAGCCAAAGGCAAAAAAGAGACCCAGTCATCCTGATCAGCAGACACAAAGCATCTTAGATAAGTCTCCAATGTCTGGTTTCTTCTCTCAGTTTGACCATTGGTCTGAGGATGAAATGCCGAGGAGAAAGACAATTGAACACCCAGTTTAGAACAAAAAGTCCTCCAAAATCTGGAAACAAACTGGACTCCTCTGTCAGACACAATGTTCTCAGGAATGCCGTGTAAACGAACCACGTGCTGAAGGAACAACGGCACCAATTCAGAGGAGGAAGGCAACTTAGGTAATGGCACAAGATGTATCATTTTGGAAAACCTATCACAAATTACCCAGATGGTGGTCATTCTCTGAGAAACAGGAAGATCGGAAATGAAATCCATAGAGATATGGGTCCATGGTCTCTTGGGCACAGGCAATGGCATCAACAAACCACTAGAGCGAGAGCAAGGCTTGGAGCAAGAGCAAGTCCCGCAGGACTGCACAAATTCCCTGACATCGCGAGACAAGGTAGACCACCAAAAGGACCGACTAACCAAGTCTCTGGTACCAAAAATTCCGGGATGCCCAGCCAATGCGGAACAATGAATCTCAGACATCACACTCTTTTTCCATTGGTCCGGGACAAACAATTTTCCAACAGGGCAGCGCTCGGGCCTATCCTCCTGACACCCCTCCAGAGCAAGTCTCAAATTAGGCGAGATGGCGGAAAGAACTACACCCTCCTTCAAAATAACAGAGGGATCAGATAGCTCAGGAGAGTCCGCAAGGAAACTCCTCGAGAGGGCATCCGCCTTAACATTCTTAGTGCCAGGAAGAAAGGAAACCACAAAATTAAAACGTGTGAAAAACAAGGCCCACCTGGCCTGTCTAGGATTGAGTCGCTTGGCAGATTCCAGATAGACCAGATTCTTATGGTCCGTAAGGACCACCACCTGATGTTTGGCTCCCTCCAGCCAATGTCTCCACTCTTCAAAAGCCCACTTCATGGCCAATAACTCCCGATTACCCACGTCATAATTACGTTCAGTAGGAGAAAATTTTCGAGAGAAAAAGGCACAAGGGTTACTTTTAGAGGTCTCTGGATCTTTTTGGGACAAAACGGCACCTGCCCCAATTTCAGAGGCATCAACCTCCACCTGAAATGGCAGAGAAACATCAGGCTGCCGTAGAACAGGAGCAGAAGTGAATCTCTGCTTAAGTTCCTGAAACGCAGAGACTGCCTCAGGAGGCCAATTCACCACATCAGAACCCTTTCTGGTCAAATCAGTTAATGGTTTAACAATAACAGAGAAATTACCAATAAATTTACGATAAAAATTGGCAAAACCCAAAAATCTCTGAAGAGCCTTTAATGAAGTAGGTTGGACCCAATCACAGATGGCCTGAACCTTGACCGGGTCCATTTCAATAACAGATGGGGACAAAATGAATCCCAGAAATGAGATCTTCTGTACGCCAAAAAGACACTTTGATCCCTTCACATACAGAGCATTCTCTCTCAAAATCTGGAATACAGTTCGAACATGTTTCACATGAGAGTCCCAGTCATTAGAAAAAATCAAGATATCATCCAAATAAACAATCAGAAACTTGTCCACAAAATCCCTGAAAATGTCATTCATGAAGGACTGGAAGACGGAAGGAGCATTAGTGAGCCCAAAGGGCATCACAAGGTACTCAAAATGCCCTTCAGGGGTGTTAAATGCCGTCTTCCATTCATCCCCGTGCTTAATGCGAATAAGGTTATACGCCCCCCTGAGGTCAAGCTTGGTAAACCAAGTAGCGTTTTTCACCCTGGAAAACAGGTCAGAAATCAAGGGTAACGGGTATTGATATTTCACAGTAATATTGTTCAAGAGACGATAATCAATACACGGCCTTAATGAACCATCTTTTTTGGCCACAAAGAAAAAACCGGCACCTAAGGGTGAAGAGGATGGTCTGATATGACCCTTCTCCAATGATTCCTTGATATAAGACCGCATAGCGTCATGTTCAGGTACAGACAAGTTAAAAAGGCGACCCTTAGGGAATTTACTACCTGGCACTAATTCAATAGCGCAGTCATAGCTCCTATGGGGAGGTAAGGATGCAGATTTACTTTCGCTAAACACATCAGAAAAATCAAACAAAAAGTCAGGAACATCCTCAGCCTGGGGGGAGGCAGAAAAAACAGGAGTGTTGGTATTAACACATTGGCAGCCCCAACTGGTTACAGACACAGATTTCCAATCCAAAACAGGATTATGAGACTGTAACCAAGGGAAACCCAGCACGATAATGTCATGCAGATTATATAGAACCAAAAATTTGCAGCACTCCTGGTGATCAGGTTCAACCCTCATTATCACCTGAGTAGAAAACTGGGGTTTATTCTCAGCCAAAGGGGTAGAATCGATCCCCAGTAGGGGAATAGACTTCTGTAGGGTATCAAGGGAAATCCACAACGTTTAGCAAAATCATAATCCATCAGGTTAATAGCTGCTCCAGAATCAACGAAAGCCTGAGCAGAAAATGAGGACAGAGAGCATATCAGAGTGACAGTTAATAAAAACTTAGTCTGAACACCACCCAAGACAACTGAGCGTGCAAAACGTCTTCCCCGCTTAGGGCAGACTGAAATAGCATGAGAGGCATCACCACAGTAGAAACATAACCCATTGCGCTTTCGAAACTCATGACGCTGTGCCCCAGACACCACTCCATCACACTGCATGGGCTCAGCAGCTGGCTCACAAGGCAACACCACTCCACGCATACTTCTCCGCTCACGCAAACGTCTGTCAATTTGAATCGCTAATGACATAGAATCATTGAGACCAGAGGGGACAGGGAATCCCACCATAACATCCTTTACATTATCCGACAGACCCTTCCGGAAAAGGGCCGCCAAAGCGTCGTCATTCCATTTGGTCAGGACTGCCCACCTACGGAATCTCTGACAGTATAACTCAGCGTCATCAAGCCCCTGATTTAATGCCAACAAGGCTTTTTCAGCTTGATCAGTGACATTAGGCTCATCGTACAATAACCCCAAAGCCTGAAAAAATGCATCAACATCACTCAAAACAGGATCCCCAGGTGTGAGGGAAAAAGCCCAATCCTGAGGATCGCCGCGCAGGAGAGAGATGACAATTTGAACCTGCTGCGCTGCGTTTCCTGAGGACTTAGATTTTAAGGCAAGAAACAATTTACAATTATTTTTGAAATTCTGAAACTTAGCTCGATCCCCTGAAAACAAATCTGGCATGGGGATCCTAGGTTCCACAACAGGCAACCTAGCAAGATATGCAGCAATACTCCGAACCTCAGTGGCAAGCTGATCCACACGGCCAGACAACTGTGCAAACTCCATTGGGAGAAAAGATCCTCCCCAGCACCCAGAGATACAGAGGGAAAAAAAAAAAAAAAATGCAACAAACAGAAAAATATCTCTGACAACTTTTCTTCCTTCAAAATATTTTTTCCCTTCTGTGAGTACCATACAATTTTTATGGCCGGTGATACTGTTATGTTACGGTAGCTGAGGAGTGCAGGTAAAAAAGGAAATACACCAGAGCAGTTGGAATCTATGAGATTGCAGTACCCTGACTAACCACCGCAACTAGAGGCAGCCGTGGAGCGTTCCTACGATGGTCCTAGACGCCTCGTCACAGCCTGAGAAACTAACTACACCTAAAGATAGAAATAGGAAAGCTATCTGCCCCGGAGCAGAACCCCAAAGATAATAGAAAGCCCCCAAACATGTAATGGCGGTTAGACAAGAGGAAATACTGACACAGAAAGAAAATAGTATGAGCAAACGCTGGGGCCCAAACTATCTAAATAGAAAAGGACAGGAAGGGTACTTACTGCAATCCCAGAAAACCCTGAAAAACACCAACTCTACTAATTTCAAAATCACCTGAGATCACACGACCTCTACCACCTAAATTAGTTCTCTGGTGTAACAAAAACAGCAGCCACTGTAAAAACTGTAAAAAGCAAAAGTACAAAACACAGTGGCTGGACTAAACTGAGAGGGCAAAAGCCCCCGGAGGGGACCCAGAAGGCCCCCACAGAAGTGCAGGACAAAATGCAAAAATATAGCAAAAACAAAAAATAAGAAATTGTCTTATCTGATAGCAGGAGATGCAGACACGACACAGCAGGCTACAAGGGAAACTGGAAAGAAGGATTCAGACCAGAACAATTGATCACCGGCAACCCTGATGGGAAAATGATTCCCTTAAATAAGACCAATCAGTAACACCTGATTCCCAATCCTCACTAGTACCGCTAGTAACCACCAGAGGGAGCCTCTGCTCAGAACTCATCTCAAATCCATTCACAACACAGGAGCTTACAGGCCACCGTCACTTGGTGACCCCACGGCCATCTTTCAGTTTGGGCTCACCATGGAGATCATCGGCACAATGCAATCCCAATCGTGTTGTGCCAATGAGATCAGAGAGGGAGTTCCCTCACTCTGCGATGCCCATAGATGTCACTGTCACCTTTGAAAGTGTCATCAGAGAGGTTAAAGGCCTGCAATCGGCTACGATAGTGTAATGTGGCATGCTAACAGATTCACATGCCATTAATGATACCCTGATATAAAAAAAATACAACTTAAAATATCATATTAAAAGAAGCATAATTCTTAGACAGTAATTTACATTTTTATATATATATATATATATATATATACATATATATATATATATATATATACAGGGTGGTCCAAAAGTAGGTGGACAGTATGTGTAATAAATGTCATTATTTTCTGTCCACCTACTTTTGGATCACCCTGTATATAATATATATATATATATATATATATTGTGAGACAGTGAGGATATGTGGTGACTGGGGTGTACATTTCACCTAGGTTCTTTGCTAACTATAAGGGAAATATGTGGCTTTGTAGACCTGGTGGTAGAGAGAGGTCACTACACCTTGCATTCATTGCACTCTTGCAGCTTAAACCTGAAGCCAATCAGCTGTTAATTAGGAAGCCAGAAATAGGTGTCTGCGGACACAGTCAGAGAGCTAGTTTAGCCTGGACACAGGAAGGTGTCCTGGCACAAGAAACAGTCTCCAAGAGTGTTAGAGCTGTCTTTAGCCTGGACACAGGGAGGTGTCCCGGCGCATGAAGCAGTCTCTGTGAGAATCCATGCGGATGATTACTGAAGAGGAGGAGAGCTGTCTCAGTCTGGGTTAGAGGTACCCCGGACACAGGAGTGTCTCTGTGAACCTCCATGCTGACGATTACTGAATAGGAGGGGAGCTGTCTCAGTCTGGGTTAGAGGTACCCCGGACACAGGAGTGTCTCTGTGAACCTCCATGCTGATGATTACTGAATAGGAGGAGAGCTGTCTCAGTCTGGTTAGAGGTACCCCGGACACAGGAGTGTCTCTGTGAACCTCCAGGATGATGACTACTGAATAGGAGTGGATCTCTCTCAAGTCTGGACGTCGGGTGGACCTTCAGACATAAGGAGGAGTATCTGGGAAACTCCATACTGGTAACATATATAATATGTGTTGTTTTGGGCCTAGGCTGATAGAGCCGGGTTCCTGATAGAAAGGGAAAATCTGTGTAAGTGTAATTAGTGGCTAGACAAGCCTAGGTCTTTTGTTTATGCTTTGTTTTTATCTGTGTGCTGTGGACTTTAATAAAACTGGTTGCGGCCAGTTTTCACCAAACTGCTGTCTGAATGAACTGTTTTCGTGCCATTCTGTCTACCCAGACAGCGATCTCAGAGCTAAACCCCCTGGAATGTTACAATTGGCGGAGAATGCTGGGGCAGCGCAGTGCCTGATACAGTTAGTGCTGGAGTGTGTATGCAGCACAGTGGCGAGAGACAGCATTAAAGGTGAAGTCTATTGAAATAGCAGCAGAAAAAAAAAAAAAAAAAGTGTGTCAGCAGAAACGTCTGTTTGGAGCAGTCTTGGAGAGACAGTGGCCCTGATAGGGTCTGCAGAGAGAAAATGTATGCACAGCAAAGCTGAACTTGTTGTGAAAATGACTGTGGAATGTGCAGCAGCGAAAGAAAAGTCTGTGGAGCAGTCTTAAAGAGACAGGAGCCCTAATAGACTTTGCAAAGGAAAAAAAAAAAAAAGTGTCTGCACAGCAGAGCTGAATTTTTCTATGGAAAAGACTGTAGAGTGTGTATGTCTTGAGTGAAGACTGCCGTTGTTAAGACAGAGAAGTCTGACAGCATGGATGACAGCATGGAGGCGCTGTTTGAACAAATGGCACAAGTTAATGTGCAACATAAAACTGCCGTGGTTGAGACAGATAAGTCCGGCAGTATGAAGGAGCTCATTGAGTACCTGGTCCAGGCCCAGCGGACCATGGAGCTGCAGCACCAGCAGTGCATGCAGCAGTACCAGCAGCAAATCCTGCAGCAGCAGCAGGAGAATAACCGGGTGTTGGAGCAGATTGCAGCTCTCAGCACCTCGTCCCAGAGTAATGTTGTGAAGGCACCTGACTTGTCCGTTGTAAAGAAGGCGGTAAGACGGTCCCTGAAAAAGATGACACCTCGTGATGATGTGGAGGTATATCTCACTAGATTTGAGGAACTGGCAGAGAAGGAGAATCTGCCCCTATCTGAGTGGGCCATGATGGTCGCACCCTATCTGATTGGAGTGCCCCAGGTGGCCTATGCTGACCTGAGCGAGCAGGACAGCCAAGACTATGCCAAGCTGAAAGCGGAGATTCGTACCCGGCTGAGTGTTACGGTGACAGCCCGTGCCAGGGGAGTTCATGACTGGAGATGCAGTTGGGAGTCTGCAGTCAGCAGGCTTGATTATGGAGTTGAAAAGGTGATAGTGAACCGCTACACCCGAGCATGTCCTCCTGAGGTACAGCCGTCTGAGAGGTCGTCACTTCAGAGTTCCCGGACGCCGAACTCTCCCGGTAAGAGCGTTCCAGCTGTTGGGGACATGGGGTATGTTGATAAGCGGGTTCAGGCCCTCTTGGACTCAGAGAGTCCAGTGACTTCCATATGTGACAGCCTGATTGATAGGGACTTTATCCCTGATAAGCACCTGAGTATGGTGTGCATCCATGGAGACACCAAAGTCTACCCAGAGACTGCCGTGGACTTGGTCCCCAAACTCGGGGAGGTTTCATATGAAGGGGGGGTAGTGAAGAACCTGGTGCAACCCGTCATATTGGGTAATGACTTTCCCCGGTCTAAGGATCTCTGGGGGAAGGGTGATTTTGATGAACAGTGTGATGAAGCTCCTATTGAGGGTGCGCAGTCCCGAGGGGCGGAACACAATGCTAGTGGGCCATTAAAATTATGTGATAATGATGATGACCATGATAATGATGCTGATATTGATAATGATAATGATGATCATGATAATGATGATGACCATGATGATGATGCTGATATTGATAATGATGATGATGCTAATCATAATAGTGATGATACTGATGATGATCATGATAAAGATGAAATTCCTTTGCAGGTGATGTTGGGAGACGAGGATGGTGGTTCTCGGGAACCGAGTGTCCCTGACCTGCCTGTGTCCTGTGACAATTTTGGGAGAGAGCCGGTGCGAGGCCCCACTCTTAAAACGGCACAGGAAAGTGTAATTGTTCTGAATGGGGTTCCCCGGGAGCCTGGCTCTGAGGAGAGGTTTCCTCATGCTGCCATGGACAATAACCTATTGTTTAGGGACACTGAAGTCCAGGGAGAGGTCGTGAGTCAGCTCCTGGTACCTGAGCTATATGGAGGTATAGTGCTGGGGTTGTCACATAGTCACATACTTGAGGGACCAGATGGTGAAGTTAATGTTGAGGATAATGTGTGACCCGCACCACAATTGTGGGTTTCCAGGGATATGGGGTACTCGGAGCCGAGCCTGTAGATTTCTATAGGGGATGTCACTGGTAGCGTGACTCGGTCCGTGTCCCTGGCGGTCAGGCGTTAAAGGGGGTATATTTACAGGGGATTTGGTAGATAACAGTTCGTGACGCCACCTGTAGTTGTCTGATCACTAAGACCAGCACTGCAGTAGATCTCTGAGGGGATGTTGTGGCAGCTAGATGACGGGTCCCCCACAGGTGGGACTGGTCCCTCAAAGTCTATGGTTATAATGATGTAGGGTGCAGATAAATGAATCAGTCTCACACCATCCAGCATCTTTCCATACCTTTTACTTGTCAGATGATAAGGCAGGTCCGGGGAGCTGGTCGGGGTGGAGAATGTGCTTTGAGATAACAGCTGAACAGGTTAGAGGCCTCCTTAACTTTCCATGTAACGAGTCCAACCTGCATAAAGCTAAGTCCACTCAAAAACTCCAGCTAATTCTGTAGCTGTACTGCCCGGTCAGCATTGTGGTCGGAGTCTTCCATGTGATGGAACTAGGTTCTTGCTTTTGTCGTGCACTGACTCAAAGTCCCTATTCCACCTGACCCCTGTTACGTACCGACAATAGGCTTGTTCCTGTGACCTGAAGTCCAGCGAACCTCTGGTTTTTCTTATCACTACGCCTGAAGCTGTAGCGACACTTCGGTCCCCAGTGACCGGGTAAATTGTGCAGGTAATTCTATACCTAAGGCACTTCTCTGTTTCTTTCCACTGCGCCCTTCGCCCTGTTCGCGCTCTTAACATAAGCACTCCACACTTCCTAGGATGGTACAAGTCAATCCTTTCTTACTTCTTCCTTGGAGCTTGCTGACAGATTCTCAGTATTCTCCTAGTTCAGGAACACATCAACTGAACTTCACTGTCCTTGGGACAGGCGACTGAAGTTTCTGCTGCAAACTTTCCTTTCTCCAAAGCTGTCTCCGTCTGTCTGACTTTAGCTCACACAGAGCTCTGACAGGAAATTGCAATCTGATCTCCTCTCCTTCCTCCGAGTCCAGACTAGACTGACTGACTGACTTCTGTCCGACGACAGGAAACTGACTAACTCTGCTGTATGTCACTACCTTATATACCCTATGGGTGTGTCCAAGTGTGTGATGGAGTGAATGGATATCAAGCATTAAACTGTTACCTCTCCGCACATCCTCCAGGGTTTTATGTGTGTCTTACACACCAGGGCTACACATTCCCCCTTGGTAAAACACAGCACTCCCGGGCTGTAAAATACAAAAAGAAAGACATTTTGTTTTGCATTTAAACATTAACATTTAACTCATCCCATCAGGGAGGTACGAATCACTTGAACGTTACATTATGTACAGTAAGAAAATACAAGAGAAGACACATCAATACATTTGCAATATTCTTGTGAAGGACCCGCACCAAACCTTCAACGTGGGTCCTGGGTGGGCTGCAGGACTTCTGAATGCAGACCTCACTCAGTGCCACACCATACGGGTTTTCTGTTCAGAGGTAGTTGTGGTGGTTTCATGTAAAACCAAGGTAATGCACCTTAGTGCAACTATTTACAAGATACAGTTTTTGGGCTGGCTCAGTCCTCAGCCACGCAGTTCATTATGAGGCACATTTTCAACTAATTCACATTATATCAGATTCTGTTTACTCAACTAGAGTATCCCCTATAAACTTGGTGCAAATATGCAACCACTTATCACATAAATACCATAAAGTGCAAAAACTCTCTTTTTCTGCTTACCCAGCCGGGTATTCTATTTTTAGCAAAATATGTAAACATTACATACTCATATCAAAGGTGCAAATTATTTTCACTTTTCAGGAACTTATATACATATTGAATGTGGTAAACCCTGTCTGGGTCCTACCGGTCTTTATTATTTACTAATTTCAGTGACGTCTTCCACACCGGGTGCTGGAACGACGCGATGATCCTTAGATCTCATGACAAACAAGTCGTGACTTGCTATCAACGTTTGTGTCGCTACAGTCCTCGTGCGAACCACTGGGGGCGCAACGGGTATCTCGTCATTACAAGATGCTGATGGCATCGCTGCTGGTGCCGCTACGTCCGGCGGTATAATTTGTGATTTGAACGGGGTCGCGGGTTGCGATTTGGTGCGAGGCACTGGCAGAGCAGAATATGCCGGGGGCGCTTCAAACTGCAATGGACATTCAGGGGACGATGCCAGGGCACGGCCTGGTGCAGCGGGAGCTCGGGACTGTGACGCGCTGGCAATGGTGACGTTACCTGCGTCAGGGACGGGGTCACGGACGATTGTGACATTAAGGGCATACCATCCCCTCATACCCCAGTGCCGTGTGTAGGTGACTATGTCCCCATTAACCAGGTCCCTTCCCGGATGGCCTTGTGGTAGGTGGGACTCTACGTCGCATCGGCTCACAAATACCCCTGGGTAAAGTCCCGGTTCCCGGATAAAACCCCAGCCCTTGCGAAACTGGAATTCGGTGACGCACCCCTGACGTCGTGGTTCCCTCCGGGTACCTTTATCGCGGCGAACGGTCTCCTTGTCCGCGATGAGCTCTGCATGCTGCCGCTGTCGGTTACGCTGGGCCTCCTGTTCTTCCTCCTGTCGGCGTTGCTGCTCCTCCTGACGTTGCTGCCACGCACTTTCCCATTTTACGGCATATGCGACGTCATCAAGACGCTCCATCGCGTCCCAGTCGACCTCCGGCAGCGACGGACAGGATCCCTCCGGTGTCCCTACCGGGGAACAATCATCTGCTGCGGCCTCCTGGCCGGGCGGGCGTTCCGGAACGGCCAGGACCTCCTCAACCTCCTTCGCCTCCACCGCTCCATCGGTGGGATCAGGGTCGGTACTTTTGGGGGTAGCCTCCGGTCGTCCTTTAGCCTTTAGCAGCAGGGCCTTTGGAAGGTCGAGCCATGGAGTGAGGTCGGTGGTGTCGGTGGGAGATAACACTGCGTCCCACAGCAGCCGCTGTTTCTGGGTACGCCAATGTCTCTCGGTTTCCTTCATTTCAGCTTGTCGCCTCAGCAATCTCTTTAGTTCGTTATTCTCTTCTTTGATCTCCAGCAACATCATCTGAAGGTCCCGGACTGAGGATAGGTCCGGTTCCGGTAGCAGCTTGGCTGGGGAACGGGGCCTAGGCTCCTCCGCTTCCCCGCACAACTGCTCACATCCTGCCTCCATCTCACTCCAAGTCCGTCTCTGGTACTTTTCCAGAACAGTCTGGTCTCTTCCGTGGAGGCGGGGTTTGCGTCTCCTCCTCTTCGCAGGGAAGGTGAAGAGGAGGCGGATCTCTTTTGCTGTAGGGCAGGATCGCATATTGTAATAACACTTGGAGAGGGCGGCCATTTCTTTCGCGCCACAGGGGGGTACACGCCCACGAAGGTACGCCCACCTTCTTCACCAGTGCCTCAGGGCGCGAATACGGCGGCAAAGATGGCGGTATTTGGCGCCAAAAGTGCAAACAGTCCTTTTTCACTGAAACATTTCACAGGCACACAGGGCTCGCAATGCTGCAAGTTTCGTATCCTGTTCGTGACGCCAAGTTGTGTGACCCGCACCACAATTGTGGGTTTCCAGGGATATGGGGTACTCGGAGCCGAGCCTGTAGATTTCTATAGGGGATGTCACTGGTAGCGTGACTCGGTCCGTGTCCCTGGCGGTCAGGCGTTAAAGGGGGTATATTTACAGGGGATTTGGTAGATAACAGTTCGTGACGCCACCTGTAGTTGTCTGATCACTAAGACCAGCGCTGCAGTAGATCTCTGAGGGGATGTTGTGGCAGCTAGATGACGGGTCCCCCACAGGTGGGACTGGTCCCTCAAAGTCTATGGTTATAATGATGTAGGGTGCAGATAAATGAATCAGTCTCACACCATCCAGCGTCTTTCCATACCTTTTACTTGTCAGATGATAAGGCAGGTCCCGGGGAGCTGGTCGGGGTGGAGAATGTGCTTTGAGATAACAGCTGAACAGGTTAGAGGCCTCCTTAACTTTCCATGTAACGAGTCCAACCTGCATAAAGCTAAGTCCACTCAAAAACTCCAGCTAATTCTGTAGCTGTACTGCCCGGTCAGCATTGTGGTCGGAGTCTTCCATGTGATGGAACTAGGTTCTTGCTTTTGTCGTGCACTGACTCAAAGTCCCTATTCCACCTGACCCCTGTTACGTACCGACAATAGGCTTGTTCCTGTGACCTGAAGTCCAGCGAACCTCTGGTTTTTCTTATCACTACGCCTGAAGCTGTAGCGACACTTCGGTCCCCAGTGACCGGGTAAATTGTGCAGGTAATTCTATACCTAAGGCACTTCTCTGTTTCTTTCCACTGCGCCCTTCGCCCTGTTCGCGCTCTTAACATAAGCACTCCACACTTCCTAGGATGGTACAAGTCAATCCTTTCTTACTTCTTCCTTGGAGCTTGCTGACAGATTCTCAGTATTCTCCTAGTTCAGGAACACATCAACTGAACTTCACTGTCCTTGGGACAGGCGACTGAAGTTTCTGCTGCAAACTTTCCTTTCTCCAAAGCTGTCTCCGTCTGTCTGACTTTAGCTCACACAGAGCTCTGACAGGAAATTGCAATCTGATCTCCTCTCCTCCCTCCGAGTCCAGACTAGACTGACTGACTGACTTCTGTCCGACGACAGGAAACTGACTAACTCTGCTGTATGTCACTACCTTATATACCCTATGGGTGTGTCCAAGTGTGTGATGGAGTGAATGGATATCAAGCATTAAACTGTTACCTCTCCGCACATCCTCCAGGGTTTTATGTGTGCCTTACACACCAGGGCTACACAATAACATGTTAACTAAGGTTCCAGATCAAGATGTGAATGGGAATGAGTTATATAACCCTGACAGTGAGCCGGATGTGAATGAAAATGAAGTGTCTAACCCTGAAAGTGAGCCAGATGTGGCTGAGAAAAAGGGGTCAGACAGGGATAGTGGGAGTGATAATGAATCATCTGATGACAATAAAGCAACCAGTGCAAATGAGGAAGGCAGGATAGCAGAAGAGGTTGAGAGTCCTGAGAAGAAGGCTGATGCTGACCTTACAGCCAGACAGAAGATGCCATCTGAGGATGTTTTACAGTTGGAACAAAGAGAGCGACTACTTCCAGCCCAAGAAAGGGAGAGACGAGAGGCTTCCCTGGGGATTGGCAGTAGACGTGCTAAAACAATGAGGGGTAGAGATGACGCTTCTGTTAGCTCACGGCTGAGTGTGAGACCCGGTGGCGGACGAAAAGACAGAGAGTCAGACTCAGAGCTACCAGTGAGCTTGACTGGACGATGGACTCGTGGCCGCAACGACGGTAGGAGGCAGTTCGGGAAAGAAAGGTCGGGTGAGGTGACACTGACACAAGGACAAGGCCAACGTTCTGACCGCTGGGGGCGGGAGAGGCCTAACAAAGAGGTGATATTGCATAGTGCCCAAAATCAACTGAGACGGGGTGACTGGCAGAGGCGACCGAGGGGGATCTCTGGTCGGGTGGCAGGTGTTCGACCCCACAAATTTGAACAGAGGGGGCACTGGGTATGGCCCTCAGGATATGCATGGAGGCATGTGATGGATGGACGGTATGTATCGCAGAGGTGGGTGGCCCTGTGATGGAAGCCTGGATATATTTTGGTTCAGCAGATCTACTGCTGAGACTTGTGCTATACATTGGGAGGCTTCCAGGTGACTTGGAGAGCTGGGCGGGTCCAGTCACCTACAAACCCACCCAAGGGGTATGTGTCTAAATACCTAGGATAAAGTTGTATGCAGAGGGGACGGATGGGTAATGCAGCGCTGGCTGGCATCCATTTAATGGATCAGTGTGTATGTTTTGACTGTCCATGTTCCTTCCCTCAAGCTGACTGGTTACATGACTGTGACATCACACAGTGTGTGTGTGTGTGTGTGTAAGGGTATAGAAACCCTGCTTAATGGAAAATATAGATGAAGCTAATGATGGTTATACTTCAGGTAAAGATGAAGCTGATGTTGGCTATGACTTGAGCTGTGTTCACTGTCTCTTTAGGTTTGTTGACCAGTCCTCCGGTCTGGATGACCAGTCCTCCGGTCTGGAGAAGAGGGGGGGGATATGTGAGACAGTGAGGATATGTGGTGACTGGGGTGTACATTTCACCTAGATCCTTTGCTAACTATAAGGGAAATATGTGGCTTTGTAGACCTGGTGGTAGAGAGAGGTCACTACACCTTGCATTCATTGCACACTTGCAGCTTAAACCTGAAGCCAATCAGCTGTTAATTAGGAAGCCAGAAATAGGTGTCTGCGGACACAGTCAGAGAGCTAGTTTAGCCTGGACACAGGAAGGTGTCCTGGCACAAGAAACAGTCTCCAAGAGTGTTAGAGCTGTCTTTAGCCTGGACACAGGGAGGTGTCCCGGCGCATGAAGCAGTCTCTGTGAGAATCCATGCGGATGATTACTGAAGAGGAGGAGAGCTGTCTCAGTCTGGGTTAGAGGTACCCCGGACACAGGAGTGTCTCTGTGAACCTCCATGCTGACGATTACTGAATAGGAGGGGAGCTGTCTCAGTCTGGGTTAGAGGTACCCCGGACACAGGAGTGTCTCTGTGAACCTCCATGCTGATGATTACTGAATAGGAGGAGAGCTGTCTCAGTCTGGGTTAGAGGTACCCCGGACACAGGAGTGTCTCTGTGAACCTCCAGGATGATGACTACTGAATAGGAGTGGATCTCTCTCAAGTCTGGACGTCGGGTGGACCTTCAGACATAAGGAGGAGTATCTGGGAAACTCCATACTGGTAACATATATAATATGTGTTGTTTTGGGCCTAGGCTGATAGAGCCGGGTTCCTGATAGAAAGGGAAAATCTGTGTAAGTGTAATTAGTGGCTAGACAAGCCTAGGTCTTTTGTTTATGCTTTGTTTTTATCTGTGTGCTGTGGACTTTAATAAAACTGGTTGCGGCCAGTTTTCACCAAACTGCTGTCTGAATGAACTGTTTTCGTGCCATTCTGTCTACCCAGACAGCGATCTCAGAGCTAAACCCCCTGGAATGTTACAATATATATATACTGTATATATATATATATATATATATATATTATATATATATATATATATATTGTGAGACAGTGAGAGTATGTGTGTTGAATGGGGTGTACATTTCACCTAGATACTTTGCTGACTGGTATAAGGGAAATGTATGGCTTTGTAAACCTAGTGGTAGAGAAAGGTCACTACACCTTACATTCAGTACACACTTGCAGCTCAGGCCTGAAACCACTCAGCTGTTAATTAGGAGACCAGAAGTAGGTGTCTGCGAACACAGTCAGAGAGCTCGCTTAGTCTGGACAAGGAGTCCAGGCACAAGAAGGAGTCTCCAGGAGTATGAGCTGTCTCAGTCTGGGTGCTCGATGTACCCCGGACACAGGAGTAGTCTCTGTGAGAATCCATGCGGATAGCTGCTGAATAGGAGGGGAGCTCTCTCAAGTCTGGACGTTGAAGGTGCCTTCAGACACAAGGAGGAGACTCTGTGAAACTCCATGCTGGTAAATGCTGAACATATGTGTTGTTTTGGCCCAGGCTGTTAGAGTCTGGTCCCGGATAGATAGGGAAATCTATCTAAGTGTAGTAAGTGGCTGGACAAACCCAGGTCTTATGTTTATGATTTGGTTTTGATTATGTTCTGTTTGCTGTGGACTTTAATAAAACTGGTTGCGGCCAGTTTTTACCAGAACTGCTGTCTGTGAATGAACTGTTTCTGTGCCACTCCGTCTACCCGGACGGCGATCCCAGAGCTATATCCCCTGAAAAGCTTACAATTGGTGCTGGAATGTGCGTGCAGCACAGTGGCTTAGAGACAGCAATAAAGGAGAGAAGTCTGTTGAAGCAGCAGCAGAGAAAAAAAAAGTGTGTCAGCAAAAACGTCTGATTGGAGCAGTCTTAAAGAGACAGTAGCCCTAATAGACTTTGCAAAGAAAAAAAAAAAAAAAAGGTGTGTCAATAAAGGAGAAACGTCTGTTGGAGCAGTCTTAAAGAGACAGTGGCCCTAATAGAGTTTGCAGAGAAAAAAAAAAAAAAGTGTCTGCACAGCAAGGCTGAATTTTCTGTGGAAAAGACTGTGGATTGTGTATGTCTTGAGTGAAGACTGCCGTTGTTGAGACAGAGAAGTCTGACAGCATGGATGACAGCATGGAGGCGCTGTTTGAACAAATGGCGCAAGTTAATGTGCAACATAAGACTGCCGTGGTTGAGACAGATAAGTCCGGCAGTATGGAGGAGCTCGTTGAGTACCTGGTCCAGGCCCAGCGAAGCATGCAGCAGAGCATGGAGCAGCAGCGCCTGCAGCACCAGCAGCGCATGCAGCAGGCCCAGCAGCAATTCCTGCAGCAGCAGCAGGAGAATAACGGTTGTTTTTTGAGCAGGTTGCAGCACTACAAAAGACTTGCAGCGCATCGTCCCAAAGTAATGTTGCAAAGTCACCTGCATTGTCCGCTGTAAAGAAGGCGGTAAGACGGTCCCTGAAAAAGATGACACCTCGTGATGATGTGGAGGTATATCTCACTAGGTTTGAGGGACTGGCAGAGAAGGAGAATCTGCCCCTATCTGAATGGGCCATGATGGTCGCACCCTATCTGATTGGAGAACCCCAAAGGGCCTATGCTGACCTGAGCGAGCAGGACAGCCAAGACTATGCCAAGCTGAAAGCGGAGATTCTTACCCGGCTGGGTGTTACGGTGACAGCCCGTGCCAGGGGAGTTCATGACTGGAGATGCAGTTGGGAGTCTGCAGTCAGCAAACCTGATTATGGAGTTGAAAAGGTGATAGTGGACCGCTACACCCAAGCACATCCTCCTGAGGTACAGCCAGAGGTCGGACAAGGAGACCACCAGGACGCCAATCGTCTGGTCAGCCTGATGGAGAGGGCCTTCGCCACCAAGGACTGCCTCCGTGACCAGCCGTCTGAGAGGTCGTCACTTCGGAGTTCCTGGACGCCGAACTCTCCCGGTAAGAGCGTTCCAGCTGTTGGGGTCGTGTGGGTGGGAGAGTGTGATGGACAGTGTTGGAGATGTCGTGAAATTGCAGCCAACTGTCCAATAGAGGGGGAGCCTATGTGTTGTGATGTTGGCGGATCCCTCTCTCCCTGCGCAGAGCCTGTGTGTGTGTCCACCTCAGCCGAAGAGACTGGACCACAGGGGTCCCCGGTGGTTGTAAATGACTGCCCAGCACAGGCCCTCTTGGACTCAGAGAGTCCAGTGACTTCCGTATGGGACAGCCTGATTGATAGGGACTTTATCCCTGATAAACACCTGAGTGTGGTGTGCGTCCATGGAGACACCAAAGTCTACCCAGAGACTGCCGTGGACTTGATCCCCAAACGCGGGGAGGTTTCATGTGAAGTGGGGGTAGTGAAGAACCTGGTGCACCCCGTCATATTGGGTAATGACTTTCCCCGGTCTAAGGATCTCTGGGGGAAAAATGTTTCTGATGGACAGTGTGATGAAGCTCCTACTGAGGGTGCGCAG
>JARQOD010000002.1:323413229-323550184 GCA_033576555.1 Oophaga sylvatica
GCCTGTGTAAAAGGGTAATTTCCCTTTGTGATTCTCTCAAATCTACGTGGTGTAGTTTCAGGTATAACAAGTTGCGATCTGTCTGCACTGCGTAACGGAAAACTATAGAACTGCCTTAACCTTTCTATGGATCTGGCAAGCGAACTGATGGCTGGGCGTGTGAGTCAGCTTCACCAGGGGATCCCATAGTATGGGCGCTGCTACAGATGATCCATCTTGAGGTTCTACAGGTTTGAGGTGTGCGGGAAAAGGGTAACTCCTGGACGGGTTCAACTGGACCCACAGGCACAACGGAGGTAGAACTTCCTCTTGTGCTTGAAAAACTGCAACACTGGAATTATCACAGCTTCCCAGTCGGGCCAACCGCAGGAAAATCTCCCAGATCGGTGTGTAGGACCTCTTCCTTTCTTTCTCTTTGATTGAAGACAGGGTTCTTTTCACAACTCTTTAAGTGTTCTGGACACAACTTCAAATGATCTCTGGACACAGTGGTTGTTGTTCTTCCTCCGTCTTTACTGACGACACAGACTTTTCTGTTGTCATATTTAGAATCTTGTATGACGTAGGGTTCTTGCTCCCACTGATTATCCAGTTTGTGCATCTTTCTTTTTCTTTTTAATACTTCCTCTCCAGGCATCAGAGGCTTGGCAGGAGCATTTCGGTTGTAAACATCTTCCTGTTTCTCCCGTGCCTTATTAAGACTTTCCTCTACACAGATTTGTACTCTTCTGTATTGCTCTTGCCGATTGACGTCCCAGTTCTCCACGGCATCGTCTGCCTCCGGTTCTACCACTCCAAGTTCTAAATCCATTGGTAGTTTTCCGGGCCTTGCTCTCATAAGATAGGCTGGAGTGCAGTTAGTTGAGCTTACAGGTATATGGTTGTACAAATCAACCAAATCAGGTAGTAAATCCGGCCATCGATTCCTGTCTTCCAACGGTATGGATCTCAACAAGTCAAGGACAATATGGTTCATCTTTTCACAAAGACCGTTGGTTTGAGGGTGATATGGTGTTGTTCTTATTTTCTTGCACCCGTACATATGACAGAATTCCTTGAATAAATCAGCTTCGAAAGCAGGTCCCTGATCGGTTAAGACTTGCTCGGGATACCCATGCGGTCTGCAGAAGCTTGCTTGAAAGGTCTTCGCGGCCGTCACTGCGGTCTGGTCTTTCACTGGAACGACTACCAGAAATCTGGAGTAATGGTCCACCATGGTCAAGGCGTATGAGTATCCAGATCTACTCGGCGACAGTTTGACGTGGTCCAGGGCCACAATCTCCAGAGGACGAGTCGTCCGGATAGGTTGCAGGGGGGCCTTTTGGCTACCGTAGTCCTTTCTTCTGAGACCACAGGGTCCACAGTTCCGACACCACCTCTCAACAGAGCTGCGCATCCCTACCCAGTAGAACCGGCATCTCAACAGGGTCTCCAGCTTCCTCCAGCCAAAGTGTCCTGCTTGATCGTGGTACGCTTCCAACACCATTGGGACGTCTGCCTTGGGGACCACGATTTGCCAGACCATTTCATGGGTTCTGGGGTTGACGTATCTTCTGCACAACTTCTCACGGTATAGGAACAACCTGCTTTTCTCGTTCCACAGGAGCTTGGCTGACATAGGTGCATCCTTTTCCAGAGAGGAGCCTTCCTGTCTTAACAACTCCTTGATGCGGCTGACCACTGGATCACTGTCCTGAGTCTCTTTCCAGCTGTGATGGGGTAAAGGATTTAATGTTGCACCATTCTGCTTTCTGTGGACTTGATGCTCGTGGACTACCCCATTTCGATGGAACGCGGGTAGCTCAATTTCTTCCAGGTCGTCCGATTCTTCTTCCGTGTCAGAGTCATGCGGCATTCGGGACAACGCATCAGCATTAGCATTCTTTCGACCTGCCCGGTATTTGATAGTAAACTGATAATTGGACAACCGAGCCATCCATCGCTGCTCCATGGCGCCCAGCTTGGCGGTTTCCAGGTGCGTTAACGGGTTGTTGTCTGTAAACGCAGTGAACTTATTGGAGGCCAGATAGTGTTTAAATCTTTCAGTAATGGCCCAGACCAGCGCCAGAAACTCCAGCTTGAAGCTGCTATAATTTTCCGGATTCCTTTCAGTTGGCCTGAGTTTTCTGCTAGCATATGCGATGACTTTTTCTTGTCCATTCTGCTTCTGACTGAGAACGGCTCCCAACCCTTCATTACTGGCGTCGGTGTACAACAGGAACGGTTGACTGTAATCAGGATAGGTTAAGATTTCATCACCTGTAAGGATCTCTTTCATCTTTTGGAATGCTTCAGCCTGTTCTTTACCCCAATTAAAGGGAGGGTTTCTGCTCTTCAGGGATTGTCCTACTAGGAGGTCCTGTAAAGGAGCTGCCTTCTTCGTGTAATCTTTCACGAATCTCCTGTAGTAACCCGTTAGTCCCAGGAACTGTCGCACTTCCTTAAGGTTCTTCGGCTCCGGCCACTTCTGGATGGCAGTGACTTTCTCTGGGTCCGGCGCTACTCCTTCCGAACTGACGATGTGCCCCAAGTATTGTACCTTCTGCTTGAGTAGATGGCATTTTGAGGGTTTCAACTTCATCCGTACCTGGACAGGGACTCAAACACTTCTGCCAGGTGCTTCAGATGGTCCTCATATGTCTTGGAATACACGATAACGTCGTCTAGGTATAGCAGCACGGTTTCAAAATTGAGATGTCCCAGACAGTTTTCCATCACTCTCTGAAATGTTCCTGGGGCACTACTGAGCCCAAACGGCATTCTGTCGAACTCACAGAGCCCCATTGGGGTGGTGAAAGCCGTTTTCTCACGATCCTCCTCAGCCACAGCCACTTGCCAGTAACCACTAGTCAGATCAAGGGTAGAAAAGTAGTTAGCCGTTTTCAGAGCAGCTAATGATTCCTCTATGCGTGGTAGCGGGTATGCATCCTTGTGTGTTATGCGGTTCACCTGCCTGTAATCCACACACATTCTCATACTACCATCTTTCTTTTTAACCAGAACTAGAGGGGCTGCCCAGGGACTACAACTATCCCTTATCACCCCAGCTTTCTTCATATCATTCAACATTTCTTTAGCCTTCTGATAATGAGCTGGAGGTATGGGCCTATACCGCTCTTTGATGGGAGGATGATTGCCTGTAGGGATATGATGTTGTACTCCCTTAATTGTCCCAAAATCAAGTGGATTTTTGCTAAACACTTGGGCGTACTCTTGCACCACCCGTAATACCCCTTGCTTCTGGTGAGCGGGAGTGGTGTCCGTCCCAACATGGAGTTGCTGACACCATTCCGCCACCTGAGTTGCTGGGTCATTGTCCTCCGCTATTTGACAGGAGTCTAAGGACTCAGCCGGGAGAATAGAATTATTATCAACAGCATGAAGTTTAGCAATGGTTGCATAACGGGGTAAGTTTACCTCATCATCTCCCCAATTGAGAAGCCGTACAGGTACTCTTCCATTCACCACTTCTACTACTCCTCTAGCAGTCATAAGTGTAGGTCTATGTTCTGAATGGTGGGGTTCTACTACAGCTTGGTAATTCTGTCCTCTCAGACCTATGGCTGCCCTGCACCAAATGATCATTTCACTCATTGGGGGTATCACAATAGGAACTGAGTCAGTGACCCGTACATTACCAATTTCGCCGTCGGTAAGCTTCGCTTGCTGCTGACACACCAGGGCCCGGATCTCTCTTTGGATTACTCCTCTCTGCCTTGGTCGGGCAATCTCAGCGAGCTGTTGGAGTAAGAACACAACTTCTCCCAAACAATTACCGATAATGTTAGTACCCAAAATGATATTTAAACCGTTCTCCTCATTTACAGTCTTTACTACCAGAAGCCCTTGGTCTTTCAACTCCTCTCTGCCCACCTTTACATCTACACATTTGGTTCCGAGTACTTCTACAGGAAGACCATTCGAAGCATACACAGTAAAGTCAAGGCTCGGAGGTTTAAGACTGTCCATTGACCAGTACTTGGTATATAGAGCATCAGGTATGAGGGTCACCTGGGACCCAGTGTCTAACAATGCTGGAACAGCAATACCATCTAGAATAATAGACAGGTAGGGTCGCCCGCCCACATACCTGCGGTTCCAGTCTAGGGGGCCTGACGGGTATTCTCCTGGGTGTTGGCCCTTGGACCCAGGTTCTGCCCGTTTAAAGGACACTGTGTAGACAGATGACCTTTCCGGTTGCAGCGATAACAGATGATCTCTCGACGAGAAGGGTGTTGATCAGAGGTTGCTCCTGGGGGTGGCGTTGTCCTCCTCCGGGGGGGCGACGTCTTCTTTCTCCTCCGGTGCATCCACGGAACGTCCTCTGGGCAGTCAGCTAGCAAGATCTTCCCTTCCTCTTCTTTCCGCAGCTGTAGAGCACTCATCACTGCGGCCAGATTTTTAGTCAGCTGGCGCACCTCTGAGCGCAGACAGTCCAATTCACTAGGAGGTGTCACCTGCGTTTTGGTTTCTGCCACTAGCGGGGAACAGGGGGTTACTGCCGGGTCCAGAGTGACTTCACCCTGATGATGTTGGGTGGCCACCTCGGGTTTGCCCAGGGGCCGCAGCCCTTTTATTGCCATGTCCTTTAGGGCATCAAAGGTAGCATCCGGATGATCTAAGGACCACCAATTTACAGTTCTGCGTTCCTCTGGGGATCTCAATCCCTGTATAAATTGTTCTTTCAGCATTCTATTCTCGTCGATAGCATTTAAATGGTTAATTTGCTTGAGGGCTCTCAGGGCTCCCTGTAGTCGGCAAGCATAGTCCCGGATGCTGTCACCTGGCTGTTGTGAACAGTGATAGAAGGCCATCCGGAGATCCGTTTCTGTGCGGTCTTCAAATATGGCATGAAGCTTCAGGAAGATCGCAGGCACCGACTCCTGATCAACGGTATCCCAAGTCTCCACTTCCCTCTCAGCAGCGCCAGTTAGCTGCCCTATTAGCACAGCAGCTTTTTGTCTCTCAGGCATGGAGTACATTTCTAGGATGCTGCATAACTTCCGCTTGAAGCCTGCTAATGTGCCTGGCCCACCGCTGTATTGGGGAAGCCATTTCGCCCCAGGCATATATGGGAGCGTTAGTGGCATGATCGGGACTACCGGACTGGGTGCAGGGCCTGCGCCTCCATCTGGCGCTATAATACCAGACGGTGCGGGATTGGGGCCTCCAGCCGGGGCCGCACTGTCAGCCGGTTGTTGTGACATCTTAGCGCCCCCTTGGTTAAACGGAGCCTACCGGTTTCAAATGCTGCTACTTCACAGGCACCGCAGTGGGAACAGGACCTTCGTCGCAGGCGCTCTGATGTCAGAGCGTTCACTTCCTGTTGCAGGACCTGCCGATGAGTCAGAGCCGGGGGCGTGTCCAAGACTTTGCGCGCTCTTTCAGGTACGCCCACCTTCTTCTCCAGCGCCTGAGGGCGCGAATATGGCGACAAAAATGGCGATTTTGGCGCCAAAAGTGCAAACAGTCCTTTTTCACAAAAACACTCCACAGGCACACAGGCTCGCAATGCTGCAAGTTTCGTATCCTGTTCGTGACGCCAAATTTTTGTGTCGACCCGCCACCACAATTGTGGGTTACCAGGGCAATGGGGTACTCAGAGCCGAGCCCATGGAAGTCTATGGGGATTGTCACAGGTAGCTGTGGCTCGGTCTGTGGCCCTGGCGGTCTGGCGTATGTTGGGGATATATTTACAGGGGATTGATTTATGTACAGTTCGTGACGCCACCTGTAGTATTCTGGTAATATGTACCAGCGCTGCTGTAGATCTCTGAGGGGATGGTGAGGCAGCTAGATGTCGGGTCCCCTACAGGTGGGACTCTTCCCTCAGGTCGGTAGTTAGGTAGGGATTGTGCAGGCATGCAATAATAACTCAGTCTCACACAGTCAACGTCTTTCCATACCTTTACTTGCAGGATGATAAGGCAGGTCCCAGGGAGGCTGATGGGGTTGATGGAGGATGAGCTTTGAGGCAACAGCTAAGCAAGTTAGGGGCCTCGTTTACTGTCCAATGAAGCTGAGTACGACCAGCCTGAAGCGTAATCCTCTCAAATCTCCAGCTTTTCTTTAGCTGTACTTGCCCAGTCAGATTTGTGTTAGAAGCCTTCCTGCGAGGGAGCTGAATCCTTTTATTGTCGTGCACTAACTCAAAGTCTTCACACCTCTGACTCCAGCTACGTTCTGACTATAAGGGGCTTGTCTGCCGCGACCTAGGGTCCGGTAGATTCCTGGTTTTCTCTTCACTATGCTGTACAATAGTGATCCTTCGGTCCCCAGTAACCGGTTGCAACGTGCAGGACTTTTCCAAGTCAAAAGCACTTTTTCAATTATCTTCCTTCCACTTTGCCCTTCGCCTTGCTTGTCTCTTAATAGATAGTTCAGTCTTTCTTCCAGTGGGGCACAGCTCTGACTAGACTAAGGTGTATACAGACACCTACACCAGACTCCACTTTCTGAACTGATGATAGACTTAAACTGGACACGTCTACTCTGTCCAAGGACAGGAAACTGACTTCTCACTCTGAAGTCCAGACACTGACTGACTAAAATCACTCCCTTCCACACCCCTGCTGGGTGTGTCAGAAGTGTACATGATGTCATGAAGAGACCTTAACTGTTACCTCTCCACTCATCCTCCTGGTATTGTGTACCAGGGCTACACACAAGCAGACAGGCACGCACGCAGACAGGCACGTATGCAGATACAGTGCCTACAAGTAGTATTCAACCCCCTGCAGATTTAGCTGGTTTGATAAGATGCAAATAAGTTAGAGCCTTCAAACTGCAAACGAGAGTAGGATTTATTAACAGAAGCATAAATCTTACAAAACAAAAAGTTATGTTGCTCAGTTGAATTTTAATAAATTTTAAACATAAAAGTGTGGGTCAATTATACAACCCCTATGTTTAATATTTCGTGGAATAACCCTTGTTTACAATTACAGCTAATAATCGTCTTTTATAAGACCTGATCAGGCCGGCACAGGTCTGTGGAGTTATCTTGGCCCACTCCTCCATGCAGATCTTCTCCAAGTTATCTAGGTTCTTTGGGTGTCTCATGTGGACTTTAATCTTGAGCTCCTTCCACAAGTTTTCAATTGGGTTAAGGTCAGGAGACTGACTAGGCCTCTCCAACACCTTGACTTTTTCCCTCTTGAACCAGGCCTTGGTTTTCTTGGCTGTGTGCTTTGGGTCGTTGTCTTATTGGAAGATGAAATTATGACCCATCTTAAGATCCTTGATGGAGGAGCGGAGGTTCTTGGCCAAAATCTCCAGGTAGGCCGTGCTATCCATCCTCCCATGGATGCGGACCAGATGGCCAGGCCCCTTGGCTGAGAAACAGCCCCACAGCATGATGCTGCCACCACCATGCTTGACTGTAGGGATGGTATTCTTGGGGTCGTATGCAGTGCCATCCAGTCTCCAAACGTCACGTGTGTGGTTGGCACCAAAGATCTCGATCTTGGTCTCATCAGACCATAGAACCTTGAACCAGTCTGTCTCAGAGTCCTCCAAGTGACCATGAGCAAACTGTAGACGAGCCTTGACATGACGCTTTGAAAGTAAAGGTACCTTACGGGCTCGTCTAGAACGGAGACCATTGCGGTGGAGTACGTTACTTATGGTATTGACTGAAACCAATGTCCCCACTACCATGAGATCTTCCCGGAGCTCCTTCCTTGTTGTCCTTGGGTTAGCCTTGACTCTTCGGACAAGCCTGGCCTCGGCACGGGAGGAAACTTTCAAAGGCTGTCCAGGCCGTGGAAGGCTAACAGTAGTTCCATAAGCCTTCCACTTACGGATGATGCTCCCAACAGTGGAGACAGGTAGGGCCAACTCCTTGGAAAGGGTTTTGTACCCCTTGCCAGCCTTGTGACCCTCCACGATCTTGTCTCTGATGGCCTTGGAATGCTCCTTTGTCTTTCCCATGTTGACCATGTATGAGTGCTGTTCACAAGTTTGGGGAGGGTCTTAAATAGTCAGAAAAGGCTGGCAAAAGAGATCATTAATCCACACATGTGAAGCTCATTATTCTTGGTGCCTGAACTACTTCTTAATACTTTAGGTGGACCAAACAGAATTCTTGTGGTTTGAGGGGTTGAATAATAAATGACACTCTGAATTTACTTTTAACGTTTTTTAAAAAAAAAAATTACAACAAAAATTTTTGCTGCAGTGCATTTCCCACTTCCAGGCTGATCTACAGTACAAATGTCACAATGCCAAGTTAATTCCGCATGTGTCAACCAGCTAAATCTGCAGGGGGTTGAATACTACTTGTAGGCACTGTATGTACGCACGCAGACAGGCACGCACGCAGACACGTATGCACTCACGCAAACAGGCACACACATGCAGGCTAGCTTGCAGGCATGCTTACAGACATGATTATAAACACGCATGCAGACATGCTTATAGACACACCCACAGACACGCTCGCAACACGCATTAAGACACACTTATACACACTTATAGACATGCTTATAGACATGCTCGCAAATGCATTAAGACACACTTATAGACATGCTTATAGACATGCTCGCAGACACGCTCACATGCATACACGCACATACACAAGCACACAGACACTCATGCAGATATGCACACATGCAGACACACACATATACACAGATATATATGCATGCAGTCATATACATATTTGAAGACTTAAAAAATCTTATAAAATTCATATGTACAGACATATAAATATACAGAAACAACATACATGTACACACTTATTAGGGGAGTTTTTTTTTACCTTCCCCTGAATTTTCTCTGGCCCACAGGCTCCTTTGAAGGTCCTATCCAGCAGGAAGCTAGATGGCAGTGCAGGGCTCTCTGCATTAAATCATTTTAGCAGACAGGGCCGTGTCTGCTAGCTGTGATGGGGCAGAGCCGGCACAGAAACAAGATTTAAACGCGCAGTGATGGCCCGGTGGAAGAAGCAGCCAGTCTTGTGTCCCTGCACAGCTGCTGGAGGGGCGGCCCAGGGGGCATATGCCATCTGCCCCCCAGCCCAGCCCGCCCCTCACTCAATCATTGGCCGTGCAGAGGAGCGGTTCCCTGGCTGGGGTGAATAGCGCAGGAAACAAAAAAAAAAAAGCTGCTCTGACGCTGGTACTGGCCAGTGTCAGACTGAAGAGCCTTGCGTGCGCCACGGTGGCCCTTTCAAACTTGTGACTGAAGGCCCTGTGTGCGCACACTCTCCTGCTTGCACACACTGATGTGGCCGCCGCGGTGAGCACGTACTGACAAGTGCCATAGTGGCTCTTGTCAGCGTGTGCAAGGGAGAGAATGCACACACACAGGGCCTCTTGTAAGATGTTTTAAAGGGCCGGCGGCCCACTTTGTATTACAGAGCCGCCAGCCCACCAGGCATCTGCCTGGCTCGGCAGATTAGCAATCCGGGCCTGGGTCAATCTCTACCAGAATTATGAGAAGAAGAAAGCATGGAGATATCCAAAGGGCACCACATCCACTGTAAAATATGGTGGAGGCAGTGTGATAGCATGGGCATGCATGGTGTCACGCTGTCTAATGATATGTATACAATGTCAGTAAACTATTAATACAGGAACAACACTCTATACAACAACTAGTATAGCAACATCAGCATGTAAGTATAGAATAAATTTACCTGACACGATATCTGCTGAACTCAGGGTTAATCTTGAGGACTTGATGAGCTGAAACAGGAAAGAGGTGGACCGGGATCTAACCTGACCCTAAACTGGGGTCCTAACTAATCCCTCACCTTGGAGGTACTGATAATGGTTCAGAGGTTCAAGTCTCCAACCTAACCCTGTCTCCTATCAGACCCTGAACCCTGTAATCAGTCCTAAGAAGGATCCTGACTACCACCAAAGGGATATGGGCTGATCTCAGCTAAATACACAGATTAGACATATAAGACAGACAGGATAACACTCGCTTGCATACACACTCAAACACCAAAGGAACATAAATGGTCTGGGAAATAAACTCTAACCAAGTTGAGCTTAGAACAACTAAGGAGCTCACAACTAAAGTCTATACAGATTCATTCCTATCTGTGGTCTGCATGAAGGTTTCACTGGCAACTCCCCAAGCAGACAACCAGGAATTTAAAGGAAACCAATCAACAAATAATCAATTGCAGCCGGGAGAAACTGCACCCAGTCCCAGAACCGAGCACAGACAGAATTAACTCCCTAGCTGCCAAACACAAAGAAACAGCAGCTCAGCTGTGAGAAGTCAAAATGTGCAACCGCGACGATCTTCGTGGCAATGCACACATGACAGTACCCCCCCTTCTACGAGGGGCCTCCGGACCCTCAGGGCCAGGCCTGCCCGGGTGAGTTCTGTGGAAGGTCCGAACCTAACGATCTGCGTTAACATCAGACGCAGGGACCTACGTCCTCTCCTCTGGACCATACCCCTTCCAATGCACCAAGTACTGAAGGGACCGGCGATTCAGACGTGAGTCAATGATCTTTGATACTTGAAATTCCAAGTTACCATTGACCAACACAGGAGGAGGAGGTAGAGGTGACGGTATGACTGTTGCCACATACCTTTTAAGTAATGACTTGTGGAACACATTATGAATTTTAAACGTAGGAGGGAGGTCCAGACGAAATGCCACAGGATTAATTATGGAACTGATCCTGTACGGCCCGATGAATCTGGGACCCAGTCTCCAGGAGGGCACTTTAAGTTTTATATTCCTGGTAGACAACCATACCAGATCGTTCACATTCAGATCTGGACCAGAAACTCTCCTCCTATCAGCCATACGTTTGTAACGGTTCCCCATCGCACTCAGATTATTCAATACACCTCTCCACACAGAAGCAAGTGACGACGAGAAACGCTCCTCCTCAGGAACCCCAGAAGGGCCCCCCCATTGAAAGTACAAAACTGGGGATGGAAACCATATGCCCCAAAAAATGGGGACTTACCAGTGGACTCGCTCCGCCTGTTGTTAAGAGCGAACTCTGCCAGAGGCAAGAAAGAAGACCAGTCCTCTTGGTTCTCTGAGACAAAACACCGGAGATATGTCTCTAAGCTCTGATTCAGACGCTCTGTCTGACCATTGGTCTGCGGATGAAAAGCCGAGGAAAATGACAATTGCATCCCCCGACGTAAACAAAATGCCCTCCAAAATTTGGACACAAACTGAGACCCCCTATCTGACACCACATCAGAAGGCAACCCATGAAGTCTAACGATCTCCCTAATGAACACCTGCGCCAGAGTTTTAGCATTAGGGAGTGCAGGAAGAGCAACGAAATGTGCCATCTTACTGAACCTGTCAACAACCACCAGTATGACAGTATTCCCTGACGACGGAGGAAGGTCCGTAATGAAGTCCATAGATAAATGAGTCCATGGACGCTCCGGAAGTTTCAAGGGTAAAAGGGTCCCAGACGGACGGGTATGAGGGGTTTTAGAGCGAGCACACACCCCACATGACGCGACAAAAGTTATAACATCTTTATTAGCATTAGGCCACCAAAACCGGCGAGAAAGGAGATCTAAAGTAGCCTTACTCCCTGGATGTCCTGCTAGAGCAGAATTATGATGTGCCTCAATAACCTTTTGTCTCAACAGATTTGGGACAAACAGTCTCCCTGGAGGTCCTGCAGGGGCGTCCCCCTGAGCCTCTAACACCTCCTCCTCAAGCTCAGAAAATACAGCCGACACTACCACCCCCTCCTGAAGGATAGGACTCGGGTCATCCGTTTTCCCAGCCCCTGGGAAACTGCGAGACAAGGCATCAGCCTTTACATTCTTAGACCCCGGGCGATAAGTGACGACAAAATTAAACCTGGTAAAAAACAACGACCATCGAGCTTGTCTGGAATTCAGACGCTTAGCGGATTCCAAATACAACAGGTTCTTGTGATCAGTAATAACGGTAACCGGGTGGACTGCCCCCTCCAAAAAGTGACGCCATTCTTCAAAAGCTAACTTAATGGCCAAAAGTTCCCTATTGCCGATATCATAATTCCTTTCGGCGGACGACAATTTCTTAGAAAAGAAAGCGCACGGATGCCATTTACCAGGGGACGGACCCTGGGACAATATAGCACCCACCCCTACGTCAGACGCATCCACCTCCACAATGAACGGCTGAGATGCATCTGGTTGGATGAGAACGGGTGCCGAAGCAAAACATTTCTTCAAAGAGGAAAAGGCTTGGCAAGCTTTGTCCGATCATTTAGAAAAATCCGTCCCTTTTCTTGTCATGTCAGTGAGAGGTTTGACGACAGATGAGAAATTACAAATAAATTTCCGGTAGTAGTTAGCAAACCCCAAAAAACGCTGCAGAGCCTTAAGATCCCCTGGCTGATCCCATTCAAGCACTGCTCTCACCTTTTCAGGGTCCATACGGAAACCGGAGGCTGACACCAAAAAACCCAAAAACTGAAGTTCCTGTACGGCAAATACACACTTCTCCAGTTTGGCGTATAGTTTATTGTCTCGCAAGATCTGCAACACCTGTCTCACATGCTCCTGATGAGACACAAGATCTGGCGAGTAAATTAAAATGTCGTCCAAATATACAACCACAAACAGCCCCACAAGGTGACGAAAAATGTCATTAACAAAATGTTGGAATACTGCTGGTGCAGTAGTCAGACCAAAAGGCATGACTAGGTTCTCATAATGTCCCTCCGGCGTGTTAAACGCCGTTTTCCACTCATCCCCCTCTTTTATCCTAATCAGATTATACGCCCCCCTGAGATCCAATTTAGAGAACCATTTGGCGCCAACAATTTGATTGAAGAGATCAGGAATAAGAGGGAGTGGATACGGATCTCGAACAGTAATCCGATTAAGTTCGCGGAAATTCAAGCAAGGGCGTAGGCCTCCATCTTTCTTCTTCACAAAGAAGAACCCCGCGGCTACTGGGGAAGATGAAGGTCTAATATGCCCTTTGGCCAGACTTTCAGAAATATAATCTTTCATAGCCTGCCTCTCAGGACCAGAAAGATTATACAACCTAGCTTTAGGCAACTTAGCATCAGGAAGGAGATTAATAGAGCAGTCATACACGCGATGAGGAGGCAACTCCTGACACCCCTCCTCAGAGAAAACATCCCCAAAATCCTCCAAAAAAGGAGGCAATGTACTAGGCACGACCGCACTGATGACTGTTCATGCAGTTGCTTTTGCAAAACTCACCCCATTGGCTTATTTCTCTGGACTGCCAATTAATCACAGGGTTATGTTTAACCAACCAAGGAAGTCCCAACACAATGGGAGTAGGTAGACCCTCCAACACATAACAAGATAATTGTTCCCTATGTATTGCCCCTACCCGAAGGTCAATGTTATGAACCTCATGAACAAAGCTACCTTGGCCGAGAGGCCTGGCGTCAATGGAGAATATAGGGATCGGTTTGACCAATACACTCAGATGCATACCTTGAGCCTGAGCAAACTGAGCGTCAACCAGATTAGCCCCGGAACCACTATCAAGAAGAACAGACAATCTCTCCACTCTCGTACCAACTACCACCTCCACTGGTACAAGGAACTGAGAAGAACTGGCGGATGAAATACATACTCCCAGGTTGTCGTCCACCACACAACCTGGGATTAACAGTTTTCCGGCGACTTTTGGCTCAACAAGGCACGGGATGGACATTCTCCAACAAAATGTCCCTCTTTCCCGCAGAAAAAACATCTTCTAGTCCTGCGGCGTACCGCCAATCCCCTCCTACGAAATGATGTCCCTCCCAACTGCATAGGCTCATCCGAACAGACAAGGGGAACCTCAACATAAGGGACTTTAGTGGTAGGTGGAGAAACAACAGGGAGTGGGGTTACCTCACCCCTCTCCCGAAGCCGTCTATCAGTACGGATAGCTAAGGCCATAGCAGCCTCCAGAGAAGGAGGAGACTCATACTGAGCCAAAACGTCTTTTAATTTATCAGAAAGCCCATGACAAAACTGGCTCCTAAGAGCTGGGTCATTCCACTGAGTATCTGTGGCCCATCTACGAAACTCAGAAGCAAATTCCTCTGCCGGACGATCTCCCTGCTGTATCTTACGTAATTTAGTCTCAGCAAGAGAGACCCGATCTGGGTCATCATATACCAATCCCAGGGCAGTAAAAAATTGATCTACAGACAGTAGAGCCGGGGATCCCGGAGGAAGGGAAAATGCCCAGGATTGAGGGTCCCCTTGCAGAAGTGAGATAACAATTCCCACTCTCTGCTCCTCACTCCCTGATGATCGAGGCCGAAGCCGAAAATACAATTTACATGCCTCCCGGAAGGTGAAAAATTTGTCTCGCCCACCAGTGAACCTGTCCGGGAGAGCTACTTTAGGTTCAACTCTGGTTTGCTCCAGGGGAGACAAAACTTTGGACTTAATGTCCGTCAGCTCCATGGATAATCCCTGCAACTGCAGAGCCAGCTGGGCTACTGGATCCATGGTAACTGGAGATAATTTTTATGGCCAGTGAAAATGTCACGCTGTCTAATGATATGTATACAATGTCAGTAAACTATTAATACAGGAACAACACTCTATACAACAACTAGTATAGCAACATCAGCATGTAAGTATAGAATAAATTTACCTGACACGATATCTGCTGAACTCAGGGTTAATCTTGAGGACTTGATGAGCTGAAACAGGAAAGAGGTGGACCGGGATCTAACCTGACCCTAAACTGGGGTCCTAACTAATCCCTCACCTTGGAGGTACTGATAATGGTTCAGAGGTCCAAGTCTCCAACCTAACCCTGTCTCCTATCAGACCCTGAACCCTGTAATCAGTCCTAAGAAGGATCCTGACTACCACCAAAGGGATATGGGCTGATCTCAGCTAAATACACAGATTAGACATATAAGACAGACAGGATAACACTCGCTTGCATACACACTCAAACACCAAAGGAACATAAATGGTCTGGGAAATAAACTCTAACCAAGTTGAGCTTAGAACAACTAAGGAGCTCACAACTAAAGTCTATACAGATTCATTCCTATCTGTGGTCTGCATGAAGGTTTCACTGGCAACTCCCCAAGCAGACAACCAGGAATTTAAAGGAAACCAATCAACAAATAATCAATTGCAGCCGGGAGAAACTGCACCCAGTCCCAGAACCGAGCACAGACAGAATTAACTCCCTAGCTGCCAAACACAAAGAAACAGCAGCTCAGCTGTGAGAAGTCAAAATGTGCAACCGCGACGATCTTCGTGGCAATGCACACATGACACATGGCTTCCAATGGCACTGGTTCACAAGTGTTTATTGATGATGCGGCTCAAGACAGAAGCAGCCTGATGAATACAAAAGTGCACAAGGCTATACCTTCTGCTACGATTAAAGCAAATGCAACAAGGTTGATTGAACGGTGCTTGCTTCACAGTACAGATAGACACTGACCCAAAACGGAATGCAAAACTGCGAAAGCAACCCAGGAGTTTTTTAAGGCAAAGCAGTGGAATATTCTGCAATGGCTGAGTCAATCACCAGATCTCGACCTTATCGAGCATGGATTTCACATGCTTAAGGTAAAACTTAAGGCAGAAAGACTCACAAACAAGCAACAACTGAAGTCAGCTGCAGTTAAAGGCCTAGAAAAGCATCACAAAGGAGGAAACTCAGCGTTTGGTGATATCTTTGTTTGAAGAGGCAATTTGCATATTAAAATTTCCCAGAGGAGCATTGCACGGCGAATAAGCCTCCTTACCTCGACACGCCAGAGCTGGTATGTCACTCTCCACAAGGAGAAACCTTACCCCCCAGACCCCAGTCCAGAGCCTCTCATCTAGCCAAATCAGATCTCTCCTACTTTGCACTGACGAGGACCAACAGTCCGAAACACAGTGTCTGCAAATGGAGATTCTGATTTGGCTTTTATCCTAAGTCATATTACAAGACTCGTTAAAGGGTTGATTGTGACTTGTAGGATCGCTACTTCCAATAGGTGGCGCTATAGAGTACAAGTCCTCTTTGTTTGAAGAGGCAATTTGCATATTAAAATTTCCCAGAGGAGCATTGCACGGCGAATAAGCCTCCTTACCTCGACACGCCAGAGCTGGTATGTCACTCTCCACAAGGAGAAACCTTACCCCCCAGACCCCAGTCCAGAGCCTCTCATCTAGCCAAATCAGATCTCTCCTACTTTGCACTGACGAGGTGCAAAGTGTCCTGGATACCTTGAGTGCTGTCTCTTGGCCTTCCGGCATCGCCACTTCGGTGGCTTAAGCCGTTTGCTGCTTTTGGGAGATAGCCAGGAGGATTCAGGGAGAAGATCCTTGGAGTTGTGGACGATGGGAGTCCGACTTCAATTCTCTGGGACCGGTGATAGCCGGGTCAAAAATGGATTCCGGATTGAAATCGCTGAAGATAAGAAGTTGCATTTTTCCCTGGGATATTTGGTCAACATGGTGTTTTATGACATCCTGAAGATTCGGAAGTCCGATATAATATGCCTGCAGGAGTTCAGGAGGGAAGGCAGGTATGTGCTGGTGCTATCTTCTATGGCGGCTTGCCAGAATTTGTTTACTGCCCTGAAAAATGGAGTTGCAAATCCTTTGCTGGAAGGACTTACCTTTACTGTGCTATACTCTAAAGGTACTGCCACACTAAACAATCCCGCTAGCTATCACTATAACGACGCATACTAATGCGATCGCTAGCGGGATTGTTTCTATATCGCTAAATGCTGCCGCATTTAGCGATATAGTTCCCGACGCTATCGCCGTTAGCGATCTTCTTAACGACTTTAGCGGTACAAAAGTACCGCTAAATCGCTAAGAAAAGGTGCCACACAGCGATAAGATACTTACCCAGCGGGAGCGCCGACGAGAAAATAGGGTCCGGAGCGATTCCAGCGACGAGCGAGATCACAGCAGGAAGCTCGTCGCTGGAAGCTGCCGCACTGAACAATATCGC
This sequence comes from Oophaga sylvatica, assembly GCA_033576555.1. Taxonomy (NCBI): domain Eukaryota; kingdom Metazoa; phylum Chordata; class Amphibia; order Anura; family Dendrobatidae; genus Oophaga; species Oophaga sylvatica. The sequence continues at coordinate 323,430,136 of JARQOD010000002.1, forward strand.
TAAAGGGATCGCTAAATAGTGACGTTTTTTAGCGATCCCGTTAGCGATATTGTTTAGTGTGGCATACCCTTAAGGGGGATATCCCACTTGTGGTATTCATGCACAACTCTTTTGTTTCCCTGGAGGACATTACTTTATTTTTGAAAAGACATTGCATTTATGTTCAGTACTCCCACAGGGTCCTGAATGGAGAAGGGCTCTGGACCGGGAAGTACAAATTTTTTGTGAGATTTGGGATGGATCCCCAAGGCCCGGGAGGCATCCATTACCCCCCTCTTAATTTTTCAATTGGGAAAAATAGTGTTTTTTTGTTTTTTCCAGATGCCCCACTGTATTGCAAGAGGTGTAAAAATTTCGGGCATACCCAGGATAGTTGCAAGGACATGCCAACTTGTAGGAATTGCAATGGTTCCGGCCATATGGCAAAAGACTGCACAAATCCTGTTATGTGTAATGCTTGTGGTGAGGAGGGCCATAAGTATCGGGATTGTAAGGCCAGGATCAGTCCTAGGTCTTACGCTGAGGTCACAGGTGGGGCAGCTGCGCTCCCTGCTGCTGTTGTTGACATTCCACAGGTTACAGACCCGGATCTTATTGAGGAACCTGAAATCATGGATGCACATGAGGAGGCCCTGCCCGAAACGGAGTCTCCCAGCCCAGAGGTGGCAGGTTTGGAACTTGCTGAGGTTGAATGTGAGCTCCCTCATCAGTCTGATGTCTGTGGGGAGGGGGAGTTGGAGGGTTCTCTTGGTAATACCCCCAGTATATCTTGGTTAGCTACTGAGGAGGAGTTGACCAGTTGTGGAGATCAAGGTGACTTCACTCTTGCAAGGCCCTCTAAGGAGGAGGAGGAGCCTGGAACTTCCTGTAAAAAGCCCAGAACGGATTGGGCGGACACCGGTGAAGATTGTTTAAGTCCGGTGAGTGAACGTAGTTACCCTCAGAATGTCTTCTCTCCTGACACCAATGTTTTTTTAGGCATTCCCGCAGACGTAAACAGATTCGGGGAGTTGCAGTTCCAGATGGAAGACGAAAACGGCTGAAGAAGAAGTGGCCTGTTTGTCGTCATGTAAATAACACCATCATGTTATGGCTCCCCAAGCTGGTTGGGGCATTGCGTCCCTGAATGTCAGACAAATTAGATCTAAATCCAGGAGGGCAGTCGTCCTAGATTATATTAAACAGATGAATGCTCACATCTTTTGTCTTCAGGAATGTGGGATTGAGGACGCTCCAAGCGATAAGGACTGGCCTTACGGTCAGCATGTAAGCATGTATGGTCTGGCTCATGTGTTAATAGGAATGATGGTGTAGGGATATTAATGGGTAACAGGGAGATTAGTTTAGATAGCTACACGGTGGTAGAGGTGGGTAGATGTATAATTGCACATGTTAGCTATAGGGGGTGGCGGGCTAGAATTATTAATGTGTACTGTCCATCAGGAAAGGATGGGAAAAAGGAGCGTCTGGCTCTTTTGGAAAAATTAGGTTTGTTTCTTCCAGGCAAAATGCCTACAGTTTTAGTTGGAGACTTTAATTGCATCACAGAAGGGAATTGTGACATAACTGGTAAAAAGTTATCCAATCTTATTTCTGATTTTTCCCTTCTAGATGCTGCTGCTCTGAAATTTGGCATCCCACCACCGCCAACATACCATGCTGATAGGGGTGGTATTGCATCCAGAATAGATAAAATGTTGTTTTCCAAAAATATGTTGTGTATGAATTTTGAACAAAATGCTGTACCTTTTTCTGATCATGAGTGTTTGAGAGGTGTGTTTAGTGCAATTGATGACCGTGTGTATGGTGGTGGGGTTTGGAAGCTGAACGTTAGGTTGTTAGAAGATGAGGATGTGATGAATGAATTAAAAATAAAGTATAAAGAGTGGAGAGTATGTAAGAGGAATTTTGTGTGTGTGCTGGAATGGTGGGACTGGGTTAAGGTGTGTTGCAAAAAATTCTTCAAAAAATGGGGCTATAAAAAAGCTGCTATTTATCGGGAAAGATTTAATGATTTAAACAGGCGCATAGACTGGTTAAGGAAGTGTGGAGAAAGTGGGATGTATGTGTCTGATGAGCTGGTTGAGACAAAGAGTGAACTAAAGCGTGTTATGGATGCGAAAGGAAAGGAAATAATCTATCGCACCAAAATAGAACATCTTGAGAAAGATGAAAAGTGCACAAGGTTCTTTTTTAAGAAAATGAATGGGAGAAAGGTTGATATGGATAAAGTCCTGGATAGGAACGGTTTGTGTGTGTCAGGTGAGAATGTGATAAAGGAGGTGAATAGGTTCTACAGCAAGTTATATGATAAAAAAAAGGATTGACTCTGGTCTTGTTTCAGAAGTGCTGAATGGGTTAGAAAACAAGTTGGGTAGTGAAGATTGTGATATTTTGAATGAGGACGTGATTATGGATGAAGTAGAAAACGTGATGAAGAGTGCTAAAAAGAATAAGACACCAGGGAAAGACGGATTGCCGGTAGAATTCTATGTGAAAGCATGGGATTTCCTGGGTGCTGATTTGACTGAGATATGTAAGTACATGTGGGTGAATGGTAAGTTGTGTGAATCAATGAAGGAGGGGGTGGTTGTGCTTGTGTATAAGAAAGGTGAGAGAAAGTGTTTAGAGAATTGGAGACCTATAACGCTGCTGAATGCAGATTACAAAATCTATAGCAAATTGTTGGTGAATCGTATGCGTGAGGTGATTGGTAATGTTGTGGATGAGGATCAGGTGTGTGCGGTGCCTGGGAGAAGTATGAGTGATAACTTATTGTTATTAAGGGATTTGATTGGGGACTGCATGGGAAGGAGACAGAAGTGTATGGTTCTGACAATTGATTTTGAGAAAGCGTTTGATAGGGTCTCGCATGTGTTTTTGTTTAAAGTTCTGGAGAGAATGGGATTTCCTAAAAAATTTGTGAATGGGATAATGTCTTTGTATGATTGTGTGTCAAGCGAGTTTCTTGTTAATGGATGGTTGAGTGAGAAAGTGAATATTATGTCTGGTGTAAGGCAGGGGTGTCCCATGTCCCCTGTCTTATTTGTATGTGTAATAGAACCTTTGTTGTGCTTGGTGAGACGTGATAAAGTGGTGAGAGGTTTGTTGGTACCGGGGAGTGGTGGAAAGCATGTGAAAGTTCTTGGATATATGGATGATGTTGTGGTTGTGAGTGAAAGTGTTGAGTCTATGAGTAGAGTTAAGTTGCTTTTGGAGTTTTTCTGTGGTGCGTCTGGTTTTAGAGTGAATTGGAATAAATGTAGTTTTAAATGTTTTGGGGATGATGGGGTTAAAATGGAGGGGGTTAAATGTGAGGAGGGTGCTCACAAAGTGCTGGGAGTATTATTTAATAAGGAGCTGGAAGGTAAGGAGAGCTGGGAGGAGTGTGGATTGTGCATAGAGCGTAAGTTAAATTTTTGGCGACTGAGAGACTTGACCTTGAGTGGTAAGATTTTGGTCATAAAAGCGGTGATTCTTCCGATTCTGCTTTTTATTGCAACAGTTTTTCCACCGTCTACTAGGAAAATAAAAAGAGTGGAAAAGTTAGTTTTTACTTTTTTCTGGAGTAGTAAAATAGAAAAACTTAAGAGAGAAAGTCTTTTTAAGGCATGTCACCATGGTGGTATGGCCTTTCCAAACATTGAGATTTTTCTGGGGCTTCAGTATATCAAAACGGTAGTTATTTTGTTGAATAAAGGAAATAAAGGAGCATATATGGCAAGATATTCTGCTGGTTGGATGTTGTATGGCTTGTGTTGGAGAAAGAGGGATGCTAGAGTGCCTGTTGCTTTCAAGTGTCCGGTCTGGTATGAGGTGATTGAAAAGTTTGTGAGGAAGCATGATTTACTGAGTGTGCCGATGAATGATTTTAGAATGGCTAAGAAGGTGATGAAAATAATACATAAGAATGATGTGGAGAGTAATATTGTGGGTTTGAGAGGGAATGAAGTCTCGGTTGCATGGAAGAGTTTGGGAACGCATGGGATGTCTAATAGACAAAGGGATATTGTATGGATGTCCTTGCACAATATTTTGCCTGTGCGACAGGTTCAGAAGAGACGAGGTCTGACCAGAACGGAAGTGTGCCCGAGAGAAGGTTGTGGTGGTTGTGAGACTGTGTGGCATACTATGTGGGACTGTGATTACGCGTACAGTGTGTGGAAGTGTGTAGGTGGGTTGTGTAAGAAGTTAGCGGGGGTGAGTTTTATTGACTGGCGTGTTGCAATGTTTGGAATTGGTGCATGTGGTCGTGTGAAAAATAGAATCCTATGGTTAATTATGACTTGTGTGATGCAGAGTTTGTGGGATGTGAGGAATTTAGGAATTTTCAAAGAGAAGCATTTATCTGTGAATAAGTGTGTCGGGCTGATCCTTTCTAGATTATACTTGATTTATAAATTAGACAGTGAAGGCGGTGGTGGTTCTGTTGCAGAGGGTGTTTGGAAATTTAAAAAATGGCAGCACTTGATCAAATATCAGTGAATTTTAGTGATGTTTATTGATGTTTATGACGTCTTTTGTGTATACCTTTAGTTTGTTATGCTGAATTAAATATGAACCATGATGATGAGAGTTGAAACAACAACGTTTAAGTTGATGAGCTTATATTGAGTTGTTTATAACTAACCTGAATGGTTTTAAAAAAAAAAAAAAAAAAAAACAGTCCGAAACACCGTGTCTGCAAATGGAGATTCTGATTTGGCTTTTATCCTAAGTCACATTACAAGACTCGTTAAATGGTTGATTGTGACTTGTAGGATCGCTACTTCCAATAGGTGGCGCTATAGAGTACAAGTCCTCTTTGTTTGAAGAGGCAATTTGCATATTAAAATTTCCCAGAGGAGCATTGCACGGCGAATAAGCCTCCTTACCTCGACACGCCAGAGCTGGTATGTCACTCTCCACAAGGAGAAACCTTACCCCCAGACCCCAGTCCAGAGCCTCTCATCTAGCCAAATCAGATCTCTCCTACTTTGCACTGACGAGGACCAACAGTCCGAAAACACCGTGTCTGCAAATGGAGATTCTGATTGGGCTTTTATCCTAAGTCATATTACAAGACTCGTTAAAGGGTTGATTGTGACTTGTAGGATCACTACTTCCAATAGGTGGCGCTATAGAGTACAAGTCCTCTTTGTTTGAAGAGGCAATTTGCATATTAAAATTTCCCAGAGGACCATTGCACGGCGAATAAGCCTCCTTACCTCGACACGCCAGAGCTGGTATGTCACTCTCCACAAGGAGAAACCTTACCCCCAGACCCCAGTCCAGAGCCTCTCATCTAGCCAAATCAGATCTCTCCTACTTTGCACTGACGAGGACCAACAGTCCGAAACACCGTGTCTGCAAATGGAGATTCTGATTTGGCTTTTATCCTAAGTCATATTACAAGACTCGTTAAAGGGTTGATTGTGACTTGTAGGATCGCTACTTCCAATAGGTGGCGCTATAGAGTACAAGTCCTCTTTGTTTGAAGAGGCAATTTGCATATTAAAATTTCCCAGAGGAGCATTGCACGGCGAATAAGCCTCCTTACCTCGACACGCCAGAGCTGGTATGTCACTCTCCACAAGGAGAAACCTTACCCCCCAGACCCCAGTCCAGAGCCTCTCATCTAGCCAAATCAGATCTCTCCTACTTTGCACTGACGAGGACCAACAGTCCGAAACACCGTGTCTGCAAATGGAGATTCTGATTTGGCTTTTATCCTAAGTCATATTACAAGACTCGTTAAAGGGTTGATTGTGACTTGTAGGATCGCTACTTCCAATAGGTGGCGCTATAGAGTACAAGTCCTCTTTGTTTGAAGAGGCAATTTGCATGGTGATATCCATGGCTTTCAAGCTTCAGGCAGTAATTGCCTGCATAGGATCCTCTACAAAGTATTAAAAATTAACATTATATTTATAATAAAGTTAATTTGTTCAATTACTTTTGAACCCCTGAACTGAGGAGGCTTTGTTGAAAAATGGTTGCAATTCCTAATTGTTTCACGGGATATTTTTGCTCACCCCCTTTAATTAAATCTAAAAGTCTTCATTTCAATTGCGTCTCAGTTGTTTCATTTTAAATCCAAAATAGTGGCATGCAGAGCCCATATCACGAATATTCGGTCACTGTCCAGATATTTCTGAACCTAACTGTATGTGTGATGGTAGGCTTGCCTGCACCTCCGATAAAAATGTCAAAGGTGTTAGTCCTCCGTTCTTTGGATAAGTCCAATCCATTTTCTTACAGTGTTTTTATTTGAAAATATTGTACATGCTGTATATCCTCAAGGCCAAACCTCTTCTTCAATTCAAACCTCTGTCTTCCTGCAGATCGAACATATGTCCTACCATTTTTACTCCCTTTTGCTTCCCCTACCGAAACAGAGCACTTACACCTTCTAGAAGGAACCTTGGGTGATCCCTTCTGACACAATATCTTCCAGCTGATTATTGTGTCTCTCAGCAATTCTTACCTTTTAACATTCTTGAGAGATGTGATAAAGCGGAGTGTAGAATGATTATCAAGTTCCATGGATGTGCAAACCGTATTTACAGTCCTAGATCTGAGTGCACGTGACCATATATAGTCATGGCCGACCATGCCAGAGACAGCAAAATTACTCCAAAACATCTTTGAACCTTCACCATATTTGACTGTAGGTACTGTGTTCTTTTCTTTGTAGGCCTCATTCTGTTTTTGGTAAACAGTAGAATGATGTGGCTTTACCAAAAAGCTCTATCTTGGTCTCATCTCTCCACAAGATGCTTTCCCAGAATGGTTTTGACTTACTCACATTTTGTCAAACTGCAGTCTAGTTTTTTTTTTATGTCTCTGTGTCAGCAGTGGTTCTTCCAGGTTCTCCCGTCATAACGTTTAATTCTATTCAAATGTCAATTGATAGTTCATGCTGGCACTGATGCACCCTGAACCTGCAGGACAGCTTGAACTTCTTAGGAACTTTATTGGAGCTGCTTAGCCACCATCCAGACTATCCTGCGTAGCTATCTTTCATCAATTTTTCTCTGCCGTACACGTCCAGGGAAATAAGCTACAGTGTCATGTGTTGTAAACTTCTTGATTATGTTGTGCACTGTGGATAAAGGAACATCAAGGTCTCTGGAGATGGACTTGTAACCTTGATATTGCTGTTATTGTTCAAAAATGTTGGTTCTCATGTCCTCAGGCAGTTCTCTTCTCCACTTTCTCATTTCCATGCTTAGTGTGTCACACACAGACACACAGTGCAAAGATTTAATCAACTTCTCCCCTTTTTATCTGGTTTCAGGTGTGGCTTTCATATTCCCCACACCTGTTACTTGCCACATGTGTGTTTGAACAAGCATTACATCCGTGAAACAAAGTTGTTTACCCACAATTTTGGAAAGGTAAAAATAATTTTGTCCGGCCCATCTTAGGGGTTTTGTGTGAAATGATGTCCAATTTGTCTTTTTTCTCTGTTTTTTTTGCGTTGTTCCAATACACACAAAACAAATAAATATGAGTATAACAAAACATGTGCAATTACAATAATTTTCTGTGAGAAATACTTCATTTTCTGGAACAATTTCAAGGGTGTCAACCTTTTCAGCCATGACAGTATGTGTTTACATTCTATACAGTAATTTCAAAGTGATCATCATCTTTATGAGATTACATTTACCTAATACCGAAAGTGGTAGTGTGTGCCACATAGAAAATTCTGATAAGCTCTTTGTTGGTAATGGTTGATAATTTAGGTTATATAAAGCCAATATGAATCTACCAATTTTTACTGCCGGGTACTTAGTAAATGATTCTGCTACATGTCATCAAAGACGGCATGGTAGTATGTCTTTTTGGCCTGTCTAGTCGATAAGAAGAGGAGTTCACACTTGGATACAATTGACTTTATATCCTGAGTAACTTCCAATTTACTGGAGAGTTTAAAAAGTTGCTCCACCTTCACCTGACAACACTTCTGTTATGTTTAGGTAGCTGAGGAGAAATAGCAAAAACGGTAATACACCAGAGAGGCTGGAACCTATTGGATTGCAGTAACCTGAACTAACCACACAACTAGAGGTAGCCGTGGAGCGTTCCTTCGTTGATCCTAGACGCTTCGTCACAGCCTGAGAGATAACTACACCTAAAGGCAGAAAGATTAAAGCTATCTGCCCCGGAGCAGATCCCCAAAGAAAATAGGAAGCCCTCAAACATGTAATGGCGGTTAGACAAGAAGAAGGCACGGACACAGACAGAAAATAGAATGAGCAAACGCTGGGGCCCAATCTGTCTAGACAGAAAAGTATAGGAAAGAATTCTGACTGCAATCCAAAAGAAACCCTAAAAAATACCAACACTTCTGATTGACAAAAAACCTGAGATCACACTATCTCATCCACCTAAATCAGATCTCTGGTGTAACAAAACCAAGCCGCAGCCACTGAAAAAACAGGAAAAAGCAAATGAATAAATAACAGTGGCTACAGATAAACTGAGAGGAGCACAGGCCCCAGGAGGGGACCCAGCTGAACTCCAAAAGTGCAGAAAACTATGCAAAAAGCAAGCACAAAAAGAAAAGCAAAAATATCTTATCTGAAAGCAGCAGACGCAGGCAAGACTCCAGCAAACTTCCAAATGAACCAGGAACCACACTTGAGACAAGAACAATTGATCACCGGCAACCATCATGGGAGGGAACCTCCCTTATATCAGTCCAGTCAGTGATCCCAGATTGCCATTCCTCGCTGGAAGGTTCAGTACTGTCTGTAACCACCAGAGGGAGCCTCTGCCCAGAAACCATCTCTAGCACATTCACAACAACTTCATCTTAATGCCATGGAATAGGAACAATTTAGATAACGGGCAAACAGTTCCACTTCTACATTAAAGAGCAACTTTGATAGCAGTCTAACCTTGTCTAGTACCATTCTGAAGTCTAAACAGGGTAGACAAGATATATTGGGTGTATTCTCTTACTTTGAATAATTTGTACAGGCCAGATAATAAAGTCCTCCTCCTCTTTCTCCGCACTTTATATTAAACTGTTATTAGACCATATTTTCACTCACAAATTAAGTTTAGCTATGCTGAAGCAACATATCTATCATATATGAATGTCTCTACAGTCTCGTACTCAAAACAAGACATCTCTCTACCTCTTTTCAAGGAATTTTAGAAATAATTTTATGCCCAGTGAGCCTTTTAGCTAACCCCTTCTATCATCATTGTAGCTATCAGTCCAGAAATTTTGATGGTTTGTAACTTTTTTCTTGCCATGGTGGGACATTGTTCATGGGAGATGATACTCTGGACATCTGCTGATGGACTACGGCGGGCCAATCTGACCAAAACAAGTTTGGGCTAGAAGACAGGTTTTCCAGTAGTGATCTTTGTGACCTTCACAGGGTGAAAGACCTCTGGTTGCATGATGGTCACACCGTGATGTCATCAAAGGTCCATCTGCACTTCTTACCTCAGAAACTGCACTAATAATGCAGGACTGGTATTAGCAATACAGTTTCTGGCTTCTAAACACTGGAGGCCCTTTTGGTGATGGCTGCCTTGGGCAATTGCCTAGTTTTCTCCCACAACCTGACACTGTCCCAGTGTCCAGACTTTGAACTGCGCTGATCAGATATGCTTCACAAGTGACCAGGCAGCTTAAAAGTAAAACTTCATATACCCTATTATGGCATATGAAAAAGGGCTGTTATTATAGATTACAATAGACTGTTAAAACTGTAGCAATTATTCAGCAGTGACGTAACAAGTGGAATATTTCTTTCTTCCTCACTTCACTTGATTAGACAAAGGTCGAATCAAAATTGCTTCCTGAATTCTTCCTTTGACATAATGGATGTGATGCAATTCCATAATTTCAGATCATGAACAATAATGATACTGTACATAGTTAAATAGAGTTAATTAATGTTACCTGAATACAGTCATCCTCATCACTGCTTAGCTTCAAGTCATCTTCTAATGTTCTATAATTGAAAAAAGTAAAAAGAAAAAATATTACAAATTGTTAAAAAGGCTTTTATTTAGTGTGAAGAATTGTAACAAGTAACCAGCAATTATGTTAGCAATGGTGTCAGACTGTTAGCTTCATTATCAAAATACTATAGGACATCAGAGTTAGGCTAATTAGTATATTATTACAGAGTCGCAGCACAATTCTTGTTGGTGTTTGACAAATTATAATTACCTGAGGAAACAAATCCAAGACCTAAAGTGGCTTCTGGGCAGGATATTACAGATCAAACAGCATTTAAGTACTGTAGAATGAGAAAGGCTTAATTAATTTTACAAACAGCTTTGCAGTTTCTATTATCCTTATAAGTAAATAGAAACTCTTGTCATTCAATAATTAATTCTATAATTAAAAAATGTAAGTAATATTATACGCAAATTGTAAGCTGGTATTTTAAGGCCATGTACACCTTTACAAAGACTTATTATTTATTTTGTTCCGAAATACAAATGTAAATGACTATTTAAATAGTCTTAATTAAAAATACCTACCATTTTGGTGGAAAAGTGTCCTTTATCTAACTGAGAATATCAAGTGATTGAGAGCCAAAAATATACAAATCTGTCAGCATTCCTGCTCAGTTCATACTCTTCCATTCTCTCCGAGTTAGGTTGGGGACAGATAAGTGTCTGAAAAATCGCTCAAGTTTCATGCAGAAAACTCAGACAATTTTCAGCCATATTCTCATTCATGTGTCCATTTTTTATGTCCTTGTGATATCTGTCTTATACATCAACATTTTAAAATGTACATGATCAAATACAGTCAATTAAAAAAGTGTTTATCCTTTCAACACATAATTCGATACTACAGTATATGCTGTATTTTTTTTAGCATCCACTGGCTCAGTCTATTCTCACCTAGCCTGACAGCTCCTCTGTGTCCCTCTTGCTGCTGAGATCTCACACTGCCCAGTACAAGCTACAGAGGCCAGTCAGTCTGATTGGGTGGAGTCTGAATAATTTTGGACTCAAAAGCTATTTTATTTTTTAGCTGGACTCTGAATTCTCATCTGAAGGACAATTTGTCACCAGGTTTTTGTCACCCAATGTGAGAGCAGCATAATGTAGTCACAGAGATCCTGATTAGTGATGAGTCACTTACTGGGGGTGCTTTCTGTAGTTATGGTAAAATCATTATTTTATCAGCAAGAGATAAATCAAAACACCAGAATTTTTGTTTGCCGCAACACTGCAATAATATGCAACAACAGGCCATCAAAAGATCGCACCTACCCCGAAATGGTAACAATAAAAACATTAGCTCGGCATGCAAAAAATAAGCCCTCACCCAGCCTCTGAAAAATGGAGATGCTATGGGTTGTGGAAAATGGCCTCATATTTTTCTTATTTTGCAAACTTTGGATTTTTTTCACCCCTTAAATAAAAAGGAACCTAGTCATGTTTGGTATCTCCAAACTCATAGTGACCTGGAGAATCATTATGGCATGTCTGTTTTAGCATTTAGTGAACATGGTAAAAAAAAGCCAAAAAAATTGTGGAGTTGCACTTTTTTTGCAATTTCACCGCACTTTGAATTTTTTTCCCATTCATTATATAATAAAACCAAAGGTGTCAATCAAAAGTACAACTCGTCCCACAAAAAACAAGCCCTCAGATGGCAATATTGACAGAAAAATTGTTATGGCTCTGGGAAGACAGGGAGCAAAAACTGGAAACGCAAAAGCGGAAAACCCAAGGTTGTGAATGGGTTAATTACCGTACGGGGGTACAATATGTGATCTAAATTAAAGATAAATAAAAAGAAGGTAACAAAATAATTAAGAAAAGCAACAGATAATACAATCTGTTACACGACTCACCTCCATGGAAAAAAAACATTTCCGACATATTCAAATGTATTTTAGATGTTTTTAGTAGTCATAAAAAATAACCTAATAAAGGGGAAAAACTGAAATGTATTTCCAAAAGAATTTTAAAAAGTTAGCATAAAAATAACTACAAAATAACTAAATAAAAATTGTATCCCATGTATCACTAAAAAGACAGAAAAATGATTTGAATATCTGAATGAGAAAACTTTTTACAACTCTTGTTGTTTTACAAAAAAACAGGAAAATATGCCTGGTCAGAAACGGGGTAAATGGTCAGTTCTGAACTGGTTAATTAAGACTGCAATGTGTTCTAAATTCCTAATTTCCTTGATTTTTGTATGTAGAGCAAAAGAGGAGGGTGGGAAGTCTGTTTCCACTATTAATAAAATGCTTATATATGACAGTTAGTTCACGTGCAAAGCATGGGCATATCATTAACTCAAAACTGAAAATATAGATTAAACAACAACCACAAGACGGATTTCATCAACCAAGGTATCATTTTAATCAGTATACCGGCGCCGCCCTGACAGTGTCTGTAGATTACTATGCACAATCCTGCTGACAGGTTCCCTTTAAGAATAAATACAGGATGTACACAGCCTACTTCTTCTACAGCGCCCACAGCAACTTCCTGTTATTGTATACACAGCCTACTTCTTCTGCAGCGCCACACAGCAACTTCCTGTTACTGCATACACAGCCTACTTCTTCTGCAGCGCCACACAGCAACTTCCTGTTATTGTATACACAGCCTACTTTTGCAGCGCCACACAGCAACTTCCTGTTTTTGTACACACAACCTGCTTCTTCTGCAGCACAACACATTAACTTCCTGTTACTGTATACACAGCCTACTTCTTCTGAAGCGCCACACAGCAACTTCCTGTTATTGTATACACAGCCTACTTCTTCTGCAGAGCCACACAGCAACTTCCTGTTATCGTATTCACAGCCTACTTCTTCTGCAGCGCCACACAGCAACTTCCTGTTATTGTATACACAGCCTACTTCTTCTGCAGCACCACACGGCAACTTCCTGTTATCGTATATACAGCCTACTTCTTCTGCAGCGCCACACAGCAACTTCCTGTTATTGTATACACAGCCTACTTCTGCAGCACCACGCAGCAACTTCCTGTTATTGTATACACAGCCTATTTCTTTTGAAGCACCACACAGCAACTTCCGGTTATTGTATAGACAGACTACTTCTTCTGCAGCACCACACAGCAACTTCCTGTTATTGTATACACAGCCTACTTATTCTGCAGCACCACACAGCAACTTCCGGTTATTGTATACACAGCCTACTTCTTCTGCAGCACCACACAACAACTTCCGGTTATTGTATACACAGCCTACTTCTTCTGCAGCACCACACAGCAACTTCCTGTTATGACCACAGCGGTGTAATCCATGAGGACGGGATCTGACACGCTGTCAGACTTTGCTTAGCTAGCAAGTATTGTATATTAGGTGGAGCATGAAGTAATGTATCTGACATACACAGTACAATAAGGAAACATAGACTTGCCCATTTTGAAAACTCCAGGAAGGGCAAACTTCAAGAAGTTATGTCCTGACTTTGTAGTTATTTACTTCACCTAACTCACACAACTTGCGATGCTCCTCCTCACTCTTTGGTGGCAATGCACCTAATTTCCCAATGACAGTCCTGAAAACACTTTTTGTTCTGTATTTAGCCTGGGTGCGGAATTATTTTCTTTTGGGGGGTTTTGATCTGGGTTCTGTATTTATTTTGGAGTCTGATCTGTATTTTATGATCTGGGACCTGTTTATTTTTTTAAGAGTAGGGCTGGAATTTGTATTGATTTGGGGGCCTGTATCTTGAGGTATAGTCAGCAATTTATAATTAGGACTGGTCTGAAGTCTTTATTTTGTGGTAAAGGCTCGACAAAAACATGGAGGCTTGGCCTGGTGTCTGAATTTATTTAATGTCTAGTTTGGATCCTATTTCTTTTAAAATCTGAGTCTGAATAAATTCTGTATTCACTTTATGGAGTTATGAAGAGGTCATATACATTCCGCCTGTCAAGATGGCGGATGTAGACACTGCGTGATGGACCAGGCTTTTCCCGGTTGGATGGAGCCTAGTGCCTACTGAGTATTCATCTGCCATCTGATGGCGAGTTGGGACTTGGCTACCGGCAGACACCAAGCACCACTTTAGGGCAGTCCCTGAATGCCACGCTCCAAGGAACCAGATGGTGCATGGTGAGATGGATGGGAAGGGGAGCTCTGCCACTAGAGAAAAATAAGGCAGGCAACCCCTGAATCTTGCCCTGCGCAACTATGAGCTCCTTGACATCCCAAGATGGGTTCTTTAACCCCATGCAGCAATCACATTCCTATCCCAGTCTTAGGGTAAGCAGGATCAGATATGATAGATAAAATACAACTTTTAATATTCAAGATTAAAATATGGGTAGTTAATACCTCGCACTGATATATACAGACATTAAAGTGATAAAGTGAACCAGTGCTTAATTAAAAAATGGTTGGATATTACCATTAGAAGGTTTCAATTGGCAAAAACATCATGCATAAGGGTGAAAATTTAAATAAACTCAGACAGGTAAAACTATATTCCATGTCATGCCCAATACGATATCTCCCATCCAGACAAGGACAGTGCCCAAGTCTGACCTATCCCTCTAAAAATGTCCTTGTACAAACCCTCCCTACGCATTTCGTCACCCTGTAGTGGGGGGCTCCTCAAAGTTAATTTCCTCCCAACAGCAGGCCTCTCAGTGTGGCCACTGGGCAGCTTCAGTAGGCTATTAACCTGCATTTTTTTATATGACAGGTTCTCTTTAAGGAATTAACAGCATAGCTCTGATCAGTGATATTAGAGGCTAAAATCCAGTGACATTTCCATAAACCTGATATACACCGTACATGTACGACAGGTGTCGGGAAGGAGTTAAGGACCATGCTAGTGCCTTAACTAGTCACTTTCATTTCAACAAACTTTACATAAATCAACAGTACAGTCATGGCCAAAAGTTTTGAGAATGACACAAATATTATATTTTCACATGATCTGCTGCCCTCTGGTTTTTATGTGTGTTTGACAGATGTTTTTATCACAGACAGAAATATAATAATTGCAAACATATGAGTAACAAAAGCTTATATTGACAGTTAGAATGAGTTAATGCAGCAAGTCAATATTTGCAGTGTTGACCCTTCTTCTTCAGGACCTCTGCAATTCTCTCTGGCATGCTCTCAATCAACTTCTGGACCAAATCCTGACTGATAGCAGTCCATTCTTGCACAATCAATGCTTTCATTTTGTCAGAATTTTTAGGTTTTTGTTTGTCCACCCGTTTTTTTGATGATTGACCACAAGTTCTCAATTTGATTAAGATCTGGGGAGTTTCCAGGCCATGGACCCAAAATCTCTATGTTTTGTTCCCTGAGCCATTTAGTTATCACCTTTGCTTTATGGCAAGGTGCTCCATCATGCTGGAAAAGGCATTGTTGATCGCCAAACTGCTCTTGGAGGGTTGGGAGAAGTTGCTCTTGGAGGACATTCTGGTACCATTCTTTATTCATGGCTGTGTTTTTAGGCAAGACTGTGAGAGAGCCGATTCCCTTGGCTGAGAAGCAACCCCACACATGAATGGTTTCAGGATGTTTAACAGTTGGCATGAGACAAGACAGGTGGTAGCGCTCATCTTGTCTTCTCCGAATGAGGCGTTTTCCTGATGTCCCAAACAATCGAAAAGGGGATTCATCAGAGAAAATAACTTTACCCCAGTCCTCAGCAGTCCACTGCCTGTACCTTTTGCAGAATATCAGTCTGTCCATGATGTTTTTTCTGGAGAGAAGTGGCTTCTTTGCTGCCCTCCTTGAGACCAGGCCTTGCTCCAAGAGTCTCCGCCTCACAGTGCGTGCAGATGCACTCACACCTGCCTGCTGCCATTCCTGAGCAAGCTCTGCACTGCTGGTAGCCCGATCCTGCAGCTAAAACACTTTTAAGAGACGGTCTTGGCGCTTGCTGGTCTTTCTTGGGCGCCCTGAAGCCTTTTTGGCAACAATGGAACCTCTCTCCTTGAAGTTCTTGATGATGCGATAGATTGTTGACTGAGGTGCAATCTTTCTAGCTGTGATACTCTTCCCTGTTAGGCCATTTTTGTGCATTGCAATGATGATTGCACGTGTTTCTTTAGCGATAACCATGGTTAACAGAAGAGAAACAATGATGCCAAGCACCAGCCTCCTTTTAAAGTGTCCAGTGGTGTCATTCTTAATCATGACAGATTGATCTCCAGCCATGTCCTCATCAACACCCACACCTGTGTTAATGGAGCAATCACTGAAAAGAGGTTAGCTGGTCCTTTTAAGGCAGGGCTGCAATGATGTTGAAATGTGTTTTGGGGATAAAGTTCATTTTCTAGCCAAATATTGACTTTGCAAGTAATTGCTGTTAAGCTGATCACTCTTTATAACATTCTGGAGTATAATGCAAATTGCCATTAGAAAAAGTGAAGCAGTAGACTTTGTAAAAATTAATATTTGTGTCATTCTCAAAACTTTTGGCCATGACTGTACAAGCAAACTTTGTAATATCTTTTCTCAGAGAAATATGCTTCTTTCTCTATTTCTCAGCCTCTTCTTTTCATTCCACCTGCCACCTCCTCTCATCTTCCTCCTGAATTCATGATTCACAATGGAAAATTGCTAATACCTGTTTTGCTCAAGACAATTTAGACTGCCAGCTCACTGAGGGAACAGATTGCATTGCTCATTGAATACATCATAGCTGATGGTCTCCACCAACTAGCTCAGAGACAACTGACAAAGACAGAGGTGTGCTGAACTTGCATAGCAGGGCTGCAACCTCAGAATAACTTACAGGAAGGCAGTTGCCAGGAGATTTCTCAAGTCAGTGTAGAAGCACAAAAATGTCACAATCTCTTTTAATCGCAGTAACAAAAAAAATCACTATGAAGATATACTTGGCTTAAATGTTACTGCATCAACATATTTCCAATTTCTGCAATTTCCCTCTGAAACTCTGGCACACAATTGGCCACAAGATAGCAGGACCACTTCTCATTCATTCTCTCACTGAGGGATTATTATGCTGACTATGCTTCTGTCACACATCTTCAGTAGGTTTACAAAGACATTCATAGTATAAAGGTTGCACAATCCCAGTGACAACTTCACACTGTCCAGGTATTTCACAATCAATACTCCTCACCATCCTCACAAGGCCTTTCAGTTGATACAGCACAGTGGCTCTTTGCATAGGATCACATACTCTCACTTTACAGGCAGTCTAGCTCATACAATAAATCCACAGGAACCATTGCAACTGGCGCAGAATGGATGGAAGCCAGCCATTAAATGACTTCTGTCCCAGTTTCACTCAGACAACAGATTAACAGGCTGACCGTCTTTTAAACCTGCTGAGGGAATAACTGATGAAAAGTGCAGGATACAAGTCATATAATGACTAGTAATAGTGTTATTTATAATGCACTCACACACCATAGCTTATTCTGAGAAACCACCGGAAGCGACAGGTACCTTTCAAAGCCTCATTCAAAAGTTAATCATGCTATTGGTAAGTTAAAAAATAATGTGATTTTCATCAGTGTTTATGATCTGATTTACATCAGAGTTTCAGTTTTCATCATGAGTGTTTACTCAGTGGTTTTCTTGTATGAAAAAAATAAAATAAAACAAATAGCAAAGCTTCTCCTATTTTATTTTTGTTTTTAAACTTGTTTTTTGGGAAAATTCTTCATAATAAATGTTACAAACATACAACAATAAAATATAAATCCGGATCTTGTTACAAACGTCTGTAAATATCTATTCTGCAACAATGTTGCAGGTATTGTATTGTACATTTAATGAAAGGTAACTGCAATACAGTAAAATATATTAATATACAGGACATTGCACTCATCTGAAGCATCGTAATTATGTGAATGTAGTAGAGATCACAGTACACATTAATTCAAGACAAGAGTACACTCTTGTTGATCCATTCAAGATCAGGAATCTCATCCCATGTATTAGAAACCTGGAACACATCAGGGTTTGTAGAGTGGAAGTAAGGAAGTCAGTGTGTTGTGAGATAGATGTGTTAGAGGGGAATCGCACCATTTTCTCTAATTTTTATGGAATTTTTGAGGACATCCACTATTCCTATATAAATATTTTTTATATATTTTATTATGTCATTGCCCAACTTTTTCCATTGAGTCATGGTGGGAGGTCTCCCCCCATCCACCTCAATGCTATTGCCTTCCTGGCAAAGAACATAGTTTCACGGAGAAATATTTTATCATAATGGGGCCAAATTTCCTCATCTACAATACCCAAGGCACAGAGTTTTAGAACACAATCGACTGAAGTCCTAATTATAATTATATGTGATAATGTGAAAATTACTTCATTCCAATATTTCCTTATTATCGGGCAAAAGATGCCAGAAATCTGCACCCAGTTCCCCACACCTGTGACATCCATCTGAAGATAATCTACCAAACCAATATAATTTATGTGAGGTTAGGTAAACTTGTAAAATATATATAACTAGTTGAAGAGCCGGCGCTGCCCAGGCATAGTAACTAACTACGGTTAGTTATAACAAATTATAATGATTATAAATATAAAGCTGAGTGTAGAGCCCCGCCCACTCCGCATAGCCACATTCACTATAAGGCCGGAGTCACACTGGCGACAAAATCGGACGACTGCAATGCGATGAAATATCGCATTGCAGTCGGACCTATGTTAATCTATGGAGCAGCTCCCAGTATCCGAATTTTTTGTAGTCCGTTTTAAACGTCCGTGTACAATCGCAGCATGCTGCGATTGTCACCGATTGTCGGTCGACAATCGCCAATGCAAGTCTATGGGAGCGATGAAAAATCGGATTACAAACGGACCACACTGTGTGACTTGCGATTAAATCGCATCAGTGTCCTTTAGAAAAGCCGGCAATTCATCCCTGCCTATACTGTAAAAGCACACTGACAGCTTTAATAAAGAATCGAATCAATACATATCCACACATAGAATCCACATATATATATATATATATATATATATATATATATGTCATTGTGACATATATATATATACATATATTTATAGTTGTTACACTTCTACATACTGTAATAGCCACTAATTCAATTGCCGGCTTCAGTGAAATCACAGAAGCCGACATGCAATGATACATTGTTTCCACACATTTAACCATGTAATTTCATGTATTTTTATATATGTTTGAAACATACAATTACATGAGTATATGTGTGCTAAATTTCAGACATGTAGGGGTTAATTAAAGGTGTAAATTCGTTGAAAAAAAATGCGTGGGCTCCCGCTGTATTTTCTCCACCAGACAGACAAAGCAAGCGAGTGGGGGCAGATAATAATAGCCTAGGGAGGGTACATTTTTTTTGTGCCCCCCCTGGCTACTAACATCTGCCCCCAGACACCCCAGAAAGGGCAAATCTATAATTAGATTCGCCCTTTCTGGCACTTTGCCCGTCTATTCCCATTGCCCTGTAGCGGTGGCGAATGGGTTAATCTCACCTTAATGTCACCTTAGTATTGAAAGGTGACCTTAAGGTAGGTTAATAATTGAGAGCTGTCAATTAGACAACTATCAATTATTAATCCTATTGTAGTAAATTAAAAAAACACAGACACATTAATTAAAAATTATTTTAATGAAATAAAAACACCTTTTTTTGACCATATTTTATTTTACACTTAATCCGTGCGAAGCCATTGATCTCCTAAAATAAATAAAAAAAAATAAAACAACATTATTCTTACCTATTCCGCTGATCTGTCACGTCCCACGCTGTAATCCTTCACAAAGGGTTAACTAGCTTTGAGCCAAGCTGTGCAAGTAATCCTGCATGCTCAGCTCAAAGCTCATGAATGAATAAGTTCCTCTCCTGGCGACAGGAGAGGATGTGTTTCATGAATGAAGCTTAATTGATTGTGTCCACTTTCCCTTTAGGTCGGGTCACTAAAGTTAAATTGCCAATAAATCAATTAAGCTCCATTCATGAATCTATTCCTCTACTTTCGCTGGGAGAGGAACTTATTCATTCAGGGGAATACAGGTCTGAGACAGCATTATTAGCTCTCTGCGACCTGTAACCTGTTAACCCTTTCTGATGGATTACACCGTGGGACCTGACTGTACATCGGATTGGTAAGTATAATTTTGCTTTTTTATTTTATTTTTATTACAGGAAATGGTTTTAGCAGGAAAATAAAATATGGTCAAAAACTGTGTGATTATTTCATTAAACTTATTTTTTATTAAACTGTGTGTGTTTGATTTTTCTTTCATACAATAGGATTAATAATTGATAGTTGTCTAATTGACAGCTATCAATTATTAACCTGCCTTAAGGTCACCTTTCAATACTAAGGTGACAATAACGCCAGATTATTAACCCATTCGCCACCGCTACAGGGCAATGGGAATAGACGGGCAAAGTGCCAGAAAGGGCGAATCTAATTATAGATTTGCCCTTTCTGGGGTGTCTGGGGGCAGATGTTAGTAGCCAGGGGGGGCACAAAAAAAATGTACCCTCCCTAGGCTGTTATTATCTGCCCCCACTCGCTTGCTTTGTCTGTCTGGTGGAGAAAATACAGCGGGAGCCCACGCATTTTTTTTCAACGAATTTACACCTTTAATTAACCCCTACATGTCTGAAATTTAGCACACATATACTCATGTAATTGTATGTTTCAAACATATATAAAAATACATGAAATTACATGGTTAAATGTGTGGAAACAATGTATCATTTCATGTCGGCTTCTGTGATTTCACTGAAGCCGGCAATTGAATTAGCGGCTATAACAGTATGTAGAAGTGTAAGAATTATAAATATATGTATATATATATGTCACAATGACATAATATATATATATATATATATATATATATATATGTGCTCTATGTGTATATATCTATTCTTTCTTTTGGCATTTAAATACTATTCTTTTGGATCCATTATATGTCAGTTTTGCAAGCCTGCGAGAAAATCTCGCAAGTCGGATGAAAATCGGATGTTACAAGGTACACACACATGCGACTAAATCGCATCTTTGAAGGAAAATCGGATGCCAGAAGGATGTGTGATGTTTTTATTTTGATCCGATTGTCGACCGTCTAAAACGGACCGATTTTTTGTGGTTGTGTGTGACTCCGGCCTAATATCCCACACAATCCCGTCAGCCAGAGCTACTGGACTACTACCCCTAATATCCCACATCATCCCGTCAGCCAGAGCCACCAGACTACTACCACTAATATCCCACATCATCCCATCAGCCAGAGCCACCAGACTACTACCACTAATATCCCACATCATCCCGTCAGCCAGAGCCACCGGACTACTAATATCCCACATCATCCCGTCACAGCCGCCAGACTACTACCCCTAATATCCCACATTATCCCGTCAGCTAGAGCCAACGGACTACTAATATCCCACCTCATCCCGTCACAGCCGCCAGACTACTACCCCTAATATCCCACATCATCCCGTCAGCCAGAGCCACTGGACTACTAATATCCCACATCATCCCGTCAGCCAGAGCCACCGGACTACTAATATCCCACATCAACCCGTCAGCCAGAGCCACCAGACTACTCCCCCTAATATCCCAGATCATCCTGTCAGCCAGAACCACCGGACTACTACCACTAATATCCCACATCATCCCGTCAGCCAGAGCCGCCAGACTACTACCCCTAATATCCCACATCATCCCGTCAGCCAGAGCCACCGGACTACTCCCCCTAATATCCCACATCATCCCGTCAGCCTGGGGTCAGAACCAGAGCGCTGAGTGGATTTGCCCTAACTTCCATACCAATGATCCCTTTAAGAGGCCCTTGGATCAGAACCACAGGGCTGAGTGGAACGGTCCTAACTTCCATACTGGGGATCCCTTTAAGAGAGGCCTGGGGTCAAAACTAAAGCACTGGATGGATTTTCCCTGACTTCCATACCAATGATCCCTTTAATAGAGGCCTGGGGTTAATACCAGAGCATTTGAAGGTAATTGCCCTGACTTCCATACCAGGGATCCCTTTAAGAGAGGCCTGATGTCACAACCAAATCACTGGATAGCTTTGCCCTGACTTTCATACCGGAGATCCCTTTAAGAGAGGTCTGGCGTCACAACCGAATCGCTGGATGGATTTGCCCTGACTTCCATACCAATGATCCCTTTAATAGAAGCCTGGGGTGAGAATCAGAGCGCTGAGGGATTTACCCTAACTTCCATACTGGAGATCCCTTTAAGAGAGGTCAATACCAAAGCGCAGAGTGGATTTGCCCTCACTTCCGTACCGGGGATCCATTTAAGAGGGGCCTGGGGTCAGAACCAGAGCTCTTAGTGGAATTGCCCTAACTTCCATACCAATGATCCCTTTAAGAGGCCCTGGGGTCAGAACCACAGCGCTGAGTGGAACGGTCCTAACTTCCATACTGGGGATCCATTTAAGAGAGGCCTGGGGTCAGTACCAAAGCGCAGGATGGATTTGCCCTGACTTCCATACCAATGATCCCTTTAATAGAAGCCTGGGGTGAGAATCAGAGCGCTGAGGGATTTACCCTAACTTCCATACCGGAGATCCCTTTAAGAGAGGCCTGGGGTCAGTACCAAAGCCCAGAGTGGATTTGCCCTCACTTCCGTATCAGGGATCCCTTTAAGAGAGCCTGGGATCAGAATCAGAGCGCTGAGGGATTTACCCTAACTTCCATACTGGAGACCCCTTTAAGAGAGGCCTGGGGTCAGTACCAAAGCGCAGAGTGGATTTGCCCTCATTTCTGTACCGGGGATCCCTTTAAGAGAGCCTGGGGTCAGTACCAAAGCGCAGAGTGGATTTGCCCTCACTTCCGTATAGGGGATCCGTTTAAGGGAACCTGGGGTCAGAATCAGAGCGCTGAGGGATTTACCCTAACTTCCACACTGGAGATCCCTTTAAGAGAGGACTGGCATCAGAACCAAAGCGCTGGATAGATTTGCCCTGACTTCCATACCAATGATCCCTTTAATAGAAGCCTGGGGTGAGAATCAGAGCGCAGAGTGGATTTGCCCTCACTTCCGTACCAGGGATCCCTTTAAGAGAGGCCTGGGGTCAAAACCAAAGCGCAGTATGGATTTGCCCTGACTTCCATATCGGAGATCCCTTTAAGAGGGAAGATGTGCCTATGGGATGGATGATGTGCGATGGGGATATGGGCACGGGAGCGGGTGATTCATTTCTGTCATGTGCGCTCTGCTTCTGTCTGGGGGGCAGACAATGGCTGGGAGCTTATGTTCCCTGGGAGGCTAGATTTCTCCCACCTGGTCAGTGTC
Source organism: Oophaga sylvatica (assembly GCA_033576555.1). Classification (NCBI taxonomy): domain Eukaryota; kingdom Metazoa; phylum Chordata; class Amphibia; order Anura; family Dendrobatidae; genus Oophaga; species Oophaga sylvatica. The sequence goes on from JARQOD010000002.1 coordinate 323,453,376, forward strand.
AGCTGAGGTGTTGTCGTGGAGTGAGAAAACTGTTGCTCATAGCAACCAATCACAGCTCAGCTTCTATTACACAGCTCTGGTGAAATGAAAGATGCTTAGGGATTGGTTGCAAGGAAAACTGTTGCTTATAGCAACCAATCACAGCTCAGCTTCTTTTAAACTGCTCTGGTTAAATGTAAGATACTCCGTGATTGGTTAGTGATACACACATACACACATTCAATTTTATATATCTATTTATATAATCGTCTTATCCTGTCTGTCTGTAAAGGAACTCCCGCGTCGCTGATTGGTCCGGCCGCGGCCAATCAGCGACGCAGGGCTAACTCTGCCCATGTGGTCATGTGACTCACCAACTGCCCATGATGTACTGAACATGTACAGTGTCTGATGTACTTCTGTCACGTTTACTGAACACGGGTAATACACAGTGACATGAGGTAATACACAGGTGACATGAGGTAATACATAAGTAACATAAGGTAATACACAGTAAAATGAGGTAATATACAGTAACATGAGGTAATACACAGTAATATGAGGTAATACATAATAATATGAGGTAATAAACAGGTAATATGAGGTTATATACGGTAACATGAGGTAATACACAGTGATATGAGGTAATACACAGTAATATGAGGTAATACACAGTAACATGAGGTAATACACAGTGACATGAGGTAATACACAGGTAACATGAGGTAATATACACTAACATGTGGTAATATACAGTAACATGTGGTAATAATACTAAACGTAAATGAGGTAATTACACAGTAAAAAAATGAGGTAATACACAGTAACATCTATATAATATATATAATCGTTTTATCCCGTCTGTCTGTCTGTTTGTCTTTCTGTCCAGGAAATCCCGCGTCGCTGATTGGTCCGGACATGTATCATTAGCGGCGATGCAGCCGGGAGAAGACATGGTCTATGTAATGGAACTCGCCTTATTGTTACTGGACTCCATTCACACATAATTCAATCAAGAGTGATCACTGGATCAGCAAAAGGAGACGAAGTGTTCATTCCACGCATTGATTTATGTCCTTAGGACACCGGTCTTCCATTTAGGCTTCGGTGTCGACAGTTTCCAATAAAACCAGCATTTGCCATGACAACTTATCAAGTCACAAGGTCAAACTCTACACCGTGTTGGCAAATATTTACCGGAGCCCGTTTTTGGTCATGGACAACTCTATGTTGCATTTTCAAGAGTTAAAATGAGATCCAACGTCAAGGTGCAAGTTTTGGATACCCATTTACAAGGAAAGTAGCTTAGAGATAGTCAAAAAGTATTCACAAAAAATGTAGTGTTCAAAAATATTTCGGGTTGATATTGTTAACAAATATATTATAGTGTCGATGTACTTCTTTTGTCCGATGATTTATTTAAATACAGTTAGATATTCATGTAATAGTTTATATATTTTGATGATCTGTTTAATAATTTTGTTCAGTTGTATTAAGTTCTATGCGCAATAACATTTAATGATAATGTATATATTTAACCCGAAAAATCCTGTGTATTCATTGCATTATTCTTAAATCTTCATAAATAAACTACATACATATTCTAGAATACTCGATGCGTTAGAATCGGGCCACCATCTAGTATAGATTATAATAGCTTATTATATGCTGCTGGGAACATTACAGTGTGAGCTTCTAAGGCATCATTCCATTGTTCTTTCCGAAATCAGTTGAGTAGATGCAATTTTAGAGTTAAGGCCGGCGTCACACTAGTGAGTTTGATGCGAGTTAGTTGCACGACTTACTCGCATCAACACCCGGCACGGCCGCCCGCTCTCGGACCAGAGTGCGCGGCTGCATGGTGTTGATGCGGGTGTTGATGCGAGTAAGTCGTGCGCATCAAACTCGCTAGTGTGACGCCGGCCTTAGGCTAAATGTATAAAGCGTGGATATCACATCTGTGGTACCCTGGGTAATGAGCGCCACTATCAGTGGATATCTTGATATACACATCCTAGGATGAGAAGACTGGTACATTATTGCATGGCTGAAATGAACATATCTAAAGAAAGCTCTATGAGGAACATAATACCTTGTATGGATTTGCTTAAATGTCAAATTCTCCTATCTAAATGCTCAAAACATACTGCACAAAGATGACAATGTATGCTGTCAGCAATTTTTTACAGACCCAGACTTTAAAGGGAATTTGTCAGTAGGATCAACCCTCCTAAGCGGTCTACATGGGCATACAGGTCATAAAAAGTAGATTAAAGTGATTTGTTGATATCTGCGGTCCAGTGTCTTATTCCAGAGAAATCCCAGTTTTTCTTAATAAGTAAATGAAATGGTAAGATCTATGGGCTGGATTCAGTTCTTCCTGAGAATGTGCCTTCAGAGCTTATTTAAATGAAAGGGGGTGTTACCAGTTGGAAACGTGTAGATCAGGACAGCAGACTGTTGGTCATTACATGTATCACACTAGTAACACCCCCATACATTTGCAATAAACTCCAGAGGCAGATTCTCAGGGAGATCTATGTGCAGCCCATAGATCTAAACAGTTAATTTACATATTGAGAAAAATGTGAAATAACAAGACATTGGATCCCAGATATCAAGGTATAGTTATATTCAACATTCTATGATCTGCATGCACATATAGTAACATAGTAACATAGTTATTAAGGTTGAAGGAAGACTTTAAGTCCATCTAGTTCAACCCATATCCTATCCTAACCTGCCCTAACATGTTGATCCAGAGGAAGGCAAAAAAAAACCCAAGTGGCAAACAGTAAGCTTCACATTGGGGAAAAAAATTCCTTCCCGACTCCACATACGGCAATCAGACTAGCTCCAATGCTTAGGCTTGTTGATAATACTGACAAATTCCCTTTAATGTGTAATTTTGATTAGTGACTCAGATAAAAAAAATGGATATGTCTCTGTGATTTTTCTATGGACACACAGTCCATAAAAAAAATGTGAACAGCTTCATAGATCATAATGGGTACTTATTCTATCCATGAAAATCACAGACAAAACATGTAGGTGAAAAACAGTCATCTGAATGACAGAGGCCTAAGAATGAGGTGATTTTTTTTTTATTTAATCATTGCATCCTGAAAGCAATACCTTACTTTATTGTGTTTATTTTGTATGAGGGCTTGTTTATTTGCGGGTTCTTTGGTGTCTCTATAATTTACCTTTTTTTACCTTTGACTCTGCAAAAACCCTTGCTGGTGCTCTTATTCATTCTCGTCTGGACTATTAAGAATGATTACTCTAGAGCATAGGAATTGCATTGCTGCCATAGAAAATGGGAGAAAAAATTGACACTATTCACACTAGCTTAGATGTGCTGGTCCTTCTTTATGTCTATTTGTATTAAGCTTTTTGGACATGTGCACGCTCACTCCCAATAGCCACAAGTGATTTTAAGCAGATTAGCTGGTCCATTCCTGCCCCATAAATTGTAGGCTTTTTTGCCCGAGAGATATTACAGGACAGGGACCCAATTTACGAAGGACACCTTGACATGGTAATTGGGCACACATATATTGGCCAATCTATGCGCTACGAGCCTTCCTTTTTTCATAGCAACTTTTGCAGATGCCAGTCGTTAGAAGAGAAGGTCTGGCCAGATTTTATAGGGGGGGAATGACCAAGTCAGGAACAGCTGGGAGATGGAGTTGCAAGTTTCTAAGGAGCATAGAAATGGATGTTAACTTCTTCAGCACCAAAGGAAACAAAATAAATTTAATATGAAATACAAACCCTCAGGCTAAGGCCGGAGTCACACTGGTGATAAATACGGACGAGTGCTATGCGATAAAACATTGCATGGCACTCGGACCAGTATTAATTCTATGGGGCAGCTCCCATCACCGTTTTTTTTTCTCGTCCGTATTCTAGGCAGCAGGTTCACACTCAGCACATGTGACAGACGTGACAGAGTCTGAAGAGTCCGTGGAGAGCGATCTGCTGACTGCAACATCCTTCAGCATGACCGGTATGGCAGTGGGTCAGTAATGGTGTGGGGTGGCATTTCTTTGGAGGGCCAGACAGCCCTCCATGTGCTCGCCAGAGGTAGCCCGACTGCCATTAGGTACCGAGATGAGATCCTCAGACCTCTTGTGAGACCATATGCTGGTGCGGTTGGCCCTGGGTTCCTCCTAATGCAGGACAATGCCAGACCTCATGTGGCTGGAGTGTGTCAGCAGTTCCTGCAAGATGAAGACATTGAAGCTATGAACTGGCCTGCCCGTTCCCCAGACCTGAATTCAATTGAGCACATCTGGGACAGCATGTCTCGCTCCATCCACCAACGTCACTTTGCACCACAAACTGTCCAGGAATTGACAGATGCTTTAGTCCAGGTCTAGGAGGAGATCCCTCAGGAGAACATCCACAACCTCATCAGGAGCATGCTCAGGCGTTGTAGAGAGGTCATACAGGCACGTGGAGGCCACACACAATACTGAGCATCATTCTGACTTGTGTCCACTTTAATTTTGTCTTGTTTTGATTTTCATTTTGACTTGTTTCCACTTTCATTTTGGGGGTCTCTCCAAATCCAGGCCTCCATTGGTTCAAAAATTTGATTTCCATTGATGATTTTTGTGTGATTATGTTGACAGCACATTCAACTTTGTACAGAACAAAGTATTCAATGAGAATATTTCATTCATTTAGATCTAGGATGTGTTATTTGAGTGTTCCCTTTATTTTTTGAGCAGTGTATTTTAGTCCTTTTGCACAGGGAAAAAACCCTATTTAAAAAAAGTCACCATAATAACTTGAGCAATTTTTTTTTCAGTTGGTAGAATTGTATGGCGCCTTGTTTTTTTTTTTTTTTTTTTAAGACAAGCTGTAGTTCTACTATTTTGTGGTACTGTATATGTCACTCAAAATATTTTTATTTAATTCTTTTGTGATGCAGTATGAATAAAAACAACAGCCAGGAAAGAGCTTATGTTCACTTGTTTCTTTTTTTGAGCAGTGGTATTATAAAATCATCAATTCTGACATTGTTTTTCTTTTTTTTTTCCACCACATTTATAATGAAGAATAAGTAACCTAATATTTTATAGAACAGGTTGTCAAAATTGTCAGAATATTAACTTTTCATTATTAGTTGTATCCCCGCCTCCTCTTCTGATTAGTAGTTCTGGAACTTCGTTGTTGCAGTGTGATGCACACATGACCTTGTAATGGACATACTAATCAGAAGAGACAATGAGGATGTACGCATGACAGCGTAGGTTCGCAGGGCTCCAGTTGCGCAGATGACTACCAACGTGGCCATTGAACAAAGGTCCTTTGAATCATTTTGCTAAACTTTAAACTTAGATTTGAGAAGTTTTTCAGAGCGAAAGATCAGTACAGGGAGACAAAACATAACTGAAAAGTGGAAAAAAAGAGATTTTACTTTAAGATATATTACAAAGCTTGCAAAGTTTATTGTCTTCACTTGTACTGTCAATTTATAAAAGAAAAAGTGCAGTTACAATTTAAGTATAATGGTCTAAGATTGCTTAGGCGATAAGCAATTCTACAAATTGCTGCATTTTGTCAGTTATAAACTCAGACAGTAAATCATATAATGTATAGTATATAAAAGTGAATATGCCTTAGTAACATACTTAATTTGACTTATAAATTATTAAATCACCTGGACACTCATGTTGAGGAGAACCATAAAGCTACGTTCCCAAAATGAGTATTTGAAGAGTTTTTGATGTTGCAGAATATCTGCAGCATTTCTGTACCTATTATGTAAATTTGGCTACTTGCATTTTTTTCAATATGTTTTTCATTGTTTTTTTTTTTTTTTACAATGTTTTTGATGAGGTTTTTGTCTCATTTTGGAACATCATGCTTTAAGTAAAGATGCTTTATTTTTTATACTTCCTTGTATTTAGCTTTGACAGACTCTATTAACCACTCTCTGCCATTGGACGTACTATCCCATCCATAAAACCCGTGCCAATCAGCCCATGGACGGGATAGTACGTACAAGGCAATCAGCTGCGCTCCCGATCAGACATGATCGCCGTGTACCGGAGGCACAGGGGAGCATCGTGCAGGGAGGGGGCTCCCTGCGTGCTCCCCTGAGGCCCTCAGAACAGCACGATATGACCGCGCTGTTCTGAAGGCCTCTTCCCTGCAGGACCCCGGATCCAAGATGGCCACCGGGTCCTGCAGGGAGGCGGCTTCTTCAGTGCCTTCTGAGAGCAGGCGCTGAGGAAGCGTCCTGCACTGCCTATGAGATCGCTGGTCAGTGATGTCCCACCCTGGGACAAAGTAAAAAAGTTAAAAAAAATGAAAATCAAAAGTGTAAAAAAAAAATTTCTAAAATAAAGGAAAAAAAAATATTCCCCAATAAATTCATTTCTTCCTGTAAATAAAAAAAACCAAAACAATAAAAGTACACATATTTGGTATCGCCGCATCCGTAACAACCCCCCCTATAAAAATGTCCCAATAGTTAACCCTTTTAGTGAACCCCTTAAAAAAACAAAGCAAAAAATCAATGCTTTATCATCATACCGCCGAACAAAAAGTGGAATAACACGCAATCAAAAAGACCGATATAAATAAACATGGTACCGCTGAAAACGGCATCTTGTACTGCAAAAAACGAGCTGCCATACAGCATCAACAGCAAAAAAATAAAAAAGTTATAGCTCGCAGAATAAAGCGATGCAAAAATAATTATTTTTTATATAAAATTGTTTTTATTGTATAAAAGCGCCAAAACATAAAAAATGATATAAATGAGGTATCGCCGTAATCGTACTGACCCGAAGAATAAAACTGCTTTATCAATTTTACCCAAGCGGAACGGTATAAAACGCCCCCACAAAAAGAAAGTCATGAACTGCTGATTTTTGTTCATTCTAACCTCCCAAAAATCGAAATAAAAAGCGATCAAAAAATGTCACGTGCTCAAAAATGGCACCAATAAAAACGTCAACTCATATCGCAAAAAATAAGACCTCACATAACTCTGTGGGCTAAAATATGCAAAAATTATAGCTCTCAAAATGTGGTGATGCAAAAAACCATTTTTTGCAATAAAAAGCGTCTTTTAGCGTGACAGCTGCCAATCATAAAAACCCGCTATAAATAGTAAATCAAACCCCCCTTTATCACCCCCTTAGTTAGCGAAAAATAATAAAATTAAAAAAATTTATTTATTTCCATTTTCCGGTTAGGGTTAAGGTACTATAGTAAAGAAAACCGGGCACACTCAGGACATGCAATGTGAATGAATTTTATTGTGCAATACATACAATAGGCACAAACATTTCGGTCCAAATCGGACCTTCATCAGTGTACTAAAATAAACAAATGTGAAACTAAATAATAACAAAAAAACAAAGTATATACAAGAGAGAATTGCACAATATAGGAAAATTGAACTACAGTCCAAAATATGATAAGGGCTAAACTGTTGAAGTAAAATGAGAGGAAAACAGCCACAGAAAGAGCCTTATAACACGGATAATATGGAAATAGCATAGAGTGATAATTAATAATTAAAACAATGTATTTCCATTTTCCAATTAGGGTTAGGGTTGCGGCTAGTTAGGTTTAGGGTTGAGGCTAAAGTTAGGATTAGGGTTAGGCTTGGGATTAGGGTTAGGGGTGTGTTAGGGTTAGGTTTGTGGTTAGGGTTATGGTTGGGACTAGGGTTAGGGGTGTGTTGGGGTAAGGGTTGGAGTTAGAATTGGGGGGGTTTCCGCTGTTTAGGCACATCAGGGGCTCTCCAAATGTGACATGGCGTCTGATCTCAATTCCAGCCAATTCTGCGTTGAAAAAGTCAAACGGTGCTCCTTCACTTCTGAGCTCTGCCATGCGCCCAAACAGTAGTTTACCCCCACATATGGGGTATCAGCGTTCTCAGAAGAAATTGGACCCCAAAAGTTATTGTTCAATTTGTCCTGTTACCCTTGGGAGAATAAAAAATGGGGGCAAAAATATCATTTTTGTAAAAATAAAATGATTTTTTTTGTTTTTACGGCTGTACGTTATAAACTTCTGTGAAGCAGTTGGGGCTTCATAGCGCTCACCACACATCTAGATAAGTTACTTGTGGGGTCTATTTTCCAAAATGGGGTCACTTGTGGGGGTTTCCTCTTTTTAGGCACATAAGGGGCTCTCCAAATGCGACATGATGCCCGCAGACAATTCCATCAAAGTCTGCAATCCAAAACGTCACTACTTCCCTTCCGAGTCCCGACGTGTGCCTATACAGTAGTTTTCTCCCACATATGGGGTATCAGCGTACTCAGGACAAATTGGACAACAACTTTTGGGGTCCAATTTCTCCTGTTACCCTTGTGAAAATAAAATATTGGGAGCGAAAAAATCATTTTTGTAAAAAAAAAATGATTTTTTTTGTTTTTATGGCTGTACGTTATAAACTTCTGTGACGCACTTCGGGGTTCAAAGTGCTCACCACACATCTAGATAAGTTCCTAGGGGAGTCTATTTTCCAAAATGGGGTTACTTGTGGGTGGTTTCCACTGTTTAGGCACATCAGAGGCTCTCCAAATGCGACATGACGCCCGCAGACAATTCCATCAAAGTCTGCAATGCAAAACGTCACTACTTCCCTTCCGAGCCCCGACGTGTGCCAATACAGTAGTTTTCTCCCACATATTGGGTATCAGCGTACTCAGGACAAATTGGACAACAACTTTTGGGTTCAGTTTCTCCTGTTACCCTTGGGAAAATAAAAAGTTGGGGACTAAAAGATCATGTTTGTGGAAAACTATGATTTTTTTATTTTCATGCTCGGGCGTTATAAACTTTAGTGAAACACCTGGGGTTCAAAGTTTTCACCACACATCTAGATAAGTTCCTTGAAGGGTCTAGTTTCCAAAATGGTGTCATTTGTCAGGGGTTTCCACTGTTTAGGCAGATCAGGAGCTCTCCAAAAATGACATGGCGTTCAACCAATTCTGCGTTGAAAAAGTCAAATGGCGCTCTTTTCCTTTCAAGCTCTGCCATGTACCCAAACAGTGGTTTATCCCCACATATGGGGTATCAGCGTACTCAGGACAAATTGCACAATAACTTTTGGAGTCTTGTTACCCTTGGGAAATAAAAATTGGGGTGAAAAGATAATTTTTGTGGAAAAAAAATGATTTTTTAATTTTGGTTTACTAAGTATAGATAATACACTGGCGCAACTAGAAAAATGGAGCATATACAGAACATATAATGCTGGATGAATGAAAAATAACGCACATAAAGGTTTGTATGTCTAAATAAAATTGGACACCTACCTATGTATGTGCTGGATGGGGGCTGCTGGGGACCTGTCAGCTTCTGTGCAAATGCTGACTGAAAATAAAATATGAATGAATGTACACAAATAGGCCCCTGCGCCACCAAAATAGCTCATAAATAATAATGCCAAAACGCTATATCCATCAAATAATGTAACTATACTAATGGTAAAGGAAAAAAAACACATATAATAAATGAAGTGCTGAGAAACTTACTTGAATCCAATAGATGGCGACACTTGTCCAAAAAACTAAAACCCAACTCCTCATGAAATGACAGGGGTAACGGAGCGCGTGTGGATGTGTTCAGTAGCCGGGTAGGCGATCAAACAGGGGAGCGTCCTCCCCAGAGATTTATTGCCTCCCGCACTGCCGCGCGTGCTGGAGTCAAAGTAAAGCAGCAGGGCTGCAGATTCAAAGCACCGTTAGTGAGGATAGGGTAGATTGGAGGTGGGGATGGAAGGGCGGGTGACGTCACCACAGAATAGGGGCCGAGGAGGATCAAAAGACTGTCCAACGCGTTTCAAAGGCTCACAGGCCTTCTTCATCAGGGAAGCCCTGATGCTTTACTTTGACTCCAGCACGCGCGGCAGTGCGGGAGGCAATAAATCTCTGGGGAGGACGCTCCCCTGTTTGATCGCCTACCCGGCTACTGAACACATCCACATGCGCTCCGTTACCCCTGTCATTTCATGAGGAGTTGGGTTTTAGTTTTTTGGACAAGTGTCGCCATCTATTGGATTCGAGTAAGTTTCTCAGCACTTCATTTATTATATGTGGGTTTTTTTCCTTCACCATTAGTATAGTTACATTATTTGATGGATATAGCGTTTTGGCATTATTATTTATGAGCTATTTTGGTGGCGCAGGGGCCTATTTGTGTACATTCATTTTTTAATTTTACGGCTCTACGTTATGAACTTGTGTGAAGCACTTGGGGGTTCAAATTGCTCACCACAGATCTAGATAAGTTTCTTAGGGGGTCTAGTTTCCAAAATGGGGTCACTTGTGGGGGGGTTTCCACTGTTTAGGCACATCAGGGGCTCTCCAAATGCAACATGGCGTCCAATCTCAATTCCAGCCAATTTTGGTTGGAAAAAGTCAAATGGTGCTCCTTCCATTTCGAGCTCTGCCGTGCGCCCAAACAGTGGTTACCCCCACATATGGGGTATCAGGGTACTCAAGAAAAATTGTACAACAACTTTGTGGTCCAATTTCTCCTGTTACCCTTGGGAAAATAAAAAATTGGTGACTAATAGATAATTTTTGTGGGAAAAAAATAGGATGTTTTATTTTCATGCCCGGTCATTATAAACTTGTGTGAAGCACTTGGGGGTTCAAAGTGCTCACCACAGATCTAGATAAGTTCCTTAGGGGTCTAGTTTCCAAAATGGGGTCACTTGTGGGGGGTTTCCACTGTTTAGGCACATCTGGGGCACTGCAAACAGAACATGACCCCATCAACGTCTGCATTCCAAAACGTTATTACTTCCTTTCCAAGCCCTGCCGTGCGCCCAAACAGTTCCACCCCATATATGGGGTATCAGCGTACTCAGGACAAATTGGACAACAACTTTTGGGGTCCAATTTCCTTGGGAAAAATTACAAATTTGGAACTAAAAAATCATTTTTGTGGAAAATTGTTTTTTTTTTTCACACCCAGGCATTATAAACTTTTGTGAAACACTTGGGGGTTCAAAGTGCTCACAACAGATCTAGCTTAGCTCCATAGGGGGTCTAGTTTCCAAAATGGTGTCACTTGTGGGGGGTTTCCACTGTTTAGGCGCATCAGAGGCTCTCCAAACGCGACATGGTGTCCAATCTCAATTCCAGCCAATTTTGTTTTGAAAAAGTCAAATGGCGCTCCTTCCCTTACGAGCTCTGCCGTGTGCCCAAACAGTGGTTTTCCCCCACATATGGGGTATTGGCGTACTCAGGAGAAATTGTACAACAACTTTATCTGTCCATTTTCTCCTTTTCCCCTTGTGAAAATAAAAAAAGTTTGGAAAAGTTAATTTAAAATATTAATTTTTTCCATCCACGTTGCTTCAGCTCCTGTGAAGCACCTGAAGGGTTAATAAACTTCTTGAATGTGGTTTTGAGTACCTTGAGGGGTGCAGTTTTTAGAATGGTGTCACTTTTGGGTATTTTCTGCCATATAGACCCCTCAAAGTGACTTCAAATGTGAGGTGGTCCCTAAAAAAAATGGCTTTGTAAATTTTGTTGTAAAAATGAGAAATCGCTGGTCAACTTTTAACCCTTATAATTTCCTACCCAAAAAAAATGTTGGTTCCAAAATTGTGCTGATGTAAAGTAGACATGTGGGAAATGTTATTTCTTAACTATTTTGTGTGACATATTTCTTTTTTAAGGGAATAAAAATTCATAGCTTGAAAATTGCAAAATTTTCAAAATTTTCGCCATATTTGCATTTTTTTCAAAAATAAACGCAAGTTATATAGAAGAAATTTTACCACTATCGTGAAGTACAACATGTCACGAGAAAACAATCTCAGAATGCCGAAGATCTGTTGAATCGTTCCAGAGTTATAACCTCATAAAGAGACAGTGGTCAGAATTGTAAAAATTGGCCCGGTCATTAAAGTGCAAACCACCCTTGGGGGTGAAGGGGTTAATACAGTTGCGTGCTGATTACATGCGTTTTGGTGCATTTCCACAGCGGAAAATGATTAAAAATGCAAATGTCTTTTATAATTGTGGATTTTCCGCATCTAATATAAGTCTATGTTGAAAATCTGCACACAAAACTCAGCATACCCAATAGAGAAATTGACATGTTGTGGATTTGAAACCCGCACCTGTGAAGGAAACCCGGTATCTCCCACGTCACCAATGTGACGTAACTACACAGGCACAGCTCTTCGGCGCCCAATGTGAAGGAAACTCGGTTCCTCCCATGTCACCAATGTGACGTAACTACACAGGCACAGCTCTCCGGCGCCCCCTTCGTCTCTCAGGTCAGTAAGGGAACTGCATCTAAAGCAAATGGCCGCCAGGGAGGATGTCCTGTTACCCACTAAGATTCGTGATCAGACTAAAAGCATCAGCCCAAAATTAATTTTATGGTTTAATTGCCTTAAGGGCTCACTAGATAATTACAGAAATATACAGTAAGCTATACAACGGAATTACAGTGGATTTGTAGTCAGAGTAAAATATTACAATAAGATACAAGGCTTAGAGGTATTAGCTAAAGGTCAATGTTACCAGGCTGTAGGTTGCATGTGGACGCCGGGAGCTCTGCGGTCCACAGGTACGAATCTTAGTTGCTGGACAGTCCCCAAAACGTGTGCTGCTGCTCCCTTGGCAGATCTGTCCCTTGTTCCTTCTTAGTTCATCGTCTTGTTCTTCTCTGTGAATAGGGGGAGTCTGCCATCCGCTCACAGTTCTTAAACCTGCTAGGTCCCTCCCCTCGGTGTCAGAGGGTGGGCTAATAATCTCCACCCTTAGCTCCCTGTAGAATTTTTTCCCAATATCTAAGAAAGGGGTTAACTTTCTCCAGGAAAATCGGATCAGGACACGAGAGGTACCAGCGAATGCAGTTTGTTTTGCCTTTCGCGTGGAGATCAAACATGGCCCAATTTGCCCTCCACCACGACTCAATCTCTATATCTCAGGTCCCCGAGCCATCACCGACTCGGAGTTTGTACCTTGAAAGATGTACTCATAATTCATAATCCTAGAATGGAGTCGCAGTGGCTGGGAGAGACAATGGATGTGTTTTCTGTGTCTAGCTGACAGGTATAATCTAATTGAAGCCCCCAGGCATCTCCAGGCCCCATGCTGGCGTGGCTCCAGACTCCAGCTTTGAAGTCCTGTTTTGGGCCTGATCTACTTAGCATACTAAAGACCTTGTTATTCACTGTGGAGACTAAACCCTGTTGTCTTGAATATGCCTGCAGGCCATGGGGGTTAGAAGCAGTTATCTGCCTGTGGCTCTGTGAACAGACAAAATGGCAGCTGGGACAGGTCAGCTCAGACATGAGGCGAGCATTAGGCCCCATATCTAATATGGTGGCTGTTCCTTCATCACAGCACCCCAACTCAGTATACCCTCCATAAATAAAACCACAGTGGGCATGAGATTTCTATAACTCCCATCTACTTTACTGTAACTGTAAGACACAAATTTTTTTATTCTGCAAAAATATGCAATATTAAAAACTTACTCAAAACTCATCATTGGAGCTTAAAGGCATTGTTTGATCCAAAATGATAAGTCTGCGTTCACTTTGTGTGACTGCAGATTTATGGATCCCCCAGCACGTGCACTGTGCACTGCGAGGATTCGCTGGTTACTGAGTGAGGACCTGAGGGTATGTATGAGTTATACATACTCCCGGGCAAAGCACGACTAGAAGGTGTTATGATCTGCTACAAGCACTAAGGAAAGATGGGAATTCTGTCCCTACAATAGGACTGAGCTGGATCCCTATGATGTAACGGGGGACCTGATCCTGCGACCAGACCCGCTAAAGTCCTCAGCTAGTCTGAACGAAGACCTATAGTTGCGAGGGAGGAATCCCTACAAGATCTAGGGACTGGGTGAAAAGGTGGACACCTCCTAACAGAAAGTGTAGCAGGGAATATAAAACAGAAAACAAATACTAAGAGATCCTAAGATCAAGCAAAACTGACAGAGTAAGGCACCTAAGCACCTGGCTAGCTTAAGAGTAGATAATACAATGAAGTCCAGCAAAGCCAGAAGGGCGGAGCCAGACTAAATAGGGAAAAAAAAGGTCATGTGACCAGCAAACTGAAACAAAATCTAACAAGAGGGTTCTAACAGTACCCTCACTTCTAAGAGGATCCTCCGGATCCCCTAGGACTTAGGCTTATCCGGAAACCTCTTGTGAAACGCTCTGACAAGTCTAGACGCAGAAACATCATCCGCCCTCACCCATGAGTTATCCTCGGGTCCATAACCCTTCCAAGCGACGAGGTACTGCAAACTCCCTCTATACCGTCTAGAATTAAGGATGCGGGAAATCTCATATTGCCCGTCCTCCACCACCAGGGGAACAGTGGCCGAGACGTCACCATCTGAGACCTCAGCTTTTTTCAAGAGAGAAACATGAAACACCGGATTAATCTTCCAGGAGGTAGGAAGCGCCAACTTAACAGCAGATTGGTTAATAACCTGAAGCACCTTAAAGGGCCCTACAAACTTGGGACCCAATTTCTTAGACGGAATCCTCAAGCGCAGATTCTTAGAGGACAACCAAACCATGTCACCAATAGCAAACAAAACCTCTTGTCGTTTTCTATCAAAATACACTTTGGATCTTTTGTTAGCCTCCTGAAGATTACCACGTACATCAGTCCAAACTCTCTCCAAAACACCAGAAAAATTCTCCTCTTCAGGTACAGCCGATCCCAACTTGGAAAATGACCCAAAAGACGGATGTCTCCCAGTACAACAAAAAAAAAAGGCGAACAACCAGCAGAAGCGGATGTATGATTGTTAAGAGCAAACTCAGCAAGTGGCAGAAACTCAGACCACCCCTCTTGATTATCAGTCACAAAACAACGCAAGAACTGCTCAACATCCTGGTTTTTCCTTTCTGTCTGGCCATTAGACTCAGGATGATATCTGGATGAAAACGACAAATGAACTCCCAACCTGTCACAAAAAGCGCGCCAAAAACGAGCCACAAACTGAGGTCCCCTATCAGAAACAATGTCAGTAGGAACACCATGTAGTCTGACTATTTCCTTGACAAAGGCCTTAGCGAGAGTCTTAGCGCAGGGCAATTTGATGAAAGGAACCAAGTGACACATCTTGCTAAAACGGTCCACGACCACCCAGATGACAGTGAAACCCTCAGAGGGGGGAAGGTCAGTAATAAAGTCCATAGCCAAATGTGTCCAAGGTGCACTAGGGACCTCCAGAGGGCAAAGCAACCCCGCAGCAGGAGTATGAGAAGACTTAGATCTAGCACACACCGTGCATTGACGCACCCACTTAATGACTTCCTTCTGCCATCCTGGCCACCAAAAACTGCGACCCACAAGTCTCTTGGTCTCACAGATTCCAGGATGACCTGCCAACCGAGAGTCATGACATTCAACAAACAAATCTCTCCTCAGGGTACCAGGCACAAACAACCTCCCATGCGGCGTGTTAGATGGGGCATTCTCCTGTGCTTTAAGAATCTCATCTTCCAACACGGAGTCCAAAACAGCAATAACCCCCTCTTGCAAGATGTTTTCCTCCTCCTCCTCAGTACCCACCATAGGAGAAAAGCTGCGAGACAAAGCATCAGCTTTAACATTTTTAGTACCTGGGATGTAAGTAACGGTAAAATTAAACCGTGAGAAAAACAGTGCCCACCTAGCCTGACGGGCATTCAAGCGTTTGGCAGCATCAAGGTAGATCAGATTTTTATGATCGGTGAAGACTTGAACGGGAAATTCCGCTCCCTCCAAAAAATGACGCCAGTGTTCAAATGCAAGTTTAATTGCCAACAATTCCCGATTACCGATATCATAATTTAGTTCAGACTCAGAAAATTTCTTTGAAAAAAAAGCACAGGGATGTACTCCATCCGTCTTTGCCTGAGACAACAGCGCGCTGACCCCCACAGAAGAAGCATCAACCTCAACCAAAAATGGTTTAGTCACATCAGGCTGCGTAAGGATGGGAGCAGAGCTGAACCTCTCCTTTAGCAACACAAAAGCCTCAATGGCCTCAGTAGTCCACTGAACCGCATCAGCACCTTTCCTGGTGAGATCGGTCAGAGGTTTGGCAATCACAGAAAATTTTTTTATGAATTTTCTATAATAATTGGCGAACCCCAAAAACCTCTGTATTGATTTCACACCAATAGGTCTAGGCCAATCCTGCACAGCTTGCACTTTCACCGGGTCCATCTCAAAACCTTCACTGGAGACAATGTAGCCCAAAAAACTAAGTCTCTGTACAGCGAACTCACATTTTTCTAGTTTGGCAAAAAGTGAATTATCACTCAGTAACTGTAATACTTCACGCACACTCCTCCAATGAGACTCCAAATCCGGTGAATAAATCAAATGTCATCCAAATACACAACCACACTTCTGCCGATTAAAGGTCTAAGGATGTCATTAATAAGATTCTGAAAAAATGCCGGAGCACTGGAAAGTCCAAAGGGCATGACCAGATTCTCAAAATGACCCAGTGAAGTGTTAAACGCAGTCTTCCATTCATCCCCCTCCTTCATGCGCAACAAATTGTATGCCCCTCGAAGATCAATTTTCGAGAACCACTTGGCCCCCACTAACTGATTAAACAAATCAGGAATCAATGGCAGTGGGTAAGGATTGCATACAGTAATCTTATTAATCTCATGAAAGTCTAGACAAGGCCGTAAACCGCCGTCCTTTTTTTTAACAAAAAAAAATCCAACCGCCACAGGAGATTTGGAAGACCTAATGTGACCGGCGGCCAAGCTTGTCTGTATGTATTCCTCCAAAGCCTTTCTCTCAGGAATAGTCAAATTAAATAAACGACTTTTAGGAAGAGTCGCTCCAGGGACAAATTCAATTGCACAATCATAATCTCTATGAGGAGGCAATACCTGCGATTCCTTATCAGAAAAAACTTTCCAAAAATCCTGAATAGGTACAGGTAACTCCCCCTTAACTACAGCAGCAATACGCCCGTTACAACACTTGTCATAACTCTTAGGACTCCAGGACTTAATTTCATTGGTAGACCAATCCAGTACCGGATTGTGCAATTTTAACCAGGGTAACCCCAAAATCACCGGAGAAGGTAAATTATTCAAAACTACCAAATCCAAATTCTCTTGATGAACACCATTAATAGTAAGAGGAAATTCACAGATATGGTGAGTAACATTTTTCAAGTGAGAACCATCCACAGACACCACATTAATAGGAGAAGATAGAAGTTTGGGTTTTAATTTTAGTTTTTCCAAAAATTTCCCATCAATCACATTGAGAGTTGAACCACAATCCACAAATACCCGAAACTCCATTAATTCCTCCTCAACAGCAGTGGTAGCATAAAGAAAGACACCTTTATTGTTTAAACAAGCTATGCGGGCAAAACTGACCTCATTTTTTTTTCTCTCTTTATTCATTCGAAGCGCACAGTAATGTTCAGATTTACCACAGTAGAAACACAAACCTTGAGCAAATCTGCGTTCTTTTTCTCGAGAGTGAGGTGTCATTGCTCCAATTTCCATCGGCTCTGCAATGTCAGTACATTCCTTCTCCAAACTTGGAGCTGACAAGGCAGATTTACTCTCATTAACCCTTGCACGCAGTCTCCTATCCACCCGTATGGCTAATTGCATAGCCTCTTGCAAGTTACCAGGTATGGGATAAGCAATCAGCAAATCTTTAACCCTTTCACTTAACCCTGCAATAAATAAACTTTTCAAAGCTGAATCGTTCCAGCCCACCTGAGCGGACCACCTTCGGAAGTGAGTACAATATTTTTCCACATTACCTGATCCCTGTCTCAAACGTCTCAATTCTGTCTCAGCTGATGAAACACGATCCGGATCGTCATACAATAACCCCAAAGCAGAAAAAAAACTATCCACTGATCTAAAGCATGGATCACTAGGCTGCAGAGAAAAGGCCCAGTTCTGAGGTTCTTTGCGCAAAAGTGACATTATGAACCCTATGCACTGTGATTCATCACCAGAGGATCTGGGTCTCAAACGGAAATACAACAAGCAAGGATTTTTAAAAGAAAAAAAATCTTGTTGTTCACCAAAAAATAAATCAGGCAAACGTACCTTTGGCTCCACGAAATCAGCTCCAGAACAACTACTCACGTGTTGCTGGATTTCAGCCACCTCCAGAGAGAGTCGCTGCAGGCGTTGAGCCAAATCCTGAACCGACACCATAATAGAAACTGAAAATCTTTCCTTAGAGATTTTTTTTTTTTTTCCTTTGGGCTGGACTTACTGTTATGATCTGCTACAAGCACTAAGGAAAGATGGGAATTCTGTCCCTACAATAGGACTGAGCTGGATCCCTACGATGTAACGGGGGACCTGATCCTGCGACCAGACCCGCTAAAGTCCTCAGCTAGTCTGAACGAAGACCTATAGTTGCGAGGGAGGAATCCCTACAAGATCTAGGGACTGGGTGAAAAGGTGGACACCTCCTAACAGAAAGTGTAGCAGGGAATATAAAACAGAAAACAAATACTAAGAGATCCTAAGATCAAGCAAAACTGACAGAGTACGGCACCTAAGCAACTGGCTAGCTTAAGAGTAGATAATACAATGAAGTCCAGCAAAGCCAGAAGGGCGGAGCCAGACTAAATAGGGAAAAAAAGGTCATGTGACCAGCAAACTGAAACAAAATCTAACAAGAGGGTTCTAACAGAAGGCACAGCTTCACTCCATACACTTGTATAGAGCGAGGCTGAACCCCGACTAGTGACATGGCCATCCAGTGGGCTCCATACAAGTTTATGGAGCGACCTCCGTTCTGGTTTAGAAATTGGCGAATCCCCGCAGCACACAGTGTGTGCGCTGGGGGATTCATAAGTCTGCAGTCGCACAGAGTGACTGCAGACTTATTATTTTAGACCGGAAAACCCCTTTAACCTAAGACGTAAGTGTATGCAAGAACCATGGTTCAGTTTCTATGGTTGCCTAAAAGCTTGTAGCAGAATGCAGTGCTAGTGCACCCTTGAGTTCTAAAACAGAAAACTAAAAAAAGAATTCTCGTGATTGTAAAAATAAAGGTTTTAATTTGTTGGGAACAGGTCCAAATAATAATAAGACTTGGTATCATTCCCAGCAAAACATATGGAATATGGAATGGTTGCATTAAGCAACTGAGCAGATGGAGAAAGAAACTGAGCCTTAAGGCGTTAATGTATTCATATGTGATTTGTAGAAATAAGATCGGTCATGCTAAATTAAATCCTATGTGTACATTTTTTACAATGTAAATGACCCTCAAGTCAGGAACTAAATTGGTGAGGAGAAAGGAAAAACCTTTGAGAACATGGTGTGTGTTTATTTAGGTTATTTTAGAAATCTCCTTGGCTCAGAAAGATTGAATCAGCCCTTTGACTGAATTCCTGTCTGATTCATGGAGCAGTTTATCCAAGGCAGTGTTAACGTAAACTGATGCATGCACAAGACATCATTTGTCTAGTTTCAGCCAGATAGTGTGGGATTAAAGTGTCAGACATTAGCTCACATCACCTCTAAACCTTTGCTTTTTTATAACGATTTAAAGCCAAAATGTAAAAATTAAAGTATGCGTGTTGTTAGTTTTTTTGGGGGCATAAATGAGTAATAAATGTGACTATTTTATTAAAGAAAACTATATCGTTGTCCACTTTTAGCAGCCAGGATTTTCTCCTAAACATGTTTGCAGCTTTTATATATGTTTACAAACCATTCAATGGATTTCCAGGTCTGAGATAAATTTCAAATCACACTTTCAGAAAACCATTTAATTGCCATATTGGAAGAAACGCATACTATTAGTCACATGACTGTCAGCTTGATCTGGCAATTAGAGGAATCCTGACCGTGTGCATATTGCATAAAGTGTATACCACCAATTTTTATATACAAAACCAAGTGCTAGCCTCAGAATCCAGAAACTAACAAAAGAACATGGATATACACATTACAGGCTGCACATCAAAAATATCTTTATTACAAAACTGAAAACAAAAAACCACAAAGGAATACAAATAAACAGTGGATCAAATGGGATCAAGATGGAGAAATTAGCTCTTTTGGGGAGGGCCGGATCTTGCATTGTGGTTGTAAGGAAACCCTTCATTCTTCTCTTTCCCTTTCATCAGATGAACTTGATGAACACATGAATTTTTTCAACTATATTAACTATACAACAAATAAATATAAATAAAAATGAGAAATTACTAAACCAAAGTCCAAGGTCTCTGCTCATGGTACAGCAAACAGACCACCCAACACAGTGTAAAAAGTATATGATGGAAAACCTTTCATACCTATACATCAATCAATAATAAATATTAAAACCACAGTAGTCTCACAGGAATAGTGCTATGTACAAAAGACAATAAACATACAGTACAGACCAAAAACACCTGTCTTGATTAATTGGGCCCTATACAGTACAGACCAAAAGTTTGGACACACCTTCTCATTCAATGATTTTTCTGTATTTTCATGACTATGAAAATTGTAGAATCACACTGAAGGCATCAAAAATATGAATTAACACATGTGGAATTATACATTACACTTTACAAAAAATTGTGAAACAACCGAAAATATGTCTTATATTCTAGCTTCTTCAAAGTAGCCACCTTTTGCTTTGATTACTGCTTTGCACGCAGAAAAGGTGAACGGATGGACTGTACATGCCTAGTACCCACCGTGAAGCATGGAGGAGGAGGTGTGATGGAGTGGGGGTGCTTTGCTGGTTACACTGTTGGGGATTAATTCAAAATTGAAGCAGTGAGCGGTCCAGCTCACCCCAAACCATCTCGATTGGGTTCAGGTCTGGTGACTGTGGAGGCCAGGTCATCTGGCATAGCATCCCAACACTCTCCTTCTTGGTCAAATAGCACTTACACAGCCTGGAGGTGTGTTTGGGGTAATTGTCCTGTTGAAAAATAAATGATGGTCCAACTAAACGCAAACCGAATGGAATAGCATGCTGCTGCAAGATGCTGTGGTAGCCACGCTGGTTCAGTATGCCTTCAATTTTAAATAAATCCCCAACAGTGTCACCAGCAAAGCACCCCCACACCATCACACCTCCTCCTCCATGCTTCACGGTGGGAACCAGGCATGTAGAGTCCTTCTGTTCACCTTTTCTGCGCGCAAAGCAGTAATCAAAGCAAAAGGTGGCTACTTTGAAGAAGCTAGAATATAACACATATTTTCAGTTGTTTCACACTTTTTTGTAAAGTGTAATGTATAATTCCACATGTGTTAATTCATAGTTTTGATGCCTTCAGTGTGATTCTACAATTTTCATAGTCATGAAAATACAGAAAAATCATTGAATGAGAAGGTGTGTCCAAACTTTTGGTCTGTACTGTATAGGGCCCAATTAATAAAGACAGGTGTTTTTCATGTTGGTCTTGATGAGGGTATGGGCTAGACTCAGATGCTCCTGAGTCATGAGGAGAATCTGGGGCGTCTGACAAGTGTCATGGTGTCATGGGTGCATCGCCATGAAGATCGTCGCGATTGCACATTCTGACTTCTCACAGCTGAGCTGCTGTTTCTTTGTTTTTTGGTAATGAGAGAGTTAATTTTTCCTAGCTCTTTGCTAAGGCTAGGTGCAGCCTCGCCCGGCTGCTTTTGATTATGTTCTAATTAGTTTCCTTTATATTTCTGCCAGTCTGGGTGTTAGACGCCGGTGAAAGCATTCATGTAGTTTAGCAGACTGGATCGGTTCTGAGAATATTTAAGCTAAGAGCTCCTTAGTTGTTTTTACTCTTACAGCTTATAGTTTTTCTCTGAGACCTTAGGTGTTCCTACTGTGTGTGAGTGTTGTATGTAAGACTTTATTTACTTTATTTCTTGTCTTTGTTGTTTGTCTTTCTGTTCATTAACCGTTACCTGTTCATTCCCTTTGGTGGTATTCAGGGTCCTTCTTAGGACTAGAATACAGTTGGCAGGGATTGATAGGAGACAGGGTTTAAGCTGGTGGCCTGGACCTCTGTACCTTTAACAGTACCTCCAGGTTGAGGGATTAGTTAGGACCCCAGTTTAGGGTCAGCTTAGACCCCGGTCACCCTCTAGCCGGAGACAGCGTATAACGGATTCCGTTTTGACCCTCTGGACATTCTGTCAGGTAAAATCTATGTTATCATATATCTATGCGCATGTTATATAGTATGTTGCCCTTTTGATATAGATTACTGACATCACATATATATATCTGCTATACAGCGTGACATTTTCACCGGCCCAACTAAAGATTCTCCCCAGCTGTCATGGATCCAGTAGCCCAGCTGGCCCGGCAGTTGCAGGGGTTGTCCATGGAATTTGCAGACATTAAGTCCAAGGTTTTGTCCCTCCCGGAGCAAACCAGATCTGAACCTAAGGTTGCTCTCCCGGACAGGTTCACTGGTGGGCGGGACAAATTTTTTACTTTCCGGGAGGCATGTAAATTGTACTTTCGGCTGCGGCCTCGGTCATCTGGGAGTGAAGAGCAGAGGGTGGGAATTGTTATCTCGCTCTTACAAGGGGACCCTCAATCTTGGGCGTTCTCTATTCCTCCAGGCTCCCCAGATCTCCAGTCAGTGGATCGATTTTTTACTGCCCTGGGTCTGGTATATGATGATCCGGATCGAGTCTCCCTTGCTGAAACAAAGTTACGTAAAATACGGCAAGGAAATCGTCCAGCGGAGGAATATTCTTCTGAGTTCCGTAGATGGGCAACAGATAATCAGTGGAATGACCCAGCTCTTAGGAGCCAGTTTTGTCAAGGGTTGTCTGACAAATTAAAAGATGTGTTGGCTCAGTATGATTCTCCTCCATCACTGGAGGCTGCTATGGCCCTCGCTATTCGCATTGATAGACGACTTCGGGGAAGACACGAGGTAACTCCGCCCCCCATGATGACTCCACCTACTACTAAAGTCCCTTATACTGAGGTTCCCCTGGTCTGTTCTGAGGAACCCATGCAGTTGGGAGGGACATCATTTTGTAGGAGGGAATCGGCGGTGCGCCGCAAGACTAGAAGGTGTTTCTTTTGCGGGAGAGAGGGACATTTTGTTGGGGGGTGTCCATCCCGGACCTCTTTGAGCCAAGGAGTTAACCTGGGAGTGTGTATTTCGTCCCCAAATCCCTCTCAGTTTCTCGTGCCTGCGGAGGTGGTGATTGGTACTAGAACTGAGAGGATTTCTGTTTTTCTTGATAGTGGGTCCGGGGCTAATTTGGTGGACGCTCGGTTTGCCCAGGTGCATGGTATGCAACTGAGTGTATTGGCCAAACCGGTCCCTATACTCTCTATTGATTCTAGACCTCTTGGTCAAGGTAGCTTGGTACAAGCTGTTCATAACATAGATCTTCGAGTAGGGGCAATACATAAAGAGCATTTGTCTTGTTATGTGTTGGAGGGTCTTCCTACTCCTATTGTGTTGGGACTTCCTTGGTTGGCTAAACATAACCCAGTGATTGATTGGCAATCCAGAAAGATAAGCCAGTGGGGTGAATTTTGCAAGAATAACTGCATGAGCACGGTCATCGGTGTGGTTGTGCCTAGGACTTTGTCTCCTTTTCTGGAGGACTTTGGGGAGACTGATAGTTCCAGATCGCTTAAGACTGAAGGTTACGGGGAACCGTTACAAACGGATGGCTGATAGGAGGAGAGTTTCTGGTCTAGATCTGAAGGTGAACGATCTGGTTTGGTTGTCTACCAGGAATATAAAACGTAAAGTTTCCTCCTGGAGGTTGGGTCCCAGATTCATCGGGCCGTACAGGATCAGTTCCATAATTAATCCTGTGGCATTTCGTCTGGACCTTCCTCCTACGTTTAAAAATCATAATGTGTTTCACAAGTCATTACTTAAAAAGTATGTGGCACCAGTCATACCGTCACCTCTACCTCCTTCAGTGGTGGTCAATGATAACGTGGAAATTCATGGGTCGAAAATCATTGACTCACGTCTCAGTCGCCGATCCCTTCAGTACTTAGTTCAGTGGAGGGGGTATTGTCCTGAGGAGGGGACGTGGGTCCCTGCGTCTGATGTTAACGCAGATCGATTGGTTCGGACCTTTCACACAACTCACCCGGACAGACCTGGTCAAGAGGGTCCGGAGGCCCTCGTAGAAGGGGGGTACTGTCATGGGTGCATCGCCATGAAGATCGTCGCGATTGCACATTCTGACTTCTCACAGCTGAGCTGCTGTTTCTTTGTTTTTTGGTAATGAGAGAGTTAATTTTTCCTAGCTCTTTGCTAAGGCTAGGTGCAGCCTCGCCCGGCTGCTTTTGATTATGTTCTAATTAGTTTCCTTTATATTTCTGCCAGTCTGGGTGTTAGACGCCGGTGAAAGCATTCATGTAGTTTAGCAGACTGGATCGGTTCTGAGAATATTTAAGCTAAGAGCTCCTTAGTTGTTTTTACTCTTACAGCTTATAGTTTTTCTCTGAGACCTTAGGTGTTCCTACTGTGTGTGAGTGTTGTATGTAAGACTTTATTTACTTTATTTCTTGTCTTTGTTGTTTGTCTTTCTGTTCATTAACCGTTACCTGTTCATTCCCTTTGGTGGTATTCAGGGTCCTTCTTAGGACTAGAATACAGTTGGCAGGGATTGATAGGAGACAGGGTTTACGCTGGTGGCCTGGACCTCTGTACCTTTAACAGTACCTCCAGGTTGAGGGATTAGTTAGGACCCCAGTTTAGGGTCAGCTTAGACCCCGGTCACCCTCTAGCCGGAGACAGCGTATAACGGATTCCGTTTTGACCCTCTGGACATTCTGTCAGGTAAAATCTATGTTATCATATATCTATGCGCATGTTATATAGTATGTTGCCCTTTTGATATAGATTACTGACATCACATATATATATCTGCTATACAGCGTGACACATGGTCCACGCCAAAAATGTCACTCTAGCACTGGAGTGAGATTTTTCTGGCATAGAGAATGCCAACAGCTCTTCATCAATTAGATGAGCCATGGCGTCATGACCCTGCTGTGCCCCCTTTCTGCCCTAGCTTCACCTATTTTGTTGTAGTTGGGAGAAACTGGAGCGAAAACACCAAAAGTTGCACAAATTTGACACAACTCCAAGTTGTGCCCAAATTTTGTGACTTTTTAACAAATTTCTGCTATATGACGTACTATCCCGTCCATGTGCCCTGGGACTTAATTCCCAAGGACGGGATAGTACGTCATAGTAGATCTGCTGTGCTCACGGGGGGAGCGCGGTCGATCGCAGCCGGGTTTCAGCTGATTCTCACAGCTGACACCCGGCACTAAGTGCTTTATTTATTTCCATTTTCCATTAGTGTTATGGTTAGGTTTGGGGCTAAAGTTAGGGTTGGGGCTAAAGTTAGGGTAAGGGTTGGGGCTAGAGTTGGGGTTAGGGTTAGGGGTGTGTTAGGGTTAGTTTTGTGGTTAGGGTTATAGTTGGGAATAGGGTTAGGGGTTAGGGTTGGAATTAGGGTTAGGGGTGTGTTGGGGCTAGGGTTGGAGTTAGAATTGGGGGATTTCCACTGTTTAGGCACATCAGGGGCTCTCCAAACGCGACATGGCGACCAATCTGAATTCCAGCCAATTTTGGCTTGAAAATGTCAAATGGCTCTCCTTCCAGTCCCAGCTCTGCCATGCGCCCAAACAGTGGTTCCCCCCACATATGGGGTATCAGAGTACTCAGGACAAATTGGACAACAACTATTGGGGTCCAATTTCTCCTCTGACCCTTGGGAAAATAAAAAATTGGGGACTAAAACATCATGTTTGTGGAAAAAGTATGATTTTTTTTTCACGGCTCTACGTTATAAACTTGTGTGAAGCACTTGGGGGTTCAAAGTGCTCACCACACATTTAGATACGTTCCTTAGGGGTCTTGTTTCCAAAATGGTGTCACTTGAGGGGGTTTTCCACTGTTTAGGCACATCAGGGGCTCTCCAAACCTGACATGGCATCCTGTTGTGTTTCGCTAGCTGAGGAGAAATTGCAAAATAGCCAAAGTAGTAATACACCAGAGAGGCTGGAAACTATTGGATTGCAGTACCCTAAACTAACCGCCACACTAGAAGTAGCCGTGGAGCGTATCTACGGTGATCCTAGACGCCTCGTCACAGCCGGAGAGATTACTACACCTAAAGGCAGAAAGATGAAAGCTATCTGCCCCGGAGCAGAACCCCCAAAGAAATAGGAAGCCCCCGAACATGTAATGGCGGTTAGACAAGAAGAAAATACGGACACAGACAGAAAATAGAATGAGCAAACGCTGGGGCCCAATCTGTCTAGATAGAAAAGTATAGGAAAGAATTCTGACTGCAACCCAAAAAAACCCTGACAAAAATACCAACACTTCTGATTAACAAAAAACCTGAGATCACACGATCTCTACCACCTAAATCAGATCTCTGGTGTAACACACAGCAATTCAGCAAATAAAAAGCGACAAAGGAACAGAGCAAAAGTGCACATATAAAATGAGCACAACTGCAGCGCCAGATCAAAAAAAGGGGGCCAGGCTGAAGTCCACCGCAAGCAGCAAACCAGGCAAGGAAAATCCAACCAGAGAAAAAAAAAAGCAAAACACTTATCTGAATGAGAGCAGGAATGCAAGCTGAGCTCCAAGCAAAACCAGGAAGAACAATTGATTACCGGCAAGGCTGAAGGGAGTTCAGGTCACTTATATCAGACCATTCAGAGCCTGCTGAAGGCCATTCAGCAATTAGTTCATTACCCTTAGCAACCATCGGAGGGAGCTCCAGCTCAGAAGTTGCCTCCAGAGTATTCATAACAGCGTCCAATCTCAATTTCAGCCAATTTTGATTTGGAAAAGTCAAACAACGCTCCTTCCCTTCCGAGTCCTGCCGTGTGCCCAAACAGTGGTTTTCCCCCACATCGGCGTACTCAGGAGAAATTGCACAACTTTTTCTGTCAATTTTCTCCTTTTAACCTTATGAAAATAAAGAAATTGTTTGTAAAAAATCATTTTTGTGACTAGGAAAGATGTGTATCTTCGTACCGTGTTAGCCTGATGAAGAGACCTGAGTGGTCTCGAAAGCTTGCAATTTGTTACCATCTTTTCAGTTAGCCATTAAAAGGTATCAACCACTGAGGACTCTCAAGTCTAAATATTTTTGTGACTAAAAAGTTAAATGTTCACTTTTTTACTTCCACATTCAAAAAATCACCTGAAGAGTTAATATTCTTCTTGAATTTAGTTTTGAGTACCTTGAGGGGTGCAGTTTTTAGAATGGTGTCACTTTTGGGTATTTTCTGCCATACAGACCCCTCAAAGTGACTTCAAAAGTGAGGTGGTCTCTAAAAAAATGGTTTTGTGAATTTTGTTGTAAAAATGAGAAATCGCTGGTCAACTTTTAACCCTTATAACTTCCTAACAAAAAAAAAAAAATTGTTTCCAAAATTGTGCTGATGTAAAGTAGACATGTGGGAAATGTTATTTAGTAACTATTTTATGTGACATATTTTTCTGTTTTAAGGGCATAAAAATTCAATTTGAAAATTGCGAAATTTTCAATATTTTCACCATATTTCCATTTTTTTCATAAATAAACGCAAGTTATATCGAAGAAATTTTGCCACTACCATGAAGTACAATATGTCATGAGAAAACATTCTCAGGATCGTCAAGATCCGTTGAAGCGTTCCAGAGTTATAACCTCATAAAGGGACAGTGGTCAGAATTGTAAAACATGCAAACCACCCTTAGAGGTTAAGGGGTTAAAGCTTTTACACCGGAATTCTGGTGTGAAAGCTTTAATGAATCAGGCCAATAAAATGCAGCATAATGTAAAATAGCTTGATTCCAGGGATGTATCACTTACTGAGCTGCTTGGTGCAGTTTTCATAGAATTCCTGTTTTGTCTGACAAAGATGTAGAAGAGTTAAGTCTTCTGCTATGTGTACAACCTGTAGACCCCTTAATGGCAGCTTCCTGTGGACATTGTGATTGTAGGCAAGCTGCTACTGGTGGGGCAGGGTTAGACACATTAACCTAACTGCTCTCCTGATGATAAATCACTGTTTGTATTAAAACTACAACACACAGCCTAATAAGTGACATGCCTAGAATCTGTGTATTGTGCCCTATATTATGCTACTTTTAGATAAAATAGCAAAAACCTGCTGACAGATTCTCTTTAACCCCTTTATTCCATCCGAAGTACTATTCCGTCCATGTGACCCTGGACCTCATTCCCATGGACGGAATAGTATGTCCTATGCGATCAGCTGCGCTCCAGGGGGGAGAGCAGCTGATGGCAGCTGGGTGTCAGCTGATTATCACAGCTGACACCCGGCACTATGTGCCAGGAGCGGTCACGGACCGCTCCCGGCACATTAACCCCTGGCACACCACGATCAAACATGATCACGGTGTACCGGGGGCTCCCTGTGTGCTCCCCTGAGGCCCTCAGAACAGCACGATGAGATCGCGCTGTTCTGAGGCCTTCCTCCCTGCAGGACCCCGGATCCAAGATGGCTGAGGATGAGGAAGCCTGCAGCACTGCCTGTGAGATCGCTGGTCTCACAGAGTGCTGTGCACACTGTGAGACAAGCGATCTGGTATTAAACAGTAATGTCCCACCCTGGGACAAAGTAAAAAGTAAAAAAAATAGAAATAAACATGTGTAAAAAAAATTCCAAAATAAAAGGAAAAAAAAAAATTCCCCAATAAATTCATTTCTTCATGTAAATAAAAAAAACAAAACAATAAAAGTACACATGTTTGGTATCGCCGCATCCGTAATGACCCGGCCTATAGAACTGTCCCACTAGTTAACCCCTTTAGTGAACCCCTTAAAAAAAAAAGCAAAAAATCAATGCTTTATCATCATACCGCTGAACAAAAAGTGGAATAACACGCGATCAAAAAGACAGATATAAATAAACATGGTACCGCTGAAAATGTCATCTTGTCCCGCAAAAAACAAGCTGCCATACAGCATCATCAGTGAAACAATAAAAAAGTTATAGCTCGCAGAATAAAGCGATGCAAAAATAATCATTTTTATATAAAATTGTTTTTATTGTATAAAAGTGCCAAAACATAAAAAAATGATATAAATGAGGTATCGCCGTAATCATACTAACCCGAAGAATAAAACTGCTTTATCAAGTTTACCACACGCGGAACGGTATAAACGCCCCCCCAAAAGAAATTCATGAATTGCTGATTTTTGTTCATTCTAACCTCCCAAAAATCGAAATAAAAAGCGATCAAAAAATGTCACGTGCTCAAAAATGGGACCAATAAAAACATCAAATTGTACCGCAAAAAATAAGACATCACATAACTCTGTGTACTAAAATATGCAAAAATTATAGCTCTCAAAATATGGTGATGCAAAAACTATTTTTTTGCAATAAAAAGCGTCTTTTAGCGTGACAGCTGCCAATCATAAAAACCCGCTATAAATAGTAAATCAAACCCACCTTTATCACCCCTTAGTTAGGGAAAAAAATAAAATTAAAAAAATGTATTTATTTCCATTTTCCCATTAGGGTTAGGCCCTGTGCACACGTTGCGGATGGTGAGCGGTTTTGGCGCAGCAGAACCGGACGCCATGTACAGTACAATGTTAGTGAAGGGGAAAAAAAAGCAGTGCACATGATGTGGAATTTTCTGCGCAGATTTGGTGCTGTTTTAAAACCGCAGCATGTCAATTCTTTGTG
The DNA here is from genome assembly GCA_033576555.1 of Oophaga sylvatica. NCBI lineage: Eukaryota > Metazoa > Chordata > Amphibia > Anura > Dendrobatidae > Oophaga > Oophaga sylvatica. Next base: position 323,483,003 of record JARQOD010000002.1, read on the forward strand.
CGGATTCCACAGTGGTTTTACACCTATTCTATTATAGGTGTAAAACTGCAGGCAAATCCGCACAAAAACCACGGCAAAACCGCAGTAAATCTGCGCTAAAACCGCAGGTAAAATGCAGGTCGTTTTACCTGTGGTTTTAGCAAAATCCATACGGAAAAATCCGCAAGTAAATCCACAACGTGTGCACGGGGCCTTAGGGTTAGGGTTGCGGTTAAAGTTAGGGTTAGGGTTGGGGCTAAAGTTAGGATTAGGGTTAGGGTTGGGATTAGTGGTGTGTTAGGGTTAGGTTTGTGGTTAGGGTTATGATTAGGGTTGGGACTAGGGTTAGGGGTGTGTTGGGGTAAGGGTTGGAGACAGAATTGGGGGGTTTCCTCTGTTTAGGTACATCAGGGGCTCTCCAATTGTGACATGGCGTTTCAACTCAATTCCAGCTAATCTGCATTGAAAAAGTCAAACGGTGCTCCTTCACTTCTGAGCTCTGCCATGCGCCCAAACAGTAGTTTACCCCCACATATGGGGTATCAGCGTACTTTGGACAAATTGCACAATAACTCTTTGGGTCCAATTTCTTCTGTTATCCTTGGGAAAATAAAAAATTAGTTGCAAAAATATCATTTTTGTAAAAAAAAAATGATTTTTTTGTTTTTACGGCTGTACGTTTAAACTTCGGTGAATCACTTGGGGCTTCATAGCGCTCACCACACATCTGTTCCTTGTGGGGTCTATTTTCCAAAATGGGGTCACTTGTGGGGGTTTCCACTGTTTAGGCACATCAGGGGCTCTCCAAATGCGACATGACGCCCGCAGACCATTCCATCAAAGTCTGCAATCCAAAACGTCACTACTTCCCTTCCGAGCCCCGACGTGTGCCCATACAGTAGTTTTCTCTCACATATGGGGTATCAGCGTACTCAGGGCAAATTGGACAACAACTTTTGGGGTCCAATTTCTCTTGTTACCCTTGTGAAAATAAAATGTTGGGGGCGAAAAAATCATTTTTGTTAAAAAAAAAAAGATTTGTATTTTATGGCTGTACGTTATAAACTTCTGTGAAGAACTTCGGGGTTCAGAGTGCTACCACACATCTAGATAAGTTCCTTGGGGGGTCTATTTTCCAAAATGAGGTCACTTGTGGGGGTTTCCACTGTTTAGGCACATAAGGGGCTCTCCAAACGCGACATGACGCCCGCAGACCATTCCATCAAAGTCTGCAATCCAAAAACGTCACTACTTCCCTTCCGAGCCCTGACGTGTGCCCATACAGTAGTTTTCTCCCACATATGGGGTATCAACGTACTCAGGATAAAATGGACAACAACTTTTGGGGTCCAAATTCTCCTGTTACCCTTGGGAAAATAAAAATTGGAGTGAAAAGATCATTTTTGTGGAAAAAATATGATTTTTTAATTTTACGGCTTTACGTTATAAACTTGTGTGAAGCACTTGGGGGTTCAAAGTGCTCACCACAGATCTAGATAAGTTCCTTAGGGGGTCTAGTTTCCAAAATGGGGTCACTTGTGGGGGGTTTCCACTGTTTAGGCACATAAGAGGTTCTCCAAATGCAACATGGCGTCCAATCTCAATTCCAGTCAATTTTGGTTGGAAAAAATCAAATGGTGCTCCTTCCATTCCGAGCTCTGCCGTGCGCCCATACAGTGGTTCCCCCCCACATATGGGGTATCAGGGTACTCAGGACAAATTGGACAACAACTTTTGTGGTCCAATTTCTCCTGTTACCCTTGGGAAAATAAAAATTGGTGACTAAAATGTAATTTTTGTGGGAAAAAAATAGGATTTTTTATTTTCATGCCCGGGCATTATAAACTTGTGTGAAGCACTTTGGGGTTCATAGTACTCACCACAGATCTAGTTAAGTTCCTTAGGGGGTCTAGTTTCCAAAATGGGGTCACTTGTGGGGGGTTTCCACTGTTTAGGCACATCTGGGGCACTGCCAACGGAACATGACCCCCATCAACGCCTGCATTCCAAAACGTTATTACTTCCTTTCCAAGCCCTGCCGTGCGCCCAAACAGTTCACCCCCCCCACAAATGGGGTATCAGCGTACTCAGGAGACAAATTGGACAACAACTTTTGGGGTCCAATTTCCTCGAAAAAATCAAAAATTTGGGACTAAAAAATCATTTTTGTGGAAATTTTTTTTTTCACACCCAGGCATTATAAACTTTTGTGAAACACTTGGGGGTTCAAAGTGCTCACAACAGATCAAGACAAGTTCCATAGGGGGTCTAGTTTCCAAAATGGTGTCACTTGTGGGGGGTTTCCACTGTTTAGGCGCATCAGGGGCTCTCCAAACGCAACATGTCATCCAATCTCAATTCCAGCCAATTTTTGGCTTGAAAAAGTCAAACGGCGCTCCTTCCCTTACGAGCTCTGCCGTGTGTCCAAACAGTGTTTTTCCCCCACATATGGGGTATTGGCATACTCAGGAGAAATTGTACAACAACTTTATCTGTCCATTTTCTCCTTTTACCCTTGTGAAAATAAAAAAAGTTTGTAAAAGATCATTTTTGTGACTAAAAAGTTAAATGGTCATTTTTTCCTTCCACGTTGCTTCAGCTCCTATGAAGCACCTGAAGGGTTAATAAACTTCTTGAATGTGGTTTTGAGTATCTTGAGGGGTGCAGTTTTTAGAATGGTGTCACTTTTGGGTATTTTCTGCCATATAGACCCTTCAAAGTGACTTCAAATGTGAGGTGGTCCCTAAAAAAAATGGCTTTGTAAATTTTGTTGTAAAAATGAGAAATCGCTGGTCAAATTTTAACCCTTATAATTTCCTAACAAAAAAAAATTTTGGATCCAAAATTGTGCTGATGTAAAGTAGACATGTGGGAAATGTTATTTACTAACTATTTTGTGTGACATATTTCTCTGTTTTAAGGGAATAAAAATTCAAAGTTTGAAAATTGCAAAATTTTCAAAATTTTCGCCATATTTGTGCTTTTTTCAAAAATAAACGCAAGTTATATTGATGAAATTTTACCACTAACGTGAAGTACAATATGTCACGAGAAAACATTCTCAGAATCGCGAAGATCTGTTAAAGCATTCCAGAGTTATAACCTCATAAAGAGACAGTGGTCAGAATTGTAAAAATTGGCCCGGACATTAACATGCAAACCACCCTTGGGGGTGAAGGGGTTAATGAATTTTTTTTAAAAGTGTAAATGACTAAAATAAGAATATTTTCCTTTTGTATACTCCTTTCTCCGGGTAGCAATACAATCCTTCCTTGCTGTTCATCCATCTACACATTTCCCTGCTTAAAACTGCAATTACCGTATTTGACACTTTTTAAGCACTGCAGAAATAAAGTACAATAGTCTAGGAAAATGTCTTGCTGTCTGACTGCCAGGTTTTCTGATTTTTTTTTTATTTGTCCAAGCCTTATTATCCCTTTGACTATATCATCAGAAAAGCAAAACAATTTTTACATTTATATTTGCTAACAGAATATGATAGTACAGATTTATTGCAGCTATCAAAGCTAATGGCATTGTTTTTTTCTTGCTTGATACTTAAAGATTATTTTATGGTGACACAACAAAGAGAAAATATCCCAGGAATCTTCCAATAACTTATGCAGCGTGAGGCTAAAATTCACTGCATTTACTGACAGAACCATGGTCCATCAACCCAAGGTGGTAATAATGGCTGGCTTTTTCTAATGAACAAGTAATGACAGTAAATTGAGGGTTGTGGAGCTGAAAATAGATAAAATTAAAAATATTATTGATGTTGTATTGTGATATTCTATCAACCCAAGGTTCCAATATGTAAAAAAAAAAAGATAACTGGGAGGTTCACGCAGGCATAGAAAACTGGTCATCGTCTTTCCTTTGTTCTCTTCTTTCTCTTAGGCCTCTTTCATACTTATGTTTCATGTACATATTCTAGCCATATTTTTCATGTACAGAACACAAAGCATTAAAATCTAAGCTGCTATTCCACATGTACGCGTTTTTTTCAAGGAAAGTGTGTCCGTGCATAATTCACAAAGACATGTCCATTTTTTTTCTGACAGCACAGATGGAAATTACAGTAACAATACAAATTTATGGGTCCTTGAAAAACTGTTGTCTGTGTTTAACATTGCAAAGGAAAGGAGAAGTTTTGTAATTTATTTATTTATTCATCCATATATGAAACGCACTGATGAAATCCTGATGACCCGAATCCAAAACACTGATGACACCAATATAATTTTTTTCTGTATGTAAAAACCACAGACGTTTGAATGAGGCCTTACTATGCATTTACAAGTGACTACAGCGGCTACATGCCGTCATTAACCCTTTCACAACATGCACCGTATGTGTACGGCGCTGCGGGAGGTGCGTTCCTGAAAAGCGACATATATATACTGAGTGACGATCACACGAGCTCACGCAGAGCGCCACGGCAATCAAATGCGGGTGTCAGCTCTATATGGGAGCTGACACCCTGCAGAAACACCCACGATCAGTGCTAATGCCGATAGCGGGCGTTTAACCCCTATGATGCCGTGACATAGTGACAGCGATATCGATCAGCATTACAAAGGGAGGGAGCACCTTCTCTGCTCCCATCGGCACAACGCGATTGCGATGTATCGATGGTCCCCATGGTGACCCCCGGTCGAAAGATGGTCGCAGGGTCACCCAATGATGTCGGCCTGTAAGTTGCTGCTCAGAGCATGAGCTATCATACCTCCTCCCTGCCTTTGAGATGCAAAAGCATTGCAGAGCATTATATCAGCGATCAGGACTGCGAAAGTTGATGTGCCATCATACGACAAGTTGAAAAGTTAAAAAATAGTAAAAAAAAATTCACAAGAACAGAAAACATATTAATCCAATAAATACATTTATGTTAAAACAAAAATAAACAAAAAAATTACACATATTTGGCATTGCAGCGCCTGGAACAACCCGACCTATAAAACTGTCTCACTAGTTAACCCCTTCAGTGAACACCAAAAAATAAAATAAGGCAAAAAATTATGCTTTCTCATCATACCGCCGAACATAACGGGTAAGAAACTGTGTTCAAAAAGACGAATATAAATAAAAATGGTAACTCTGAAAACGTCATCTTGTCCCTCAAAAAACAAGCTGCCATACAGCTCCACCAGTGGAAAAATAAAAAAGTTATAGCTCTCGGGATAAAGCGATGCAAAAGTAATTATTTTTTATATGAAAGTGTCTATTGTGTAAAAGCGCCAAAACATAAAATAAATGTGGTATCACTGTAATCGTACTGACCCAAAGAATAAAGCTGCAATTTTACATGATGATTGACATAAAAAATTCTGCATTACTGGGCAGCGTCGGACTGGAGTACCTTGGGCCCACCAGAGAAAAATCATTCTTGGGGCCCACCATCATACTTCTCAACCTTTGAAGAAGGGAAAGAGGGACAAAGGCTGCGGCACGCTGTGCCTGCTGCAGCAAGTTTTAGACCACGCCATGTTGCACCACAGACTGTCCAGTAGTTGGTGGATGCTTTAGTCCAGGTGTGGGAGGAGATCCTTCAGGAGACCATCCGCTGCGCTCATCAGGAGCATGCCCAGATGTTGTAGGGAGGTCATACAGCATACCTCCCAACTTTTGAAGACAGGAAAGAGCACAGCGCGCCGCGGCAATTCTTAGGCCACGCCCCGAGCACACCCATTTCACAACTAATCACACCCATATCCACGCCCCAACCGCACCCATTTAGCACTACTGATCACACTGACTGGTACTGAGGGCACAATGGCTGGCATTATGGGCACAGTGGCTGGTACTGAGGAAAAGAAAGAAAGAGCAGCGAGAGAGAAAGGAGAGAGAGAGAAAGAACAAACAGAGAGAAAGAGAGGAAAGAGAAAAGAGAGAGAAAGAGAACAGAGAGAGAAAAAAAGAACAGAGAGCGAGAAAGAAAGAACAGAGAAAGAAAGAACAGAGAGAGAAAGAACAGAGAGCGAGAAAGACTAGAGAGAAAGAAAGACTAGACAGAGAGCGAAAGAAAGAATAAAGAGAGAGAGGAAATAGAGAGAGAAAGAAAGAATAGAGAGAGAAAGAATAGAGAGAAAGAAAGAAAGAATAGAGAGAAAGAAAACAGAGAAAGAAAGAACAGAGAGAGAAAGAGGGGAAAGAACAGAGAGAGAGAAAGAAAGAATAGAGAGAGAAAGAAAGAATAAAGAGAAAGAATAGAGAGAGAGAAAGAAAGAAAGAATAGAAAGAAAGAATAGAGAGAAAGAAGAGAGAAAGAATACAGAGAGAAAGAATAGAGAGAGAGAGAAAGAATAGAGAGAAAGAATAGAGAGAGAAAGAAAGAATAGAGAAAGAAACAATAGAGAGAATGAAAGAATAGAGAGAGAGAATAGAGAAAGAAAGAATAGAGAGAGAAAGAAAGAACAGAGGGAGAAAGAAAGAGGGGAAAGAACAAAGAGAGAAAGAAAGAACAGGGGGAGAGAGAAAGAAAGGGGAAGCACAGAGAGAAAGAAAGAACAAAGGAGAGAGAAAAAAGAACAGAGAGAAAGAGAGAAAGGAAGGACAGAAAGAAAGAACAGAGAGAAAAAAAAGAACAGAGAAAGAAAGAAAGAAAGAAAGAAGGAAAGAAAGAAAGAAAGAAAGAAAGAAAAAAAGAGGGAATGAAAGAACAGAGAGTGAGAAAGGACAGAGAGAGAAAGAAAGAACAGAGAAAGAAAGAAACAGAGAGAGCAAGAAAGAAAGATTAGAGAGGGAAAGAAAGAAAAGAGAGAAAGAAAGAGAAAGAAAGATTCTATAAAGATACTATAGCAGTCCGGCTCCCATTGTAATGCCCACCTGAGCCTCCTGATGCAGGACATATCATGATCCGCTCACATGGCCGACATCCCCGATTCCAAAGAGATCCCGCTGTCTGCGCTGTCAGAGGAGTACACAGGGATGGATCTGAAGCATTCCCTGAAGTGCCTCCATGGTTCCGTCACAATCTCCTCCCGAAATTACCTAATTTCCGGTCAGCTTCCAACACGTCACTTCCGGCAGAACGTCACGTGTGAATGTTAAAGTGCTCCTCGGGGTTCCACCGTGTACTGATGTGTGTGCGCGGGAAAGTAAGCTCCCGGCCGGGACAGCGGTCCAGACTCTCAAAATCGGGACTGTTCCTCTGGATTCAGGACGGTTGGGAGGTATGAATGCTCCCCACCATACACCTTGTACACGCACGGCTCCGCACAGCTCATACACACATGGTCCCGCTCCATACACCTTGCACACACACGGCTCCACTCAGTACACACATGGCTACACTCTGTAAACCTCGTACACAGATGACTCTGCTCTGCACACACACGGCTCAGCTCCATACACTTCGTACACACAGGTCTCCGTTTCGTACACCCCGTACACACGCGGCTTCGCTCCATACACACATGGCTCCATACACTTCATACACACAGGGCACCGTTCTGTACACTTTGTACACACACGGCTCTGCTCCGCACACCCCATACACATGCGGCTTCGCTCCGTACACTTTGTACACACACGACTCCGCTCCGCATGGCACACCCCATACACACGCGGCTCCACTCTGTACACACACGGCTTCGCTTTGCACACCCCATACACATGTGGCTCCGCTCACGGACACGGGACCTCCATATACAGTGATGGACACATGGTCCCCATACACAGTGATGAACAGACACTGGCCCCCATACACAGTGATGGACGGACACGCATACACAGTGATGAACAGACACTGTCCCCCATACAGTGATGGAGGACACGGGGCCCCCCATACAACGTGACAAACAGACACTGGCCCCCATACTCAGTGATGGATGGACAAGGGGCTGCCGTACACAGTGACGAACAAACACTGACCCCCTTACACAGTGATGAACAGACACTGGCCCCCATACACAGTGATGGACGGACACGAGGCCCCCGTACACAGTGACGAACAAACACTGACCCCCATACACAGTGACGAACAGACAGTGGCCCCCATACACAGTGATGGACGGACACACATACACAGTGATGAACAGACACTGGCCCCCATACACAGTGATGGATGGTCACGGGGCCCCCCATATACAGCGACGAACAGACACTGGCCCCCATACTCAGTGATGGACGGACACGGGCCCCCGTACACAGTGACGAACAAACACTGGCCCCCATACACAGTGATGGACGGACACGGGGCCCCATACACAATGATGAACAGACACTGGCCCCCATACACAGTGACGAACAGACACTCCACATTGAACTGCCATCACAGAGCACTACCAGGCACCAAAACCAGGCAGATACACACACATTTTGCTGAACACTCACCCAGAAAAAATATGTATTGCACTTTAGCAGCAGCCCAGGCAGGGAGAGATATAGCTGAAGTCGGCACTTCCAGGGAGAGTGTCACCACACAGCCGGCATTACAGGTCAGGACAGCAGAGGAGGAGAGCACAGTGCTGACACCTGACACCACTGCTACAGCCAGCAACATACAAAGCATGTCTACTTCCTGAATGCAGGGACAGTGTTGCTGTGGTCAGGGTGAGAGCGTGCCTCCATTAACTCTTTGGACATGCTTTTAAAGGGCCCCTGCGACCTATTCTTTCTCATCAGGGCCCACCAAACAGGGACTAATGAAGGAGGCAAGAGCTGGGGGCGGGGCCCACCGGACATTTCTCCGGTGTCCCGGTGGCTCAGTCCGACCCTGTTACTGGGTTTTGTTCGCGAATAGAAAGCGATCAAAAAATGCCATGTGTCTGGAAATGGTACCAATAAAAACATCAACTCGTCCCGCACAAAACAAGTCCTTACATGACTCTGTCGGCCAAAATATGGAAAAATTATAGCTATCTAAATATGTGGATGCAAAAACTTTTTGCAATAATAGTGTCTTTTAGTGTGTGATAGCAGCCAAACATAAAAAAAATATAAATCTGGCATTGCTGTAATCGCACCCACCCGAAGAATAAAGTTGCCTAATTACTTATACAGCACGAGGAATGGCGTAAAAAATAAATAAAACCAATTCTTCACCTGCAGTTGATTTGTTCATTCTGCCTCCCAAAGGTTGCAGTAAGGCTCAGTGCACATTTATCTGTGTTCTACGCAGAGCGCTTACACCTGGGTTTCCGTGTAAATCTCTGAAATACGTGATTCAGATAGAACCCTGGCAGAAGATTCCCTAAAATGAGGCAGATGGATGCACTGTGGACTTTGTCCGGCCTGTGATCTGGCCTTTTTAGGATTGCACAAAAGTGCGGTCTGCCACAGTTTTGTGCACTTCTGAAAAGTAGGACAACGCTGAACAGAGGCCAGACGGAGTCTAGGGTAACTCTGCTGCCTCATTATAGTGAGAGGCTCCCTAGGGGGTTTTCATCTGAATCATGTCATGCGGAGATTTAGATAGAAACCCAGATATAAATGCTTAGGCTCAGCATAGAGGGCAGGATATATGTGATCCCAAGCGTTATGTATAATGTTCCCAATATAAGCTTCAATTCAATCCATAAAAACAGCAAGTCAGTAATCTGTAAACGGAAAAATAGGGTGCTTCCAAGTTACTGGTAGTACAAGGGCTCTGGAAATGCACTATGGCTCTTTGCTCCCCAAAAGAAATTCAGCAAATTGTGCGCTCCCAAATCCAAATGCCCACCCCCTTCTGAGCCCCAGTGTGCCTTAACCACATTTAGTGTCCACATGTTTGGCATTTCTGTAGCGATGAGAGCCCGCTTAATTTACAGGTGCATGTCTCCAAAAGCATGAGCTGGGTGACTACAATTTCGTGGACACTACAATGACAGTTTGCATTTTTCACTCAGCAACATCCACTACTGCTTGTTTCTAAAGAACACTCATGGAGTCAAAACCTGTAGATAAATTCTCAGAGGGGAGTAATTTCCAAAATGGGGTCACTTGAGGGGGAATTCTACTCTTCTAGCACTTTGGGATTCTGTATATTGAGTCCGCAAACAATTCTAAGGAAAATCTGCGCTCCAGGAGGCAAATAGCGCTCTGTCCCTCCCGAGTCTCGCCGTCTGGCTAAGCAGTACTGTATAGCCATATGTAGGATATTTCTACATTCAGAAGAAATTGCGAGACAAATTATGGTGCCATTTTTACCCATTTCCCAATGTGAAAATGTAAAATCTGGGGCTACAACAAAATTTTTGTGGCCATTTGTTTTTCTTGATTGCCCAATGGTTTAAAATTCTGTGACACCCCTATAGTGTCAATATGATCACTGTACCCCTAGATGAATTCACTGAGAGGTGTAGTTTGTAAAATGGAGTCACTTTTGGGGTCTCTGCATTTCTGGCACCTCAGGGGAGCTACCAATGTGACATGGCATCCTCAAACCAGTCCAGCAAAATCTAAACTATAATATGGTGCTTCTTCCCTTCTGAGCTTTGCACTGTGCCTCAACGTAGCATTCAACCACATATAGCGTATCAGTGTACTCAGGAGACATTGCACAACCAATTTTGGGGTCATTTTCTCCTGCTTTCCTTGTAAAAATGAAAAAAATTGTGGCTAAAACAAAATTTCTGTGGGATAATATATATTTTTTTCATTTTCACAATAAAATAATATTCTGTGAGGCACCTGTGTGTTCAAGGTGCTCATCACCGCTAATTACTCCAGCCAATTTTGCATGTTACACTCGTGAAAATAAAAAATTGTGGCTAAAAGTACATTTTTGTGGGAAAAATTTGATTTTATTTTCATGGCTCAATGTTATAAACTTCTATAAAGCACCTGGGAGTTCAAGGTGCTCACCACAAATTTAGATAAGTTCCTTGAAGGGTCTAGTTTACAAAATGTGGTCACTTGCTGAGGGTTTCCACTCTTTAGGCACATCAGGGGCTCTCCAAACGTGACATGGCATCCGCTAATGTTTCCAGCCAATTTGGCATTCAAAAATTCAAATGGAGCTCCTTCCTTTCTGAGCCCTGCCGTGTGCCCAAACAATAGTTTTCCCTCACATATGGGGTATCAGTGTGCTCAGGAGAAATTGCACAGCAATTTTTAGGGTTCATTTTCTCCTGCTACCCTTGTGACAAAAAAACTGGGTTTAAATTAATTTTTTTGTGGAACAAACGCAAATGTTAATTTTAACCTTCCACATTGCTTCAGTTAATAGGCTTCTTGAAGGTGATTTTGAGCACCTTGAGGGGTGCAGTGTTTAGAATGGTGTTACTTTTGGGTATTTTCTGTCATATAGACCCCTCAAAGTCACTTCAAGTGTCATGTGGTCTCTAAAAACAATGGTTTTGTAAATTTGTTGGAAAAATGAGAAATCGCTGGTGAACTTTAAAAATCAAAAAAATATGTTTCAAAAATTGTGCTGATGTAAAGTAGACATGTGGGAAATGTTATTTCTTAACTATTTTGTGTGACATAACTATGATTTAAGGGCATAAAAATGAAAACATTGAAAATTTTCGACAAATTTCAGATAATTTCACAAGGCAAGTTTATGAAATAAATTTTACCACTATCATGAAGTACAATATGTCACAAGAAAACAATCTCAGAATCACAGAAGTGTTCCAGAGTTATTACCTCATAAATTCAGAGTTTAAAAAAATTGGCCGGTTCAGGAAGGTGAAAACCAGCTTCAGGGTGAAGGGGTTAAGTGTGCATAAAAGTGCGGTAGACCACAGTTTTGTGCACATCTGAAAAGAACAGAACAAAGGGCAGACAGAGTCCAGAGTAACTTTGCTGCCTCATTATAGTAAATGGATCAGTCGGTGGTTTCATCTGAATCACGTCATTTGGAGATTTGGAGGGAAACTGTGAAGTAAGTGCTCAGCGTAGAGTGCAAGATAAATGTGATCCCAAATGTTATTGTCACGCTGTATCACAGATACACATATGATGTCAGTAATCAATACTAAGAGGGACAACATGCAATATAACATATAAATAGGAAATCTCAACATGTATATAAAGTATAGTATTACCTGACATAATATCCGTTGTACTGTGGGTGAATCCTGAAGACGTATAATACTGTACTCAGGCTGCAGGTGGACCGGGGTTTATGCTGACCCTAAACTGGGGACCTGACTCGTCCCTCAACCTGGAGGTACTGTTAATGGTACAGAGGTCCAGGCCGCCAACGTAACCCTGTCTCCTATAAGTCCCTGACAACTGTAATCTAGTCCTCAGAAGGACCCTGATTACCACACAGGGAATAGGCAGGTTACTGCTTAACAAACAGTACAGACAAACGAGACAGACAGGGGACAAAGTAAACACTGTCTTGCATACAACACTTAAACACAGAGGGAACACAAAAGGTCTAGGAGATAAACTATAATCGAGGAGAGGAGAAACCACAAAGGAACTCTTAACTTAAGTCTTCTCATGACCTGATCCAAACTACTGGTCAGCATGTAAGCTTTCACCGGCATCTAACAAGCAGACTGGCAGGTATATAAAGGAAGCTAATTAGTGCATAATCAAAAGCAGCCAGGCGAGGCTGGACCTAGTCTTAGCCAAGAGCTAGGTAAAATTAACTCCCTCACTACCAAACACAAAGAAACAGCAACTCAGCTGCGAGAAGTCAGAATGTGCAATCGCGACGATCTTCGTGGCGATACACCCATGACAGTACCCCCCCTTCTACGAGGGGCCTCCGGACCCTCAGGGCCAGGTCTGCCCGGGTAAGTTGTGTGGAAGGTCCGAACCAATCGATCTGCGTTAACATCAGACGCAGGAACCCACGTCCTCTCCTCAGGACCATACCCCTTCCAATGAACCAAGTACTGAAAGGACCGGCGATTCAGACGTTAGTCAATGATCTTCGACACTTGAAATTCTAAGTTACCATTGACCACCACTGGAGGAGGAGGTAGAGGTGACGGTATAACTGGCGCCACGTACCTCTTAAGCAACGATTTGTGGAACACATTGTGGATTTTAAACGTAGGAGGAAGGTCCAGACGAAATGCCACAGGATTAATTATAGAACTGATCCTGTATGGACCGATGAACCTGGGACCCAGTTTCCAGGAGGGAACCTTGAGTTTTATATTCTTGGTATACAACCATACCAGATCGTTCACACAAAGGTCCGGACCAGACACTCTCCTCCTATCAGCCCTCCGTTTGTAACGGTTCCCCATAGCACTCAGATTATTCAGTACTCCTCTCCAAACTGAAGCAAGTGACGACGAAAATCGTTCCTCCTCAGGAACCCCAGAAGGGCCCCCCCATTGAAAGTACAAAACTGGGGGTGAAAACCATATGCCCCAAAAAACGGGGACTTACCAGTGGACTCGCTCCGCCTATTGTTAAGAGCGAACTCTGCCAGAGGCAAGAAAGAAGACCAGTCCTCCTGGTTCTCTGAGACAAAACACCGAAGATATGTCTCTAGGCTCTGATTCAGACGCTCTGTCTGACCATTGGTCTGCGGATGAAAAGCCGAAGAAAATGACAACTGCATCCCCCGACGTGAACAAAATGCCCTCCAGAATTTGGACACAAACTGAGACCCCCTATCTGACACCACATCAGAAGGCAACCCGTGAAGTCTCACAATCTCCCCAATGAACACCTGCGCCAGAGTTTTAGCATTAGGAAGAGCAGGAAGAGCAATGAAATGTGCCATCTTACTGAACCTGTCAACTACAACTAGAATGACAGTCTTCCCTGACGACGGAGGGAGGTCCTTAATGAAGTCCATAGACAGATGAGTCCATGGACGCTCCGGAATTTTCAAAGGCAAGAGGGTCCCAGACGGACGGGTATGTGGGGTCTTAGAGCGAGCACAAACTCCACAAGACGCGACAAAAGTTATTACCTCTTTATTTAAGTTAGGCCACCAAAACCGGCGAGAAAGGAGATCCACAGTTGCTTTACTCCCTGGGTGTCCTGCTAAAGCAGAATTATGATGTGCCTCGATAACCCTTTGTCTCAACTGATTAGGAACAAACAGTTTCCCTGGAGGTCCTACAGGGGCGTCCCCCTGAGCCTCCAATGTCTCCTCCTCAAGCTCAGAGCATACAGCCGACACCACAACTCCCTCCTGAAGGATAGGAACCGGGTCATCCGTCTTCCCGGCCCCCGGGAAACTACGAGATAAGGCATCAGCCTTTACATTTTTTGACCCAGGACGATAAGTGACGACAAAATTAAACCTGGTAAAAAACAACGACCATCTAGCTTGTCTAGAATTCAGACGCTTTGCAGATTCTAAATACAGCAGGTTCTTGTGATCAGTAATAACGGTGACCGGGTGGACTGCCCCCTCCAAAAAGTGACGCCACTCCTCAAAAGCCAACTTAATGGCCAAGAGTTCCCTATTGCCGACATCATAATTCCTCTCGGCGGGCGACAATTTCTTGGAGAAGAAAGCGCACGGACGCCATTTACCAGGGGACGGACCTTGGGATAATACTGCACCCACCCCTACGTCAGACGCGTCTACCTCCACAATGAACGGTTGTGATGCATCAGGTTGGATGAGTATGGGGGCCGAAGCAAAACATTTTTTCAAGGAGGAAAATGCTTGACAAGCTTTGTCAGACCACCTAGAAAAATCCGTCCCTTTTTTAGTCATGTCAGTGAGAGGTTTGACAACAGATGAGAAATTACGAATAAATTTCCGATAGTAGTTAGCAAACCCCAGGAAACGCTGCAGTGCCTTAAGATCCTCTGGCCGATCCCATTCAAGCACTGCTCTCACTTTCTCAGGGTCCATACGGAAACCGGAAGCTGACACCAGGAAACCCAAAAATTGAAGTTCCTGTACGGCGAATACACACTTTTCCCATTTGGCGAACAACTTATTATCTCGCAAGATCTGCAACACCTGTCTCACATGCTCCTGATGAGACACAAGATCTGGCGAGTAAATTAAGATGTCATCTAAATAAACGACCACAAACTGCCCCACAAGGTGGCGAAAGATGTCATTAACAAAATGTTGAAACACCGCCGGGGCAGTAGTCAGACCAAAAGGCATTACAAGGTTCTCATAATGTCCTTCCGGAGTGTTAAACGCCGTCTTCCACTCATCCCCCTCCTTTATCCTAATCAGATTATACGCCCCCCTGAGATCCAACTTAGAGAACCATTTGGCGCCCACAATCTGATTGAAGAGATCAGGAATAAGTGGGAGCGGATACGGATCTCGGACCGTAATCCGATTAAGCTCACGGAAATCCAAGCAAGGGCGTAGGCCTCCATCTTTTTTCTTCACAAAGAATAACCCCGCGGCCACTGGGGAAGATGAAGGTTTAATATGCCCCTTGGCCAGACTTTCCGAAATATAATCCTTCATAGCCTGCCTCTCAGGACCAGAAAGGTTATATAACCTAGATTTAGGTAATTTAGCATCAGGAAGCAATTTAATTGAGCAGTCATACGCACGATGAGGAGGTAACTCTTGACACCCCTCCTCCGAGAACACATCCTCAAAGTCCTCCAGAAAAGGAGGCAAGGCTCTAGGCACGACCACACTGATGACCGTTTTCATGCAGTTATTCTTGCAGAATTCACCCCACTGGCTTATCTCTCTGGATTGCCAATTAATCACTGGGTTATGTTTAGCCAACCAAGGAAGTCCCAACACAATAGGAGTAGGAAGACCCTCCAACACATAACAAGACAATTGTTCTTTATGTCTTGCCCCTACTCGAAGGTCTATGTTATGAACAGCTTGTACAAAGCTACCTTGACCGAGAGGTCTGGCGTCAATAGAGAATATAGGGATCGGTTTGGCCAATACACTCAGTTGCATACCTTGCACCTGGGCAAACCGAGCGTCCACCAGATTAGCCCCAGACCCACTATCAAGAAGAACAGAAATCCTCTCAACTCTCGTACCAACCACCACCTCCGCAGGTACGAGAAACTGAGACGGACCTAGGGACGAAACACACACTCCCAGGCCGTCGTCCACCACACAACCTGGGATCAACAGTTTTCCGGCGACTTTTTTGCTCAATGAGGCACGGGACGGACACCCCTCAACAAAATGTCCCTCTTACCCACAGAAGAAACACCTTCTTGTCTTGCGGCGCACCGCCGATCCCCCCCTACGAAATGATGTCCCTCCCAACTGCATAGGCTCCTCAGAACAGACCAGGGGAACCTCAATATAAGGGACCTTAGTAGTAGGTGGAGTCACAACAGGGGGCGGAGTAACCTCGCACCTCTCCCGAAGCCGTCTATCAATACGAATAGCAAGGGCCATAGCAGCCTCCAGTGACGGAGGAGAATCATACTGAGCCAAAACATCTTTTAATTTGTCCGATAACCCTTGACAAAACAGGCTCCTAAGAGCTGGGTCATTCCACTGAGTATCTGTGGCCCATCGACGGAACTCAGAAGAAAATTCCTCCGCTGGACGATCTCCCTGCTGTATCTTACGTAACTTCATTTCAGCAAGGGAGACCCGATCCGGGTCATCATATACCAGACCCAGGGCAGAAAAAAATCGATCTACTGACTGGAGGGCCGGGGAGCCCGGAGGAAGAGAGAACGCCCAGGATTGAGGGTCCCCTTGTAAGAGCGAGATGACAATTCCCACCCTCTGCTCTTCACTCCCCGATGACTGAGGCCGAAGCCGAAAATATAATTTACATGCCTCCCGGAAGGTAAAAAATTTGTCCCGCCCACCAGTGAACCTGTCCGGGAGAGCAACTTTAGGTTCAGACCTGGTTTGCTCCGGGGGAGACAAAACCCTGGACTTAATGTCCGTCAGCTTCATGGATAAAGTCTGCAACTGCAGGGCTAGCTGGGCAACTGGATCCATGGTAGCTGGGGAGAATCTTTTTGGGCCGGTGAAAATGTCACGCTGTATCACAGATACACATATGATGTCAGTAATCAATACTAAGAGGGACAACATGCAATATAACATATAAATAGGAAATCTCAACATGTATATAAAGTATAGTATTACCTGACATAATATCCGTTGTACTGTGGGTGAATCCTGAAGACGTATAATACTGTACTCAGGCTGCAGGTGGACCGGGGTCTATGCTGACCCTAAACTGGGGACCTGACTCGTCCCTCAACCTGGAGGTACTGTTAATGGTACAGAGGTCCAGGCCGCCAACGTAACCCTGTCTCCTATAAGTCCCTGACAACTGTAATCTAGTCCTCAGAAGGACCCTGATTACCACACAGGGAATAGGCAGGTTACTGCTTAACAAACAGTACAGACAAACGAGACAGACAGGGGACAAAGTAAACACTGTCTTGCATACAACACTTAAACACAGAGGGAACACAAAAGGTCTAGGAGATAAACTATAATCGAGGAGAGGAGAAACCACAAAGGAACTCTTAACTTAAGTCTTCTCATGACCTGATCCAAACTACTGGTCTGCATGTAAGCTTTCACCGGCATCTAACAAGCAGACTGGCAGGTATATAAAGGAAGCTAATTAGTGCATAATCAAAAGCAGCCGGGCGAGGCTGGACCTAGTCTTAGCCAAGAGCTAGGTAAAATTAACTCCCTCACTACCAAACACAAAGAAACAGCAACTCAGCTGCGAGAAGTCAGAATGTGCAATCGCGACGATCTTCGTGGCGATACACCCATGACAGTTATGTAAAATGATCCCAACAAAAGCTTCAACTCAATCCACAAAAAAAGCAAGCCCCAACTCAGGTTGGTCATCTGGTAGTACAAAGGCTCTGGAAAAGAGCTATGGCTCCTCGCCCCCAAAAGAAATCCAGCAAATTCTGCGCTCCCAAATCCAAATGCCCCCTCCCTTTTGAGTCCCACAGTGTGCCTAAACCGCAGTTAGCATCCACATTTGGCATTTATATTGTGATGAGAGCATGCTTAATTTACAGGTGCCTGTCTCCAGAAGAATGAGCTGGGCACAATGTACTGGCCACTACAATGTACTGGGCACAACACTGGCAGATTTGCAATTTTCAGTCAGCAACATACTCTGCTGCTTGTTTCTAGCAGACAGCCATGGAGTCAAAATTGTCACTACACCTGTAAATAAATTCCCATAGGGTGTGGTTTCTGAGGGTGGATTCTGCTCCTCTGGCACTTGGGGGCTCTGTATATGGAGCCCATAAACTATTTTTCGATAATTTGTTCTTGAAGAGTCAAATAGCGCTTCTTCCCTCCCGAGCTTCTCCGTGTGTCTAAGCAGTCAAGTACAGCCACATATGGAGTATTGCCGCATTCAGCAGAAATTGTGTGACAAATTTTGGTGCCATTTTTACCCATTTCCCAGTGTCTGTCATCTGCTGACAGAAATATAGGCGGCTTCCACATTACTGGTAGTACAATGACTCTGGAAAAGCGAAATGGCTCCTCACCCCTCAAAAGAAATTCCACAAATTCTAGGCTCCCAAATCCAAATGCCCCCTTCCTTTCTGAGCCTCACAGTGTGTCTAAACCACATACAGCATTCACATGTTTGACATTTCCTAAGTGATGAGAGCCTGTCTAGTGCACTGGTCACTACAGCATACTGGTCACTATAAGGTACTGGTCACTGCAGCATACTGCAGTTTGCAATTTTCACTTGGTAACATTCATTGCTGCTTGTTTTTGGAAAACACCCATAGAGTCAAAATCGTCACTACACCTGCAGATAAATTCTCAAAGGGGTATAATTTCCAAAATGGGGTCACTTGAGGGTGGATTCTTCTCTTCTAGCAATTAGGGGCTCTGCATATGGAGTCTATAAACTATTCTAGGAAAATCTAGGAAAATCTGTGCTCCAGGAGGCAAATAGCGCTCTGTTCCTCCCGAGTCTCTCTGTATGGCTAAGCAGTACTGTACAGCCACATTTGGGGTATTGGCATGTTTAGTAAAAAGAGTGGGACAAATTTTGGTGCAATTTTTACCCATTTTCTGTGCGAAAATGTGAAATCTGGGGCTAAAAAAACATTTTTGTAATTAAAATATAATTATTTTTTCTTCAATGGTATAAGGCTCTGTGACACACCGTGATGTCAATTTGATTACTGCATAACTAGATGAATTCAATGGAAGGTGTAGTTTGTAAAATGAGGTGACTTATGGGGGGTTCTGCTGTTCTGGCACTCCAAAGGCTCTGCCAATGTGACATGGCGCACTCAACTCAAATCATTCCCGTGCAATACAATATGGCGCTCCTTCCCTTTGGAGCTTTGCACTGTGCCTTAAAAGTAGTTTTCGACCACATATCAGGTATTGGCGTACTTAGGAGAAATTGTGTAACATATTTTGTGGTTTATTTTCTCTTATTATCCTTTTGAAATTTGAAAAATTAAGGCCAAATTAACATTTTTGTGGAAAAAATGGTAATTTTCCATTGACTCAGCCCAATATTATACATTCTGTGAATTGCTTGAGGGTTAACAATGCTCACTGGACAGCTATGTATATATCTGAATTCATCAAGACGTGTAATTTCCAAAACAGGATCAGTTGTCGGGGTTTTCCACTGTTTAGGAACATTGGGGGCTCTGCAAACACGGCATTGTGTCTGCTATCTACTTCAGATATTTTTGGGTTCCAAAAGTCAATTGGTGCTCTTTCCCTTCCAAGCCTTGCCGTGCGCGCAAACAGTTTTTCCCCACATACCGTATATACTCGTGTATAAGCCGAGATTTTCAGCACTTTTTTTGTGCTGAAAACGCCCCCATCGGCTTATACACAAGTCATTGTCCAGAAAGCCGGCGGGGGAGGGGGCTTCCAGGAGACATAAATACTCACTTTCTGTCGCTGTGTCTCCATCCCTGCATCTCTGTCCCAGCGCCGGCATCTTCTTCCTGTGTTCAGCGGTCACGTGGTACGTAAGGTAATGAATATACACACATCTCCACTCCCACAGGCGTGGAGCGCATATGTATTACCTTAATGAGCGGTACCACGTGACCGCTGAACACAGAAAGAAGTTGCCGGCGCTGGGACAGAGATAGAAGGACGAGCGAGGAGGGTGAGTAGGACGGGGGTGTGAGCCATGTGGGGGTTTGTGAGCCATGCAGGGGGTTGTGAGCAATGCAGGAGATGTGAGCCATGCAAAGGGGTTGTGAGCCATGTGGAGGGGTTGTAAGCCATGCAGGGGGTTTGTGAGCCATGCAGGGGGGGTGTGAGCCATGCAAGGGATTGTGAGCCATGCAGGGGGGTTGTGAGCCATGCGGCACTGTGGAGCCATGCATTCAACAGGGGGAGCCACACATAGCAAGTCAGGACGGGGGAGCCACACATAGCAGGACAGGACGGGGGGAGTCACACATAGCAGGACAGGACGGGGGAGCCACGTATAGCTGGACAGGGATAAGGGGACAATGCATACTCGGGTTATACTCGAGTCAATAAGCTTACCCAGTTTTCCGTGGCAAAATTAGGTGCCTCGGCTTACACTCGGGTTTGCTTATACTTGAGTATATATGGTATAGGGTATCGGTGTACTCAGGAGAAATTGAACAACAAATATTGTGATCCATTTTCTCCTGCTACGCTTGTGAAAATAAAATATTTGGGGCTAAAGTAAAATTTTTGTGGATAAAAGAAAAATGTTCATTTTTTCCTACCACATTACATAAATTCCTGTGAAGCATGTGAACAGTTACTAAACATCTTGAATATGGTTTTGAGGACTTTGAGGGGTGCAGTTTTTAGAATAGTGTCACTTTTGGGTATTGTCTGTCACTTCAAATGTGATGTGGTCCCTAAAAAAATGGTTTTGTAAATCTTGTTGGAAAAATGAGAAATTGCCAATCAACCATTAACGCCTCTAATAGAAAAAAAATGTGTTTCAAAAATTCTGCTGGTGAAAAGTAAACATGTGGTAAATTTTATTTATTAACTATTTTGTGTGCTACAACTCTCTGGTTTAAAATAAAAAGTTTGAAAATTGCGAGATTTTCAAAATTTTTTGCCAAATTTCTGATATTTTGATAAATAAATGCAAGCCATAGTGAACAAATTTTTACTACTATCATGAAGAACAATATATCACGAGAAAACATTCTCAGAATCAGTGGAATCCATTGAAGCTCTGCAGAGTTATTACCTTATAAAGTGACACTGGTCAGAATTGAGAAAAATTGTCCTGGTCAGGAAGGTGAAAACAGGCTTCAGGGTGAAAAGCTAGCTTGGACAATGCCAAATGCACTTCCATACACATAGAATGATTAGTAGTTGACTATTCTAGGCATATAGAATATCACCGTTTCAGACAGCACATACTCTGTTTACAGGACTATGTGCAGCCAACAAGTAAGATTTTTAACCAAACAAAAAAGTATTTCATTTTTATGTTGTTGCTTGGCCCTTTGTTAAAATGCCTGCAGCTATCTCAGATCAGCTAGATATAATAAATAATGATTATTATACAGGACGGCCCCAAAAACATATATACACATTTCAACATGAAAAATATCTATTTTTTTCCTTACAATTGCAAACCAATTGTATATTTTCATTGATCGGGCTTTTATGAACACAGCAACACTGGATTATGCATTTTAATTTATTTCTTTATTTTTAGTTGAGAATATGGGGTGTTAATTAGAATTTTTTGGTTTCTTATATATATATATATGTATATATATATATATATACTGTATATTTTTAAAAATCATTTCTTTACTATTTTTTTTTAGCTCACATAAGGGACTTAAACTTGCAGACTTGCAGAATTGGAAATATGCGACAAATGATGGTCTCCTATGGAGGCTGTGACTGGGTTTCAAAGAAGAACCAATATGGCAGAGAGTGTCCTGCTGGCTGCCATGGCAGTCCATTGACACGCTGTGAACATGTTGTGGTGGTCCAACAGTCAACCTGTAAAAACACAGAGTACAGCAATACTGTGCTACTCACCTACAAAGCAGGCTAGCTACACATACCAATTTCCTCCATTGTCACTGGTCTTACCTTAAGGCTGGCGTCACACATAACGTATAAAAATCGGTCTGTTTTTCACGGATGAGAATCACATCAGTGCTTCATGAAAAGTGATCCATATGTAATCCGTTTTCAATCCGAGGATGCAATTTCCTCGCATCTAAGTATCCGTGTGACATCCATATGCAATAAGTATGGCATGTGTATGCCGTGATTTTCTCACACCCTTGCAAGATGGACATTTAACTGATCAATGGGCTGAAATATTCTTCAAAACATATATATATATATATATATATATATACAGTACACACCTGCTCATTTAAAGATTTTTCTGTATTTTCATGACTATGAAAATTGTACATTCACACTGAAGGCATCAAAACTATGAATTAACACATGTAGAATTATATACTTAACAAAAAAGTGTGAAACAACTGAAAATATGTCTTATATTCTAGGCTCTTCAAAGTAGCCACCTTTTGCTTTGATTACTGCTTTGAACACACTTGGCATTCTCTTCATGAGCTTCAAGAGGTAGTCACCGGAAATGGTCTTCCAACAATCTTGAAGGAGTTCCCAGAGATGCTTAGCACTTGTTGGCCCTTTTGCCTTCACTCTGCGGTCCAGCTCACCCCAAACCATCTCGATTGGGTTCAGGTCTGGTGACTGTGTAGGCCAGGTAATCTGGCGTAGCACCCCATCACTCTCCTTCTTGGTCAAATAGCCCTTACACAGCCTGGAGGTGTGTTTGGGGTCATTGTCCTTTTGAAAAATAAATGATGGTCCAACTAAACGCAAACCGGATGGAATAGCATGCCGCTGCAAGATGCTGTGGTAGCCATGCTGCTTCAGTATGCCTTCAATTTTGAATAAATCCCCAACAGTGCCACCAGCAAAGCACCTTCACACCATCACACCTCCTCCTCCATGCTTCACAGTGGGAACCAGGCATGTAGAGTCCATCCGTTCACCTTTTCTGCATCGCACAAAGACACGGTGGTTGGAACCAAAGATCTCAAATTTGGACTCATCAGACCAAAGCACAGATTTCCACTGGTCTAATGTCCATTCCTTGTGTTCTTTAGCCCAAACAAGTATCTTATGCTTGTTGCCTGTCCTTAGCAGTGGTTTCCTAGCAGCTATTTTACCATGAAGGCCTGCTGCACAAAGTCTCCTCTTAACAGTTGTTGTAGAGATGTGTCTGCTGCTAGAACTCTGTGTGGCATTGACCTGGTCTCTAATCTGAGCTTCTGTAAACCTGCGATTTCTGAGGCTGGTGACTCGGATAAACTTATCCTCAGAAGCAGAGGTGACTCTTGGTCTTCCTTTCCTTGGGCGGTCCACATGTGAGCCAGTTTCTTTGTAGCGCTTGATGGTTTTTGCAACTGCACTTGGGGATACTTTCAAAGTTTTCCCAATTTTTCGGACGGACTGACCTTCATTTCTTAAAGTAATGATGGCCACTCATTTTTCTTTACTTAGCTGCTTTTTTCTTGCCATAATACAAATTCTAACAGTCTATTCAGTAGGACTATCAGCTGTGTATCCACCAGACTTCTGCACAACACAACTGACGGTCCCAACCACATTTATAAGGCCAGAAATCCCACTTATTAAACCTGACAGGGCACACCCCACTTCAACAAGTTGCTTTAACTCTTACAACATTATATTCCAAAGCGTTGAAGAAAAAGATGAATATATTGTGAACCAAATAGGTATGAATAATTAATCACACAAATGATGTAACAGAAATCTAAACATGCACAAGCTATCAGTGGGGAAATTATTTTCCACCAAATTTTTTAAGTATGAGACTAGTGTCATCTTGTGGAGTGATATGAGCCACTAAGTCCTTCAAATTGAAACTGTTCTGGATGTACTGTACAAATTTCTCTAGAAAATTGGAAGTACGTGCCTTCTATGCTGCTTGCATTAAAGAACTGATTTGCCAGATATGTACGGAGTCAGGATGACCGGGCTGCGGATACCTGTGCTGTGCAGTTTCCGGAACTGAAAGAGTGGTCGTGATTAGACAGGGAACCTGGCCGGAAGCTGAGGGAAAAAAAGCAAAGCAGGAGTGAGTCCCCAGCTGTGACCGTGTGAGCAGCAAGGGAGGCAGTGCACTATGCACCCAAAGCGCCGACGCTGCGGCGAAATGCAGCTGACAGACCCTGTGACCTAGAGGCATGGGGCCAGCTTAAGAGAAAGCAGGCAAGACATCAAAGATTTGTGGCATGGACAAGCAGCGCATAGTAGTCTGAGCAGCGTGCTCCGTCCTTAGAGCACTGGCACTGCAAAGGACTGTTTGTCTCCCGCCACTAAAAGCGGTACTGCTATTTAGCGAGGTGCCGTGTGACCACTGTCCGCCAGAGAGCGAGGCGCCGTGCGCTCCTTGACCGCGAGTACAGCACACGTGAGCAGTACAGAGAGCCTGGTCATGCCACATGTTCAGCGTGAATAACCAATAATTATAAGGCACAGAGGAATGAGAGAGGACGTTGGTATGGTCAGCAAGTTACTCCCTCAGAATTTTTACAAACTTTTCACTCCTTGTGAGAGTCCACCATGCCTCAGGGCCAGGGCGATGGGAGGGTCTGAGAGAACTCTCCCTGAACTTTGCCAGTGTTCCACTGCCTCTGCTGGATTGGAGTTGTGTCTCTCTCACCTGTACTCCTTGCTTGGCCAACAAACTGTGACCTCTGCTGCCAGTCTTTTCATATGGGAATTTTTTTAATAATTCCGCAAGAAGGGCCCTCTGGTCCTCCAACATTTTAGTACACCTGTCTGCCTCTGGAATAAGAGATAGAAAGTTCTCCTGGTAGCGTGGGTCTAGAAGTGTCACCAATCAGTATTGCCAGTCACCCAAAATTTTGAGAACGTGAGGGTGACGGGAAAGTCAGCCATGCGTGCAAGACTGCTAACAGTCAATACTTCCGTGTCCTCACCAAGAGGACGACTGACCATGCTCTCCTCCTCCTACTTGTCCTCAGGCCTCCTCGACCTCTGTAATATAATTGTAAATACACCCCTGTAGTTTTTATCTCCCCCACCTCATTGTAGATTTTAACTTGTCACGAGCAGGATTTTTTTGGGGGGTTTAATTATTGTTACCTGTTTTACTTAGTGTAGATTGTAAGCTGTCATGAGCAGGGTCGTTTTATTTCTGTATAATTATTGTATGATTGTTATCGTTGTTACATAGTGTAGATTGTAAGCTGTGACAAACAGGGTCGTTTGATTTTGCTTTAATTATTGTATTATTGTTATCGCTGTTACTTAGAACTGTTGTTTTTCAAAAGGTTAAACTATAAATATGTTTGCACTATATAAATAACTATAAATATTCAGATTAGAACACAGAAGCAGGATGGAGACGTTAATGATGGTGTCATTTACTCTCACCATCTTGTTGGATTCTTCAAACTTTTGGAGGATGGTACATATGTCTGACATCCATGTCCACTCCTGAGATCTTATGTGTGAAGTCAAAACTGAATACCGACAACCTTGTTGATGCTGGTAGAGTAGTCACCAAATGCCCTCTTCTGCTCACAAATCCTTTCCAAAATTTGCAGTGTAGAGCTCCAATGCCTGTAGACATCACACACCAGTCGGTGAGCCAGAAGCTGCAAGCGCCGCTGAGGCACCGCAAGGGCGGGTGAAGCTGTAGCTGACTTTCTAAAATGGGTACGCAGAGCGTTGTACTTTTTCTAGCAGATCTGGCAGCTCCGTGTCGCTTTTCAAAAGATGTTGACCAATGAGATTAAGCGCATTTGCCAGGCATGGCATGTGTCTGAGCTCGCCTCGCCACAGAGCAGCCACCAGGTTCCAGCCATTGTCATACACAACCATGCCTGGCTGTGGGGTCAGCGGTGTCAGACACACATCTGCCTGCTCTTTCCGAGCTGTCCACAACTCTTCATCTTTGTGCGTTTTGTCACCTAAGCATATTAGCTTCAGCACAGCTTTTTGCCGCTTTGATAAGGCAGTGCTGCAGTGCTTCCAGCATTTGATTGATGTGCTACTTTTGGAGATGGAGGCTGAAGAGGAGGAGTAGGTGCAGGAGCTGTTGACTGTGGGGGCAACCCAGATTTATGTAGGGCCCGCAATACTAGGCGTTGGGAGGATGTGCACCATACCAAGGTCGGAATGGGTCCCGGCTTCCACTATGTTAACCCAGTGTGTCCTCAGTGACATGTACCGCCAATGACCACAAGCACTTGTCCACATGTTTGTGGTTAGGTTGAGTTTGCAAGTAACAGCATTGTGGAGGGCACGGGTAATGTTGTGGGACATGTGCCTGTATAATGCCGGGATGGCAAACCGTGAAAAATAGTCCCGCTTGTTCGTGGCCTTGGGGTGACCCTCTCTTTCAAGCTACATATCCAAGTCCTTGCCACCTCCGGCCCACTACAACTCAAAAACATTTCCTGGATCCGTACTGTGAAGGACAACCCCGTCCTTCCACGTCACCAATGTGACGTAACTCCACAGGCACAGCTCTCCGGTGCCCCCTTTGTCTCTCAGGTCAGAAAGGGAACTGCACCTAGAGCAAATGGCCGCCGGGGAGGGTGTCCTGTTACCCACTGGGTATTCTAAGATTCGTGATCAGAGTAAAAGCATCAGCTCAAGATTAATTTTATGGTTTAATTGCCTTAAGGGTGCACTAGATAATTACAGAAATATACAGTAAGCTATATAACGGAATTACAAAGGATTTGCAGTCAGAGTAAAATACAACAATAATGGTACAAGGCTTAGAAGTATTAGCTAGAGGTCAATATTACCAGGTTTTAGGGGAATGTGGAGGCAGGGAGCTCTGCGATCCACAGGTGAAAGTCTTAGTTGCTGGAGAGTCCCCAAAACTTGTACCACTGCTCCCTTGGCAGATCTGTCCCTTGGTCCTTAGTTCTTCATTGTCTGCTGTGAGAGTGGATCCAGTCTGCCCATAGCTCACAGTTCTTAAACCTGCTAGGTCCCTCCCGTCGGTGTCCGAGGGTGGGATGATAATCTCCACCCTTAGCCCCCTACAGAATTTATTCCCAATACCTAATAAAGGGGTTAACTTTCTCCAGGACGATCGGATCAGGAAACGAGAGGTACCAGCGGATGCAGTATGTTTTGTCTGTCGTGTGGAGATCAAACCTGGCCCGATTGGGTCTCTTTGGAGTGCCAATCTCTATATCTCAGACCCCCGAGCCATCACCGACTCGGGAGTTGCACCATCAGATGCCTGAGGTCCGCAGGATCACGCAGATATTTTTTATGAGTTTGTACCTAGAAAGATGTGCTCATAATTCATAATCCTAGAACGGAGCCGTCATGGCTGGGAGACACAATAGATATGTTTTCTGTGTCTAGCTGGCAGGTATAATCTAATTGAAGCCCCCAGCTTTGAAGTATTGTTTGGCCTGGCCTACTTAGCATACTAACAGGCCTGGCTATTCACATTGAGTAGTAAATCCTGTCTTGAGTCGAATCTACTCCGCATACTAATAGACCTTTTCATTCGCAGTGGAGACCAAACCCTATTGTATCGAATATGCCCAGATGCCATAGGGAATTACAGCAGTTAGCTGCTGTGAATCTGTGAATTCAGACAACATGGCGGCTGGAGCAGGCCATATCCAAGATGGTGGCTGTTCCTTCCTCACACCTCCCTGCTTTAGAGGGCGCTAGGGGGTATCACATTCCTGTGTTCCCCCATGCGCCCTTCTGCACCCTCTCCTTGCCAGGACAACCCATCAGCGTTACCATTGTCCCTGCCTCTTTTGTGGCGAATGGTGAAGTGGTACTGCTTGAGAGCGAGGCTCCAGCGTAGCAACCTCCCATTCGTCCCAGAGACCGTGTGTAACCAACTGAGGGGGTTGTGGTCTGTTTCCATGGTGAATTGACGTCCGTACAAGTATGGCTGCAGATGCTGCAGGGCCCACACAATTGCCAGACATTCCTTCTCCATCGTGGAATAGGCCACTTCCCTCGGCAGGAGCTTCCGGCTCAGGTACAAAACGGGGTGTTCATGGCTCATAGTGTCAACCTGGCTGAGCACATCACCGAGGCCGAAGTCTGCACTAAGAACGGCCGCGTGAAGTCGGCTGCCTGTAGTACAGGAGAGCTAGAAAGGGCAGCTTTTTCTTGGTGAGGTCCATCAGGGGTGTGGCCAGGGCACTATAGTGTGGAACAAACCTCCTATAGTACCCAGCAGTCCCCAAGAAGGACATCATCTGCTTCTTGGTCCTGGGGGTGGGCCAGGATGCGATGGCATCCACCTTCTCGGGCTCTGGCTTTAGAGCTCCACCACCTACCCGGTGTCCCAGGTAGTGCACCTCACTCATACCCAGCTGGCATTTTTCCAGCTTAATGGTCAAGCCTGCTCGCTGGATCCGCCCGAGCACATGCGCCAGGTGCTCTAGGTGATCCTCCCAGGTTGGACTGAAGATGGCAATGTCATCCAGGTACGCAGTTGCATACCCTTCCAGTCTCTCGAGCAGAGTGTTGACCATCCGCTGAAAAGTGGCAGGGGCATTTTTCATGTCGAAGGGCATCACCGTGGACTCGTACAGTCCGAATGGGGTGATAAAGGCAGAGCGTTTCCGTGCCCCAGGGGACAGGGGAATCTGCCAATACCCCCTGCTCAAATCCATGATGGTCAGGTACTTAGCCCCGGCCAGCTGGTCCAGCAGGTCATCGATGCGCGGCATTGGGTACGCATCAGTGACCGTCACAGCGTTGAGCCCCCGGTAGTCCACGCAGAACCGCGTAGTTCGGTCCTTTTTAGGGACGAGGACTACAGGCGAAGCCCACGCGCTGTTGGACGCTTGGATCACCCGCAGCTTCTGCATCTCGTCTATCTCTTGGCGCATTTGCTGCTGCACCTCAAGAGAGACCCGATATGCTGAATGTCGGATCGCGGGTGATTGCCGGTGTCCACGTCATGGACTGCTCTCAGTCCTCCCGGGCAGGCTGCTGAACAGCTCCCAAAAGGGGTGTAGGGTGGACCCCAGCTGGGAACGTTGGTCCTCCGAGAGCTGGTGGCCAACCCCCACATCCTCCATGGATTCAACCGCCTTGGCATGGGTGAGTAGATCCGGGAGGGTTTCTACCTCTCCTTCCTCGGGAAGGTTGCACACTGGGAGGGCACAAGCCTCCGCTCATGATGGGCCTTCATCATGTTCACGTGGAAGGCCTTCCTCCTTCCACGGGTGTGGTCCAGGGTGACCAGATAGGTGACAGCGTTGAGCTGCTCGTGCACGAGGTATGGACCCTCCCAGGCCGCCTGAAGCTTGTTTTGAGGTACGGGGACCAGTACCCACACCTTTTGACCCACCTTGTAGGTCCGCTCACTAGCATTCTGGTCATACCACCGCTTCAGGTCAGCCTGGGCTTGGGCCATATTGTCATGCACCAGCCATGTCAAGGCCATCATTCGGTCCCGGAAGCGCACGACATACTCAATGACCGACACTCCAGGGGTGGCTAAATTCCCTTCCCATGCTTCCTTCACCAGAGCAAGGGGCCCCCGTACACGTCACAAGTACAGGAGCTCAAAGGGGGAGAACCCCGTTGAGGCCTGTGGGACCTCCCGGTAGGCAAACAGCAGGTGTGGGAGATACCGCTCCCAGTCTCTCCCATGGGAATCGACCAACATCTTCAGAATCTGCTTTAAGGTGCCATTGAACCGCTCACACAGGCCATTGGTCTGAGGGTGATACGGGCTGGTGTTATGATTTGGTAGCTGAGGAGAGCAAGCAAAATCGGCAATACACCAGAGAGGTTGGAATCTACTGGATTGCAGTACCCTGACTAACCACCACAACTAAAGGCAGCCGTGGAGCGTACCTACGTTGGTCCTAGACGCCTCGTCACAGCCTGAGAGGTCAACTACACCTAAAGATAGAAAGAGGAAAGCTATCTGCCCCGGAGCAGATCCCCAAAGAACATAGGAAGCCCCCAAACATGTAATGGCGGTTAGACAAGAGGAAATACAGACTCCGACAGAAAATAGTATGAGCAAACGTTGGGGCCCAATCTTCCTAGACAGAAAAGGATAGGAAGGACACTTACTGCAATCCCAAAAAACCCTAAAAAGTACCAACTCTACTAATTGCAAAAACACCTGAGATCACACGACCTCTACCACCTAAATTAGTTCTCTGGTGTAACAAAACTAAGCCGCAGCCACTGAAAAAAAACTGGAAAAGGCAAATGAACAAACAACAGTGGCTCAGACAAACTGAGAGGAGCACAAGCCCCCGGAGGGGACCTGTCTGACCTCCACAAAAGTGCAGGAAACAATGCAAAAAGCAAGCACAAAAAATAAAAACAGAAAATGTCTTATCTGAGAGCAGGAGAAGAGGCAAGACTCAGCAAGCTTCCAAGAGAACCAGGAACCACAGTTGAGACAAGAACAATTGATCATCGGCAACCCTGATCGGAGGGAACCTCCCTTATATAGGACCAGTCTGTAACTCCTGATTG
This sequence comes from Oophaga sylvatica, assembly GCA_033576555.1. Taxonomy (NCBI): domain Eukaryota; kingdom Metazoa; phylum Chordata; class Amphibia; order Anura; family Dendrobatidae; genus Oophaga; species Oophaga sylvatica. The sequence continues at coordinate 323,513,310 of JARQOD010000002.1, forward strand.
CCAATCTTCACTAAATGGTTCAGCACTGTCTGCAACCACCAGAGGGAGCTTCTGCTCAGAACTCATTTCTAACACATTCACAACAGTACCCCCCCCTTGAGGAGGGGTCACCGAACCCTCACTTGGGCAACCAGGTCCGTCAGGATGAGCTCTGTGATACGCACGGATCAGTCTCCTAGCATGGATGTCCGAAGCAAACACCCAAGAATTGTCCTCCTGACCATAACCTCTCCACTTAACCAAATACTGGAGTTTCCGTCTAGAAAAACGAGAATCCAATATTTTCTCAACCACATACTCCAGATTGCCCTCAACCAAAACAGGGTCAGGAGGCGCAGCCATAGGAACCACTGGCTTGACAAACCTCCTCAATAAGGACTTGTGGAACACGTTATGGATCTTAAATGTCCCTGGAAGAAGTAAACAAAAGGAAACAGGATTAAGAATCTCCATGATCTTATAAGGTCCAATGAATCTAGGCTTAAACCTAGGAGATGCAACTCTCATAGGGATATTTCTTGAGGACAACCAGACCAAGTCCCCCACTTCAAACCGAGGACCATCAGTCCTATGCCGGTTGGCAAACCGCTGGGCCCTCTCCTGAGAGAGGGACAACCTCTCCACTACCTGGTCCCAAATCTGCTGCATACGCTCCACAACAGAGTCAACACCTGGACAGACAGAAGCCTCCGTCTGTCCCGAAGAAAATCTAGGGTGAAATCCAAAATTGCAGAAAAATGGAGACATCAAAGTGGCAGAGCTAGCCCTATTATTAAGAGCAAACTCAGCCAAAGGCAAAAAAGAGACCCAGTCATCTTGATCAGCAGACACAAAGCATCTCAGATAAGTCTCCAATGTCTGGTTTGTTCTCTCAGTTTGTCCATTGGTCTGAGGATGAAAAGCCGAGGAGAAAGACAATTGAACACCAAGTTTAGAACAAAAAGTCCTCCAAAATCTGGAAACAAACTGGACTCCTCTGTCAGACACAATGTTCTCAGGAATGCCGTGTAACCGAACCACGTGCTGAAGGAACAAAGGCACCAATTCGGAGGAGGAAGGCAACTTAGGTAATGGCACAAGATGTATCATTTTGGAAAACCTATCACAAATCACCCAGATAACGGTCATTCTCTGAGAAACAGGGAGGTCGGAAATGAAATCCATAGAGATATGGGTCCATGGTCTCTTGGGCACAGGCAATGGCAACAACAAACCACTAGAGCGAGAGCAAGGCTTGGAGCGAAAGCAAGTCCCACAGGACTGCACAAATTCCCTGATGTCACGAGACAAGGTAGGCCACCAAAAGGACCGACTAACCAAGTCTCTGGTACCAAAAATTCCGGGATGACGGCCAACGCGGAACAATGAATCTCAGACATCACACTCTTTTTCCACCGGTCTGGGACAAACAATTTCCCAATAGGGCACGCTCGGGTTTATCCTCCTGACACCCTTCCAGAGCCAGTCTCAAATTGGGCGAGATGGCGGAAAGAACTACACCCTCTTTCAAAATAACAGCAGGATAAGATAACTCAGGAGAGTCCGCAAGGAAACTCCTCGAGAGGGCATCCGCCTTAACATTCTTAGTGCCAGGAAGAAAGGAAACCACAAAATTAAAACGTGTGAAAAACAAGGCCCACCTGGCCTGTCTAGGATTAAGTCGCTTGGCTGACTCCAGATAAACCAGATTCTTATGGTCCGTGAGGACCACCACCTGATGTTTGGCTCCCTCCAGCCAATGTCTCCACTCTTCAAAAGCCCACTTCATGGCCAATAACTCCCGATTACCCACGTCATAATTAGGTTCAGTTGGAGAAAATTTTCGAGAGAAAAAGGCACAAGGGTTACTTTTAGAGGTCTCCGGATCTCTTTGGGACAAAACGGCACCTGCCCCAATTTCAGAGGCATCAACCTCCACCTGAAATGGCAGAGAAACATCAGGCTGCCGTAGAACAGGAGCAGAAGTGAATCTCTGCTTAAGTTCCTGAAACGCAGAGACTGCCTCAGGAGGCCAATTCACCACATCAGAACCCTTTTTGGTCAAATCAGTCAATGGTTTAACAATAACAGAGAAATTACCAATAAATTTAAGATAAAAATTAGCAAAACCCAAGAATCTCTGAAGAGCCTTTAATGAAGTAGGTTGGACCCAATCACAGATGGCCTGAACCTTGACCGGGTCCATTTCAATAACAGATGGGGACAAAATGAATCCCAGAAATGAGATCCTCTGTACGCCAAAAAGACACTTTGATCCCTTCACATACAGAGCATTCTCTCTCAAAATCTGGAACACAGTCCGAACATGTTTCACATGAGAGTCCCAGTCATTGGAAAAAATCAAGATATCATCCAAATAAACAATCAGAAATGTATCCACAAAATCCCTGAAAATGTCATTCATGAAGGACTGGAAGACGGAAGGAGCATTAGTGAGCCCAAAGGGCATCATTAGGTACTCAAAATGCCCCTCTGGGGTATTAAACGCCGTCTTCCACTCATCCCCGTGCTTAATGTGAATAAGGTTATACGCCCCCCTGAGGTCAAGCTTGGTAAACCAAGTAGCACTTTTCACCCTGGAAAACAGGTCAGAAATCAAGGGTAACGGATATTGATATTTCACAGTGATATTGTTCAAGAGACGATAATCAATACACGGCCTTAATAAACCATCCTTTTTGGCCACAAAGAAAAAACCTGCACCCAAGGGTGAAGAGGATGGTCTGATATGACCCTTCTCCAATGACTCCTTGATATAAGACCGCATAGCGTCATGTTCAGGTACAGACAAGTTAAAAGGCGACCTTTAGGGAATTTACTACCAGGCACTAATTCAATAGCGCAGTCATAGCTCCTATGGGGGGACAAGTATGCAGATTTACTTTCGCTAAACACATCAGAAAAATCAGTCAAAAAGTCAGGAACATTCTGAGCCTGGGGAGAGGCAGAAAAAACAGGAGTGTTGGCATTAACACATTGGCAGCCCCAACTGGTCACAGACACAGATTTCCAATCCAAAACAGGATTATGAGACTGTAACCAAGGGAAACCCAGTACAATAATGTCATGCAGATTATACAGCACCAAAAATTTGCAACTCTCCTGATGATCAGGTTCAACCCTCATTATCACCTGAGTAGAGAACTGGGGTTTATTCTCAGCCAAAGGGGTAGAATCAATCCCCAGTAGGGGAATAGACTTCCGTAGGGGTATCAAGGGAAACCCACAACGTTTAGCAAAATCAAAATCCATCAGGTTAATAGCTGCTCCCGAATCAACAAAAGCCTGAGCAGAAAATGTGGACAGGGAGCAAATCAGGGTAACAGTCAACAGAAATTTAGTCTGAACACTACCCAAGACAACTGAGCGTGCAAAACGTCTTCCCCGCTTAGGGCAGACTGAAATAGCATGAGAGGCATCACAACAGTAGAAACATAACCCATTGCGTTTTAGAAACTCATGACGCTGTGCCCCAGAAGCCACTCTATCACACTGCATGGACTCAGAAGCTGGTTCACAAGGCAACACTATTCCACGCATACCTCTACGCTCACGCAAACGTCTGTCAATTTGAATCGCTAATGACAAAGAATCATTGAGACCAGAGGGAGCAGGGAAACCCACCATAACATCTTTTACATTTTCTGACAGACCCTTCCGAAAGAGGACTGCCAAAGCATCATCATTCCATTTGGTCGGGACTGCCCACTTTCGGAATTTCTGACAGTACAACTCAGCGTCCTCAAGCCCCTGATTTAATGCCAACAAGGTTTTTTCAGCTTGATCAGTCACATTAGGTTCATCGTACAATAACCCCAGAGCCAGAAAAAATGCATCGACATTACTCAAAACAGGGTCCCCAGGTGTCAGGAAAAAGCCCAATCCTGAGGATCGCCGCACAGGAGAGAGATGACAATTTGAACCTGCTGTGCTGCGTTCCCTGAGGACTTAGGTTTTAAGGCAAAAAACAACTTACAGTTATTTTTGAAATTCAGAAATTTAGCTTGATCCCCCAAAAATAAATCTGGCATGGGGATCCTAGGTTCCACAACCGGCAACCTAGCAAGATAGGTAGCAATACTCCGAACTTCAGTGGCAAGCTGATCCACACGGCCAGACAACTGTGCAAACTCCATTGAGAGAGAAAAAAAATCCTCCTCAGCACCCAGAGAAAATGAGGGAAATGCAACAAACAGAGAAAAAAAAAAAATTTCTGACAACTTCCTTTTTTCTTTTTCCTTTTACTACTTTTACTCAGTTTGGCCGGTGATACCGTTATGATTTGGTAGCTGAGGAGATCAAGCAAAAACGGCAATACACCAGAGAGGTTGGAATCTACTGGATTGCAGTACCCTGACTAACCACCACAACTAAAGGCAGCCGTGGAGCGTACCTACGTTGGTCCTAGACGCCTCGTCACAGCCTGAGAGGTTAACTACACCTAAAGATAGAAAGAGGAAAGCTATCTGCCCAGATCCCCAAAGAACATAGGAAGCCCCCAAACATGTAATGGCGGTTAGACAAGAGGAAATACAGACTCCGACAGAAAATAGTATGAGCAAACGTTGGGGCCCAATCTTCCTAGACAGAAAAGGATAGGAAGGACACTTACTGCAATCCCAAAAAACCCTAAAAAGTACCAACTCTACTAATTGCAAAAACACCTGAGATCACACGACCTCTACCACCTAAATTAGTTCTCTGGTGTAACAAAACTAAGCCGCAGCCACTGAAAAAAAACTGGAAAAGACAAATGAACAAACAACAGTGGCTCAGACAAACTGAGAGGAGCACAAGCCCCCGGAGGGGACCTGGCTGACCTCCACAAAAGTGCAGGAAACAATGCAAAAAGCAAGCACAAAAAATAAAAACAGAAAATGTCTTATCTGAGAGAAGGAGAAGAGGCAAGACTCAGCAAGCTTCCAAGAGAACCAGGAACCACAGTTGAGACAAGAACAATTGATCACCGGCAACCCTGATGGGAGGGAACCTCCATTATATAGGACAAGTCTGTAACTCCTGATTGCCAATCTTCACTAAATGGTTCAGCACTGTCTGCAACTACCAGAGGGAGCTTCTGCTCAGAACTCATTTCTAACACATTCACAACAGGCTGGCCACCAGATGTTGCACCTGTACCTGCTTACAGAGAGATTCCATCAGCTGCGACATGAACTGGGTCCCTCGGTCGGTGAGCATTTCCTGGGGAAACCCCACTCTGGAGAAAATCTCCAGCAAGGCAGTGGCCACTTTGTTGGCCCGAATGGACGACAAAGCTACCGCCTCCAGAAACCAGGTGGCATAGTCCACTACCGTTAGTATGAAGCATTTCCCGGAGCGGCTGGGAGTAGACAGAGGCCCAATGAGATCCACAGCTACCCTCGAGAAAGGCTCTTCGATGATGGGCAGAGTTACCAGTGGGGCTTTGGGGTGCCATCCCACCTTCCCCACCCTCTGACAGGTGTCACACGAACGGCAGTAGGCTATCACCTCGGTCCTCATTCCAGGCCAGTAGAAATGCTGAGCTAGCCTGGCCCTGGTTTTAGCGATCCCTAGGTGTCCGGCCATGGGAATCTCGTGTGCGATCCGCAACAATTCCACCCTGAACGGATAGGGTACCACTAACTGTCGGTCCCTGGGCCACGCCACCGGTGAACCCTGCAGGACCGTTACCTGGTACAACCGTCCCTGGTCCTAGACCACTCACTCGTGGTCGGACTCCAGGGGAGCCTGTGCTGCCTGCTACTTGAGAGTTTTCAGGCTAGCGTCAGCTTCCAACGCTGCCTGAAATCCCTGACTTGATGTGGCAAGAATTGAAGAAACTGCCTCACCCTCTGTCAGTTCCCTGGGATCTATCTCCTGGCCACTGTCTGACTCGGCAGCCGCTTGGTCGGAGAGGGGGAAACCATCGGACCTCCGCGAGGCTCCTTGGGCTTCGGCGCTCCCACTCCTGGTAACAGCGGCCACGACTGCTGAGACCATGGGTAGCGCCTGCTTCCCCTCGTCCCCTGACCAAGTCGCCGGGTCAGGCAGACTTCCCTGGCCTCCTGACATCCCGGATGAGGGGAACTCCTGCCCTGGGGTCTTACCTGGTGGCTCCTCTCCCGGGACGCCCCCTCCCCCCATGGCCTGTTCCTTTTCTGCAGAGGCCCTAGACTCAGCAGGCTGGATTCACTTAGGGGCCCTATACTGCCCATAGCAGCCCCTCCCTCCACCTCTGAGCTCTCCCCTGCAGCCTCCTCACCTGTCCTCACTGTGAGCCCTGTGTGTGTAGTGTCAGTGCATGGCTTACCATCAGGTTTCACTCCCTCCTCCACTGTTGGAGGCAAATTCAATACATTAACATTCAGCATTCACAGTAGAGTCATGACATTCTTGGGGAGCCAAAATTGGGGGTTCAGTGGCCACATACTGGGACACTAGCCGCCCCAAATCGTTCCCAAGCAACACATTGGCAGGAATATTTGGCGCTACTCCCACCTCCCGCATCCCCCGCCCGGCGCCCCAGTCCAAATACACCTTGGCGACGGGCAGCGCCGGTTCAATGCCTCCAATTCCGGAGACAGAAAGGGTTTTCCCAGGCACCAAATCTTGAGGGGACACCACCTCAGGACGTACCAGAGTACGTTCAGCGCCTGTGTCCCGCAGTCCCATGACCGCTGAGCGGCCGATGGTGACAGGTTGGTAATTGTCCAGAGACCTCCCACCAATCCCTCCCACACACAAAATAGTGGACGGTTTCTGGGACAGGGATGGGGCCTTATGGCGCTGGGGACACGCAGCCTTAAAGTGTCCCGGCTGGTTGCAATGATGACAACGCCTGGGTTCTGTTCCTGGCCTGGAGAGGGCAGCAGGTGGGTACACCCCTTGCAATCTGGGGGCTGGATATGGGGCCGGGGCAGGATTGCGCTTACCCCCTCTCTAAGTGCTGCTGGCAGGCTTCTTCGGCTCAGGCGCCCTGTTGTTGGCATACTCGTCTGCCAGGGCGGCTGTAGCAGAAGCCCCCTTTGGTTTCCGGTGGTGAGCTCTAGTCCCGAGGTCCAGTGCTCCGCAGCTCTCAGCAGGGCCCTCATGTGGTCGGTCCAGGTGTCCTTTGAACCCCCCTTCAGGCTCCTGAACTTCCTGCGGTATGACTCCGGGGTGAGGTTGCAGTGTTGGATCAGGTAAGTCCCCCAAAACTTCCAGGGACTTACCCCTCAAACAGGGGGTCAGGTAGCTTGCCCACTGATCCAGGGCCAGATGATGTTGGAGGCAGGTCCTCTCAAAGGCCAGCAGAAAGGAATCCAGGTCTCCATCCTTTTCCAGCAAGGGAAAGTCCTCCGCCCGGACCTTGGAAGACTTGGTCTCCGGTGGGGCAGGAGCGTCCAGCGGGAGCCCGTGCTGAGCCATCTCCAGTCGGTGCCGGTGCTCCGCAGCTTCACAGTGCTCCGCAGTCTGCAGCACACGTTCTGCATGCTCACGTTCTGCTGCTTTCTCTGCCGCTGCTTGCTAACGCTCTGCTGTTTTCTCTGCTGCCACCCGGAGTCTGTCATGGGCGGCGTCATTACCAGTCTCGAGCTGTGCCATAGCCGCTTGGAAAAGGGCCTCCAATCTGGACAGGCAGGGGTGTGACAGTCCACTGCGGGACTGAGCACGGGGGTCTGGCTCCTTGGGGAGCCCTGGCTGAGCTCCCCCTCGCCTTCATCGGTATCGAACCCCTCATAGACCATAGCATTGGTCTCCCCCTTTGCCTTACTCCTGGTGCCTTCCGCCATCTAGGGAACCTTTGGAAACTGACACAGCTGCAACCCTGACCTTGCACACAACTTATTATATTTCAACTCTGACCATCTAGTGGTGGGCTGACCTTAAGACCCCAGCAGTGAAAGTTACCGCTGGTAGTCTTTAGTGTCTGGAAGTAGGGGTCCCACGCACACTATTACTTTGATACCACCGCTGCCACCAAAATGTGAAGGACAACCCCGTCCTTCCACGTCACCAATGTGACGTAACTCCACAGGCACAGCTCTCTGGCGCCCCTTTTGTCTCTCAGGTCAGTAAGGGAACTGCACCTAGAGCAAATGGCCGCCGGGGAGGGTGTCCTGTTACCCACTGGGTATCCTAAGATTCGTGATCAGAGTAAAAGCATCAGCCCAAGATTAATTTTATGGTTTAATTGCCTTAAGGGCGCACTAGATAATTACAGAAATATACAATAAGCTATACAACGGAATTACAATGGATTTGCAGTCAGAGTAAAATACAACAATAATGGTACAAGGCTTAGAGGTATTAGCTAGAGGTCAATATTACCAGGTTGTAGGGGTATGTGGAGGCAGGGAGCTCTGCGATCCACAGGTGAAAGTCTTAGCTGCTGAACAGTCCCCCAAAATGTGTACCACTGCTCCCTTGGCAGATCTGTCCCTTGGTCCTTAGTTCTTCATTGTCTTGCTGCTGTGAGAGTGGATCCAGTCTGCCCATAGCTCACAGTTCTTAAACCTGCTAGGTCCCTCCCCTCGGTGTCCGAGGGTGGGATGATAATCTCCACCCTTAGCCCCCTGCAGAATTTATTCCCAATACCTAATAAAGGGGTTAACTTTCTCCAGGACGATCGGATCAGGACACGAGAGGTACCAGCGGATGCAGTATGTTTTGCCTGTCGCGTGGAGATCAAACCTGGCCTGATTGGGTCTCTTTGGAGTGCCAATCTCTATATCTCAGACACCTGAGCCATCACCGACTCGGGAGTTGCACCATCAGATGCCCGAGGTCCGCAGGATCACGCAGATATTTTTTATGAGTTGGTACCTAGAAAGATGTGCCTTAATTCATAATCCTAGAACGGAGCCGTCATGGCTGGGAGACAAAATAGATGTGTTTTCTGTGTCTAGCTGGCAGGTATAATCTAATTGAAGCCCCCAGCTTTGAAGTATTGTTTGGCCTGGCCTACTTAGCATACTAACAGGCCTGGCTATTCACATTGAGTAGTAAATCCTGTCTTGAGTCGAATCTACTCCGCATACTAATAGACCTTTTCATTTGCAGTGGAGACCAAACCCTATTGTATCAAATATGCCCAGAGGCTATAGGGAATTACAGCAGTTAGCTGCTGTGAATCTGTGAATTCAGACAACATGGCGGCTGGAGCAGGCCATATCCAAGATGTTGGCTGTTCCTTCCTCACATGCACATTCCAAGAAACTTCAAAAATATTTGTGCACACCCTCATGATCTCCCGCCTTGACTAGTGCAACCTTGTACTCTCTGGCCTCCCCTCTAGCACTCTTGCACCACTCAAATCTATCCTAAACTCTGCTGCCAGAGTAATCCAACTGCCCCTCCATGATTCCCCAGCCTCTCCTCTCTGCCATGCCCTTCACTGCCTTCCTATTGCCCACAGGCTACAGTTCAAAAACCTAATTATGACATAAAAAACCTTCCAGAAACTGTCTCCTCCATACATGTGTGACATCGTCTCCCAATGTCCGACTGGCTCATGACTTATTCAACGCTAACCCAGTGTGCCATCAGCCAGATGTACCGTCCCTGCCCACAAGCACTGGTCCATGTGTCAGTGGTTAGGTGCACTTTCCCTGTAACAGCATTGATGAGGGTCTGGGTAATGTTGTGGGACACGTGCTTGCTTGTGTAATGTGGTAAGGGCAGACCGGGAGAAATAGTGGCGGGTGGGGACCGAGTACCTTGTTATGGTCACCGCCATCAGGTTGCAGAAAGCTTCCTTCTTCCACGAGCCTGAAATGCAACATTTCCATCGCCAACAGACGAGAAATGTGTGAATTTAGTACTATGGCGTTGGATGGGTATTTCAGCTAGCATTCCAAGGACTGGAGTATGGACAACTGAACGCTGCATTGGGACAAGGACGTGGACGTGATTCTTAATGGTGCTAGTTGAGTTGGTGTGCAACTACAGATGCAGGGCAGGAGGCATCTTTGCATGCACCATGGACAGGGGATTGGCTTGCACGCACAACAGTGGAAGATGCAGTGGTATCACCCGCAGACACTGTTCATGGAGCCTGGTGTTCAACCAACAAAGTCGGGTGCATTGCTGCCATGTGCCTGATTATGCTGGTGGTGGTAAGGCTGGTAGTTTTGTTGATGCGGGCATGGCCGGTGGTGCAAATGGCCTTTTTGGGTTATCGGCAGAGTCTTTAAAAAACAATATTTTTAGGGGACATTCATTGTCTTCCTCTCCCACACCACCTCCTCACCTCAACACCTGTCTTTCAGTGTTCCCCAAAGCTCTGTTCTAGGACCCCTACTCTTCTCCATCTACACCTTCGCCTGGGACAGCTGATGTAATGGCACGGTTTGCAATATCACTATGCCGATGACACGCAGATCTACCTATCTGTACCTGACATCACCTCCTTATTGACCCAAATCACAAGGCTTCCTGCTATTTCATTCTTCTTTTCTGCTTGCTTTCAAAAAGTGGACATGGACAAATCAAAAAACATCATCTTTCAAGCATCTCACGCTGAGTAGGCATGAGAGCTGTGTATGCATCATTTGGTACCACTTTAGTAAGAGGGTAACTTAGCCCTAGAAAAAATGATTTTCCAGACATTCACAGCCTTTTTTGCACATTTCTTGCAGCTGTGATCTTCATCTTCTTGGTGTGGATGTGGTAAATTTCAAAGTCATCATCAATACCATTATCGTCCATATCTTGTAAAGAGGAAATCTGGTGTTTCCAAGGGTCGTGGTTATGTACGTTTAGTGGCATTCCTTTAACAGTGCTCGTTACACTAGAACAAATAATTTTCAACAGGGACATTTGTATCTTATTGGTACATACATATTGTATGGGTGAAGATGAGGAAGCTTGTGCCATGGGTGTGTTTATAGTAACGGACGGTGCACTCCTCTTTAAACTTAGTTTTTCACGAGCATCCATCAGTTTGTTTGCTTTTCCTCCGACACTGATCTGCTTTCTGTAATTCAGCATCTCACGAACATGTTGCACTTTGCCCTTTATATAGACACGTGCGTGTTTGGCAACATATTTTGGACGGGCATTTCTTAGGCCGAGTCTCACACGCACATCTGTTACACCAATCTTCTGACGGGCATGAAACAGATTCTGGCAATTGATGGTGGCTAAACGACGAATCATTGTAGGCTGCATCCTGCCTTTCATACCTCCATAGCCACTGCTGTTATTAATCATGTACTTTCCCATTCCTGTCATCACCATGCCCCTTTTCCTGATCACTTCATCCAACGATTCGTCCGCCATATTTTTACTAAAAACCTGCACCTTCCCAGCAGCAACTGTGTAGGAAACCACGTTACAGTTTTGAAAGATGTTTATGATGCCCCTAAAAAAAATTAACACACTTTGTTGATATCTACCCCCAGGGGAAAATGTTTGCCGGCCAGTGCATTCCATGTCTAGGAGACCCGCTCCTTTAAATTGGGCCTAGTTTTTAAACAGGCCTTCCTCCATGTCTCATCATCCACCGCCACTAGATCACCAGGGTTAACATGCTCCGTGCTGCTACAGACAGTGTTAAATTCCTAACAAGGGTAGGTGGTTAGGCTGGGCGTAAAATACTTGTTATGGAAAAGGTTGAGGTGTACCCCACAGGGGAAAATGTTGGCCAGCCCATACACTTAGTGTATGGGCATTCCATGTCGAGGAGACCTGCTCCTTTAAATTGGGCATAATTTTTAATCAGGCCTACCTCCACATCTCATCATCCACCGCCACTAGATCACCAGGGTTAAAGTGTTCCATGCTGCTAAAGCCATTGTCAAAATCCTAACAAGGGTGGGTGTTTTTGCTTGGTGTTAAATACTTGTTATGGAAAAGATTGAGGTGTACCCACAGGGGAAAATGTTGGTCAGACAACACACTTAGGGTATGGGCATTACAAGTCTAGGAGACTCGCTCCTTTTTAATGGGACATTTTTTCTTAAGAGGCCCTCCTCCATGTTTCTTCCAAGGGGAATTGGGGTTATTGGGGTGCATATGACTTGGTAGCAGAGCAGCCCTTGCAGTCAATGCATAAGAAAACTGAATGGGAGTACAAAATGAATAATGTGAAGTGGATTTTCCTGGGCTCATCCATTACCTAGGTTCCAAGGCTTATTGGGGTGCATATGACTTGGTAGCAGGGTAGGCCTTGCAGTCAATGCAAAAAAAAACAGAATGGGAGGACAAAATGAATAATGTGAAGTGGATTTTCCTGGGCCCATCCAGTACCTGGGTTCCAAGGTTTATTTGGGAGCAGGGCAGGCCTTGCATTCAATGCAAAAAAACAGAATAGGAGGACAAATTGAATAATGTGAAGTGGATTTTCCTGGGCCATCCAGCACCTGGGTTCAAACGCTTATTGGGGTGCATAAGACTTGGTAGCAGGACAGGCCTTGCAGTCAATGCAAAAAAAAAAACAGAAAGGTAGACAAAATGAATAATGTGAAGTGGATTTTCCTGGGCCAATCCAGTACCTGGGTTCAAAGGCATATTGGGGTGCATATGACTTGGTAGCAGGGCAGGCTTGCAGTCAATGCAAAAAAAAAACAGAATGGGAGGACAAAATCAATAATGTGAAGTGGATTTTCCTGGGCCCTTCCAGTACCTGGGTTCAAAGGTATATTGGGGTGCATATGACTTGGTAGCAGGGCAGGCCTTGCAGTCAATGCATAAAAAAACAGAATGGGATGACAAAATGAATAGTGAAGTGGATTTTCCTGGGCCCATCCAGTACCTGGGTTCAAAGGCTTATTGGGGTGCATATGACTTGGTAGCAGGGCAGGCCTTGCAGTCAATGCAAAAAAAAAAACAGAATGGGATGACAAAATGAATAATGTGAAGTGGATTTTCCTGGGCCCATCCAGTACCTGGGTTCAAAGGCTTATTGGGGAGCATATGACTTGGTAGCAGGGCAGGCCTTGCAGTCAATGAGTAAGAAAACCAAATGGTAGTACAAAATGAATAATGTGAATTCGATTTCCCAGGGCCCATCCAGTATGTCGGTTCAAAGGCTCATTGGGGTGCATATGGCATGGTAGCAGGGCAGGCCTTGCATTCAATGCAACATTTTTTATGGAGCCCTCCGGGACATCTCGGGAAAGGGGTATTGGAGTGCATCGTAATTCTTGGCAGCCCATCCACTCAGTGCATAGGCATAACAGTTTAGGAGACCCATTGTTTAATAATGGCCCTTTAAGCAGATTAATGCTGCCTGATGCCCCTGTAAAAATAGGCTCTGTGACTTTAAGAGTCCCTCCTTCATAAATGAAACAAGATCTGTCTGCTTATGTGTCACACACCACATGGCCAGCTAGGGTTGCTAAATTTTACAATGACATTTCCCAGTGAATGTTTCCATCATTTTCAGACGTGTTTAGACCTTAAAAGGACCCCCGGGGTGGATTGCGGCAAAAATGCTCGGACCTCCCATAGACTTACAATGGGCTCGTTGTTCTGTCCGAGTACCCGAGTATTTCTATTTACTCGACCCGAGCAACAAGCACCCTAGCAATTTAGTGCTCGCCCATCACTAAAGCTGCCCCATAGATTAACATTGGTCCGAGTGCTATGCGATTTTTTTCTCTCATAGCACTCGTCCGTATTTCTCTCTAGTGTGACTCCGGCCTAAAGCTGGATATTCCAATAGATAAAAGAATTAACATACTAAGGGTTTAATCTACAAATCAAAAGTTTTTAGTTGATTCTGCAAATATAAAAAATTGTAAGAAAATTGCTTCAAGTTGTTATTACCGCCTTAATGGGGTCACCAATTCCTATAAGTGCAATAGCTTTTTGCAAAGTGTAGAGAAAAAAATAATGTCTTCAGGCTGTAATCAGATTCCATCTAAAATCTAACACAGACATAGGTTATGGCTCCTTATTCATAGCATCTGTTTCATCCGTCTGCAAAGTGTGATATTTTTTACTCTGTCATTTCCAGAGTACACAACTTAGAGGAAACAGCATAAGGCACCAACATAAAAAGGAATAAGGAAAGTTATTCTAAAAAACATTGTGAAATAATGACTACCATTAGATATACTGTATATAAAGATATAATGTATATAAACCTCTTCAAAACTGAAATTACAACACCAAGAAGGTCATAGAATTGTGGAAATCACAGGATCGATGGACATTTTACTGGTATGCAAATGATTAAAAAATAGAAACAAAAGTTTCAAAACATCTTGATTTATTCAGTATAGTATATAAGTACTAGGTGCAGAAATACAGGCACTTACACATCTTCCCATCAGAGCCACAGCAAATTGAAGACACCAGGAACAGCGACGAAGACTCGCCAATGTACCCGGGGTAGGTAAGAACAGCGTTTTGTTTTGCTTTTTTTTTATATATCAAACTGCGCAGGAACCGAGCAGGGGTAGCAGAGCCCCTGAAACGAGCGTCATGGAGGGGACAGGGGCTACATCAGTTACTGCAGCCTGTGACCCCTGGTGATGCTTAGTTTAAGTATACCAGCATGTACTGGGGATACTCAAAGGAATCATCATCAGACCAGAAATAGAAAAAAATACTATAGCTGTTAGACAGTGTATTTAGGGAACCTTTAAAGCAAGTATATTAGAAATTTGATTGTGGGACTAAATAGATAGGGAGTCAGTAGCAAAATTAGTTTGCTTTCAGACAACCCCTTTAAGGCTGGGGTCACACTTGCAAGTGTGATGCGAGAAACTCGCGCGAGTCTCTCGCATCTCAATACCCGGCAGCTGGCACTCGGACTGGAGTGTGCGGCTGCATAGAAATACATGCAGCAGCACACTCCGGTCCCGAGTGCCGGCAGCAGTGCCGGGTATTGATGAGAGAGACTCGCGCGAGTTTCTCGCATCACACTCGCAAGTGTGACCCCGGCCTAATTGTTTCTCTAACAGAGCAATGAGCCCAGCAGCTTCTCCAGGGCTTAATCTAAAAATCCATACTGTTGTGAATAGAATGTCAGGCCCACTTGAACCATCCCAATATTCATTTAGTTCTATAGCCCCAGAAAATAATAATAGTACCGATTAAGGACTTGGTGAACTAAGTTCTATGAACAAACCGAACCTATCTGGGATTTTCCTCTTATCCTCCTACACCTAGATGAGATATACCTTCTCTCCACTACTGCTGCTGCTATGGGCTCATTTCTGCCATTACATATTTTAATGCATTAAAGGCATAAAAAATATAAAACTAATATATATAAATAACACTTACGAAATTTGTGCAGCATAATGTGTTGGACTTCTGGCCTTCAAATTGCCATGCTCTTTAAAAAAAAAAGATATGAGATAAGAATAGTTGGAATAAGCAAAACAGAGAAATGAAAATAAAATTTATGAAACTTGTGCAAAAAAAAGTCAGGTAGTTGCCAACTAGGTAACTTATTGCTAGATTTCCCCAAAATATTCACACTTACTTAGAAAAAAGTCACATTAAGCTGACTTTATTGCTGTACATTAATTGTGGATCTTATGTTTGATAGTTGTTAAACTACTAGACAATAGCATGACAGAACAAGTAGATTATGGATGGTTTCCTTTCCTCTATTAGGAAAAAAATGTAACATTTATTCTCTAATTAATAATACATAATGGCTCTGGCCTAACATGCTTTCTTCTGTTTTTTTTTTCCCCAAGAGGTAAAGAGCCGTGAAGAATAATTTTGCTGTTATTTGATGCAACTTGATAAACATTATTTGGTTGTTTTATTTTGTTTTCAATCAAAATTTAAAATCTATGCCCCTTTATGATACAAAATGAATCAGCACATAGTCCACATTGCATTTTAATGATCAAGTACATGAAATTACTGCCCCAGTTATAAATCTAGTTTTACAACAAGCTGAATTTGAAATTAGTCATTATATCAACCCAGCATAAAGGGCCTTTATATTTACAGCTAAATTCCTGTTTTTACGTTACACATAAACAAAGTTTAAAATGAGGCCTTAAAATGTGAATGTCTTATGGATGGTGCTCTTATATCTTCCCTCATTTTTTTAGTATCCACACAAAATAAACTGTGACTTGAACTAAGGGAATTGTAACTCATTCCACTCATTCTCCATGGCTGTTTACCAAAAGAAGTTTCTTATCTAAGTAACCTACGGTAATTGTTTTTTTCTCAATCCATGTTTTACAGACTATACAAAGTGTTTTACAGATATGTCTACATATATGTAGAGGTCGGTAAAGCATGTCCAAGGACAGTACATTGTTCTTGTTACCGGCATTCTTGCGCTATTCATCATTTGGGTTAGAAGAGAAACAGGAGGGATAATTGCTGGGTGCTGCTAAGAATTGGGTTGACTCCTTCCTCAGGTGTCTGTTTAGCCTCAGCACTTCATGGCAGCGCCCAGGAATCACCGCTCCTGTTTATCTTCTAATTCAGTCATTTCTCGCCCACTGAAGTGTGGGACAGTGGCTGGAGACGTAGCCTATACACTTGCCATACTATACGGTTAACAAAACTGTGCCGGGTCACAACTCACACAGGTGAGTCCACATATTTGCTAGTTTATTCCCTTTGTGTGGTTGGAGCGCCTGTCTCTTTCTTTGTATACACCATTTGGGGATACTATTTCTCACTGTGATATCTGTTATGTTTCGGTAGCTGAGGAGTGCAGGTAAAAAAGGAAATACACCAGAGCAGTTGGAATCTATGAGATTGCAGTACCCTGACTAACCACCACAACTAGAGGCAGCCGTGGAGCGTTCCTACGTTGGTCCTAGACGCCTCGTCACAGCCTGAGAAACTAACTACACCTAAAGATAGATATAGGAAAGCTATCTGCCCCGGAGCAGAACCCAAAGATACTAGAAAGCCCCCAAACATGTAATGGCGGTTAGACAAGATGAAATACTGACACAGAAAGAAAATAGTATGAGCAAACTTTGGGGCCCAAACTAACTAAATAGAAAAGGATAGGAAGGGTACTTACTGCAATCCCAGAAAACCCTGAAAAGCGCCAACTCTACTAATTTCAAAAATACCTGAGATCACACGACCTCTACCACCTAAATTAGTTCTCTGGTGTAACAAAATCAAAACAGCAGCCACTGAAAAAACTGGAAAAAGCAAAAGTACAAACATCAGTGGCTGAACAAGACTGAGAGGGCAGAAGCCCCCGGAGGGGACCCTGAAGGCCCCCACAGAAGTGCAGGACAAAATGCAAAAATATAGCACAAACACAAAAGAAGAAAATGTCTTATCTGTTAGCAGGAGATGCAGACACGACACAGCAGGCTACAAGGGAAACTGGAATAAAGGATTCAGACCAGAACAATTGATCACCGGCAACCCCGATGGGAAAGTGACTCCCTTATATAAGACCAGTCAGTAACACCTGATTCCCAGTCCTCACAATCTTCACTGAACAGACCAGCACCGCTTGTAACCACCAGAGGGAGTCTCTGCTCAGAACTCATCTCAAACCCATTCACAACAGATATCCCTCTGGCAGTCTGGGAGAGCATGCTGACATCAACATAGTTCCTTTATATAGCGGAAAAAAGCATTCAGCTATGCACACTATCGGTCGGGCATCTATTTCCACTGTGAATACCCAAGGCCTCCTGATGAACTTACATTGGGGAGGAAACACATTGAGGCACATCATGTGGACTGATAAAGATTTTGACATAATTATTCTTACTGGAGGAGTTTTTTCTTTTTTTGTTGTAGCACAATTTGTTCAAGAGTATTAAATATATGGACACATACTGATGCCATTGTA
This sequence comes from Oophaga sylvatica, assembly GCA_033576555.1. Taxonomy (NCBI): domain Eukaryota; kingdom Metazoa; phylum Chordata; class Amphibia; order Anura; family Dendrobatidae; genus Oophaga; species Oophaga sylvatica. Next base: position 323,531,032 of record JARQOD010000002.1, read on the forward strand.
GAAGTTTAAACGTTTGGCTAGCCACCTTATCAATAAGTTTTATCAATCTGTCAATAACTTCTACTCTGATACAGATGAAACCTGAAGTTGCATATATATAAATTTTCCAAGCTATTTTTTCTTGGCCACACAGTGTTAGGAATTACTATTGCCTTTGCTGTTTTTCCTCTGTGTAATATCTGTGTATCTATCTGGCTCTGGTCACACCTAGAGGTTTTGTTTGTACCACTATTAGCACCTATTAGGTAACCTAGGGTATAACAGGGTCAGACCACGTTGAGTGGGGGCGCCATTTTTGTGCATTTAGGGTGCCAATCTCTGTGGCTAGGCAGGATCCAAGACGAGGGATTTGCAATGTCTACATGTTAATGATTTCCTCGCCTATAGTTGATAATCATTTGTATTTGTTGTTAATTTATCCACCTGATCATATGCACATAATGTGGCGTCATTGACATATACTTATTTACTAGGGTGTTACTATTACCTTTGCTGTTTGGGTTTATTGAAACACATCTAGCCTCCTATTTTTGGTTCTGGTTACACCTAGTTACTTTGTATGCATCAGTATCAGCACCTATAAGGTAGCCCAGGGTGTAATAGTGACAGATTACGTTGAGCAGGGATGTCATATTGCGTTTATCTAGGGTGTCAGGTAGGATTTTAGACTAGGGATTTGCAATGCTTACATTTAATACTCGTATTTCCCTGTCTACAGATTAATTAACATATCTTCTCACTATAGTGTGTTTTTCTATATTTCATATTGTTAAGTATTGTTTGGAGTTGTTTTTAAATGGATTCATAATTATTGCTATTTTAGGGGATTTATTTTATTACCCGCAGTACCTTTTTTTACTGCAATTGTGACAGCTTTGTATTAGGATTTTTCACTGTGCTGTATGAAAAGGTGTAGCCCATGCTTCACCTGTACATGTCACACTGCAGAAATTGCAGCAATTTGTGACTTAATTGAATTATCAAGATTTCATCAATCGTTGATGGGTCATTCATTCATCCCATGCTCTAGCTAGTCTAGAATATGGCTTTTCCTATTCGTTTTTCAAGGCTTTAAATTCTATCTTATTACATTCTTTTCAAAAGACTATCATTGGAACTCAATAAGATTATGGGTAATCTATTGACTTTATGAACTGAGGGGGAGAATGAGAGAATGGGACCAATCTTTGATCCCATGTAATTTCACAAACATGTTAGAAAAATCAGGACTTGAAAATAGAATAGGCAGGACAGAAATCTGTATACATTCAAGGCTATATTTGATCCTTGACATGGGTGCGCATACCTATTTTACTACATTGTACTGCAGTCTATTACCTGACATTAACTGGTTATTCCCTTCACTTACAGTAACATTAGAGCCACATGATTCCACAAATATCTTTGAATGAAATAGGCTGCTAACGCATATGCCAGATTCAGGGAAAAAAATTACCTTTGAATTCTATCCCTTTTATAAAAGCTTTTCTGAAACATTTTGGTATATATTCCTGCATATAAGGATATGGCTCAGATTCTGTATTCTGTATTAAAAACATGACACACCAGATTTCACATAATTTCCCTTTAACATGTAATGGTATATTACAAATGTGCCAGTATTTGTAGTAACTTCTTTTTTTTGTAGTAAGATGTATTATAAATAAAATAAATGAATTCATATCAAGCTCAGAACATCTGCTGTCTACCTGATCATAACATATGCCGTGAAAGAGAAATAAGAAAAAAGTTTCTTACTTTGACTGCAAAATCCCATGCTGCTATAAAGATCATCCTGCAAAAGAAAGCACAACACATTGCTGGTATGAATATATATTTATATAATGTCTGTCTGTCTATCATGAACATGTGGTGATTCCCTAATATGTTTGAGTGGATAGGGCAGGTGCAGTAGGCAAATCAAATTCCTTTCTACATTGCTTTTCTCCCCCAATTAGGTCATGTTTATAACAGAACAGTGGAAATATTTTTTCTTCCAGTAAAGAGGCATTCTTAAGTTTGGAAGCTATCCTCCATCCATGGGATACCAGATAATTTTCTGATAGCTGGGGTCCAACTTGCTGGGACTACCAACTATCCCATGAACCCCTGTGTGAATGGAGTGGTGGCTGAACAGGCGCACTGTCGCTTTATTCATTCTTAATGGGGACATCAGAGTTAGCCAAGTGCTGCGCTTGATTGGTCTTCAGCAATTACATAAAGTATGAATGCATCAACCACCACTTCATTTACATGAGCCCCAGTTCTCATGATCGGTGGAGGTCGCAGAGGACGGACCCCCGTAAACAAGAAATCATCTGCTATCCCATGTATCCATGTTCCCCAACTTCAGTCCCCAAGACCTACCAACAGATACTAAGGAAATCCTGAAAACATGTTCTGTTGCTGGCTCCTTAGGACTGGAGTTGGGAATCACTGCCATATATAAAGGATAACGTCCAAACTTGAAAATATCCCTTTTAAAAGTGGTTGTTAGGCTCAAATTACACTAGTGGGAACATGCTAAGGGCTTATAAGATTGCTTTGCTCTCAATGACAATCTAAGTTAGGTTTCTTTGTAGGGCTTATTGACAGCCTTGTTGTTACTGCAGATGCTTATAGGTAAAACTCGAATTAGAAACTAAAATGACTTCCTTTCCTCAATACTACAGTCCCAGTAGTCATCATATGCCAATGTGATTTCAGACTACCATTTCCCTGCACTTGCATTATCAGGAAAATAGTAGTCTAAGGCCGGGATCACACATGCGACGAAAACGTCCGTCACTCGCATGTGAAATCCCAGCTCTGGCGCCGGCACTCGGGAGTGGAGTGCGCGGCTGTATGTATTTCTATGCAGCCGCTCGCTCCACTCCCGAGTGCCGGCGCCAGAGCTGGGATTTCACATGCGAGCGACGGACGTTTTCGTCGCATGTGTGATCCCGGCCTTAGATCCTAAACTGCACAGACACCTATTAGACCTCAGAATAGTGTAAATGAAATGCAGCCTGTATCTGTAGCTCACTCACTTAAGGCAGCTTCATAGAGACAGATGTTATGGTGTAAAATATTCCTTAAAGGAAACCTATCATGGTGAATATACAATCCAATCTGCAGGCGTCATGGTATAGACCAGGAGGAGCTGAGGAGATTGATCTCATTTTTTTTTAAAGATTCAGTAGAACCTGCGTTTTCATCATTAAACCTCTGCTGTCTGGGATTTTTGGTGGGTGGTCCTAGCAGTGACTGACAGCTTTCTTTAAGTGTGCACACAGACATAGCTGTCAGTAACTCTTAGGACCGCCCACTGGGCCAAAAATCCCAGACAGCGCAGAGGTTTATTGATGAAAACACAGGTTCTACTAAATCTTTTCTCTCAAAGCTATATATCAATCTGCTCATCTCCTTCTGGTCTACAACATGGTGCCTACAGATTGGGCTGCATTTCCAAGGTAACTGCTCCTTCCAAAGTGATTTTCCAATCTTCATGACTGGAATAAGAATAATCCTTTAACGCCTATATTAAACTTCTTGCAAAATACGATCCAAAACAGCACAAATTGAATTTTCCTTTAGAGTTGGCTGTTTTGTGGTCTGATTATTAAAGGGTTTTTACCTTGAACAAAGTACATTTTAATCAACAGATCTTAGAATAATAATAATTTCCACAATTGGATGTGTCAGAGAAAATATTCCTGTGCTTAAATAATCTTATAAATGTGCCCCTGCTGTGTACTGTGTAATAGCTGTGTCTGACCGTGTAGGAACATGGTCTGATCATCATTCCACAGCTCCTGGGCAGGGGAGGACACAAGAGTATACAGACAGGACAACATGGAATTGCAGCTGATTATTTCAGTGAGGTAAAACATGTTTTCTAAAAAGAATCAGCAAAAGCTTTACCTCACAGAAAGAATCAGCTGTGATCCCATGCTGTCCTGTCTGTATACTCTCTTTTGTTTCCTCCCCTGCCCAGGAACTGTGGTATGCTCAGGCGATGTCCCTGTACCAGAGGCGTAGCTAGGGGTTCAGCTCAGGGAGGCGAAACATCTGAGTGGGCCCCTAACATGCGTACATATCATTGGTGCAACCTGCGTGGCCGCACATGGGCGCAGTGAGGAAAGAGGTGGAGGAAAGAGGCGGAAGGTGATGGGGTACATACGCAGAGATCCTCACTGCACAGGTGCCAGATTCCCAGCCCCGCAGTGTGAATACGTCATAACACACTGCGGGGCGGAATCTGGGGACGCCGCTACACGCAGGCTCGATATCATTACATCACCTGATGTAAGTTTCCGGGCAGCGCGCACGGCGCATGCCCGAGAACTGATTGGACATGCGCAGGTGCCGGTGACGTCGCAAGAAAGATAGGAGGTGGGGGCCGGAAACAAGAGGGGGATGATGGACGGCTGCGAGGACGTAGAGTCAGGGGTAGAATACATACCTCCCTGACTCAATAGAGGTATGGTGGGAAAATTATAAAAGTTATTATTTCAGCAATCCTAGTTATAAGAAACATAAGAGCCACCTTCACAGAATGCAGCCTTAGTGCTGCTGAAGGTGGCTCTTTGAATTTAATAGGCCCTGGGGGGGGGGGTGACAGGTTCCCTTTAATAACTTTATAATAATAAATTGCTTATTATTAAACTATTAAATAGAATGCAGCTTGTGGTTACTGTATGGTTATACTTTTTAGGGGGACAGACAGACGGACGTATTTCTCATGCGAGGATCACATCGCAATCTCCAGACTGACCGTCGGCTCTCCACACCTGAGTGTGATAGCTGCATAGTAATACATCACGCTCATGTCAGGAGCGGTACCGGCCAGTCCGAGGATTGCGGTGCGATCCTCGCGTGAGTTATACGGCCGTATGTCTGTGCCCTTGTTATACTAATAATGAAATATTAATCTATTATTAAAGTATTAACGAGCTCACAAGTAAAAAAAAGACCCCTACCCCCCACACCCCAACAGCCTATCCTTTCACATGCACCCTTCAGTGCTCTGTCCCCCTGACCCCACAATACCTCCATCCTCTCAGATTCACCCTCTGTGCCCTGTCCCCCTCACTCACAATACCCCATCCTCTCACATTCACCCCCAGTGCCCTGTTGCCCTCCCCCACTTCAGCCACCACAATATCCCCATCCTCTCACAGTAACCTCCTCAGTGCCCTATCCCCCACAATACCCCCATCCTCTCACATTCACCTCAAGTGCCCTGTACCCCCTCCCACCCAATACCCCATCCTCTTACATTCACCCTCAGAGCCCTGTCCCCCTTGCCTCACAATACCCCCATTCTCACACATTAACCCCCCGTGCCCTAGCCTCCACAATATCCCCATCCTCTCACATTCACCCCAAGTGCCCTAGCCTCCACAATATCCCCATCCTCTCACATTCACCCCCAGTGCCCTGTACCCCCTCCCTCACAATACCCCCATCCTCTCTCATTCACCCCACAGTGACCATGAGATGCCTAAGCTGAATGAATTTAATAAATTACGTCCCCACTTACCAATGAAGCTTGAAGGCAGTGACTGAAGCAGGACCAGGAAGAGTCCAGTGTATGCACACAGAGGGCACTAGGACCCAGTGTGGCTGAGACAACCAGAGTCTGGGCAGAAAGTGAAACTACAGCTGCTGCTGGCCAGGAAGGAGCTCCTCCGGTGAGACAGCAGCACCGTACACTGCACAGACAGGCTCTGCAACCTGTCGCTGTGCAGTCTGCCAGACAGGGGAGCCACCATTGTGCTGCTCTCTCCCTGACATGTCAGATACCGGCCATGTCTCCCAGTGGGCCCCTGCATGTGACTGGGCTCGGGGCAACGGCCTCCTCTGCCCCCCCAGTAGCTACATAACTGCCTTGTACGGTCAGACCCAGCCATTACACAGTACACAGTAGGGGCACATGTATTAAGATTATCTCAACACAGGATTTTTTTTATAATATATCCAATTATGTAAATTATTTTTATTCCTAGATCTATTGATTAAAATGTACTTTGTTTGTGGGAAAACCTTGTTAAGGCCACAATACGCTGATAAAAGCTGGCTCACCTTAGCCAGACAAGTCTATAAGAAGGTGGTAAAAGTTAATAAAACAGGCAAAACTTCTCCTGGAGAGAATGCATACATTAAATCCTCAATTTTAGCTCTATAGACACAAGTGGTAAATTAAAGTTCTGAAAATCGTTATTGTACTTAATTCAGGCTAGACTTTGTAGTTCTTGTTTTCGATTGAAACAAATCTGTTATTGGAAACAAAAGTTGCAGATTCTTGCTTTAATGAGAGATTCTTTTACTATTGCCACAGCAATCAATTCATGGGATTCTAGCTTACCTAAGTATAATTTACAGCAACTACAAATATAGCAATATTAGCACAGTCAAGTACCTGTGTTAATGCTGGAGGGCGGCATTAAATGCAACCACTGTTCACTCAAACGCTTAATGATGGATTTAATAGTGTTAAATGAGAAAAAGCCTTTAGCTTTTACAGTCTCATTTAAACAACATATAAATGTGCTGTAATTCCATCAGCTTGCTTTATTCAAAGATCAAAATTTGGATAATGTAGAGAGCAGTCAGGTGGCTCCAAGGCCACACAGAAATAATTAGGAAATTCAGCAGTATAATCACCTACAAGGATTAAAGGGTTGTCCTGCTATTATACGTCACATTCCTTGTATGGATCACAAGAGCATGAACAATATTTGCCATTTTCAGTCTGTAACAAATGATGCAGAGGAAATGTTACTTACATAGTATGGTGCCACCTAGTTTTCACAGTGTATAGCAATATGCATCTTCATCAGGGTCATATTATTCATAAGGCTAACTGGGATAACGCTTGAGGGCCCATTTTGTCAATTTTATTTTATCTATGCCCCAGCGCTCCAGTGGTCAGAGGCACTTAGCACTGTGTGCCATAGCGACGCATATACATCTGTCACAGCTGACCTATAGAACACCAGAGTCAGGGTTGTGACATCGTGTCACCTCATACCTTATTACACCTCTATTAGAAATACAAATTAGTCAGGACCTTAAAAGGAAGGTGACATAAAAAAATTCAATAGTTGAAAAATTGTAAAGTATTAATGTCTTAATTTAAAAAAAAAAACATATAATTTGTATAATTTATTTTTAATTGAGTAAAATATGAAAATTAATGTAAAAAGGTTTGGTATTTCCACTGTTAAACACTAGGGGGAGCAGCTGCTGGAATTTGCCATGAAAGCCCAGTGTACAACTAGCTCACTTTACCACTGTAGTAAATGTGTGTGGGGCCTGCTCATGTGTGTGATGTCACCACTCTCATCCCCTTCTGGGTGTTTGTAAAAGGGTAAAGGAGGACGAAGTTTAGGATAACATTGCAGAGACATTTTGTTGGTGACTGCCAGTGATACTGACATGTAGACTGTCACTGAGGACGGATGGCAGCGCTGATCCTGTTAGTGCTGCTCGCTGTATCATAAGCTGGGATTAGATACATGAAGAATGTCATGTGCACAATTAGATACGCTCAGAGTAACACATACTGGGATTAGATACAGGGCTAAATGTAGATTATCACGTGATTGGATTAGATATTGAGCTCAGCGAAGTGTATCATACAGAATAGGATTAGATACGCAGTATCTAATATATGTAATGTGCGACCCGCTCCGTCCACTTCTATGGGAACAGTGGTATATTGTGTGACACTCAGTAGTGTAGCTACTGGGAGGGGGCAGAGAGGGCGGTTGCCCCAGGCCCCATGCTCTGAGGGGCCCACCTGGAGCATTGCAACGGCTACGGAGTGTGCCGGTACTGTTTAATTAAGCAGCAGAGCAGGGAGACATAATTCCCCCTGCTGTGGGGAACGTGAGCCAGGCAGTGGGTCCCTATCGCTCTAATGGAGCAGAGCCAAGCATCGAACACTGCTGCAGTGACAATATACCGGCAGGGTGGACGGCCTGGTGCCTCACAGTGCCCATGCTGCAAGACTGAGTCCCCATGACTTCAGACCGTGCCGCCCCACAAAACCACAACAACAATGGCCGCCACACAGCACCCACACCAAATTAAAGGAGCATTGAAACTCACCTTTCTCAAGCTCTCCAGCGGGAACAGAAATGGGATAGACCCCTTGCTTTGCAGTCTGCTGCTAATTAAAATCACCTGTACCAAATGTGAGGAGTGTACATCCAAAGAAAAAAAAGGACAGAGCATGCAAAAGCTTAGAAAAAGAGAATGGACAGCACCTCCAAAAATCATACATTGATCTAATGCCCAAGAAGTTCGCCGTGACATGGCAGTGGGCTTCATACAGTCTGATCAGAATGTTAAACTAAGAAGATCATGTTCAGTTATATATATACTAGATCGTGGCCCGATTCTAACGCATCGGGTATTCTAGAATATGTATGCAGCTTATTTATGCATGGCTCCGCTCCCACCCTTGTATGCATGGCTCCGCTCCCACCCTCCCATCCTTGTATGCATGGCTTCGCTCCCACCCTCCCATCCTATATACATGTGAGTCGCACAACACCAGGGTTATGGGGTACTCGGCACCGAGCCCGTTGAAGTCTATGGGGAATGTCACAAGTAGCACAGCTCGGTCCGTTGCCCTGGGCGCTCATACAAAGGGGGATTATTTACAGGGGATTTTAGGAATTGTTCGTGACGCCACCTGTGGTTTCTGATCGCATTGACCAGCGCTGCAAATGGATCTTCTGAGGGGATGTTACAGGGCAGCAAGATGTTATGTCTCCCACAGGTGAGACAGTTCCCTCAAAGTCTATGGTGATGCAGGGTGCAGGTAATATGTCAGTCACACACATGCCAGTCTCTTTCCATACCTTTACTGATGAAGGTTGCAGATATGTCCCGGGAAGCTGCTCAGGGTGGAGTATGTACATCCAGGTAATCGCCAAGTAGGTTTAAGGCCTCCTTTCCTTTTAAAGTGTATGAGTCCTAACCTGCGTGAAGTCAAGTTTAACTCTAAGCAAGACAGCTTCGCCCGGCCAACATTGTGGTGGAAGTCTTCTTCTGGAAAGAACTAAGTCTATCTGGCTGCGCACGCCCGACTCCTGTTCTCCCTGACCCCAGTTACGTATCGGCACTTAGGGCTACCCTCTGCGACTTGAAGTCCAGCAGGGATTCCGGATTTTCTCTCACTAGCCGTAAAGGTTCTAGCAATACTTCGGACCCGGTGTCCGGTTAAGTCGAGTGAAGGTGATCTGTCACCGAAGTCACTCCTTTCTTCATTCACCACTCGCCCGTCGCCCTACTCTCACCCTTAACATAAGCACGGGGTGGCAGTAGGTGTAGTCACCAGCTTCCTTCCTTCCAAAGCTCACTGACCGATTCTCAGTTAACTCGATGTTCTGATGACTGTAGTCCCCTTCCTTCTGTTCCTTCATAAACTCTGTCCAGAGCGGCTATCAGGACCTTCCGTCAGACTGATTTCATGCACGCTCCGAGAGTCACTTTCCACATTCCTTAGGGAACTAACAGTCTGGATGATCTGAGATATCAGCTTGCAATCTTTCCTCCTCTGTCTCGTCTGACAGGAAATCTCCGTCTCTCTCTGGCTAGTATGACTCACTAGCACACACTGGCTCCGAACGACTGACCGACTGACCTGCTGCTACGTCTCTCACACCCCCTTAAATACTCTAAAGGGGCTCCCTCTGGTGGCAATCTAGGGAAGTGTGAGATGTGAATGAATATCAGGTTTTGCAATTACCTTTCAGTACATACTCCTGGAACATGTGTACCAAGCGCAGCTGGGCCACACACATGGCTCCACTCCCACCCTCCCATCCTATATACATGGCTCCGCTCCCACCCTCCCATCTATATACATGGCTCCGCTCCCACACTCCCATCCTATATACATGGCTCCGCTCCCACCCTCCCATCCTATATACATGGCTCCCCTCCCATCCTATATACATGGCTCCGCTCCCACCCTCCCATCCTATATACATGGCTCCGCTCACACCCTCCCATCCTATATACATGGCTCCGCTCCCACCCTCCCATCCTATATACATGGCTCCGCTCCACCCTCCCATCCTGTATACATGGCTATGCCCCATCCTCCCATCCTGCATACATGGCTCCGCTCCCACCCTCCTTTCCTATATACATGGCTCCGCTCCCACCCTCCCATCCTATATACATGGCTCCGCTCCACCCTCCCATCCTGTATACATGGCTCTGCCCCCACCCTCCCATCCTATATACATGGCTCCGCTCCCACCCTCCAATCCTAATACATGGCTCCGCTCCCACCCTCCCATCCTATATACATGGCTCCGCTCCCACCCTCCATCCTATATTCATGGCTCCGCTCCCACCCTCCCATCCTATATAAATGGCACCGCTCCCACCATCAAATCCTATATACACGGCTCCGCTCCCACCCTGTATACATGGCTACGCTCCACCTCCCATCCTATATACATGGCTCCGCTCTCACCCTCCCATCCTATATACATGGCTCTGCCCCCACCCTCCCATCCTATATACATGGCTCTACTCCCACCCTCCCATCCTATATATATGGCTCCGCTCCCACCCTCCAATCCTATATACACGACTCCGCTCCCACCCTCCCTATATTCATGGCTCCGCTCCCACCCTCCCATCCTATATACACGGCTCCGCTCCCACCCTCCCTTCCTATATTCATGGCTCCACTCCCACCCTCCCATCCAATATACATGGCTCCGCTCCCACCATCAGATCCTATATACACGGCTCCGCTCCCACCCTGTATACATGGCTACGCTCCACCCTCCCATCCTATATACATGGCTCCGCTCCCACCCTCCCATCCTATATACATGGCTCTGCCCCCACCCTCCCATCCTATATACATGGCTCTACTCCCACCCTCCCATCCTATATACATGGCTCCACTCCCACCCTCCAATCCTATATACACGACTCCGCTCCCACCCTCCCTTCCTATATTCATGGCTCCGCTCCCACCCTCCCATCCTATATACATGGCTCCGCTCCCACCATCAAATCCTATATACACGGCTCCGCTCCCACCCTGTATACATGGCTCCGCTCCACCCTCCCATCCTATATACATGGCTCCGCTCCCACCCTCCCATTCTATATACATGGCTTTGCCCCCACCCTCCCATCCTATATACATGGCTCTACTCCCACCCTCCCATCCTATATACATGGCTCCGCTCCCACCCTCCCATCCTATATACACGACTCCGCTCCCACCCTCCCTTTCTATATTCATGGCTCCGCTCCCACCCTCCCATCCTATATACATGGCTCCGCTCCCACCCTCCAAATCTATATACACGGCTCTGCTCCCACCCTGTATACATGGCTCCGCTTCACCCTCCCATCCTATATACATGGCTCTGCACCCACCCTCCCATCCTATATACAGGGCTCTACTCCCACCCTCCCATCCTATATACATGGCTCTGCTCCCACCCACCCATCCTATATACATGACTCTGCTCCCACCCTCCGCTGGGCTCCCCTGTCCTCCCCCATCATACTTACCCTCCTCACTCCGTCACTGCACGTCCCTGCATCTCTATCACGGCGGTCAGCTTCTTCCTCTGTGGAGCGGTCACGTGGTACCGCTCATTAAGGTCATGAATATGGACGCCACGCCTATGGGAGTGGCGTCGAGTCCATATTCATGACCTTAATAAGCGGTACTACGTGACCGCACTGCACAGGATAGAAGCAGACGCGCAGTGACAGGGATTCAGGAACGGAAGGTGAGTATGTACTGAGATGACCCACGGCTGGACTGTGCCTGTCGCTGGGAAATCAGCGGCTAACGCCGTTGATCTCCCGACGATAGTGGTGGCGTGCCAGACTGTGCCTGTCACGGGAGATCAGCAGCTAGCGCCGCTGATCTCCCGACGATAACGGTGGCGTGCCAGGTTGAAATCCCGCGCCAATTCGCTGCCGGATGTGCCTGTTGCTGATTGGTCGTGTCCCGCAGGGCGCAACCAATCAGCGACGCAGGATTTCCGTTACAGACGGAAGTTAAAAGTTAGGCAATTATATAGATAGATTTTGCATAGCGGCATTAGATCAAGGTATGATTTTTGGAGGTGCTGTCCTTACTCTTTTTCAGCATAATGAATGAGGGAGCGTGACGCAGCTCAGTGTATCTGCTGGATGCAAGGCTGAACGCTCGTATCATGCCAACATTCAGCATGGCATCTAGATATAGCAGAGCTAGACTTGTCAAGGGACAAATGGATTATCTTCTCGTCGGACAAGTAAGGAATATGTTTATTTATTATTTTTTACAGGGTGCAAATAAACGTGGTCAAAGGAGAGCCAAGGAATCTCGTTGTTGCCACCTGATGAAGACGGCGTCTGGCCGTCGAAACACGTGGAATAAAGGAACATTTTAGCAAGATTCCTTGGTGCTCCTTTGACCTCGTTTATTTCCTCTCTCTTTGAGGGTTCACGGCTGGTGCTGCCTCAGGTCCATTGCCTCCTTCAACAGCCTATTCCTGTGGACCAGCCTCAGCTCTCCCTGGAGACCGCTCATCACATACATTCTATTTCTAATTTTTTGTCTTTTACAGTGGACATGGGCATCGATGGATTATCTTATTATCGTTGGACAGGTGAATATAACTTTGCTTTGTTATTTTTCATTTTTTCAAATAAATCCTTAAAAAAAGGCATCTGCTAATTAAACATAATAAAATTTTTAATATAAAAGTAACTCCAGTGGAACAGATAACCTCTGGTGTTACAAACAGGAATGCTCTTTTAATCAGAAAAGAAACATTTTCAATATATCATATGGGAACATTATATCCAAATGGTTTGAATGATATTATAGAGAGAATTTAAATGTTTTTCAAAGAGAAAAAAAAGGATTTTTTTTTTAAGTTTTTTTTAAAAAAATTTTTTAAATGGAATTTTTTTTTTGTTTTACTATCTTTTTGAATTCATGTTGATCAGAATGTGCTTTCAAAGGCTGGACTAATTAGTGGGTGTGCTCCTGAACCTGGTCCACACCTCAAATAAAGTTTCTGAGGCTGGGTTAAGAGTTTTATCACTATATATAAGTGTGATTGAATTTTTACTAGAAGGAATTGTATTTTGTTTTTATGATACCTGAAGAAGGATATTTACTGTATCCAAAACGCGTTGTATCTTCTATCAAGCAATAAAAATGAAAATATTCAAAATATCATCTTTGGTTGTGACTTGTGGGAGTGCTGCTGTTCATGGGCTGGATGTGTTCATTTTAATTTCCTTAAAAAATGGGGTAGTGTTTATTTCAAATATAGTATATTATTGAGGCTGTGTTTTTTTTTACAATTTGACTATGGGGTTAGTAACATTACTAATCCCTGGGCTTGATGTCAGCTGTCAATACAAAGCTGATATCAACCCCAACCCTATTACCCCACTTGCCACCACTACAGGGCAAGTGAGAAGATTGAGGCTAAGATCCAGATTTGGAGCATCTTATGGATGCGCCTCAGCCGCCATATGGGCATCTGATGGCTGATGTTGGCAGCCTTGGAGAGGAGTAATATCTCTGACCCCTTCACAGGCCATTAATATCAACCCACAGCTGTCTGCTTAGCCTTTACTGGTTTGAATTTATAGGGGGATGTCTTCCGTGTGCATGCATTTTCTTAGTCTGCAGGATTTTCACATGGACACACTTGAACCCCTCGACTGAGTTCGCCATCACGACCTCCTCAGGCAAGGAATTCCAGATTATCACTGCCCTATCAGTAAAAAATCCTTTTCCATGTTGGTGGAAAAACCTTCTCTCCTCCAGACGCAGAGAATGCCCCCTTGTGACCTTCACCTTCCTTGGTATAAACAGAACCTCGGAGAGATATTTGTATTGTCCCCTTATACAGTGCCTTGCGAAAGTATTCGGCTCCCTGGAACTTTTCAACATTGTCCCACATATCATGCCTCAAATATAAAGATACCTAATGTACATTTTTGGTGATGAATCAACAAGTGGGACACATAGAATGGTAGAGTTGGAAGGAACCTCCTGGGTCATCTGGTCCAACCCCTTGCTCAAAGCAGGATTCACTAAATCATCCCAGACAGATGTCTGTCCAGCCTCTGTTTGAAGACTTCCATTGAAGGAGAACTCATCACCTCTCGTGGCAGCCTGTTCCACTCATTGATCACTCTAACTGTCAAAAAGTTTTTTCTAATATCTAATCTGTGTCTCCTCCCATTCAGTTTCATCCCATTGCTTCTAGTCTTTCCTTGTGCAAATGAGAATAAAGATGATCCTTCTACAATGTGACAGCCCTTGAGATATTTGTAGACAGCTATTAAGTCTCCTCTCAGTCTTCTTTTTTTGCAAGCTAAACATTCCCAAATCCTGTAACCGTTCCTCATAGGACATGGTTTGCAGACCGGACACCATTCCTTCCTATTTGACACATTATGTTAATAAAGGTAACTGCTTTTATAAACTTTTTCAATAAATAGTTGTTTTAACCCTATTGGTGGTTTATGGTTACTCCAATTTCTCAGTATTCTGCTCATGTTGGGAGTACTCCAAACCCTGATATTGCAGTATTTACTTAAGGTGGGACATTAAAACTCCAGTCCCCTACCTTTATAAATGGTGTGCCAAATGAATTTTTGTTTATCGCTCTTTTTTTATTTAAGTGGTGAAAAAAAATCCAAAGTTTGTAAAAAAAAAACGGTGCCATTTTCCAAAACCCGTGATGTCTTCATTTTTCATAATCTGGTGCTGGGTGTGGGCTTATTTTTTGCGTGCCAAGCTGACGTTTTTATTAACATCATTTTCGGGTAGATATGATGTTTTGATCACCTGTTATTGCATTTTATTGCAATGTTGCAGTGACCAAAAAAAAACGAATTCTGGAGTTTTGATTTGTTTTCTCATTACACCTTTTAAGGATCGGATTGTTTTTATATTTTGATAAATAGGATATTTCTGAACGTAGCAATACCAATATGTGTATTTTTTATTATTTTGTTTTGAATGGGGCAAAAGGGGGGTGATTTGAGCTTTTATATTTTTTTTAGCCCCTTCACCCCCGAGCCTATTTTTATCTTCATGACTGGGCCAAATTTTACTATTCTGACCAGTGTCACTTTATGTGGTAAAAACTCAGGAACACTTCAATGGATCCCACTGACTTTGCGAATGCTTTTTCATGACATATTGTACTTTATGACCGAGGTAAAATTTCTTCAAAATGATGTGTTTATTTGTGAAAATCAAGAAGTATTGTTTCTCCTTGCAGAGATTGACATGCTAAGCATGCCGAGATGAGGAGACTTAAAGCCGCAATGCTCCTCTGGAAAATATGCAAATTGTCTCTTCAGAGAGGAAGAGGACTAGAACTCTAGTGCCACCTATTGAAAGTGGCAATCCTAAAAGTCAATGTCGACCCTTTACCGAGCCTTGTTACATGACTTTCTTGTTTTTTGTTTTCTCTGTGTAATGGTCATGTGTTAATATGCATTTACATTTTGCATACACATCAACTTACTTTTTCAGTTCAGACCCAGTTTTTTATTTAGTTCTCAGTGCATCTTGTGCATATAAGGGTGTGACCGCCCTGCTTCTGAGCTGAAAAATCCATCCTGTCTGGCCTATGCTTTTACTGGTGGGTTCAGTCTCTCTGTCCTTGTTCACATTTGTCACTTAACAAGTGGAAAGATTTTTAATACAAGAGTTAGGACTGTCCCACAAAGGGTTGCCTTGACGTGGCGGGATGGCTTGTACATTCTTTTGATCAAAATTATGTTAAATACCAAATACCCTAATTATTATTACTATCTTCATGCATTTTTTGCAATATATTTTTATTTTATTTTAGGATATTTGTTTCTTGTTTTTTGTTTTCTCAGGTTGAAAACTAGTAATCCCCAGACGTGTATTACGGTGTGGGATATTGTTGTTTTTAATTTTTGTTTTATTACAGAAGACGAGGGATTCAATAGAATGTGCTGGGCATTAGGGGAGTACAAGTGTGTCTTATTTTGAAATAAAAAAAAGGAAAAGTGTGTTTTGTTTTTATTTCAGATAATCGCAGTTTATTGCACTTTTTGTTCGGTGGTATGATGATAAAACATCGTTTTTTGCCTCGCTTTTTTTTTTTTGCTGGCTCTCCGCTGCCTAATTGGGGGAAGGCGGTTGTCAATCAGCATGGCGCAAGTACTCCTGCCCTGCCAACAGGAAGAGAAACTGCTGCTCTCTTGACAGGGAGCAGCTGAATGTCTGGCAGGAGAGGGCCATGACCGGCGTCGGGTACAACAGACAGGTAGTTGCCTATGTTAGCAACTACATGTATTTTTTTCTAAAGTCCCGGATATCCCCTTTAACAGCCGTGGGTGGTTAAAGATTCCACCAGCAGCTGTTAGGGGCACATGACAGCTGATTATATTAGCTGTCATGTGTCGGGAAAGATGTGGGCTGAGCGCCTAAGCCTGCATCAAATGTCTGGGCACAACCTATGATGTACCTACGAACCACGCAGGATTCATTTGGGTCCCTTCTTATTCTGATTTGGCTGAGTAGTTTCTCCTTCTGCCAGTATTTACTTCCACTATTATTCTCTTCCTTTTTCCATTTTTTTCATTCTGGTAATTTTTTTACCATCTTTTCACCAACACACTATCTGTGAGGTCTGTTTCATACAGATATTATCTCTGGTATGTCTTTTTTTTTGGCTGTATTGTTTAATGAATGTTACATCACATTTATATTATATGCAGTGTTATTGAAGAAGGTCCATTTTTGGGACCGAAATGTCTGATGTTTTAGATTGCCTGCACAAAAATCTACCGTTTTCACATCTGAAGTGCCAAGTTTTACATACTTTACATACTTAAAGGGATAGGATCCTACTGGGGCACAGAATATGGGAGTGCCATGCTCTATTCTTCTTTGACGTATCTATGTCATAGGTTATGAAGGGGTTAAAGTACTAGGGGCCGAGATCTGAAAGCCAAGAGCCATTGGTTAATACACTCTGATCTCCATCTATTAAGCTGAGTGCTAGTACACACCATGCTCTTCCACTTTCCCTACGACAAGTCTCTCTCCAGAATGGTCCTATGTACATCGCAGAGCAGCGAAATAGGTTTATGTTCTTCTTGTCAGGAAAGGAGCAAAGCTTTTGCCATAACTTTGCTACCTACGGTATATAGAAAAACTTCTGCAGGGGAAGTAAGATGGGACAATATTGTTAACAGTAACAGTGGGAGCAAGCCTAATTCTGAATAGAAAGCAGCAGCACCATGGGTGACCATAGAAATAAAATAGACAAAAATGGTATTTTGTATGCTAGAAACATTGCACTGTACATTATTGTAAGGGAGTCTGTCAGTACAGAATAACTGTTCAGGCTATTGGTGCACCCTTGGCGTTGCCAAACATTTAAGTGTACCTTTACACCGACTCCACCTACTTGTTTTTCGTCTATCTCTGCTCCCTCTATGTTGATTGACAGCTGTGGCTTTAAGGAGCCAGAGAAGGGCATAGATGAATGGAAAACAAGCAGAATGGAAGGTGCATTTACATGTCTGGCCACGCCAAGGGTGCAGCGAACATCTGTAATCGGTTTGGACAGTCATTCTGTGCTGACAGAGTCTGGACTTTCATGGGATAACTCTTTTTCATATTAAGTGTTTGTCTTTTTATGATTTATACTCCATAAACAAAGTCTTTACTGGAGTTGTTATATGATGGACCTCACTGACTTTATTCAATGGAGTCTGTTATGGTGTCCTTAATTTTGATGGGAAGAATATTGCAGCAATAGTCTTCTCATCTAATGTGTAGATAATTTGCCATGATAGCTCTGAATGTGAACAGTACCTTATCATGCCAGTGCTGTGCTATACCAATAATATACCTAAAGTTTTCTTATGCATGTGTAAGGAGATGAATGACTCCTATAAAAGGAACATGCTGGGAAGCATGTGTGAATGGATGCTGCTTTCTAGTGGCCAAAAATAATAGAGGTGGGAACTAAAAATGACTTTGTAACCACAGAAAGAAACACTGCTTGTATGGGGGGACGAGAGACGCCAGATACACAGGGACATGTTATCTGCAATGACGCAGCAAGAAAAGAGGAAAGTCACCTGGGCCAGCCCAAGAGTCCAGTTACTGCTCAAACTTGTATCGAGTCGCAAGTGATGTAAGGACTGCACTGGCTTATAGCCCAAACCCTAGGAGATTGTGTCTAGGAACACAAGACTATTATTGGTAGAGGATTAGCTCGAGGGTGCTTAGACTTTCTGAAGGAGAAGAAATTCTGATTGGCCATATTAATGGAATACCCTGTTCAGGTGAGTGGCAGGCAAAAAAGGCCTGTTCAATGGAACAAAACCCCCATCATGTGAGCGTCAGGCACAGAGGCCTGTTCAATGGAACAAAACCCCCAACCCCGACTGAGTGTGCGTTAGGCACAGAGGCCTGATAGATGTGTGTGGCCCAGCTGCGCGAGGCACACATGTCTCCTGGAAAATGCACAGATAAGGTAATTGTGAAGCCTGATATTCATTCACATCACACATTTCTCAACACTGCCACCAGAGGGCAACTTAGACTATTTAAGTTAGTGTGACGTAGCAGTGGTTCAGTTCAGTCAGAAGTCAGTCAAGCCTAGGGAGGCTCAGGAGTGAGTCATCCCATCCATCTTGAGAGAGATTAGTTTACTGTCTCAGGACAGAGCAGTCTAGTCTTGGAGGGAGAGGAGATAAGACTGAGATCTGAAGGAGCTCCTGTAGCTCACCTCATACAGAAGTGGAGGCTAGTATGAGTGGACAAGTGAAGCACTCTAGCCTAGTCAGAGCTGCAACTGAAGCAAGTGAAACAGTTACCTCAGAATAAGCTGTCTGTGTTCTCTAGAAAGTGGAAAGTGACTCTCGGAGCTACAGCGTGTATACAGTCTGACGAAACGTCCTGTGAGCTGCTCTGGACAGAGTCTTTGAAAGAAAGAAGGAAGGGAACTACTGCAGTTATAACAACGAATCAACTGAGGACAGGTCAGTGAGCACTGGAAGGAAAGCTTACGACTACAACCACTGCTACCTGTGCTTATGTTACGGGCAAGAGCAGGGCGACAGGCGAGTGGTAAAAGAAGGACAAGTGACC
>JARQOD010000002.1:323550284-323586527 GCA_033576555.1 Oophaga sylvatica
TTCTGAGATTGTTTTTTCGTGACATATTGGGCTTCATGATAGTGGTAAATTTAGGTCAATAATTTTTGCGTTTATTTGTGAAAAAAATGGAAATTTGGCGAAAATTTAGAAAATTTCGCAATTTTCAAATTATTAATTTTTATTCTGTTAAACCAGAGAGCTATGTGACACAAAATAGTTAATAAATAACATTTCCCACATGTCTACTTTACATAAGCACAATTTTGGAAACAAATTTTATTTTGTTAGGAAGTTATAAAGGTTAAAAGTTGACCAGCGATTTCTCATTTTTACAACAAAATTTACAAAGCCATTTTTTTTACGGACCACCTCACATTCGAAGCCACTTTGAGGGGTCTATATGGCAGGAAATACCCAAATGTGACAACATTATAAAAACGGCACCCCTCAAGCTACTCAAAACTACATTCAAGAAGATTATTAACCCTTCAGGTGCTTCACAGGAACTAAAGCAACGTGGAAGGAAAAAATGGACATTTTAATTTTTTCAACAAAAATTTTCTTTTAGCATCAATTTTTTCATTTTCACATGGGCAACAGGATATAATGGATCCTAAAATTTGTTGGGTCTTTTCTCCTGAGTACACCGATACCTCATATGTGGTCATAAACCACTGTTTGGGCGCACGGCAGGGCTCAAAAGGGAAGGAGCGCCATTTGACTTTTTGAATGGAAAATATGCTGGAATATTTAGCGGTTGCCACGTCGCATTTGGAGAGTCCCTGTGTGCCTAAACATTGGAGCTCCCCCACAAGTGACCCCATTTTGTAAACTAGACCCCCCAAGGAACTTATCTAGATGCATAGTGAGCACTTTGAACCTCCAGGTGCTTCACAAATTGATCCGTAAAAAAAGAAAGTACTTTTTTTTCCACACAAAAAATTCGTTTAGCCTCAGTTTTTTTCATATTCACATGGGCAACAGGATAAAATGGATCCCAAAATTTGTTGGGCAATTTAGCCTGAGTACACAGATACCTCATATGTGGTCATAAACCACTGCTTGGGCGCACAGCAGGGCCCAGAAGGGAAGGAGCACCATTAGACTTTTTGAATGAAAAATTAGCTCCAATCGTTAGCGGACACCATGACACGTTTGGAGGGCCCCTGTGTGCGTAAACAGTGAAAAACAACCACATGTGACACCATTTTGGAAACTAGACCCCTTATGGAACTTATCTAGTTGTGTTGTGAGCACTCTGAACCCCCAAGTGCTTCACAGAAGTTTATAACGCAAAGCAGTGAAAATAAAAAAAAACATTTTTTTCCTCAAAAATGATTTTTTTAGTCCGCTATTTTTTATTTTTACAAGGGTAACAGGAGAAATTGGACCACAAAAGTTGATGTGCAATTTGTCCTGAGTACACCAATACCCCATATGTGGGGGAACCACTGTTTTGAAGCATGGGAGAGCTCAGAAGGGAAGGAGCGCCATTTTGGAATGCAGACTTGATGGAATGTTCTGCGGGCATCAT
Source organism: Oophaga sylvatica (assembly GCA_033576555.1). Taxonomy (NCBI): domain Eukaryota; kingdom Metazoa; phylum Chordata; class Amphibia; order Anura; family Dendrobatidae; genus Oophaga; species Oophaga sylvatica. The sequence goes on from JARQOD010000002.1 coordinate 323,551,780, forward strand.
GTTGCGTTTGCTGAGCCCCTGATGTGCCTAAACAGTAGAAACCCCCCACAAGTGACCCCATTTTGGAAACTAGACCCCCCAAGGAGCTTATCTAGATGTGTAGTGAGCACTTTGAACCCCAAGTGCTTCACAGAAGTTTATAAACGCAGAGAAGTGAAAATAAGAAAATCACTTTTGTTCCTCAAAAATCATTTTTTAGCCCGCTATTTTTTATTTTCCCAAGGGTAACAGGACAAATTGGACCCCAAAAGTTGTTGTCCAGTTTTTTCTGAGTACGCTGGTGCCCCATATGTGGAGGGGAACCACTGTTTGGGCGCACGGCAGGGCTCAGAAGGGAAGGAGCGCCATTTGACATTTTTAATGGAAAATTAGCTCCAATCGTTAGCGGACACCATGTCGTGTTTGGAGAGCCCCTGTGTGCCTAAACTTTGGAGCTCCCCCACAATTGACCCCATTTTGGAAACTAGACCCCCTAAGGAACTTATCTAGATGCACAGTGAGCACTTTGAATCCCCAGGTGCTTCCCAGAAGTTTATAACGCAGAGCCGTGAAAATAAAAAATCATTTTTTTTTCTCAAAAAATGATTTTTTAGCCCCCTATTTTTTTATTTTCACAATGGTTACAGGAGAAATTGGACCCCAAAGGTTGTTGTCCAGTTTGTCCTGAGTACGCTGGTACCCCATATGTGGGGGGAACCACTGTTTGGGCACAAGTCAGGGCCCGGAAGGGAAGTAGTGACGTTTTGAAATGCCGACTTGATGGAATGGTCTGCGGGCGTCATGTTACGTTTGCAGAGCCCCTGATGTGCCTAAACAGTAGAAACTCCCCCAATTGACCCTATTTTGGAAACTAGATCCCCCAAGGAACTCCTCTAGATGTGTGGTGAGCACTTTGAATCTCCAAGTTCTTCACAGAAGTTTATAACGCAGAGCCGTGAAAATAAAAAATCATTTTTTTTCCACAAACATGATCTTTTAGTCCCCATTTTTTTCCCTAGGGTAACAGGAGAAATTAGACCCCCCAAAGTTGTTGTGCAATTTTTCCTGAGTATGCTGATACCCCATATGTGGGGGTAAAACCACTGTTTGGGCACACGTCGGGGCTCGGAATAAAGGGAGCACTGTTTGACTTTTTGAACGCAAAATTTGCAGGAATCAATGGTGGCGCTATGTTGCGTTTGGAGACCCCCTAATGTGCCTAAATAGTGGACACCCCTCAATTCTAACTCCAACCCTAACCCCAACACACCCCTAACCACAACCCTAACCCCTACACACCCCTAACCCTAATCCAAACCCTAACCATAACCCTAACCCCAACACACCCCTAACCATAATCCCAACCCTAACCATAACCCTAACCACAAGCCTAACCCCAACCCTAACTCTAATTCCAACCCTAACCCTAATTATAACCGTAACCCTAATTCCAACCCTACCCCAAATTCCAACCCTAACCCTAATTCTAACCGTAACCCTAATTCTAACCCTAATGCTAAAGGCTAGGTTCACATTACATTTTACCAGCCCGTTCAACACATAGCGCTGACGGGCTGGTAACGGTATAGTATAAGGCGATCGCGTTATGCTATACCCGCTAGCGCAGAGGAATGATTCATCTGCGCTAGCGATGACAGAGCCCAGACGCTGCAGGCCGCGTCCGAGGCTCCATCACTGAATGACGGCACGTCGCAAATGCATGCCGCTTTACAGCATGCGTCGCGATGCACCTGCAAATGGGGGTGAATGGCAGCGTTAACGGACTGCGTTACACCGCGTTAAACCATGGTGTAACGCAGTCCGTCTAACGGACTACCATAACGCGATATGAATCCAGCCTAACCCTAACCCTAATTATAACCCTAACCCTAATGCTAACCCTAGTCCTAACCCTAACCTAACCCTAAGGCTAGGTTCACATTACGCTTTACCAGCCCGTTCAACACATAGCGTTGATGGGCTGGTAACGGTATAGCATAATGCGATCACGTTATGCCATGCCCGCTAGCGCAGAGGAATCAGCAGATGATTCATCTGCGCTAGCAGTGACGGAGCCCAGACGCTGCAGCCCGCGTCCGAGGCTCAGTCACTGAATGACGGCACGTCGCGAACGCATGCCTCTTTACGGCATGCGTTGCGATGCGCCCGCAAATGGGGGTGAATGGTAGCGTTAACGGACTGCGTTACACCGCGTTATGCCGCGGTGTAATGCAGTCCGTCTAACGGACTGCCATAATACGATATAAATCCAGCATAACCCTAATGCTAACCCTAACCTTAAGGCTAACCCTAACCCTAAGGCTAACCCTAACCCTAACCTAACCCTAACTGTAATTCTAACCCTAATAGGAAAAAAAAAATTATTTTATTTTTGTCCCTACCTGTGGGGGTGATAAAGGGGGCGTTTATTTACATTTTTTTATTTTGATCACTGTGAGAGTTTATCACAGTGATCAAAATAAATTTTTGGACTTTAGAAGGCGCACTGCGCATGCACCGGCCGGCGGGTGCACAGCGCATGCGCCCGCCCTTTTCCAAGATGGCGGCGCCCATGAAGAGTCCCGGACGCCAGAAGACCGGGGGAGGTGAGATGACACTGGGGGGGATCGGAAGGTGGGGGGCAGCGGACCGGAGCGGAGGGGAGAGGACCGGAGCGCAGGGCAGCAGATAGTAACGGCGGTGACCGATCGCTGCCATGAATCGATGGCGGCAGCCGATCACCGCCGTTACTCGGTGTGGGGGGGGTCGTAACTCGGTGTCCAGCCATGGCAGATGCTATTGCAGCATCTGCCATGGCTGGATTGTAATATTTCACCAAATTTCATTGGTGAAATATTACAAATCGGTCTGATTGGCTGTTTCACTTTTAACAGCCAATCAGAGCGATCGTAGCCACGTGGGGGTTAAGCCACCCGCACTGTGGTGATGCACAAAGAGTCTTGTGCCTGCGGGTCGGGTGACCTTTCAGTGACCCCAGTCACTCGACCCGCAGGAACATGATTTATAGCATGACGCCTACGTAGGTGTCATGGGTCGGGATGCCACTGGTTTTCATGACACCTACGTAGGCGTCATGGGTCGGGAAGGGGTTAAGAGAGCAGCTACTAAAAAGCCATTACAAACCAGCAAACAGATATTTGAAGCTGCTGGGGCCGCTGGAGTCCCTCGAACCTCAAGGAGTAGGATCCTTCAAAGGCTTGCTGTGGTGCATAAACCTACTATTTGGCCACCCCTAAACAGTGCTCACAAGCAGAAACGGTTGCAGTGGCCCCAGACATACATGAAGACTAGTTTTCAAACAGTCTTGTTTACTGATGAGTGTCGAGTAACCCTGGATGATCCAGATGGATGGAGTAGTGGATGGTTGGTGGATGGCCACCAGGTCCCAACAAAGCTACGACATCAGCAAAGAGGTGAAGGAGTCATGTTTTGGGCCGGAACCATGGGGAAACAGCTGGTAGGGCTGAAGGTGTGAAAATGACCTCTGCAAAGTATGTAGAGTTTCTGACTGACAACTTTCTGCCATGGTATAAAAAGCAAAAACATGCCTCCAGGAGCAAAATCATCTTCATGCATGACAATGCACCATCTCATGCTGCAAAGAATACCTCTGAGTCATTGGCTGCTATGGGCATAAAAGGAGATAAACTCATGGTGTGGCCACCATCTTCCCCTGACCTCAACCCTATAGAGAACCTTTGGAGTATCATCAAGCAAAAGATCTATGAGGGTGGGAGGCAGTTCACATCAAAACAGCAGCTCTGGGAGGCTATTTCGACTTCATGCAAAGAAATACAAGCAGAAACTCTCCAAAAACTCACAAGTTCAATGGATGCAAAAATTGTGAAGGTGATATCAAAGAAGGGTTCCTATGTTAACATGTAACTTGGCCTGTTAGGATGTTTTGCAGTTAAATAGCTTTTTTGTTCAGTGAATGTGACCTCCTAATGCTGCAAGTTCCACAAATGAGCATTTTCAGTTCTTTAAAACATATCAAATGTTTAGAAATTCTACTGTGCTTAATAATTTGGAACAGTGCATTTTGAGTTTTTATTCATTTTGGAGATTATACTGTTATCATTGGGAGGTTTCTTCAATAAAATTTCGATGTATACTCTAACGGGTGATGACTTTTATTAAACTGACTGTCATTTGCACCGATCACTTAGGAAAATTAGAGAAAAATATCATTTGCATAATAATTTAGAACATGTTGTACAAAGCCATCCACAACCTGTCTCCTCCATACATCTGTGACATGGTCTCCTGGTACGTACCTGCAAGAAACCTTCGATCCTCTCAAGATCTCCTTCTCTACTCCCCTCTTATCTCTTCTTCCCACAACCGCATACAAGACTTCTCCCGTGCTTCCCCTATACTCTGGAACTCTTTACCCCAACACATCAGGCTTTCGCCTACCTCGGAAACCTTCAAACGGAACCTGAAGACCCACCTCTTCCGACAAGCCTACAACCTGCAGAGATCATCTGTCTGCTGAACCGCTGCACGGCCAGCTCTACCTTCTAGTGTATCCTCACCCATCCCCCATAGACTGTGAGCCCTCGCGGGCAGGGTCTCTCTCCTTCTGTACTTGTGTGTGCCTTGTTTTGCTCATGTCTATTGTACTTGTCTATATTTACCCCTTTCAGATGGAAAGCGCCATGTAATAAATGGCGCTATAAAAATATAGAATAATAATAACAACAAAGAAAGAAAAAGTAATTCAGAAAACATGTGCATACCTATAAATACAGAAGCAAATTTTTATTGGCACAATAATACTCCAAAGTTAAAAGCAATTACAACCATAATATCCCCAATGACATCCGATTGTAATATAAAACAATACAAAATATGTAATAGTCTGGCACTAAGATAATAAATAATCACATTAAAATTTATATAATAAACATACAATTACAGTGCCTACAAGTAGTATTCAACCCCCTGCAGATTTAGCTGGTTTGATAAGATGCAAATAAGTTAGAGCCTTCAAACTGCAAACGAGAGTAGGATTTATTAACAGAAGCATAAATCTTACAAAACAAAAAGTTATGTTGCTCAGTTGAATTTTAATAAATTTTAAACATAAAAGTGTGGGTCAATTATTATACAACCCCTATGTTTAATATTTCGTGGAATAACCCTTGTTTGCAATTACAGCTAATAATCGTCTTTTATAAGACCTGATCAGGCCGGCACAGGTCTGTGGAGTTATCTTGGCCCACTCCTCCATGCAGATCTTCTCCAAGTTATCTAGGTTCTTTGGGTGTCTCATGTGGACTTTAATCTTGAGCTCCTTCCACAAGTTTTCAATTGGGTTAAGGTCAGGAGACTGACTAGGCCACTCCAACACCTTGACTTTTTCCCTCTTGAACCAGGCCTTGGTTTTCTTGGCTGTGTGCTTTGGGTCGTTGTCTTGTTGGAAGATGAAATTACGACCGATCTTAAGATCCTTGATGGAGGAGCGGAGGTTCTTGGCCAAAATCTCCAGGTAGGCCGTGCTATCCATCCTCCCATGGATGCGGACCAGATGGCCAGGCCCCTTGGCTGAGAAACAGCCCCACAGCATGATGCTGCCACCACCATGCTTGACTGTAGGGATGGTATTCTTGGGGTCGTATGCAGTGCCATCCAGTCTCCAAACGTCACGTGTGTGGTTGGCACCAAAGATCTCGATCTTGGTCTCATCAGACCATAGAACCTTGAACCAGTCTGTCTCAGAGTCCTCCAAGTGATCATGAGCAAACTGTAGACGAGCCTTGACATGACGCTTTGAAAATAAAGGTACCTTACGGGCTCGTCTGAAACGGAGACCATTGCGGTGGAGTACGTTACTTATGGTATTGACTGAAACCAATGTCCCCACTGCCATGAGATCTTCCCGGAGCTCCTTCCTTGTTGTCCTTGGGTTAGCCTTGACTCTTCGGACAAGCCTGGCCTCGGCACGGGAGGAAACTTTCAAAGGCTGTCCAGGCCGTGGAAGGCTAACAGTAGTTCCATAAGCCTTCCACTTACGGATGATGCTCCCAACAGTGGAGACAGGTAGGGCCAACTCCTTGGAAAGGGTTTTGTACCCCTTGCCAGCCTTGTGACCCTCCACGATCTTGTCTCTGATGGCCTTGGAATGCTCCTTTGTCTTTCCCATGTTGACCATGTATGAGTGCTGTTCACAAGTTTGGGGAGGGTCTTAAATAGTCAGAAAAGGCTGGCAAAAGAGATCATTAATCCACACATGTGAAGCTCATTATTCTTGGTGCCTGAACTACTTCTTAATACTTTAGGGGGACCAAACAGAATACTTGTGGTTTCAGGGGTTGAATAATAAATGACACTCTGAATTAACTTTTAACGTTTTTAAAAAAAAAAAAATAAATAAAAAAAATTTTTTTGCTGCAGTGCATTTCCCACTTCCAGGCTGATCTACAGTACAAATGTCACAATGCCAAGTTAATTCCGCATGTGTCAACCAGCTAAATCTTCAGGGGGTTGAATACTACTTGTAGGCACTGTAGGTCCAGAAATATTTGGACAGTGACCAAATCTTTGATTTGTGCCCTGCATGCCACTATTTTGGATTTAAAATGAAAGAACTGAGATGCAATTGAAGAGTAGACTTTCGGGTTTAATTAACCCCTTCACGACATGTGACGTACATTTATATCATATGTCATATTCCTATCTTTGATGAGTGCTCACACGCTGAGCCTGCATCTTTACCAGCAGATGATGGATGATTTAATCAGCCATCATGTGCCTTTAACAGCCATGGTTGGAGCCGAGCTCTGCCCGTGCTTGTTAAGATGTTAAATGCCACTGTCTCACACTGGTAATGCCCCTTTTCATGTAAAATAATTTCTGGAGCAGTTTCTCAGGGAGATCAGTGTCCTGCCCATAGCCTGAAACAGCTCATTTACATATAAGAAAAACATGGATTTCACTGGCATATGACATTGGATTGAAGATATCAAGGTACAGTATCATTGTATTCAGTTTCCTGTGACCTGCATACCCATATAGACAACTCAGGAGGGTTGATCCCACTGACAGATTCCTTTTAAGCATGTGAAATGCATACTCAATGGGGTTGAGATCAGGTGATTGACTTGGCAGTTGCAGAATATTCCACTTCTTTGCCTTAAAAGCTCATGGGTAGCTTTCGCAGTATGTTTGGGGTCAATGTCCATCTGTACTGTGAAGCACTGTCCAATCAACCTTTCTGCATTTGGTTGTAAACTTCAGAATTCATTCGCATCATCAATAGACACTAGTGACCCAATGCCATTTGAAGTCAGGCATGGCCATGCCATCACACTGCCTTTACCATGTTTTGCAGAGAATGGGGTGTGCTTTGGATCATGAGCCGTCCCAAGAATTCTCCATACTTTCTTCTTGCCATCATTTTGGTACAGGTTGACCTTAGTTTCTTCCATTCAAATAATGCTTTTGCAGAACTGGGCTGGCTTCTTTGCATGGATTTTGATAAAGTCTAATCTAGCCTTTCTATTTTTGAGGCTGATGAATGGTTTGCACCTTGTGATGAACCCTCTTTATTTGTCCTCATGAAGTCTTCTCTTTATGGCAGGCTTAGATACTGAAACACCTACTTACTGGAGAGTGTTCTTCACTTGGGTGGATATTGTGAAAGTATTTTCTGATCATCCATCACTGTTGTCTTCCACAGACGTCCAGGCCTTTTTGAATTCCCAAGCTCACAAGTGAACTTTTTGTTGCAAAATGAACCAAACATGATTTGGCCACTCTTAACATTTCTGCTATCTCTCTGACGGATTTATTCTTTTTTTCAGCCTAATGATAGTCTTTCTCACTTCCATTGAGAGCTCCTTTGACCACATGTTGTGGGTTCACAGCAATAGCTTCGAAAAGTAAATGCCACACCTGGAATCAGGGAAAAGCCCATGCAGCCTAATAAAGAGCTTTTCAGATGATTGGTGGAGTTGAACATTAATTCAGGATTGAAGAATTTGTCGGAGATTTGCGATGAGTGTTCCCCACCATTCAATCAAGGTAATGTGCAATATATTACATTTGGTTATGATGCTCAAAATAAAAAAAAAACATGTACGTATAAAGGACCAAGATAGTATTCCTGGAAGGTTAACTGCTTACCACACCGGTTAAACTAATGATAAAGTTGCAAATATGCCTTTATATCTTAATCCTCATTTGCTGATTTGGTTGTAAATATTTAACCTGGGTTACTTTTTCGAATCACAAGTAAATATTTCTTTTACTACATTTGTAAGATAGTCTATTAATAAAAGATATTTCTTTCAAACTTGTCCATGAATAGATGTGTGCATTATAAAAAAAGACCTACGGTAACTTGCACTGGATAATTCTGTTTTATTGAACACACATCCAAAGACTGTTGGACAAACGTACTTTTTGGTAGCTAATCTATTTCTAATTGCATGTAATATCATCTAATATCACCCTGGAATGGACATAGATTTCGTTGATAGCAAAAATGATATTCATGATACTCCTGCTGTTTATGTAATTACTTTGACTTTCATTAAATACTTTACTTTTGTTCGATCAACTATACCAGTTGCTGATGTGATTGAAATGCCTTTCGTCTTGCTCACATCAAAGAAAAGTTGATATTCAGGTTTCTTATTTACATCGCAGTGGGTGTTCTGTACCAGGGAACATGACAAAGGCCAAATGGTGCTTGGTGTATTGTGATTCTGTTTTGTTGGTGAGTTGCATTGAAAAGTAAGTCAATATGACAATGTTCACAGATTTCCATTTTCTCTCCCTTCTTCCCTACAGAGAGCCTTTTGATTTATAATTTTTACCTTCATGCTGGTCTGCTATTATGAGTCTGCTATTCCAAATTGCTCAATTTCTCTGAGGAAAATGCATAATTTTTTTTATTCTAAAAGCGGCAAAGATTTAACCTACTCAATACAGCAACAGCAGCTTACATTTGAAAACGTGTCATGTCTGTTGTCTGTAAAGAGCAGTAAATAAATTATTTGTAGGCTTGAATACCGTAAAGCAGGCCTGGGAAAGCTGCAGCCTGAAAGACACATGAGGCCCTCTGACTGTTCCTGTTCGGCCCCTTACCGTTCCTGTCCGACAATCTGACAGGAACATCCAGACAGAGGGCCGGAGAGGTATTGATCTACGATTCTGATTTTTCTCAGAATCGTCACTCCTATTGTAGCCCCAATCCCCGATGGTCCCGTCTTCTCATTGGTGGACGCGGAGGCTGCTGAGCTCCTTGTTTGCAGAGCTGCTCAAACTTCAGCAGGAGCATTCAGGAGGAAAACTGGGACTACAATACCCATCTGCTGCACACATAATGGGCAAGTGGCTTCTACGGGAAGCCCAGATAATACATGAAATAACACCTAGCAGGTGACATTATGTTTCTGCTATGCTGATTAGGTCACAGCACTGGAGCTGCCACCTTTCACACTCAACCCCCAACTGTATACTCTATAAAATGACTGAATGCAGTTTATTTTCATCAGGTAGAGCTGCTAATTTTCACCAGGCACATCTCCCTTAGTCTTCTCCTGACAGCTCAGGCTGAAAGAGATAAAACACTTGTATTCCTAGTGAATAATGGCTCCAACAGAGAAGTGCCCCCTCACCTCCTATACAGGCAGCCTTCAGATGGGATATTCTGTGTACTCCCCAAACTGCTCTACTACTGCTCCACCATGTACTTTGCTGCCTTTTGACTTTTGTGTGAGTGTTATCCCTTACCTCCCCTTTGCACCACCGAGTCTGAGTGTTGTGCTGTGTTGTATGTCCTGTGTGACAGAGGTAAGGGTTAAGCCAGTCACATTGCTTCCTTCTGTAATCTGTGGCTTATCACATGGTCTCCATGAAATAAGGATTTCTCCCCTCCTGCCTTTCACCTCCTGCCCAGTGCATTTTCTTGCTGGCTTGTCACTTCTCTTTAGAATCGGCAAGTGAGTGCACTGTCACTGTGCATTCAAAGGAATACAGCACAGGGAGCTCATACTGAGTATGCGTCAAAATTTATGACCAACATGTTATCAGTAGAGCAGGGACTAGCCAAGCCCATGAAACAGACATCGGTGATGAAGTTTCATTTCACGGAGGGGGCAGAGGCTTGCTGCAGTGATTACGGCTCATTTGAGTTTCCCAGCATGACTAATCATTCTCAAATAAAATATCATTCGAAGTTAAAAAAAAAATAAAATAAAAACAGACAGTTAGAATGGGGAGGGTACTTTAGGGAATTTTTCATTGAAATTTATTAGAAAAGGAAATTAGATTATTATATTTAAATCAATATACTGTACATTTGATGTGAAATTCACATTTGGTTTTGGACCACCCCTTTAGGTTTAGCCGATTAGTTCGGCCCTCCACAGCAATGCTAGTTTCTCATGTAGTCCTTGGGAAAATTAATTGCCCACCCCTGCCTTACAGCATACAAGATTTCTGTATGGACCACTTAAAAAACATAATGCACACCTCCTGTCAAGTGTGAAAAATCCAGTATCATTCCATCCACCTCAAGTCATATTCACAGGAGTCTAAGAAACTGTAATGTTTTTGTATCACTACAAAATCATTTAGATGTAAGGAAATTGCAATCACTTATCTATTTTCATTTCTGTATTTGTGGAAAACTTCAGTTAAACAAAAAAAAGTTTTCCAGGACTTTGATGTTAAACTCATATTCTTAGAGCAGTCCATCAATATTTGATCAGTACGGGTCTGACTACATCCACCCTCACAAACAACTAATTGAAGAGGCTGTGTGCCTGTCTGGAGTTCTGTGGCCCCTTGATTGCTTACCAGGCACAGTTCCTTATAATTTATTGTAGTTGTATAGGTAGCCAACCATATTAGAGCAGTGTTTCACAAACTCCAGCCCTTAAGGCCACCCTGATCATGTTTTCAGGATTTCCTTAGTATTACACAGATGAGAGAATCTATTGCAAGTTCTGATAACTTGATATAATTCTATCACCTGTACAATATTAAGGAAATCCTGAAAACATGATCTGTTGGGGTTGTAAGGTCTGGAGATTGGGAAACACTTCATTCGACTAAAATCGGTTGAACCTGCCAATATCGCTGGATTGGTAAAAAAAAGAGTAATATGTATAGGGTCCCTCACATTTCTTGAAAGAAGGATCTGGCATGTAAGATTTCTCACATGCTCACCAGTGAGGCACCCCCTAGATGTTAGTAGTTTTAATTTTTTTCATTTTTGCATGTACTTCAATTAATATATTAACCACTTAACGACCGCCGATACGCCTTTTAACAGCGGTAGTTAAGGGTACTTAAACCACAGCGCCGTTAATTAATGGCGCCGTGGAAAAAGTGTATAGCGCCCCCCAGAGCTGGATTTTCTCTGGGGTCTCGGCTGCCGGGGGTAGCCGAGACCCCAGAGAACATGATTCGGGTGGGTTTTTTACCGACACCGATTTTGCGATCGCCGTTATTAACCGTAAAACGGCGACCGCAAAAAAAAAGCCGCGATTTTGCTTTCACTTTCTCTCTCCTCAGATGTGATCGCACATCAGAGGAGAGAGAAATAGGGTCCCTGACTTCCCCGGTACCTCCTGGTGGTCCCCGGGCCCTCCTGCCTCCTCCGGTGGGCGCCGCCATCTTGGTCCAGGAAGAAAATGGCGGGCGCATGCGCAGTGCGCCCGCCGAATCTGCCGCCTGGCAGATTCCATTCATTCAATGTACATTTTGATCACTGTGATAAACCCTATCACAGTGATCTAAATAAAAAAAGTAAATAACCCCCCCCCCTTTATCACCCCCTTAGTTAGGGAAATATAATGAAATAAAGAAAATATATTTATTTTCATTTTTCCATTAGGGTTAGGGTTAGAATTAGGGTTAGGGTTGAAATTAGGGTTAGGGTTAGAATTAGGGTTAGAGTTAGAATTAGGGTTAGGGTTGGAATTAGGGTTAGGATTAGGGTTAGGTTTAGGATTAGGGTTGGGATTAGGGTTAGGGGTGTGTTGGGGTTAGGATTGGAGCTAGAATTGAGGGGTTTCCACTATTTAGGCACATCAGGGGGTCTCCAAACGTGACATGGCGCCATCATTGATTCCAGCCAATTTTGCGTTCAGAAAGTCAAATGGTGCTCCCTCCCTTCCAAACCCAGACGTGTGCCCAAACAGTGGTTTACCCCAACATATGGGGCATCAGTGTACTCAGGACAAATTGCACACCAACTTTTGGGTCTTATTTCTCCTGTTACCCTTGGGAAAATAAAAAATTGGGGGCTAAAAAATCACTTTTGTGGAAAAAAAAAAGGATTTTTTATTTTCACGGCTCTGCGTTATAAACTTCTGTGAAGCACTTGGGGGTTCAAAGTGCTCACCACACATCTAGATAAGCTCCTTCGGGGGGTCTAGTTTCCAAAATGGGATCACTTGTGGGAGGTTTCTACTGTTTAGGCACATCATTGGCTCTGCAAACGCAACATGACGACCGCAGAACATGCCATCAAAGTCTGCATTCCAAAATGGTGCTCCTTCCCTTCCGAGCTCTCCCATGCACCCAAACAGTGATTCCCCCGCACATATGGGGTATCAGTGTACTCAGGACAAATTGCACAACAACATTTTTTGTGGTCCAATTTCTCCTATTAGCCTTGTGAAAATAAAAAATAGCGGGCTAAAAAAATCATTTTTGAGGAAAAAAAATGATTTTTTTATCTTCACTGCTCTACGTTATAAACTTCTGTGAAGCACTTGGGGTTCAAAGTGCTCACCACACATCTAGATAAGTTCCTTAAGGGGTCTAGTTTCCAAAATCGTATCACTTTTGTTTTTTTTTCACTGTTTAGGCACATCAGGGGCTCTCCAAACGCGACATGGCATCCAATCTCAATTACAGCCAATTCTGCATTGAAAAAGTCAAACTATGCTCCTTCCCATCTGAGCTCTGCCATGCGTCCAGTGGTTTACCCCCACATATGGGGTATGGGCATACTCAGGACACATTGAACAACAACTTTGTGGGTCTAATTTCTCATGTTACCCTTTTAAAAATAAAAATTTGGGGGCGAAAAATCATTTTTGTGAAAAAAAAATATTTTTATTTTCATGGCTCTACGTTATAAACTTCTGTGAAGCACTTGGAGGTTCAAAGTGCTCACCACACAACTAGATAAGTTCCTTAAGGGGTCTAGTTTCCAAAATGGGGTCACTTGTTGGGGGTTTCCACTGTTTAGGCACATCAAGGGCTCTCCATACGCAACATGGCGTCCAATCTCAATTCCAGCCAATTGTGCATTGAAAAAGTCAAACGGTGCTCCTTCCCTTGCGAGCTCTGCCGTGCGCCCAAAAAAGTGGTTTACCCCCACATATGGGGTAATGGGGTGTCGGCGTATTCAGGAGAAATTGCTCAACAAATTTTGTGGTTCATTTTCTCTTTTAACACTTGTGAGAATAAAAAAAATTGGTTCTGAAGTAAATTTTTTGCAAAAAAAGTTAAATGGTAATTTTTTCCTTCCACATTGCTTCAGTTCCTGTGAAGCATGTAAAGGGTTAATAAACTTATTGAATGTGGTTTTGAGCACCTTGAGGGTTACAGTTATTAGAATGGTGTGACTTTTGGGTATTTTCTGTCATGTACACCCCTCAATATGACTTTAAATATGATGTGGTCCCTAAAAAAATGGTTTTGTAAATTTTGTTGTACAAATGAGAAATCGCTGGTCAACTTTTAACCCTTATAACTGCCTAACAAAATAAAAATTGGTTTCCAAAATTGTGCTGATGTAAAGTAGACATGTGGGAAATATTATTTATTAAGAAATTTTTCTGACATATCTCTCTGATTTAAGGGCATAAAAATTTAAGTTTGCAAACTGCTAAATTTTCTAAATTTTCGCCATATTTCCATTTTTTTTTAAATAAACACAAGTCACATAAAATAAATTTTACCACTAACATGAAGTAAAATATGTCACGAAAAACAATCTCAGAATCAGCGGGATCCGTTAAAGCGTTCCAGAGTTATAACCTCATAAAATGACAGTGGTCAGAATTATAAAAATTGGCCTGGTCATTAAGATGCAAATTGGCTCCGTCACTAAGGTGTTAAGAAAAGTGTGGCTTAGCAGACAATGTTCAGAAAACCCTGCTATAATAAATTCTGTAGAATAAGCCAAAGAAACCAATTTTCATTAGTAAAAAAACGAACATTTTTTATGTGAATACTGCGGACCTTCACCAAAAAGTGCTATCAGGCTACTTTAAAAGTATACAACTGCAATTATTAAAAATAAATGGGAGGATATGTAATCTTTTCTTTCACTTGCAGTGAAATAAATGAAAAGGAAACAGTAGTAAAATGCCCAGACCTTTGATAAATCTAGGTCTTTGTGCTCTGCAAACAATGTAAACAGTAATAACCACAGTATATCAGAGTCAGTGGGCACCACAAAGAGCCTTCAGGTGAATTGACTTTAATGGCACTCCAGTGTTTATTACGAAGATCTTTTTGTTTTGGGCAATTACTTATTGTAGATTACATTAGTGCCAGGCTAATGATCATTTCAAGATCTCAGAAAATAGTTTCAGATGTGATTACACGTCTAAAACAATGACTTGAATTATGGTAATGCAACATTGAAATGGAAAGTAAACACAGTAATTGTATTTTCTTCCTTACCCAAATAAATAAGTAAATGAAACATATAAATAAGTAATCATTCTTTTCCTGTGAACCTAATTTAACCTTTGTGCTCAGACAGACTCAAATACAAGCAGACTGAAAGCCAATATTATGTAGCAGAAAAAAATTAGAAAATGGCTTTAACAGTGCTATAAAGTGGGTGATAGCCAAATGTAAATGTAATCTGCTCAACATAATATAGACCTCAATATTAATTTACATGTCGGCATGTAAGTTGATAAAAGTAAGCGTCACAATTGTCACAGATGCAATGAACACAAAAATAATACAGTATGTGTATACATGTATAAATAGTACCACTGTAGATAATGTATTATCAATAATTCTGTAGTGGGTAACTACACTTTGACGATGTCTGGTGATCACTATGGTTTTATGTGTCCCCAATAATCATGTTGTCTGGTGACTAATATTTACTTTTGCTCAGCAAAAAAAGCATGTTTGCCCTTCTGTTATGCTTAGTGCTAAGTCAGTTTACGTGGACCTACCTGCGGCACGATACGACCACATATCAGTAAACTTTTACCGATTGGCAGTAGATTAAATGACTGTTTACATAAGAAGACCAAAGTAAAAGACGCATACCCCTTTTAAATTTTTCACTCTTGGTTTCATTGCAGCCATTTGGTAAATTCAAAAAAGTTCATTTTTTTATTATTAATGTACGCTCTGCACCCCAGCTAAAATAACAAAAGAGTGGCTTTAGAACAACTCTGTGACCATTCTTGACTGGCCCAGCCAGAGCCCTGACCTAAACCTAAATGAACATCTCTGGAGTGACCTAAAAATGGCTGTTCATCAACGTTCACCATCCAACATGACAAAACTGGAGAGGATCTGCAAGGAATAATGGCAGAGGATCCCCAAATTCAGGTGTGAAAAACTTGTTGCATCATTCCCAAGAAGACTCATGGCTGTACTAGCTCAAAAGGGTGCTTCTACTCAATACTGAGCAAAGGGTCTGTGTTATGATTTGGTAGCTGAGGAGGACAGGAGCAAAATACCGCCAAAGCAGCAAGACACCAGAGAGGCTGGAACCTAATAGCATGTATACAAGGATGGGAGGGTGGAGCAGAGCCATGTATGCAGGATGGGAGGGTGGAGTCATGCATACAAGGATGGGAGGGTGGGAGCGGAGCCATGCATACAAGGATGGGAGGGTGGGAGTGGAGCCATGCATAAATAAATTACATAGATATTCTTGAATAGCCGATGCGTTAGAATCGGCCACCATCTAGTCTACTATATAATCGTCTAATTCTGTCTGTCTGTAATGGAAATCCTGTGTCGCTGATTGGTCGCAACCTCTCTGCTCATCTGCCTCCGGATTGGATGTGGGTGTTGCTGGGGGAGGGGTGCGGGCACGCCCCTTGGATACCCGACCGCGGCCTTAGCAAAGTCACAGGGACTGTCACAGAACCTGTGTAAGAGAGCAGTTCTATGAGCAATAACATTTAATAATAATGTATATATTTTACCCGGAAAATCCTGTGTATTCATTGCATTATTCTTAAATTTTCATAACTAAACTACATACATATTCTACAATACCAGATGCGTTAGAATCGGGCCACCATCTAGTTCCTAATACGCAGGCGCCGGTACCCAGCGTGTCACACCTTGTTCTGATCAATATAAAGCACAATTGTTGTTAATTCATTCCGTCCTTATCCAATCCTAAATAATTAGCTATTAATACCTATATTGTTTATTTATGTTAACTTATGCCATTTTCGCTTGACCTTAACATGGATTTTCCTGGTACCATTCTCTGGTAATGTTGAATAAGTCTCTTTTTTTGTATATTTGTATGTATGTATTTTCATTTTATTTTTAAGATGTTATTTTGTCATGTTTATTGATGTACAGTACACTAATATTCTATATATTTATTTTTCAGTGAGGTTTGACAAAGACCTTGAATAGGGTCGAAACGTTACCTTACCATCACTTGGTCCTGCTGTGGTGTTTTCTGCACGTGTAAAATAAACACAAAGCAATTTTTGCAAAGAAAACATTTGAGTGCGGCTGTTTCTTCTTTAGCCCTTTTGAAAGTATCACAGTTTGAACATTTTTTTGTAGCCAGACAAGAGTCTTTCAAAAGTTTAAGCGATTTTCATCCATTCTTCTTCATCCATGGGTTTTTCTAATGCCACTGTATCACAGCCAGAATCACTGTAGCTAGCATTTGAGAAGTTACCCAAGGTTTGAGCGAGATTTATTACCTACTATTACAATGTGAAATGTTTTAATGATAGCAATCACCCTTTAATGAAAAAGGTGATTTAGGCGTACACTACTATAAGGCTGCTTTTATAGTACTGTATGGTACAATTACATAGTTATATGCAGTACTTTATGTAGGGATCCCCATTGTCTTCTTGGTTTAGTTGTAGTGTACATACTTTATACTGTATTAAGCAGCAACTACCCAGGTCCATGGCTGCCACTGTTCAGCTCATAAGGGTTCACACTTCAGTGATTTTAAATGGCTACAGGAGATCCAAATGATAAGAGCTGATTGGCTAAAACCAGTCACACATGTGCTACTCAAAGAATGCACATGCTGATTGGAAGGATAGTCTACCCAACTGCATGACCCACAGATTGAGGCTAGCCAGCTTCAATACAACTTTGTGCTGCATTCAACGTAGGACCGTCCATGAGAGGCCATTATATGTATATTATATTGACAGTTTTTATATTTTTTAAAGGAAATACGCTATAATTGGACAAGGTGCTGGATATCGGCTTGCCCTATATGCCACAGCAGGGATCACCAGCTCGAGAGCCACATGTGCCTTGCGAGTCCATGGTGTATGGCGTGTGGCTGTCTACCAGCTTGGTGCACTAGCACCAGTTCTGATAAAATGCTATTAAAAACAGGTCTCCAGATTTTGACTTTGTGTATAGACCTGCACAGAAGAGCAGATCTGGATGCATGTATGCCAGTGGGAAATACGACGATACTGCCAGTTAGAGGGGTGCTTGAAACTGGATGCAATAGCATGGTGGGAGTGCGTGATGCGAGAATACCTAATGGGGTAAATTTGGAATACCTATATGAAATAGACTGCTACTGTATGATTTCTATGGGGAACATTTGGTTGTCACTATAGTGGTATTAGGGGCTCTGAGTTGTTCTACTGAGGGGGATCATTGGGAGGCAGGAGCTGGATGTAGATGTCAGGGGGCTCTAGGTACGGCTCAGAGCTGAATATGGCTCTCAGGCCGGGGTCACACTTGCGAGTGTGATGAGAGAAACTTGCGCGAGTCTCTCGCATCAATACCAATCAACACTGCTGCCGGCAATCGGACCAGAGTGTGCGGCTGCATAGAAATACATGCAGCCGCACACTCCGGTCCTGAGTGCCGGTGGCAGTGCCGGGTATTGCTGCGAGTTTCTCGCATCACCCTCGCAAGTTTGACCCTGACCTCAAGGTAAGAAAGGTTGAGGACCAGTGTGCTACAAAAATGCTTTCATAAAATCTGAATGTACAAAATCTAGCATGTTCTCCAACCCTAAGCCTTTTTACATGTCGTGAGACAAATAAATACTAGGTAATCTTGATGTTTAAAACAGCCACAAATCTAATTATACAGTTGAATTACGCAGTATTGCATTTACATTTACCAGGAGGCTAATAACGTGTTTTTTGTTTTACCCATTTAAGCTAAATGAGGCTAAATTGCCCACTGATAGTGTAGTATATTTGCAGTTACATTGGTCAGCAGTACTGCTCCCAAGATGACATTTCCAATTTCGATGGGCTCCTATAACAAAAGCCTAGCTGTGATGTTACTGGTTTGATAAATTCGAGACATCTGAAGGTTATTATATTGAGCCATTTACAACATGACGGTATATAAGCAGTGATTATGCTTGTAGCTTCCAGCAATAAAATCACTACTGCTGAGAATAATGTAAATACCGGAGGCCCCTGCGCTGCATACTTCACTGAAGTTAATAAGTGCATGTCATAGTCTGAATTACTGTTCCCTGTAGAGTACTCAGAACAAAGCACAATAAAAATGACTTTAACAAAACCACAGGGATAAATTTCATTCATTTTTGATAAATGTGTGAGCTGTTAATAAAACAGGCTATTATATTACAGTACTCGTTCTTTTAAGCTGTTTGTTTACTGAATTAACATTCCTTATTATAATAAGCTCTCAAAATGGAAATGAAACTGGGAACGCTGATTAATCTGGAACACGGCTTCTTTTAATGTAGATTACTACCAAGGATTTATGGCAGTCAGATGCAAACTGTAAATATTTATGAATAAACAATAAAACCTTAATAATGTGCCTATGATACTGTTATCACACTTGAGCTCAGCCTGTACTTAGTTTATGTTGGTCTAGAAGGACACATTATAAGAGTCTCTCTACCGAAAGGTCAAATTCCATTTGTGGCCACATTGAAGGATTAAGAATGACAGATAGATTAAGAATGACAGATAGTGCTTTAGGAAAGCTATATTGAAGGGGCATTCCCATATCAATGCTGAAGGCTGTTTTTGCAGTAAAAGCACAGTTTCAAGTACAGTGTCGGACTTTCTGCAGTAGTAGAGCGTGTATATTTTGCTACTTTCTCAGTATATTCAGTCGTAACTGAGAACAACTAAGAGAATTAGTAATGGAGACTATGATATTAAAGAAGCACTCCCATGAATATATTTGTTCACTAACCCCTTCACGACACTTGCTTGGCTGTTTGCAGCGCCCACATTTCTCTATGGTTAGCGGTCTTGCTGCGTTCAGGACCTCCAGAGTCCTGCATGCATTGGGATTCCGCTGTGGCGACATCATTGGGACCTGATTGGCTGTGTTATCTTCTAGATTGATTACGGGATCAATAAGGATTGTGACATTTAGTAGTTTGTGGGAGGGCGAGGGCTTCTTCTCTCACCCCTCCGGCACCACCGCGACCTGATCACGGGGGAACCGAGGGCTGTTGTGGGAGCCGGAGGTCAAGCGATGACATCCGTTTCTGCCTGATACGATGGCCTGTTAGACTCAGCCAGCAGCCGAGTCTAACAGGCGTTCTGTCAGTGTAAAACTGACAGATCTCATGCATCACAATAGATATGTTTTGCAATGCATGAGACCAGCGATCAGAGAAATAAAAGTTGAAGTCCCATACAGGGACTAAGTAAAATCGTAAAAAAAAAGTTATTCAAAAAATAAAAACTACCGTATATACTCATGTATAAGCCGACCCGTGTATAAGCCGACCCCCCTAATTTTGCCACAAAAAATGTGGAAAACTTATTGACTCGCGTATAAGCCGGGTGTATAAGTTGTCGTCCTGCTCTGTGCTCCCCCATCCAGCTCTGTGCGCCCCCATTCTCCTCTGTGCTCCCCCCGTCCTGCTCCGTGCTCTCCGTCCTCCCCCCCGTCCTGCTCCGTGCTCTCCGTCCTCCCCAGTTCTGCTCCGTGCTCTCCGTCCTCCCCCCGTTCTGCTCCATGCTCTCCGTCCTCCCCCCCATCCTGCTCCATGCTCCTTGTCCTCCTCCATGGTCCCCCCATCCTCCTCCATCATACTTACCCTCCCCGTGCCATCGCTGAACGTCCCGGCCGGCAATCCTGTGTTCTCCCCGGCTTCCTGCAGCTCTCCCCGGCTTCCTGCAGCTCTCCAGCGCTGAGCGGTGACGTAATACCACTCATTAAGGCCATGAATATGGAGGCCACGCCCATGGGAGTGGCGTCGCGTCCATATTACATGACCTTAATGAGCGGGTATTACGTCACCGCTCAGCGCTGGAGAGCTGCAGGAAGCCGGGGAGAGCTGCAGGAAGCAGGGGAGAACGCAGGATTGCAAGGACGTTCAGCGATGGCACAGGAGAGTGAGTATGATGTCCCAGCCACCGGCTCCTGCCGCCGCATCCCCTCCCCCACTGGTTTCTGCCCTATGACTCATGTATAAGCCGAGGGGGCATTTTCAGCACAAAAAAAGGTGCTGAAAATCTCGGCTTATACATGAGTATATACGGTATTTAGAAAAAACTCACAAGGTAAAAAATGAAAAAAATATTAAACCAATAAATAAGTACAGTTATGTAAAAACAAAAAGAGCACACATATATGTTATCGCCACATCTGGAAGGACCTAATCTATAAAACTGTCACACTAGTTAACCCTTTCAGTGAACACTGTAAAATAAAAATACAGCGGTAAAAACTATGCTTTTTCATCATACTGCCGAACAAAAAGTGGAATAAAACACAATCAAAAACACAATCAAAAAGACGAATGTAAATAAAACTGGTATCACTGAAAACATCATCTTGTTCTGCAAAAAACAAGTCGCCATACAGCTGCGTCAGCAGAGAAATAAAAAAGTTATACCTCCCAATATTGCAATGCAAAAACAATATAAAATAGTTTGTGTTGTGTAAAACATAAAAAAAAAAATTATATAAATGTGGTATTGCTGTAATCTTACTGACCCGAAGAATAAAGTTGCCTTATCACTTTTACCACATGGTGAACGGCATTAAAAAATGCCTCAAAAAACAAATTCTGAATTGCTGATTTTTGTTCTTTCTGCCTCTCAAAAACCTGAATAGAAAGCGATAAAGAAATAGAAAATGGTACCAATAAAAATGTCAACTCATCTTGCAATAAACAAGCCCTCAAATGACTCTGTCTGCACAAATATGGAAAAATTATAGCTCTCAAAATACATTGATGCAAAAAAAATTTTTTGTGTAAAAGGCACTTTTTAGAGTATGATAGCAGCCAAACATAAAAAAATATAAATCTGGTATCGCTGTAATCGCACCAACCCGAACAGTAAAGTTGTCTAGTAGCTTACACCACATAAGGAACAGCATCAAAAATAAATACAACCAATACTTGACCAGCTGTTGATTTGTTCATTCTGCCTCCCAAAGATCACAGTAAGGTTCAGCTCACATTTATACTGCGCTCTGTGCTGAACGCTGAAAACAGGGTTTCCATGTAAATCTCTTAAATACGTGATTCAGATGGAACCCCCGGCGGAAGATTCCCTATAATGAGGCAGATGGAGGCACTGTGGATGCAGTCTGGCCTATGATCTGGCGGTGTCTGTCTTTTTAAGTGTGCACATAAGCGGAGTCGAACAGAACAGAGGCCAGACGGAGTCCAGAGTAATGCTGCTGTTTCATTATAGTGAACTGATCCCTCTGGGAATTTATCTACAGATGTAATGACGATTTTGACCACATGGGTGTTTGCCAGAAACAAGTAGGAATTTATGTTGCTGAGTAAAAATTGCAAATCGGCTGTTGTAGTGCCCGTACGCTGTAGTGTCCAGTACATTGTAGTGCCCAGCATATTGTAGTGCCCATACATTGTGTCCAGCTCATGCTTCTGGAGACACGCACCCAGTGAATTAAGCGGGATCTCATTGCAACAGAAATGCCAAACATGTGAATGCTAAATGTGATTTAGGCACACTGTGGGGCTCAGATGGAAGAGGGGCATTTTGATTTGAGAATTCAGAATTTGCTTGGGGTTTTTTGGATGAGGGTGGGGGCATAGCTCTTTTCCAGAGCCTTTGAGCTACCAGTAACATGGATGCCCCGTATATTTTTATTGACATACCTGAGTAGGAGTTGTTTTTTGTGTGGATTGAATTGAAGCTTTTATTGGGAACATTTTACATAATATTGTGGATTACATTTATCCTGCGCTCTACGCTGAGCACTTACATCTGGATTTCCATCTAAATCTTTGAATGATGTGATTCAGATGCAACCCAGAGGGATGCAATTTCCAAAATGGGTTCACTTGAGGGGTAATCTGCTCTTCTTGCACTTAGGGGCTCTATATATTAAGTCTGCAAACTTTTATAGTAAAATTTGTTCTTCAAGAGTCAAATAGAACACCGTCCCTCCCGAATGTCAAAGTGTGGCTAAACAGTACTGTACAAGCAATAAATGTGGCATTGCCACATTCAGCTGAAATTGTGTGAAAAATGTTGGTGCCATTTTACCCATTTCTCCTTGTGAGAATGTAAAGACTGGAGCTAAAACAAATTTATGGTGGTAAAAATTTAATTATTTTTTCTTTACCGCCCATTGGTATAGAATTCTGACACACCAGTGGTGTCAGTAAGATCACTGCACCCTTATATGAATTAACTGAGAGGTGTAATTTGTAAAATGGGGTCACTCACTGGGAGTTATGCCATTCTGGTACCTCAGAGAATCTGCCAATGTGACATGGCACAGGCAAACTATAACAGCAAAATCTGCACTCCAATATGGCGCTCCTTCCCTTCTGAGCTTTGCAGTTTGCCTCAAAAGTAGTTTTCGACCATCTATGGGGTATAGGATAAATTCCATAACAAATTGTTCTATTCATTTTCTCCAAATAACCCTGTTAAAAATTATAAATTCGAGGCCTAAACAACATTTTAGTAGTAAAAATGGTAGTATTTTATTTACTCAGCCCAAAGTTACACATATTCTATGAAATGCTCCGGGGGGGGGATACTCACTACTTTCCTAGATGAATTCCTCAAGAGGTGTAGTTTTCAAAATGGGGCCACTTTTCAGGGTTTCTGCTGTTTTGGAATGTCAGGAGCTCTTTGAACGTGACATGGCGTCCGCAACCTATTCCAGCCAAAATGGCGTCCTTCCCTTCCAAGCCATGCACCCAAAACAATAGCTCTCTGCCATTTATAGGGTATCATCGTACTCATTAAAAATAGCACAACAAATTCTGAGCACCACCACGATTGTGTGTGGGTGTCAGCTCTATGTGAGAGCTGACACCATGCAGCAATGCCCACAATCAGTGCTAGAACAGGTTGCGGATGTTTAACCCCTCTGATGCCGCTGTCAATAGTGACAGTGACATCGAGGAGCTCTCTCTCTCTTTGCTTTCTTCGGCACCACGCCATGTGATTTTTTTGTGTCGATAGTCTCCATGGTGACACTGGCACCAAGATGGCTGCAGGTTTCTTCAGGGTACTGGTATACTCCATACACAGAGTCTCTAAGGGTCCAGTCACACTCTTCAATGTCCCAGCGATCCCACCAATGATACGACGTGGATGGGATAGCAGGGACATCGTTAGCTGATCGCTGGTGAGCTGTCACATAGGAAGACTCACCAGCGATCAGGACCAGCGAGCACGCTGGTATCCAATGTACACATCGGGTAACTAAGCACAGCGCGGCACCTACTTACCCGATATGTACCCTAGATACCATCTCTCAGCTTCTGCTGTAGAGCGCTGAGAGCCGGTATCCAATGTACATATCGGGTATCTAAGCACCGCACGGCGCCTAGTTACCCGATATGTACCCTAGATACCGGCTCTCAGCGCTCTACAGCAGACGCTGAGAGCCGGTATCCAATGTACATATCGGGTAACTAGGTGCCGCGCGGTGCTTAGTAACCCGATATTTACATTCTATACCAGCTCCCAGCTCGCTGATCGTTGGTCTCCCGCTGTCACACACAGCGATGCGTGCTGGCCAGCGGGAGACCAACGATCAAAAAATGTTTCAGGACATTCAGTGACGATCAGCGATACCCAGCAGGGGGCTGATCGTCGCTGCGTGTCACACTAAGCGAGATCGCTGGCTAGGTCGCTGTTGCGTCACAAAATCGGTGACGCTTCAGCGATCTCGCTAGCGATCTCGCTTATTGTGACGGGGCCTTAAGTGCTAGATAAGCAGAATCCCTCCTCAAGTGACCCTATTTTGGGAATTATACCTCTTTAGGAATTTATCTACAGATGTAGTGACGATTTTGACTCCATGGGTGATTCCCAGAAACAATCAGTAGTGGATGTTGCTGAGTGAAAATTTCAAACTGCCGTTGTAGTGACCAATATGTTGTAGAGACCAGTACATTATGCCCAGCTCATGCTTCTGGAGACACACATCCATAAATTAGGCGGGCTCTCATCACTGCAGAAATGTCAAACATCTGGGCGCTAAATGTGGTTTAGACACAATGGGGCTCAGAAGGGAGGGGGGGGCATTTGGATTTGGGAGCTCAGAATTTGCTGAATTTCTTTTGAGGGGCGAGGGCCTTTTACCTTTTCCAGAGCCTTTGTACTACCAGTAGTGTTGCTGAGTGAAAATTGCTAATCTGCATCAAAAGTACCTTATACTCAGCTCATGCTTCTGGAGACACTTATCCATTCCGTGTGTGGTAAAATTGATAAGACAGCTTGATTCTTCAGGTCAGTATGATTACAGCAATATCACATTTATATAATTTCTTTATGTTTCGGCGCTTTTACACAATAAAAACTATTTTATAGAAAAAATACTTATTTTTGCATCGATTTATTCTGAGAGCTTTAACTTTTTTTATTTATTCGCTGATAACGCAGTATGGGGGCTTGTTTTTTGAGGGACAAGATGACGTTTTCAGCTGCACCATGTTTATTTACATTGATGTTTTTGATCGCGTTTTATTGCACTTTTTGTTCGGCTGTATGATGATAAAGCATAGTTTTTTTTACCCTTTTTTACTGTGTTCACTGAAGGGGTTAACTAGTGTATCAGTTTTATAGGTTGGGTCGTTACAGATGCAGCAATTCCAAAGGTGTACCTTTTTTACATATATAAATGTATTTATTGTATTAATATTTTTTTATATTTTTTTCTTTAATTGGAGATTTTTTACAAATATTTTTGTACAATTTTTAACAACTTTTTATTTTACTTTGTTCCACTATGGGACATCATCCTTACATTGACAAATCGCTGATCTGATACTCTGCAATGCTTCTGCACTGCAGGGCATCAAAGCAGCATCTGACAGGCAGGGAGGAGGCATGTCAGCTCCTGCTCTTAGCAGGCTCTCTCAGGACACCTTCCCTGAAGGACCCCACTGCTATCTTGAGCTCACTCCCTCTGCGATGCTCCTCGATATCGCTGTCACTATTGACAGTCGCATAAGAGGGGTTAAACATCTGCGATTTGTGCTGGCACCAATCGTGAGCGTTGCTGCAGGGTGTCAGTTCTCACATAGAGCTGACACCCACACCAGATCGCGGCACAGTATATATACGCAAAGTAGTACATGTACGGCGGATGTCGGGAAGGGGTTAAAGGGAGGAAGCCACAAGTTTTTGCTCTGTAAGGGCACTATGAGGTAGGGACAGACACTGATTTCAGTGATGTGTCAATTAGGATGTGTGATGTTGTTTCAATAAAATCAGCCCTTTATCAGCAGAATATTATCATTGCTGGACAAGCTGCCCACATGCCTCCTGGTCCATCTACGCCCCCAGCACTGATTAGAAGCGTACTGTCACTATTCAATGTACATAGAAAGCTGCTAATCAGGAGTTTGGGCAGAGTCAGCTTTTCGAGCACTGCTACAGCAGAGAAAACTCTGAATGTATCACAACTGCGGCACCAAGCAAACTAAGAGATACTTCTCCGGAATCAGGGTCTCTTCCCCTACATTATGCTGCTCTCGGATGAGGTAGCGAAAAACTGGTGACAGATTTCCATTAAGCACGCATGCCAATAAAAATGTTTGATTTAGAGGGTCAATAAAAATGGCCATTACACAATGATCTGACACTTTATTCAAAAATAATGTTTGTGTGACTTATTCCATTTGTGCTGTGTATACTGTTAAACTGTAGTTCTCTAAAGCAAAGGTCATTGGGTTTACCACAGATAAATAGAAATCCACAGGCAGACATAGTGCAATCGATAAAGGTAGTAAAAATCTAAGCCGATAATGAATTCTTGTTCAGTTTTGCACAAAGCTTTGAGTTGTTAGTATTTACTAGGAGCCACTGGAGGATCAGATATTTCAGGAGGATATCGATTTTGCCACTGAAGTGTGACTAAAGGGATAAATAAACTGCTCCTGGGGTCAATTGATCTATTTATCTTTTCTGACAATTTTTTAAGAGAAAATAGAATAAACCTTGCTCAGTTAAATATACCAGTTGAAAATGTATAATCACTGCTTGCAAAAAATGGAAGTGCACTAAGCGCATTTGATTACTTCAATATTGAAGATGTGGTAAGGATTTATATTCTTGGAATGGCATTAACAGGTTTGCTGAGTGTGCATGTCCATAATTCTAAGTCATATCATCCAGGCGCACGCTGCATCACATTGTATCACCAGTCTCGCTTGTCTGAAGTGTATAGAAATGCAATGTCCTTCTCTTTATGCCTTTGTTGGGATTTCCTCGCTTTAGTAATCCCAGCAGAAAGCTCTTTAAATGAACATTCTGTAAGATACTATATTATTGCCATTGAGGAAAGAATCTCCAGCGCGGAAATAAATAAAAAATCAATATTTATTAGAGAATATTAAAATCCATCTTGGGTAGAAAAAACAGACAAATTGCAGGTGGGGTCCTTGGTGGTCTGAAACTTATCCTCTTATTTTTCCCTTTTTCCTTTGCTTACATATATTATTGCCATTGGCATCTGTGTTTTTATACTAGTATTTTTTACATCTCTTGTACCGTAATTTACAGATCAATAAAGATAAGAGAAATGTATGCATTATAGCTTACTACAAATCATACAGGAAACAGGCATGAGAACTTATCACCAATACATTATATTTAAGATCTTTTGGTAAAGAAAATTATTTAGAAAATTAGACAAAATGTACAAGACAAGAATGAAATGCACCATCTAAGTGACTATTCTTTCTCCCTGTACCACTGCAATAAAGAGGAGTTTAAGGTCACGTTCACACATTCAGTATTTGGTCAGTATTTTTTAGCCAAAACCAGGAGTGGGTGATAAATACAGGAGTGGTGACGTGTTTCTATTACTCTGATTGTTCCACTCCTTATTATGGCTTACAAATACTGATGTAAAATACTGAGTGTTGTACCCAGGCTCGGACTGGCCCATAGGGGAACAGGAGATTTTCCCGGTGGGCCCCTGTGCAGATCTGGGCCACCAACACCATTTTATGAGCAGTACTTGTATGATTCACTTGATTCACTCTGTACAGAAAAAAGCAGCATCTCATCATTGATTAACCAAACTACCCGGATTATTATTAGAAATATAGATAAATTTGTGAACAAGGGTAGTGTAATATTTGTATACAGGTGAAACGTGGGCCCCCCCAAGGTCAGTGTTATTGGTGGGCTCTTGGCACCCCAGTCCGACACTGGTTGTATCCTCTGGTTTCATCAGTCACATAGCCTTTGAATGGAGCCTCATAACACATGTTTGGTTGCCCCTCCATTTAACCTCTTACCGACCTTTGACACAGCATAAAGTCGGTGCCAATCCGACCTGTGACGCATACCCTGTGTCATGAAAGGATCGCGTTCCTGCGGGTCGGGTGACGGGTCACTGAAAGGTCACCCGACCCGCAGGCACAAGACCCTTTGTGCTTCACCACAGGGGGGTTGGCTTAACCCCCACGTGGCTACGATCGCTCTGATTGGCTGTTAAAAGTGAAACAGCCAATCGGAGCAATCTGTAATATTTCACCAATGAAATTTGGTGAAATATTACAATCCAGCCATGGCCGATGCTGCAATAGCATCTGCCATGGCCGGAGACCGAGATCCGACCCCCCCACACCGAGTCACGGCGGCGATCAGCCGCCGCCACCAATAGCTGGCGGCGATCGGTCACCGCCGTCACTAAATGCTCCCCTCCTCCTTGCCTCCGCTCCCCCCACCTTCCGATCCCCCCTTACCTTCCGACCCCCCCACTCACCTCTCCCGGTCCTCCGATGTCCCTGTATCCGTCCTGGCATCCGTCCGGGATGTTTCATGGGTGCCGCCATCTTGCAAAATGGCGGGCGGATGCGCAGTGCGGCCGCCGGTCGGCACATGCGCAGTGCGCCCTCCAGAGTCCAGAAATTTATTTTGATCACTGTGATAAACTCTCACAGTGATCAAAATAAAAAAAAGTAAATAAACGCCCTATTTATCACCCCATAGGTAGGGACAAATAAAATATATATTTTTTTTTCTTAGGGTTAGGGTTACGATTCTAAGGCTGTGTTCATATTGCGTTATGGCAGTCCGTTAGATGGACTGCGTTACACCGCGGTGTAAAGCAGTCCGTTAACGCTGCCATTCACCCCCATTTGCGGGCGCATCGCGACGCATGCCGTAAAGAGGCATGCGTTCGCGACGTGCCGTCATTCAGTGACGGAGCCTCGGATGCGGCCTGCAGCGTCTGGGCTCCGTCACCGCTAGCGCAGATGAATAATCTGATCACGTTATACTATACCGTTACCAGCCCGTCAACGCTATGTGTTGAACAGGCTGGTAAAACGCAATATGAACCCAGCCTTAGGGTTAGTGTTAGAACTAGGGTTAGGGTTAGAACTAGGGTTAGGGTTAGCCTTAGGGTTAGCATTAGGGTTAGAATTAGGGTTAGGGTTAGAATTAGGGTTAGTGGAATTAGGGTGAATTAGGTGAAATTAGGGTTAGGGTTGGGATTAGGGTTAGGTTTGTGGTTAGGGTTAGAGTTAGGATAAGTGTTAGGGGTGTTTTGGGGTTAGGGTTGGGATTAGGCTTGTGGTTAGTGTTATGGTTAGAGTTGGGATTAGGGTTAGGGGTGTGTAGGTGTTAAGGTTGTGGTTAGAGGTGTGTTGGGGTTAGGGTTGGAGTTAGAATTGAGAGGCTTCCACTATTTAGGCACATCAGGGGTGTCCATACACGACATGGCGCCACCATTGATTCCTGCAAATTTTGCGTTCAAAAAGTCAAACAGTGCTCCCTTTATTCCGAGCCCCGACGTGTGCCCAAACAGTGGTTTACTCCCACATATTGGGTATCAGCATACTCAGGAAAAATTGCACAACGACTTTGGGGGGTCTAATTTCTCCTGTTACCCTTGGGAAAAAAAATTGGGGACTAAAAAAATTATTTTTGTGGAAAAAAAATGATTTTTTATTTTCACAGCTCTGCGTTATAAACTTCTGTGAAGAACTTGGAGATTCAAAGTGCTCACCACACATCTAGAGGAGTTCCTTGGGGGATCTAGTTTCCAAAATGGGGTCACTTGGGTTTCTACTGTTTAGGCACATCATGGGCTCTGCAAACGTAACATGACGCCCGCAGACCATTCCATCAAGTCGGCATTTCAAAACATCACTACTTCCCTTCCGAGCCCCGACGTGTGCCCATACAGTAGTTTTCTCCCACATATGGGATATCAGCGTACTCAGGACAAATTGGACAACAACTTTTTGGGTCTAATTTCTCCTGTTACCCTTGGGAAAATAAAAAAATTGGGGACTAAAAGATCATGTTTGTGGAAAAAATATGATTTTTTTATTTTCATGCCCGGGCGTTATAAACTTCTGTGTAGCCTTTGGGGGTTCAAAGTGCTCACCACACATCTAGATAAGTTCTTTGTGGGTCTGGTTTCCAAAATGGGGTCACTTGTGGGGAGTTTCTACTGTTTAGGCACATCAGGGGCTCTGCAAACGTAACATGATGCCCACAGACCATTCCATCAAAGTCAGCATTTCAAAACATCACTACTTCCCTTACGATCCCCAACGTGTGCCCGAACAATGGTTCCCCCCACATATGGGGTACCAGTGTACTCAGGACAAACTGTACAACAACTTTTGGGGTCCAATTTCTCCTGTTACCCTTGTGAAAACAAAAAAATTGCGGGTTAAAAAAAATCAGTTTTTGAGGAAAAAAATTATTTTTTATTTTCACGCCTCTGCATTATAAACTTCTGTGAAGCACGTGGGGTTCAAGGTGCTCACCACACATCTGGATAAGTTCCTTGGGGGGTCCAGTTTACAAAATGGGGTCACTTGTGCGGGGTTTCTACTGGTAAGGCACATCAGGGGCTCTGCAAACGTAACAAGATGCCAAGACGTAACAAGACCATTCCATCAAGTCGCCATGTCAAAGCATCACTACATCCCTTCCGAGCCCTGACGTGTGCCCAAACAGTGGTTACCCCCACATATGGGGTACCAGCGTATTCAGGACAAACTGGACAACAACTTTTGGGGTCCAATTTCTCCTGTAACCATTGTGAAAATAAAAATAGGGGGCTAAAAAAATCATTTTTTGAGAAAAAAAAATGATTTTTTATTTTCAGGGCTCTGCGTTATAAACTTCTGTGAAGCACCTGTGGTTTCAAAGTGCTCACTGTGCATCTAGATAAGTTCCTTAGGGGGTCTTGTTTCCAAAATAGGGTCATTTGTGGGGGAGCTCCAAAGTTTAGGCACACAGGGGCTCTCCAAACAAGACATGGTGTCCGCTAACGATTGGAGCTAATTTTCCATTAAAAAAGTCAACTTTTGTTTTTGAGAAACAAACATGATTTTTTTATTTTCACTGCTCTGCGTTTATAAACTTCTGTGAAGCACTTGGGGGTTCAAAGTGCTCACTACACATCTAGATAAGCTCCTTGGGGGTCTAGTTTCCAAAATGGGTCACTTGTGGGGGGTTTCTACTGTTTAGGCACATCAGGGGCTCTGCAAACGCAACATGACGCCCGCAGAACATTCCATCAAGTCTGCATTCCAAAATGGCGCTCCTTCCCTTCTGAGCTCTCCCATGCGCCAAAACAGTGATTCCCCCCCACATATGGGGTATTGGTGTACTCAGGACAAATTGCACAACAACTTTTGTGGTCCAATTTCTCCTGTTACCCTTGTGAAAATAAAAAATAGTGGGCTAAAAAATCATTTTTGAGGAAAAAAAAGATTTTTTTATTTTCACTGCTCTACGTTATAAACTTCTGTGAAGCACTTGGGGGTTCAGTGTGCTCACAACACATCTAGATAAGTTCCATAAGAGGTCTAGTGTCCAAAATGGTGTCACACGTGGGGTTTTTTCACTGTTTAGACACACAGGGGCTCTCCAAATGCGTCATGGTGTCCGCTAACGATTGGAGCTAATTTTCCATTCAAAAAGTCAAATGGCGCTCCTTCCCTTCTGGGCCCTGCCGTGTGCCCAAACAGTGGTTTATGACCACATATGAGGTTTCTGTGTGCTCAGGATAAACTGCCCAACAAATTTTAGGATCCATTTTATCCTGTTGCCCATGTGAAAATGAAAAAAATGAGGCTAAAAGAAATTTTTTGTGAATAAAAAGTACTTTCTTTTTTTACGGATCAATTTGAGAAGCACCTTGGGGTTCAAAGTGCTCACTATGCATCTAGATAAGTTCCTTGGGGGGTCTAGTTTCCAAAATGGGGTCACTTGTGGGGAGCTCCAATGTTTAGGCACGCAGGGACTCTCCAAATGCGACATGGCAACAGCTAAATATTCTAGCATATTTTCCATTCAAAAAGTCAAATGGCGCTCCTTCCCTTCTGAGACCTACCGTGCACCCAAACAGTGGCTTATGACCACATATGAGGTATCTGTGTAATCAGGAGAAATTGCCCAACAAATTTTAGAATCCATTTTATCCTGTTGCCCATGCAAAAATGAAAAAATTGATGCTATAGTAAAATTTTTGTTGGAAAAATTAAAATGTCCATTTTTTCATTCCACGTTGCTTTAGTTCCTGTGAAGCACCTGAAGGGTTAATAATCTTCTTGAATGTAGTTTTGAGTAGCTAGAGGGGTGCAGTTTTTTATAATGGTGTCACTTTTGGGTATTTTCTGCCATATAGACCCCTCAAAGTGACTTCAAATGTGAGGTGGTCCCTAAAAAAATGGTTTTGTAAATTTGCTGTAAAAATGAGAAATCGCTGGTCAACTTTTAACCCTTATAACTGCCTACCAAAAAAAAATTTTGTTTCCAAAATTGTGCTGATGTAAAGTAGACGTGTGGGAAATGTTATTTATTAACTATTTTGCGTCACATAACTCTGGTTTAACAGAAAAAAAATAAAAAATTGCAAAATTTACAAAATTTTCGCCAAATTTCCATTTTTTTCACAAATAAACGCAAAAATTATCTACCTAAATTTACCACTAACATGAATCCCAATATGTCTCAGAACCGCTAGGATCCGGTGAAGCGTTCCTGAGTTATTACCTCATAAAGGGACACTGGTCAGAATTGCAAAAAATGGCAAGGTCTTTAAGGTCAAAATAGGCTGGGTCATGAAGGGGTTAATATCTTCCTCATTTTAGTCAGACAGAAAGGAGGAAAGGTGGTTCAGGTCCCCTTTCTAGTGATCGGTCGGGGCTCAGGGATCAGACATACAGTATATGGTCTATCTTGTTGATAAGTGATAAATGTCCATTATAGAAAACCCCATGCATTCAGTTACATTCCACTTGGGAATTTATACTTTTGCAAATTGCTGGTTAACTAATCCAAAGACCTACTGATAGCGAATTTAGATTCTGAGCCACAATGGTAACAGTGATGATGATGTCTGTAAAGTGATGTGGAATGAATGGCGCTATACAAGCGAGCAAAATAATAATAACTGTTCACACTATTAGCGCAGGTTAGTTCAGGTTTACAAAGGGCATGTTGGTACAATTGTATCCATTTCTTTTTCATTCTAGTCTATCCTAGAAAAAGGAAGAGTAGAAAGGAATGACTTATAGGGCTCTGTTTACATTGGCATTTTAGCTTCAGTGTATCACACAAACCATAATGGTTTGCCAAATCCATAGTTTGACGAAGCCTGAAAAATTGGGTTCCGAAGGACTCTGTCTTGGTGTCATAGTTTTAACACTATTCTTGGTGTCAATCCTGATGTAAAGCTATGGCAGGAGTGCACAACCTGTGACCCAGGGGCCACATGCTGCCCTCGATGCATTTTTCAGTAGCCCTCAACTATGTGGTCATAGACACACCAAACAATGTTTAGAGACTGCATTTGTATTTTCCAGGTTATGGATAACAACTACCCTCTTACGGACATATGACATACAGTTACGTGATATGCCGACTCTCTGCCTTTGATGTGGGCTCAGTTCCAGAGCCCACATCTTTCCAAGCTATGATATTCAGTCATCATTTGCTTCTAACAGCCACGCGTGGAACAGAACTCCATACATAGCTGTTAACCTGTTAAATGCCATTGTCAATCTCAGACAGTGGCATTTATAGTGAAATGACAAAGGGGCGCATCATTCCATGCGTCCATTAGCATTCCCATGAGGGGTGCTAAAGAGTTGCCACGACAGTCGGAGGTCTGCTAAATTCTCCCGTGCCTTTCATGACAGTTCTCCTGTCAATGCCAGCTTCTGGTTGGTGTTCATAGAAGCAGCAGTACTGTGGTACTTTTCAGTCCCTCGAGTCAATACTTTGGAGAACCACAGTCTTTTGGGGTATGGTTCTACCAGCTTTGCACATCTAGAGGCTGAAAGGCAGAAATGTTTGCCTATTCTTGCTTGCAAATTAGCGCTAGCTCAGTGACATTGGATAGAGGCGTCTGTGAACAGCAATTTTTCTCGGTGGGATTTATGTTTGGATATTGACTTATTCATTCAAGCACATGAATATGCTTTGATCTAAGCCATTCCATTGTAGCTCTGGCAGTGTATTTGGGTTCATTGTCATACTGGAAAGTGAACCCACGCCCCAGTTCAAAGTCTTTTACAGCCTCTAACAGGTTTTCCTCCTGGATTGCCTTGTATTTAGCTCCATCAATCTTCCCATCAACTGTGACCAACTTCTATGTCCCTGCTGAAGAAAAACATCCTCTTAGCATGATGCTAATACCACATTTGATAGTGGAGTTGGGGTTTTCAGGGTTATGTGTAGTGTTAAGTTTTCTGCCACACATAGCATTTTGCATTGAGCCCAAAAAATTCTACTTTGGTCCCATCTGACTACAGCACCTTCTTCCACATGCTAGTTGTATCCCATACATGGCTTTTTGCAAACTTCAAACAAAACTATTTATGACTTGCTTTCAAAAACAGCTTTCTTCTTGCCACTCTTCCATACAAGCCAGATTTATGGAGTATATGACTAGGTTCGCTCACATAAGCATATAACTTGGATGAGTGCTATCCAATGTTTTATTGGATAGTACTAGGATCAATGTTATACTATAGGGCAGTGCAGATCTTCTATTCGATTCGGCATGAGAAACAAAATTGCAGCAGGCAATTTAGATCATGCGTACCCAAGTCTATGGGTGCATGTGAAACATCCGTGAACTGGAAGACAATGGAGAAATTA
>JARQOD010000002.1:323586627-323761812 GCA_033576555.1 Oophaga sylvatica
GGGTGGCAGGTTTACATGAAGCATTTACAGTATATCACAAAAGTGAGTACACCCCTCACTTTTTTGTAAATATTTTATTATGATTTTTCATGCGACAACACAGAAGATATGACACTTTGATACAATGTAAAGTAGTCAGTGTACAGCTTTTATAACAGTGTAACTTTGGTGTCCCCAAATTACCCAACTCACAGCTATTAATGTTTAAACCGCTCGCAACAAAAGTGATTACATCCCTAAGTGAAAATTGCCAAATCATGCTCACAGTGTCAATATTTTGTGCAGCTACCAATATTTTCAAGCATTGCCTTAACTCTCTTGGGCATAAAGATCTCTAGAGCTTCACAGGTTGCTACTGGAATCCTCTTCCACTCCCTCCATGAACTGCCATCTCTAATCTTCATCCTAGCAAGAGCTGGTGGAGGTTAGAGACTTTGTGCTCTTGCACCTTCCATTTGAGGATGCCCCACAGATGCTCAATAGGGTTTAGGTCTGGAGACATGCTTGGCCAGTCCAGCACCTTTACCCTCAATTTCTTTAGCAAAACAGTGGTTGTCTTGGAGGTGTGTTTGGGGTTGTTATGTTGGAATACTGCACTACGGACCAGTTTCCGGAGGGAGGGGGGTCATGCTCAGCTTTAGTATGTCACAGTACATGTTGGCATTCATAGTTCCATAGTTCCCTCAATGAACTGTAGCTCCCCACAGCTGGCAGTACTCAAACAGCAACAAACATTGACACTCCCACTACAATGCATGACTGTAGGCAAGACACACTTGTCTTTATACACCTCACCTGGTTGCCAGCACATACGCTTGACACCATCTGAATCAAATAAGTTTATCTTGGTCTCATCAGGCCACAGGACATGGATCCAGTAATCCATGTCTTTAGTCCGCTTGTCTTTAGCAAACTGTTTGGAGGCTTTCGTGTGCATCATCTTTAGAAGAGGCTTCCTTCTGGGTCGACAGCTATGCAGACCAATTTGATGCAGTGTGCGTGTATGGTTTGAGCACTTACAGGCTGACCCCCCTCCCCTTTAACCTCTGCAGCAATGCTCGCAGTTCTCATGCATCTATTTTCAAAAGACAACCTCTGGATATGACGCTAAGCACGTGCACTCAACTTCTTTGGTTGACCATACAGAGGCCAGTTCTGAGTGGAACTTGTCTTGTTAAACCATTTCTATGGTCTTGACCACCATGCTGCAGCTCAGTTTCAGGGTGTTGGTAGTCTTCTTATAGCCTATGCCATCTTTATATAGAGCAACAATTCTTTTTTCAGATGCTTAGGGAATTCTTAGCCATGAAGTGCCATGTTGAACTTCCAGTGACCATTATGAGAGAGTGTGAGAGTGATAACATCAAATTTAACACACCTGATCCCCATTCACACCTGAGACCTTGTAACAATAAACAGTAACAGTACTATTTTGGAGTATCTGAAGCTGAATAACCTCATGACACAGTATCAGCATGGGTTTACGAGGGACCGTTCTTGTCAGACTAATCTGATAAGCTTTTATGAAGGGTAAGTTCAGGACTGGACCAAGGGAATGCAGTGGACGTGGTGTTCATGGACTTCTCAAAAGCTTTTGATACAGTGCCACACAAAAGGTTGATACATAAAATGAGAACAATGGGGATAGGGGAAAATATGTGTAAGTGGGTTAAGAACTGGCTCATGGATAGGAAACAAAGGGTGGTTATTAATGGAGCACACTCGGACTGGGTCACGGTTAGCAGTGGGGTACCACAGGGGTCAGTATTGGGGCCGCTTCTCTTTAACATATTTATTAATGACCTTGTAGGGGGCATACAGAGTAGTATTTCAATATTTGCAGATGACACTAAACTCTGCAGGGTAATAAATACAGAGGAGGATAATTTTATATTACAGGAGGATTTATGTAAACTAGAAGCTTGGGCTGATAAATGGCAAATGAGCTTTAATGGGGATAAATGTAAGGTCATGCACTTGGGTAGAACAAATAAGATGTATAATTATGTGCTTAATTGTAAAACACTGGGCAAAACTGTCACTGAAAAAGACTTGGGTGTATGGGTGGACGACAAACTCAAATTTAGTGGCCAATGTCAGGCAGCTGCTGCCAAGGCAAATAAAATAATGGGATGCATTAGACGAGGCATAGATGCTCATGAGGAGAAAATAATTTTACCTCTATACAAGTCACTGGTGCGACCACACTTAGAATACTGTGTGCAGTTCTCGTCTCCGGTGTATAAGAAAGACATAGCTGAACTGGAGCGGGTGCAGAGAAGAGCGACCAAGGTTATTAGAGAACTGGGGGGTCTGCAATACCAAGACAGGTTATTACACTTGGGGTTATTTAGTTTGGAAAAACGAAGGCTTAGGGGTGATCTTATTACAATGTACAAATATATGAGGGGACAGTACAAAGACCTTTCTAATGATCTTTTTACTCTTAGACCTGTGACGGGGACGAGGGGGCATCCTCTACGTCTGGAGGAAAGAAGGTTTAGCCATAATCACAGATGCAGATTCTTTACTGTAAGAGCAGTGAGACTATGGAACTCTCTGCCGTCTAATGTTGTAATGAGTGATTCCTTACTAAAATTTAAGAGGGGACTGGATGCCTTTCTTGAAAAGTATAATATTACGGGCTATATTCACTAGTTTCCTAGATACAGCGTTGATCCAGGGAGCTAGTCTGATTGCCGTATGTGGAGTCGGGAAGGAATTTTTTTCCCCAATGTGAAGCTTACTGTTTGCCACTTGGGTTTTTTTTGCCTTCCTCTGGATCAACATGTTAGGGCAGGTTAGGATAGGATATGGGTTGAACTAGATGGACTTAAAGTCTTCCTTCAACCTTAATAACTATGTTACTATGTAATGAGTTACACAACACCATGGAGGGAAAATGGCTTATTGAGTACAATTTGGCCATTTTCAGTAAAAGGGTGTACTCACTTTTGTTGCCAGTGGTTTAGACATTAATGGATGTGTGTTGAGTTATTTAGAGAGCACAGTAAATTTATACCATTACACAAGCTGTACACTGACTACTTTACATTGTATCAAAGTGTCATATCTTCAGTGTAGTCTACGAAAAGATATAATAAAATATTTACAAAAATGTGAAGGGCCTACTCACTTTTGTGATATACTGTAAACATCTAGAATAAGTGAAAGGTCTAGACAGGACTGTATTCAGGGCTAGCCAGTTGTCAGGATCAGGAGTAGAACTACAATTTCCATAAGAGGTATTTAAAAGACAGAAAAGGAGAGGAATAAGAACTTGGTAGCAGACCTAGAAGAACCAGCCATGGTATTTGAAGGACAAGACAAGAGTAGTCAAACTTTTGGCCAAGGTTAAAAGCCAAGAACACATAATACACAAAGAAGTAATCATGAGGGTTGTCAGACAGTCCAGGGTCAAAATGATAAAGCAAAACCTAAGTACAATACTGGAAGTAAACCAAATAAATAGACTTAGTCAGACTGAGACAAAACTTAGATGGTAGTAACCACAAGAAGGTTGGTGTAATACTTAAGGTACTGCCACACTAAACAATCCCGCTAGCGATCACAATAACGACGCATACTAATGCGATCGCTAGCGGGATTGTTTCTATATCGCTAAATGCTGCCACATTTAGCGATATAGTTAACGACGCTATCGCCGTTAGCGATCTTCTTAACGACTTTAGCGGTACAAAAGTACCGCTAAATCGCTAAGAAAAGGTGCCACACAGCGATTAGATACTTACCCAGCGGGAGCGCCGACGAGAAAATAGGGTCCGGAGCGATTCCAGCGACGAGCGAGATCACAGCAGGAAGCTCGTCGCTGGAAGCTGCCGCACTGAACAACATCGCTAACAGGATCGCTAAATAGTGACGTTTTTTAGCGATCCCGTTAGCGATATTGTTTAGTGTGGCATACCCTTTAAGCCTAGATTCAATTATAATACACATCACTTTGAATGGTCAGGCAGCCTCCAATATTCCTGCCAGCTCTGTGCTCAACATTTATTGCGGAAAGTACAGTGGACAGGAAAAGACTACGCTTAATCAAGGCAAATTAGGTAACAGATTTGCCATTGCCTTGGAATAGAAAAACTAAAACCCCAAGTTTAATACCAACAGAGAAGGTTTTTGATTAAAACTAGTCTTGACCAACTACTTTCCTCTCATGCAGAAAGGTACATCACATTTACAGAAAAAAATGCTATACAAATACAGCTACACAAACAAACATCTTTTTATAGATATCAAGTTCAGGCTTACAACCTTTTGTGATGAACCCGCACCTCAACACCCCGCATGACATTACAATTATGTTGGAGGGATAACGTAGTACAGTCTCCTCACTTGCATCAACATGGCGTTCCGCACCCCCTGGGGGTACGTAAGGTCAGCGTGGCACAGTTTTACACAGACACCCCCTGTCCACACTGACCCAGTGAGGCACGCGGAGTGAGAGGATGTGGCCCCCACAGTGACCGACGTGGCACCAGGCTCGCTCACAACCGTGACATGCTGAAAGGCCCCTTTCAATAGCATGGGTGAAACTGAGCCTTATTAGCCCGGTAGGACTGTCACCAGTTCCTCGTTAGATATAAACCCGGTATGTTAACGGGATTATATCGGGTAGAATCCAGCCCTGGCAGCATGGAAAGTTAAAACAGAGAACACGGAAGTGTGGATTTGTGGATCGACATAAAATAGCACCCCAAGGTTAAATTATATATTTAATCGCCTTAAGGGCACAGTAGACAATACACTATATACACAATGGTTATTCGTATACAATGGTCAGATATGTAAATACAGGTGAAGTAAAATATAAGTAAAATAATCATGTCTATTACTGATTTGATGTTCGACCATTTGTGCTAAGTGTAACGGGTCTGGGAGGCGGAACCTCTGAGCTACTATACAAAGGGGCAGACCTTGTAAGAGAGCGGTGGCGACCAGGGTGGACGGGCAGGTAGTAACAGCAGATAACCGGGGTAGTCTCTGGATGAACGGGCAGGAAGTCGTGGCAAGTGACCGAGGCAGTCTCTGGATGAGTGGGCAGGAGGTCACGGCAAGTGACCGGGGCAGTCTCTGGATGAGTAGGCAGGAGGTCACGGCAAGTGACCGAGGCAGTCTCTGGATGAGTGGGCAGGAGGTCACGGCAAGTGACCGGGGCAGTCTCTGGATGAGTAGGCAGGAGGTCACGGCAAGTGACCGGGGCAGTCTCTGGACGAGTGGGCAGGAGGTCACGGCAAGTGACCGGGGCAGTCTCTGGATGAGTAGATACGACCTGTGATGGCTGAGCCTCCAGGTAGGCTAGCAGGCAGGTGAAAGATGAGCGCTCCCAGGTGAGCGGGCGAGAGTCACTGGAATAGCAGAAGATCACGGTACGTGACGGCAGAGCCTCCAGGTAGGCTAGCAGGCAGGTAACAGATGAGACGGGACAGTTCATGACACAGGTCCGAGATGGAGGGAACTTGGGCGCCACCGGGTTCCATGGCCCGAGCAAACTGTAACGGGTCTGGGAGGCGGAACCTCTGAGCTACTATACAAAGGGCGGACCTTGTAAGAGAGAGGGTGGCGACCAGGGTGGACGGGCAGGTAGTAACAGCAGATAACCGGGGTAGTCTCTGGATGAACGGGCAGGAAGTCGCGGCAAGTGACCGAGGCAGTCTCTGGATGAGTGGGCAGGAGGTCACGGCAAGTGACCGGGGCAGTCTCTGGATGAGTAGGCAGGAGGTCACGGCAAGTGACCGAGGCAGTCTCTGGATGAGTGGGCAGGAGGTCACGGCAAGTGACCGGGGCAGTCTCTGGATGAGTAGATACGACCTGTGATGGCTGAGCCTCCAGGTAGGCTAGCAGGCAGGTGACAGATGAGCGCTCCCAGGTGAGCGGGCAAGAGTCACTGGAATAGCAGAAGATCACGGTACGTGACGGCAGAGCCTCCAGGTAGGCTAGCAGGCAGGTAACAGATGAGCGCTCCCAGGTGTGCTAGCAAGCAGGTAACAGATGAGCGCTCCCAGGTGAGCGGGCGAGAGTCACTGGAATAGCAGAAGATCACGGTACGTGACGGCAGAGCCTCCAGGTAGGCCAGCAGGCAGGTAACAGATGAGCGCTCCCAGGTGAGCTAGCAGGCAGGTAACAGACAGCAACCTGGCAGGAATCAGACAGGTATCTGGCAAGGACCCTGAGGACTGAAGCAGAGTAGTGAACAGTGCAACAACATTGCTCGGGCACCTCCATTTTGGAGGAGGGGCCTTATATAAGGTGAAGTCCTCCGGCCATTGGCCGGGACTCCTTAGGACGACGCGCGCGGCCCCTTTAAGAGGGAGGGCAGCGCCCGCGCGCGCGCCCTAAGCACAGTGGCAGGAAAGGAGCGTGCGCCGCCAGCAGAGCGGCAGGAGGACGCCGGACCTGGAGCAGAGGGGTGAGGGGAACAGCGTCCCTGCCTGGCAGAGGGCAGGGACGCCGACACCGGCGCTACAGTACCCCCCCCTTTAGGCCCCCCCCTTTTTTTAGGCCAGAAAGAAATTTAGCTAGGATGAGAGGGGCATGGATATTCTCCCGAGGCTCCCACGTTCTCTCCTCAGGACCAAACCCCTTCCAATCCACCAAAAAATAGGTCTTCCTTCTTACCCTTTTGGTGGCCAAAATGTTCTCTACCTCAAATTCGTTTTCAGCTGAAACCGGAGCAGGAGGCGTACCTGTAGACTTGGAAAAAGAGTTAAGTACCACCGGTTTGTGGAGAGATACATGGAAGGAGTTAGGGATCCGCAAGTTGGCCGGAAGTTTCAATTTATAGGCCACTGGGTTGATCTGACTGATGACCTCCAAAGGACCGATGAATCGAGGCCCTAACTTATAGGAAGGAATCTTGAGCCGGACATACTTGGACGAGAGCCAGACCTTATCCCCAGGACGGAATTGCGGAGGATCCAGACGTTTTTTGTCAGCATGTCTTTTCATACGCTCGGATGACAGAAGGAGTGCGGACCGGTACTCTCCCATATGGAGGAAAATTTGTTAACAAGAGATTCCGCAGCCGGATTGTCCACTGAGATGGAGACGGGAAATGGGATCCGAGGTTGCTGACCGAAGACTACAAAAAACGGGGATTTGGAGGAAGATTCGCTCTCGTGATTGTTGTAAGAAAATTCGGCCCATGGCAGGAGATCCACCCAGTCAGAATGGTGGACATTAACGAAGTGCCGGAGGTAACTGGTCAGGATCTGATTGACCCGCTCCACTTGACCATTGGACTGTGGGTGGTAGGCGGAGGAGAAGTCCAAGGTGACGTCTAGCAATTTACAAGTGGCTCTCCAGAAACGTGAGGTGAACTGTACCCCTCGATCCGACACGATATGGCGGGGCAGGCCATGAAGACGGAAGATGTGGCGGATAAAGTCTTTAGCCAGCTTGGGTGCAGACGGGAGGCCTGGCAGGGAATAAAGTGAGCCATCTTGGAAAAGCGGTCAACGACCACCCAAATGACCGTACAACCGGCAGACACGGGGAGGTCCGTTATGAAGTCCATGGCTATATGCTGCCAGGGAGCAGCGGGTACAGGAAGCGGAAGGAGGCGACCGGCAGGCAGGTGTCTCGGAACCTTGTTGCGGCCACATGAGGCACAGGCAGAAACAAAGTCTATTACGTCCTTGTGCAGGGTAGGCCACCAGTAATGCCGAGTAATTAGCTGGAGGGTCTTTTTTTGACCAGCGTGGCCAGCTAATTTAGACGAATGACCCCAGTGTAGGATTCTCTCCGATCGGGTACCGATACGAACGTCTTACCGGGAGGGAGACGATGTAGACTCACGGGAGACACCTGCATTACTCTGGCGGGATCGATGATATGTTTAGGTTCCTCCTCGAGATCCGACACCAGGAAGGATCGGGACAAGGCATGCGCCTTGATGCTCTTGTCTGCCGGGCGAAAATGTAGAACAAAATCAAAACGAGCAAAAAACAAGGACCACCAGGCCTGGCGCGGGTTAAGTCTCTGGGCATGCTGGAGGTAAGCCAAGTTTTTGTGGTCAGTGTAAATAATTACCGGATGAAGAGCCCCCTCGAGTAAGTAACGCCACTCCTCCAATGCCAGCTTGATGGCCAATAACTCTCGGTCTCCTATGGAATAATTGCGCTCAGAAGAGGAGAAGAGTTTGGAGAAGAAGCCACAAGTTACCATCCTCCCGAAGATGATTTTGAGTAAGTACCGCTCCGGCTCCAGAGGAGGAAGCGTCAACCTCCATGAAGAACTGCTCGTTGCCGTCCGGGCGATGCAGCACCGGGGCGGAAGAGAAGGCCTGCTTTAAGGAAAGAAAGGCCTCCTCTGCTTCGGGCGTCCACTCTTTGGGGTTAGTACCCTTACGGGTAAGTGCGGAAATTGGGCCAGTCCGGGAAGAGAAGTGCGGTATGAAGAGGCGGTAGTAGTTGGCGAAGCCCAGGAACCGCTGAATGGCCTTCAATCCCTCCGGTCGGGGCCATTTCTCGATGGCCGACAGTTTCTCTGGATCCATTCGTAGGCCGGTCTGAGAAATAACGTAGCCCAAAAACGGCAACGAGGTCTGCTCAAAGAGGCATTTCTCAAATTTAGCGAAGAGGTGATTCTGCCTGAGCCTGAGCAGAACCTGACGAACGTCCCTCTGGTGAGTCTGGAGATCCGGAGAGAAGACCAAGATGTCGTCCAGGTACACCACTACGCATGAGT
Organism: Oophaga sylvatica; assembly: GCA_033576555.1. Classification (NCBI taxonomy): domain Eukaryota; kingdom Metazoa; phylum Chordata; class Amphibia; order Anura; family Dendrobatidae; genus Oophaga; species Oophaga sylvatica. Next base: position 323,595,334 of record JARQOD010000002.1, read on the forward strand.
AGAGAAGGTCCCGGAAGATGTCATTGACCAACTCTTGAAAGACGGCAGGAGCATTACAGAGACCAAAGGGCATCACTAGATATTCATAGTGGCCATCCCGGGTGTTAAATGCAGTCTTCCATTCATCCCCTTGACGGATACAGACCAGGTTGTACGCCCCACGGAGATCCAGTTTGGTGAAGATTCTAGCCCCCCTCAAACGATCAAATAATTCTGGAATGAGCGGAAGGGGTACTTATTCTTCACCGTGATCTGGTTAAGACCTCTATAGTCTATACACGGGCGGAGAGAGCCGTCCTTCTTTTTTACGAAAAAGAAGCCTGCTCCTGCCGGGGAGGTAGATTTCCGGATGAATCCCCTGGCCAAATTCTCCTCGATATATTCGGACATCGACCGGGTCTCAGCAGTGGATAATGGGTAAATACGCCCACGGGGAGGCGTAGTACCAGGTAACAGGTCGATAGGACAATCGTATGGTCTGTGAGCAGGTAATGTCTCTGCCTCTTTTTTATTAAAGACATCAGCAAATGACCAATAGGGAATCGGAAGTCCAGGTAGATTAGTTGGGGTAGGAGAAGGACAGACAGGATGAACAGGAACCAAACACGTCTTATGACAATCCTGTCCCCAGCGAAGAACCTCTCCGGTCTGCCAGTCGAGCACGGGTCCATGTCTCTGGAGCCAAGGTAGCCCTAGTAAGAGGGCGTGAGAGAGTCCAGGCAGAACATGAAAAGAGATGCTCTCAGAATGCAGCATTCCCCACTTGCAGAGTTATGGGTTCGGTGATGAGTTGGATGGGGTGTGGTAAAAGACCCCCGTCCACAGCAGCGACTGATAAAGGTACAACCAGAGGTTTGGTGGGAATGCGGTATTTTTCTACCAGGGACTGTGACATAAGATTCCCGGCTGCTCCAGAGTTCAGTTGGGCTAGTTCAAAATAACGATTCTCCCCACAGAGAATTGAGACTGACAGCAGCAGAGATGGAGAGGCTTTCTCCTTGTCTAGGTCGACCTCTCTGAGCGAACCTAGACACAGGCGTTTCCCGACCTCTCCGGACAGGTACGAATCCGATGCTCCTTACTGCCACAGTAGAAGCAACTCCCCTCGGCACGGCGTAAGTCCTGACGGGTTTTGACCATCTTGGTCTGGTCGACCTGCATAGGCTCAGGAGAGTGTAATTGGGGAGAAACGGAGGGAGTGACGGGTTTCTGAAACGTAGGAGCTAGACGTGGAAACCTCCTCTCACGGGTGACCTCTTTGGCCCGCTCCTGGAACCGTAGGTCAATCCGGGTGGCGAGAGTTATAAGGTCATCGAGAGTGGTAGGAATTTCCCGACCGGCGAGTTCATCTTTAATACGGCCGGACAAACCCTCCCAGAAAACGGATACCAGAGCGTCGTTGTCCCAGGCCAGCTCCGATGCAAGGGTACGAAACCGTATGGCATATTGGCCCACGGTGAGATTTCCCTGACGGAGGCGTAGCAGAGATGATGCGGATGAGATCTTTCGTCCGGGTTCGTCAAAGACCTTCCGAAAAGCCGCGAGAAAGGCAGGCAGGTCGGACACCAGAGGATCTCCTCTCTCCCAAAGAGGATTCAGCCAGGCCAGGGCCTCCCCAGTGAGATGGGACATGATGAAGGCAATTTTGGCCCGGTCGGAGTTAAACTGGTGGGAGAGGAGTTCAAAGTGCAGAGTGCACTGATTAATGAAGCCCCGAGCCTGAGCAGGGTCGCCTCCGAAGCGAGGAGGTGCGGAGAGCCGGGGTCCGTGACAGGAGCCCATGGTATTGGGGAGCAGAGGGGCTGCCGGATTGCGAGTCATGGCACCAGCGGTGGTTGCTGGTGGAGATGTCAGAGTGTCCAGGCGAGAATTGACATTCCGCAGGTGACCCAGGATGGACTCCTGTTGGGACTTCTGACGGGACAGTTCATGACACAGGTCCGAGATGGAGGGAACTTGGGCGCCACCGGGTTCCATGGCCCGAGCAAACTGTAACAGGTCTGGGAGGCGGAACCTCTGAGCTACTATACAAAGGGGCGGACCTTGTAAGAGAGAGGGTGGCGACCAGGGTGGACGGGCAGGTAGTAACAGCAGATAACCGGGGTAGTCTCTGGATGAACGGGCAGGAAGTCGCGGCAAGTGACCGAGGCAGTCTCTGGATGAGTGGGCAGGAGGTCACGGCAAGTGACCGGGGCAGTCTGTCACGCTGTCTAATGATATGTATACAATGTCAGTAAACTATTAATACAGGAACAACACTCTATACAACAACTAGTATAGCAACATCAGCATGTAAGTATAGAATAGATTTACCTGACACGATATCTGCTGAACCCAGGGTTAATCTTGAGGACTTGATGAGCTGAAACAGGAAAGAGGTGGACCGGGATCTAACCTGACCCTAAACTGGGGTCCTAACTAATCCCTCACCTTGGAAGTACTGATAATGGTTCAGAGGTCCAAGTCACCAACCTAACCCTGTCTCCTATCAGACCCTGAACCCTGTAATCAGTCCTAAGAAGGATCCTGACTACCACCAAAGGGATATGGGCTGATCTTAGCTAAATACACAGATTAGACATATAAGACAGACAGGATAACACTCGCTTGCATACACACTCAAACACCAAAGGAACATAAATGGTCTGGGAAATAAACTCTAACCAAGTTGAGCTTAGAACAACTAAGGAACTCACAACTAAAGTCTATACAGATTCATTCCTATCTGTGGTCTGCATGAAGGTTTCACTGGCAACTCCCCAAGCAGACAACCAGGAATTTAAAGGAAACCAATCAACAAATAATCAATTGCAGCCGGGAGAAACTGCACCCAGTCCCAGCACCGAGCACAGACAGAATTAACTCCCTAGCTGCCAAACACAAAGAAACAGCAGCTCAGCTGTGAGAAGTCAAAATGTGCAACCGCGACGATCTTCGTGGCAATGCACACATGACAGTACCCCTGTCACGCTGTATAGCAGATATATATATGTGATGTCAGTAACCTATATCAAAAGGGCAACATACTATATAACATGCGCATAGATATATGATAACATAGATTTACCTGACAGAATGTCCAGTGGGTCAAAACGGAATCCGTTATACGCTGTCTCCGGCTAGAGGGTTACCGGGGTCTAAGCTGACCCTAAACTGGGATCCTAACTAATCCCTCAACCTGGAGGTACTGTTAAAGGTACAGAGGTCCAGGCCACCAGCGTAAACCCTGTCTCCTATCAATCCCTGCCAACTGTATTCTAGTCCTAAGAAGGACCCTGAATACCACCAAAGGGAATGAACAGGTAACGGTTAATGAACAGAAAGACATACAAGAAAGACAAGAAATAAAGTAAATAAAGTATTACATACAACACTCACACACAGTAGGAACACCTAAGGTCTCAGAGATAAACTATAAGCTGTAAGAGTAAAAACAACTAAGGAGCTCTTAGCTTAAGTATTCTCAGAACCGATCCAGTCTGCTAAACTACATGAATGCTTTCACCGGCGTCTAACACCCAGACTGGCAGAAATATAAAGGAAACTAATTAGAACATAATCAAAAGCAGCCGGCGAGGCTGGACCTAGTCTTAGCAAAGAGCTAGGTAAAATTAACTCTCTCATTACCAAAAAACAAAGAAACAGCAGCTCAGCTGTGAGAAGTCAGAATGTGCAATCGCGACGATCTTCGTGGCGATGCACCCATGACAGTACCCCCCCTTCTACGAGGGGCCTCCGGACCCTCATGACCAGGTCTGTCCGGGTGAGTTGTGTGAAAGGTCCGAACCAATCGATCTGCGTTAACATCAGACGCAGGGACCCACGTCCCCTCCTCAGGACCATACCCCCTCCAATGAACTAAGTACTGAAGGGATCGGCGACTGAGACGTGAGTCAATGATTTTCGACCCATGAATTTCCACGTTATCATTGACCACCACTGAAGGAGGTAGAGGTGACGGTATGACTGGTGCCACATACTTTTTAAGTAATGACTTGTGAAACACATTATGATTTTTAAACGTAGGAGGGAGGTCCAGACGAAATGCCACAGGATTAATTATGGAACTGATCCTGTACGGCCCGATGAATCTGGGACCCAGCTTCCAGGAGGAAACTTTAAGTTTTATATTCCTGGTAGACAACCACACCAGATCGTTCACCTTCAGATCTCGACCAGAAACTCTCCCCCTATCAGCCATCCGTTTGTAACGGTTCTCCGTAACCTTCAGTCTTAACCGATCTGGAACTATCAGTCTCCCTGGAAGTCCCACAGGGGCGTCCCCCTGAGCCCCCAATACCTCCCCCTCAAGCTCAGAGCATACAGCTGACACTACAACTCCCTCCTGAGGAATAGGAACCGGATCATCCATCCTCCCGGTCCCTGGGAAAGTACGAGATAAGGCATCAGGAAGCAACTTTATTGAGCAGTCATATGCGCGATGAGGAGGTAACTCTTTACACCCCTCCTCTGAGAACATCTCCCCAAAGTCCTCCAGAAAAGGAGGCAAAGTCCTAGGCACAACCGCACCGATGACCGTGCTCATGCAGTTATTCTTGCAAAATTCACCCCACTGGCTTATCTTTCTGGATTGCCAATCAATCACTGGGTTATGTTTAGCCAACCAAGGAAGTCCCAACACAATAGGAGTAGGTAGACCCTCCAACACATAACAAGACAATTGCTCTTTATGTATTGCCCCTACTCGAAGATCTATGTTATGAACAGCTTGTACCAAGCTACCTTGACCAAGAGGTCTAGAATCAATAGAGAGTATAGGGACCGGTTTGGCCAATACACTCAGTTGCATACCATGCACCTGGGCAAACCGAGCGTCCACCAGATTAGCCCCGGACCCACTATCAAGAAAAACAGAAATCCTCTCAGTTCTAGTACCAATCACCACCTCCGCAGGCACGAGAAACTGAGAGGGATTTGGGGACGAAATACACACTCCCAGGTTAACTCCTTGGCTCAAAGAGGTCCGGGATGGACACCCCCCCACAAAATGTCCCTCTCTCCCGCAAAAGAAACACCTTCTAGACTTGCGGCGCACCGCCGATTCCCTCCTACAAAATGATGTCCCTCCCAACTGCATGGGTTCCTCAGAACAGACCAGGGGAACCTCAGTATAAGGGACTGTAGTAGTAGGTGGAGTCATCACGGGGGCGGAGTTACCTCGCGTCTTCCCCGAAGTCGTCTATCAATGCGAATAGCGAGGGCCATAGCAGCCTCCAGTGATGGAGGAGAATCATACTGAGCCAACACATCTTTTAATTTGTCAGACAACCCTTGACAAAACTGGCTCCTAAGAGCTGGGTCATTCCACTGAGTATCTGTTGCCCATCTACGGAACTCAGAAGAATATTCCTCCGCTGGACGATTTCCTTGCCGTATTTTACGTAACCTTGTTTCAGCAAGGGAGACTCGATCCGGATCATCATATACCAGACCCAGGGCAGTAAAAAATCGATCCACTGACTGGAGATCTGGGGAGCCTGGAGGAATAGAGAACGCCCAAGATTGAGGGTCCCCTTGTAAGAGCGAGATAACAATTCCCACCCTCTGCTCTTCACTCCCAGATGACCGAGGCCGCAGCCGAAAGTACAATTTACATGCCTCCCGGAAAGTAAAAAATTTGTCCCGCCCACCAGTGAACCTGTCCGGGAGAGCAACCTTAGGTTCAGATCTGGTTTGCTCCGGGGGGACAAAACCTTGGACTTAATGTCTGCAAACTCCATGGACAACCCCTGCAACTGCCGGGCCAGCTGGGCTACTGGATCCATGACAGCTGGGGAGAATCTTTAGTTTGGGCCGGTGAAAATGTCACGCTGTATAGCAGATATATATATGTGATGTCAGTAACCTATATCAAAAGGGCAACATACTATATAACATGCGCATAGATATATGATAACATAGATTTACCTGACAGAATGTCCAGTGGGTCAAAACGGAATCCGTTATACGCTGTCTCCGGCTAGAGGGTTACCGGGGTCTAAGCTGACCCTAAACTGGGATCCTAACTAATCCCTCAACCTGGAGGTACTGTTAAAGGTACAGAGGTCCAGGCCACCAGCGTAAACCCTGTCTCCTATCAATCCCTGCCAACTGTATTCTAGTCCTAAGAAGGACCCTGAATACCACCAAAGGGAATGAACAGGTAACGGTTAATGAACAGAAAGACATACAAGAAAGACAAGAAATAAAGTAAATAAAGTCTTACATACAACACTCACACACAGTAGGAACACCTAAGGTCTCAGAGATAAACTATAAGCTGTAAGAGTAAAAACAACTAAGGAGCTCTTAGCTTAAGTATTCTCAGAACCGATCCAGTCTGCTAAACTACATGAATGCTTTCACCGGCGTCTAACACCCAGACTGGCAGAAATATAAAGGAAACTAATTAGAACATAATCAAAAGCAGCTGGGCGAGGCTGGACCTAGTCTTAGCAAAGAGCTAGGTAAAATTAACTCTCTCATTACCAAAAAACAAAGAAACAGCAGCTCAGCTGTGAGAAGTCAGAATGTGCAATCGCGACGATCTTCGTGGCGATGCACCCATGACAACCCCCCCTTCTACGAGGGGCCTCCGGACCCTCAGGGCCAGGCCTGCCCGGGTGAGTTCTGTGGAAGGTCCGAACCAAACGATCTGCGTTAACATCAGACGCAGGGACCCACGTCCTCTCCTCTGGACCATACCCCTTCCAATGCACCAAGTACTGAAGGGACCGGCGATTCAGACGTGAGTCAATGATCTTTGATACTTGAAATTCCAAGTTACCATTGACCAACACAGGAGGAGGAGGTAGAGGTGACGGTATGACTGGTGCCACATACCTTTTAAGTAATGACTTGTGGAACACATTATGAATTTTAAACGTAGGAGGGAGGTCCAGACGAAATGCCACAGGATTAATTATGGAACTGATCCTGTACGGCCCGATGAATCTGGGACCCAGTTTCCAGGAGGGCACTTTAAGTTTTATATTCCTGGTAGAAAACCATACCAGATCGTTCACATTCAGATCTGGACCAGAAACTCTCCTCCTATCAGCCATACGTTTGTAACGGTTCCCCATAGCACTCAGATTATTCAATACACCTCTCCACACAGAAGCAAGTGACGACGAGAAACGCTCCTCCTCAGGAACCCCAGAAGGGCCCCCCCCATTGAAAGTACAAAACTGAGGATGAAAACCATATGCCCCAAAAAACGGGGACTTACCAGTGGATTCGCTCCGCCTGTTGTTAAGAGCGAACTCTGCCAGAGGCAAGAAAGAAGACCAGTCCTCTTGGTTCTCTGAGACAAAACACCGGAGATATGTCTCTAAGCTCTGATTCAGACGCTCTGTCTGACCATTGGTCTGCGGATGAAAAGCCGAGGAAAATGACAATTGCATCCCCCGACGTAAACAAAATGCCCTCCAAAATTTGGACACAAACTGAGACCCCCTATCTGACACCACATCAGAAGGCAACCCATAAAGTCTAACGATCTCCCTAATGATCACCTGCGCCAGAGTTTTAGCATTAGGGAGTGCAGGAAGAGCAACGAAATGTGCCATCTTACTGAACCTGTCAACAACCACCAGTATGACAGTATTCCCTGACGACGGAGGAAGGTCCGTAATGAAGTCCATAGATAAATGAGTCCATGGACGCTCCGGAAGTTTCAAGGGTAAAAGGGTCCCAGACGGACGGGTATGAGGGGTTTTAGAGCGAGCACACACCCCACATGACGCGACAAAAGTTATAACATCTTTATTAGCATTAGGCCACCAAAACCGGCGAGAAAGGAGATCTAAAGTAGCCTTACTCCCTGGATGTCCTGCTAGAGCAGAATTATGATGTGCCTCAATAACCTTTTGTCTCAACAGATTTGGGACAAACAGTCTCCCCTGGAGGTCCTGCAGGGGCGTCCCCCTGAGCCTCTAACACCTCCTCCTCAAGCTCAGAAAATACAGCCGACACTACCACCCCCTCCTGAAGGATAGGACTCGGGTCATCCGTTTTCCCGGCCCCTGGAAAACTGCGAGACAAGGCATCAGCCTTTACATTCTTAGACCCCGGGCGATAAGTGACGACAAAATTAAACCTGGTAAAAAACAACGACCATCGAGCTTGTCTGGAATTCAGACGCTTAGCGGATTCCAAATACAACAGGTTCTTGTGATCAGTAATAACGGTAACCGGGTGGACTGCCCCCTCCAAAAAGTGACGCCATTCTTCAAAAGCTAACTTAATGGCCAAAAGTTCCCTATTGCCGATATCATAATTCCTTTCGGCGGACGACAATTTCTTAGAAAAGAAAGCGCACGGATGCCATTTACCAGGGGACGGACCCTGGGACAATATAGCACCCACCCCTACGTCAGACGCATCCACCTCCACAATGAACGGCTGAGATGCATCTGGTTGGATGAGAACGGGTGCCGAAGCAAAACATCTCTTCAAAGAGGAAAAGGCTTGACAAGCTTTGTCCGACCATTTAGAAAAATCCGTCCCTTTTCTTGTCATGTCAGTGAGAGGTTTGACGACAGATGAGAAATTACAAATAAATTTCCGGTAGTAGTTAGCAAACCCCAAAAAACGCTGCAGAGCCTTAAGATCCCCTGGCTGATCCCATTCAAGCACTGCTCTCACCTTTTCAGGGTCCATACGGAAACCGGAGGCTGACACCAAAAAACCCAAAAACTGAAGTTCCTGTACGGCAAATACACACTTCTCCAGTTTGGCGTATAATTTATTGTCTCGCAAGATCTGCAACACCTGTCTCACATGCTCCTGATGAGACACAAGATCTGGCGAGTAAATTAAAATGTCGTCCAAATATACAACCACAAACAGCCCCACAAGGTGACGAAAAATGTCATTAACAAAATGTTGGAATACTGCTGGTGCAGTAGTCAGACCAAAAGGCATGACTAGGTTCTCATAATGTCCCTCCGGCGTGTTAAACGCCGTTTTCCACTCATCCCCCTCTTTTATCCTAATCAGATTATACGCCCCCCTGAGATCCAATTTAGAAAACCATTTGGCGCCAACAATTTGATTGAAGAGGTCAGGAATAAGAGGGAGTGGATACGGATCTCGAACAGTAATCCGATTAAGTTCGCGGAAATCCAAGCAAGGGCGTAGGCCTCCATCTTTCTTCTTCACAAAGAAGAACCCCGCGGCTACTGGGGAAGATGAAGGTCTAATATGCCCTTTGGCCAGACTTTCAGAAATATAATCTTTCATAGCCTGCCTCTCAGGACCAGAAAGATTATACAACCTAGCTTTAGGCAACTTAGCATCAGGAAGGAGATTAATAGAGCAGTCATACACGCGATGAGGAGGCAACTCCTGACACCCCTCCTCAGAGAAAACATCCCCAAAATTCTCCAAAAAAGGAGGCAATGTACTAGGCACGACCGCACTAATGACTGTGTTCATGCAGTTGCTTTTGCAAAACTCACCCCATTGGCTTATCTCTCTGGACTGCCAATTAATCACAGGGTTATGTTTAACCAACCAAGGAAGTCCCAACACAATGGGAGTAGGTAGACCCTCCAACACATAACAAGATAATTGTTCCCTATGTATTGCCCCTACCCGAAGGTCAATGTTATGAACCTCATGAACAAAGCTACCTTGGCCGAGAGGCCTGGCGTCAATGGAGAATATAGGGATCGGTTTGACCAATACACTCAGATGCATACCTTGAGCCTGAGCAAACTGAGCGTCAACCAGATTAGCCCCGGAACCACTATCAAGAAGAACAGACAATCTCTCCACTCTCGTACCAACTACCACCTCCACTGGTACAAGGAACTGAGAAGAACTGGCGGATAAAATACATACTCCCAGGTTGTCGTCCACCACACAACCTGGGATTAACAGTTTTCCGGCGACTTTTGGCTCAACAAGGCACGGGATGGACATTCTCCAACAAAATGTCCCTCTTTCCCGCAGAAAAAACATCTTCTAGTCCTGCGGCGTACCGCCAATCCCCTCCTACGAAATGATGTCCCTCCCAACTGCATAGGCTCATCCGAACAGACAAGGGGAACCTCAACATAAGGGACTTTAGTGGTAGGAGGAGAAACAACAGGGAGTGGGGTTACCTCACCCCTCTCCCGAAGCCGTCTATCAGTACGGATAGCTAAGGCCATAGCAGCCTCCAGAGAAGGAGGAGACTCATACTGAGCCAAAACGTCTTTTAATTTATCAGAAAGCCCATGACAAAACTGGCTCCTAAGAGCTGGGTTATTCCACTGAGTATCTGTGGCCCATCTACGAAACTCAGAAGCAAATTCCTCTGCCGGACGATCTCCCTGCTGTATCTTACGTAATTTTGTCTCAGCAAGAGAGACCCGATCTGGGTCATCATATACCAATCCCAGGGCAGTAAAAAATTGATCTACAGACAGTAGAGCCGGGGATCCCGGAGGAAGGGAAAATGCCCAGGATTGAGGGTCCCCTTGCAGAAGTGATATAACAATTCCCACTCTCTGCTCCTCACTCCCTGATGATCGAGGCCGAAGCCGAAAATACAATTTACATGCCTCCCGGAAGGTGAAAAATTTGTCTCGCCCACCAGTGAACCTGTCCGGGAGAGCAACCTTAGGTTCAACTCTGGTTTGCTCCAGGGGAGACAAAACTTTGGACTTAATGTCCGTCAGCTCCATGGATAATCCCTGCAACTGCAGAGCCAGCTGGGCTACTGGATCCATGGTAACTGGAGATAATTTTTAGTGGTCAGTGAAAATGTCACGCTGTCTAATGATATGTATACAATGTCAGTAAACTATTAATACAGGAACAACACTCTATACAACAACTAGTATAGCAACATCAGCATGTAAGTATAGAATAGATTTACCTGACACGATATCTGCTGAACCCAGGGTTAATCTTGAGGACTTGATGAGCTGAAACAGGAAAGAGGTGGACCGGGATCTAACCTGACCCTAAACTGGGGTCCTAACTAATCCCTCACCTTGGAGGTACTGATAATGGTTCAGAGGTCCAAGTCACCAACCTAACCCTGTCTCCTATCAGACCCTGAACCCTGTAATCAGTCCTAAGAAGGATCCTGACTACCACCAAAGGGATATGGCTGATCTTAGCTAAATACACAGATTAGACATATAAGACAGACAGGATAACACTCGCTTGCATACACACTCAAACACCAAAGGAACATAAATGGTCTGGGAAATAAACTCTAACCAAGTTGAGCTTAGAACAACTAAGGAGCTCACAACTAAAGTCTATACAGATTCATTCCTATCTGTGGTCTGCATGAAGGTTTCACTGGCAACTCCCCAAGCAGACAACCAGGAATTTAAAGGAAACCAATCAACAAATAATCAATTGCAGCCGGGAGAAACTGCACCCAGTCCCAGCACCGAGCACAGACAGAATTAACTCCCTAGCTGCCAAACACAAAGAAACAGCAGCTCAGCTGTGAGAAGTCAAAATGTGCAACCGCGACGATCTTCGTGGCAATGCACACATGACACAGTCTCTGGATGAGTAGGCAGGAGGTCACGGCAAGTGACCGGGGCAGTCTCTGGATGAGTAGATACGACCTGTGATGGCTGAGCCTCCAGGTAGGCTAGCAGGCAGGTGACAGATGAGCGCTCCCAGGTGAGCGGGCGAGAGTCACTGGAATAGCAGAAGATCACGGTACGTGACGGCAGAGCCTCCAGGTAGGCTAGCAGGCAGGTAACAGATGAGCGCTCCCAGGTGTGCTAGCAAGCAGGTAACAGATGAGCGCTCCCAGGTGAGCGGGCGAGAGTCACTGGAATAGCAGAAGATCACGGTACGTGACGGCAGAGCCTCCAGGTATGCCAGCAGGCAGGTAACAGATGAGCGCTCCCAGGTGAGCTAGCAGGCAGGTAACAGACAGCAACCTGGCAGGAATCAGACAGGTATCTGGCAAGGACCCTGAGGACTGAAGCAGAGTAGTGAACAGTGCAACAACATTGCTCGGGCACCTCCATTTTGGAGGAGGGGCCTTATATAAGGTGAAGTCCTCCGGCCATTGGCCGGGGACTCCTTAGGACGTCGCGCGCGGCCCCTTTAAGAGGGAGGGCAGCGCCCGCGCGCGCGCGCCCTAAGCACAGTGGCAGGAAAGGAGCGTGCGCCGCCAGCAGAGTGGCAGGAGGACGCCGGACCTGGAGCAGAGGGGTGAGGGGAACAGCGTCCCTGCCTGGCAGAGGGCAGGGACGCCGACGCCGGCGCTATACTAAGCCACAAAGGGGCATGGGCTGCCAGCTGATTCCCGTTCCTACCAGCATGTTACTCGATGTGGCCCCCCTTTAGAAGTAAACAACAAGCATGACAAAGACAGCGAGGGCCTTATCCCCCTCTTTTGGGTGTTTGAAGCTAAGATTCCCAAAAACCTATGAAGAATCATAACTTCCCAACGGGAGGTCATAGGGTGGTGGTTCTGGCATCATCAAATCTGTCCGGAACCCCGTTATGCTATGAGACCAAACACGACTTCTCTACATGGCTTCTACTAGCCGTTCTGCATATCTCCCCACCCTGGGGTGCTATAAAGGATCAAAAAGTGATGGGTAATTACGCTATTGTAGGGCGCAGGTGCGGGATTCCGGGGCCACCACTACGTATCACAAGGCAGTGTGATGCTGATGGGATGGGGGCTGGTAAGATAATGAAGACCGGAGGCAGAGTTTTCTTCTAGGCACCGAACTCCCCAGAGCCTGGAAGACCTCATTGCCAAAACAGAATAAAAGAGGATTTCTCCACAAGAATACTGCTGACATCAGGCATACAGGTATGACTGTTTTTACCATTGCATCACCTGTATGCCCATATTAATAGGTTAAAACTGTCCCGGGGGTGACAGATTCCCTTTAACAGTGTAAAAATGTTGCATATTTTGAACTATATAAACATTTTTTATTTTTCCCCTCTCATCGCCTTAAAAAAAAAGTGTCAAGAAAAGGCTGTGTGGGGTTTAGCGTGAGGGTGTTCTAACTAATCACCAATTGACATATTTACTATAAACTTTACTATTAACAATACAATATCACATAGAAAACAAAAAAACAAAAGGGAAATGTTGCAGCTGGGATCCAAGGTCCGTCTGACCACCGGATATGAGCAAAAAGGAAAAAGAAGGATCAACCAGCTGGATATGGATAAAAAAAACTTCTCCTTTATTTCATATCGTTAAAATGAGTCCAGACAGGTTAACCCCTTAATTCCATCCAACGTACTATTCCGTCCATGTGACCTGGTACTTAATTCCCAGGGACGGAATAGTGTTATGATTTGGTAGCTGAGGAGAGCAGGCAAAAAGGAAATACACCAGAGCAGTTGGAAACTATGAGATTGCAGTACCCTGACTAACCACCACAACTAGAGGCAGCCGTGGAGCGTTCCTACGTTGGTCCTAGACGCCTCGTCACAGCCTGAGAAACTAACTACACCTAAAGATAGAAAGAGGAAAGCTATCTGCCCCGGAGCAGATCCCCAAAGAACATAGAAAGCCCCCAAACATGTAATGGCGGTTAGACAAGAAGAAATACTGACACAGACAGAAAATAGTATGAGCAAACGTTGGGGCCCAAACTTACTAAATAGAAAAGGATAGGAAGGGCACTTACTGCAATCCCAAAAAACCCTGAAAAGCACCAACTCTACTAATTTCAAAAACACCTGAGATCACACGACCTCTACCACCTAAATTAGTTCTCTGGTGTAACCAAAAACAAAACAGCAGCCACTGAAAAAACTGGAAAAAGCAAATGTACAAACATCAGTGGCTGAACTGAACTGAGAGGGCAAAAGCACCCAGAGAGGACCCTGAAGGCCCCCACAGAAGTGCAGGACAAAATGCAAAAATCAAGCACAAAAACAAAAAGAAGAAAATGTCTTATCTGTTAGCAGGAGATTCAGACACGACACAGCAGGCTACCAAGGAAACAGGAATCAAGGATTGAGACCAGAACAATTGATCACCGGCAACCCTGATGGGAAGGCGACTCCCTTATATAAGACCAGTCAGTAACACCTGATTCCCAATCCTCACAATCTTCACTGGACAGTCCAGTACCGTTTGTAACCACCAGAGGGAGCTTCTGCTCAGAACTCATTTCCAGCCTATTCACAACAGTACCCCCCCCTTGAGGAGGGGTCACCGAACCCTCATTTGAGCAACCAGGTCGGTCAGGATGAGTTCTATGATACGCACGGATGAGTCTCCTAGCATGGATGTCCGAAGCAAACACCCAAGAATTGTCTTCCTGACCATAACCTCTCCATTTAACCAAATACTGGAGTTTCCGTCTAGAAAAACGAGAATTCAATATTTTCTCAACCACATACTCCAGATTGCCCTCAACCAAAACAGGGTCAGGAGGCACAGTAGTAGGAACCACTGGCTCAACAAACCTCTTCAACAAGGACTTGTGGAACACGTTATGGATCTTAAATGTCCCTGGAAGAAGCAAACGAAAAGAAACAGGATTAAGAATCTCCATGATCTTATAAGGTCCAATGAACCTAGGCTTAAATTTAGGAGATGCCACTCTCATAGGAATATTTCTTGAGGACAACCAGACCAAGTCACCCACTTTAAACCGAAGACCATCAGTCCTATGCCGGTTAGCAAACCGCTGGGCCCTCTCCTGAGAGAGGGACAACCTCTCCACTACCTGGTCCCAAATCTGTTGCATACGCTCCACAACAGAGTCAACACCTGGACAGACAGAAGCCTCCGTCTGTCCTGAAGAAAATCGAGGGTGAAACCCAGAATTACAGAAAAATGGAGACATCAAAGTGGCAGAGCTAGCCCTATTATTAAGAGCAAACTCAGCCAAAGGCAAAAAAGAGACCCAGTCATCCTGATCAGCAGACACAAAGCATCTTACATAAGTCTCCAATGTCTGGTTTGTTCTCTCAGTTTGACCATTGGTCTGAGGATGAAACGCCGAGGAGAAAGACAATTGAACACCAATTTTAGAACAAAAGGTCCTCCAAAATCTGGAAACAAACTGGACTCCTCTGTCAGACACAATGTTCTCAGGAATGCCGTGTAAACGAACCACGTGCTGAAGGAACAAAGGCACCAATTCAGAGGAGGAAGGCAACTTAGGTAATGGCACAAGATGTATCATCTTGGAAAACCTATCGCAAATCACCCAGATGACGGTCATTCTCTGAGAAACAGGGAGGTCGGAAATTAAATCCATAGAGATATGGTCCATGGTCTCTTGGGCACAGGTAATGGCCTCAACAAACCACTAGAACGAGAGCAAGGCTTGGAGCGAGAGCAAGTCCCGCAGGACTGCACAAACTCCCTGACATCACGAGACAAGGTAGACCACCAAAAGGACCGACTAACCAAGTCTCTGGTACCAAAAATTCCGGGATGACCGGCCAACGTGGAACAATGAATCTCAGACATTACACTCTTTTTCCACTGGTCCGGGACAAACAATTTCCCAACAGGGCAGCGCTCGGGCTTATCCTCCTGACACCCCTCCAGAGCCAGTCTCAAATTGGGCGAGATGTCGGAAAGAACTACACCCTCTTTCAAAATAACAGAAGGATCAGATAACTCAGGAGAGTCCGCCAGGAAACTCCTCGAGAGGGCATCCGCCTTAACATTTTTAGTGCCAGGAAGAAATGAAACCACAAAATTAAAACGTGTGAAAAACAAGGCCCACCTGGCCTGTCTAGGATTAAGTCGCTTGGCAGATTCCAGATAAACTAGATTCTTATGGTCCGTAAGGACCACCACCTGATGTTTGGCTCCCTCCAGCCAATGTCTCCACTCTTCAAAAGCCCACTTCATGGCTAATAACTCCCGATTACCCACGTCATAATTACGTTCAGTGGGAGAAAATTTTCGAGAGAAAAAGGCACAAGGGTTACTTTTAGAGGTCTCTGGATCTCTTTGGGACAATTTCAGAGGCATCAACCTCCACCTGAAATGGTAGAGAAACATCAGGCTGCCGTAGAACAGGAGCAGAAGTGAATCTCTGCTTAAGTTCCTGAAATGCAGAGACTGCCTCAGGAGGCCAATTCACCACATCAGAACCCTTCTTGGTCAAATCAGTTAATGGTTTAACAATAACAGAGAAATTACCAATAAATTTACGATAAAAATTGGCAAAACCCAAGAATCTTTGAAGAGCCTTTAATGAAGTAGGTTGGACCCAATCACAGATGGCCTGAACTTTGACCGGGTCCATTTCAATAACAGATGGGGACAAAATGAATCCCAGAAATGAGATGCTCTGAACGCCAAAAAGACACTTTGATCCCTTCACATACAGAGCATTCTCTCTCAAAATCTGGAACACAGTCCGAACATGTTTTACATGAGAGTCCCAGTCATTGGAAAAAAAATCAAGATATCATCCAAATAAACAATCAGAAATTTATCCACAAAATCCCTGAAAATGTCATTCATGAAGGACTGGAAGACAGAAGGAGCATTAGTGAGCCCAAAGGGCATCACAAGGTACTCAAAATGCCCTTCAGGGGTATTAAATGCCGTCTTCCATTCATCCCTGTGCTTAATGCGAATAAGGTTATATGCCCCCCTGAGGTCAAGCTTGGTAAACCAAGTAGCGTTTTTCACCCTGGAAAACAGATCAGAGATCAAGGGTAAAGGATATTGATATTTCACAGTAATATTGTTCAAGAGACGATAATCAATACACGGCCTTAATGAACCATCCTTTTTGGCCACAAAGAAAAAACCGGCACCTAAGGGTGAAGAGGATGGTCTGATATGACCCTTCTCCAATGACTCCTTGATATAAGACCGCATAGCATCATGTTCAGGTACAGACAAGTTAAAAAGGCGACCTTTAGGGAATTTACTACCAGGCACTAATTCAATAGCGCAGTCATAGCTCCTATGGGGAGGTAAGGATGCAGATTTACTTTTGCTAAACACATCAGAAAAATCAATCAAAAAGTCAGGAACATCCTGAGCCTGGGGGGAGGCAGAAAAAACAGGAGTGTTGGTATTAACACATTGGCAGCCCCAACTGGTAACAGACACAGATTTCCAATCCAAAACAGGATTATGAGACTGTAACCAAGGGAAACCCAGTATGATAATGTCATGCAGATTATACAGAACCAAAAATTTGCAACTCTCCTGATGATCAGGTTCTACCCTCATTATCACCTGAGTAGAGAACTGAGGTTTATTCTCAGCCAAAGGGGTAGAATCGATCCCCAGTAGGGGAATAGACTTCCGTAGGGGTATCAAGGGAAACCCACAACGTTTAGCAAAATCAAAATCCATCAGGTTAATAGCTGCTCCAGAATCAACAAAAGCCTGAGCAGAAAATGAGGACAGAGAGCATATCAGGGATAAAAGTTAATAAAAACTTAGTCTGAACACTACCCAAGACAACTGAGCGTGCAAAACGTCTTCCCCGCTTAAGGCAGACTGAAATAGCATGAGAGGCATCACCACAGTAGAAACATAAACCATTGCGCTTTCGAAATTCATGACGCTGTGCCCAAGAAACCACTCTATCACACTGCATGGATTCAGAAGCAGGTTCACAAGGCAACATTATTCCACGCATACCTTTCCGCTCACGCAAACGTCTGTCAATTTGAATCGCTAATGACATAGAATCATTGAGACCAGAGGGAACAAGGAATCCCACCATAACATCCTTTACCTTATCTGACAGTCCCTTCCGAAAAAGAGCTGCCAAAGCGTCGTCATTCCATTTGGTCAGGACTGCCCACCTACGGAATCTCTGACAGTATAACTCAACATCCTCAAGCCCCTGACTTAATGCCAACAAATTTTTTTCAGCTTGATCAGTGACATTAGGCTCATTGTACAATAACCCCAAAGCCTGAAAAAACGCATCAACATCACTCAAAACAGGATCCCCAGGTGTCAGGGAAAAAGCCCAATCCTGAGGGTCTCCGCACAGGAGAGAGATGACAATTTGAACCTGCTGCACTGCGTTCCCTGAGGACTTAGATTTTAAGGCAAAAAACAATTTACAGTTATTTTTGAAATTCTGAAATTTAGCTCGATCCCCTAAAAACAAATCTGGCATGGGAATCCTAGGTTCCACAACAGGCAACCTAGCAAGATAGGTAGCAATACTCCGAACTTCAGTGGCAAGCTGATCCACACAGCCAGACAACTGTGCAAACTCCATTGAGAGAGAAAAAAATCCTCCTGAGCACCCAGAGATACAGAGGGGGAAAAAAAAAAAATGCAACAAACAGAAAAAAAAAAATCTCTGACAACTCTGACAACTTTTTTTTCTTTCCACAATATTTTTCCCTTCTGTGAGTACCATATAATTTTCAGTTTAGGCCGGTGATACTGTTATGATTTGGTAGCTGAGGAGAGCAGGCAAAAAGGAAATACACCAGAGCAGTTGGAAACTATGAGATTGCAGTACCCTGACTAACCACCACAACTAGAGGCAGCCGTGGAGCGTTCCTACGTTGGTCCTAGAGGAAAGCTATCTGCCCCGGAGCAGATCCCCAAAGAACATAGAAAGCCCCCAAACATGTAATGGCGGTTAGACAAGAAGAAATACTGACACAGACAGAAAATAGTATGAGCAAACGTTGGGGCCCAAACTTACTAAATAGAAAAGGATAGGAAGGGCACTTACTGCAATCCCAAAAAACCCTGAAAAGCACCAACTCTACTAATTTCAAAAACACCTGAGATCACACGACCTCTACCACCTAAATTAGTTCTCTGGTGTAACCAAAAACAAAACAGCAGCCACTGAAAAAACTGGAAAAAGCAAATGTACAAACATCAGTGGCTGAACTGAACTGAGAGGGCAAAAGCCCCCAGAGAGGACCCTGAAGGCCCCCACAGAAGTGCAGGACAAAATGCAAAAATCAAGCACAAAAACAAAAAGAAGAAAATGTCTTATCTGTTAGCAGGAGATTCAGACACGACACAGCAGGCTACCAAGGAAACAGGAATCAAGGATTGAGACCAGAACAATTGATCACCGGCAACCCTGATGGGAAGGCGACTCCCTTATATAAGACCAGTCAGTAACACCTGATTCCCAATCCTCACAATCTTCACTGGACAGTCCAGTACCGTTTGTAACCACCAGAGGGAGCTTCTGCTCAGAACTCATTTCCAGCCTATTCACAACAGAATAGTACGTCATGCCCTTTAATGCGACATCGTGACTTAAGTCGCGGTGATCGCAATAAAATTCCGACACCATCTTACCTCTAGGAAGATGGTGTCGGCATCCTGGGCAGTGTCCTCCCCATCCAACCTCCAGAGCACTGTGATTGGCTGTTCCCTCCTGAACAGCCAATCACAGGCTTTCTCACTGTTTCAGCCAATCAGATTGGCTGAAACAGTGAGATCCCAGGCTAGGATCGAGTACCGATGTACTCATCCTAGGCCGGGGCCTAGGATAATCCAGACCCCCCCCCCCGGATTGGCGCGATCGCCGATCATATCGATCGCGCCAATAGCAGGGCACAGACACGGTATTACCGCGCTGCGCCCTGCCGGTTCCTGCTGGATCGGTGCTGTAATAGCACCGATCCTAGGCCAGAACCTAGGGCAGGCCTAGCAGGGCCTGCAGGAGCTGATTGGCACGATTGATGTCATCGTCGATCGCGCCAATCACAGGGCACAGCAGCGGTCTGACTGCTGTGTGACCGAGCTGTGCCCTGCAGGTGACCTGGCTGCTGCCCTGGCTGTGACCTGCCTAGGATCGGAGCTGTGAGCTCCGATCCTAGGCATGTTGCCAGGGTAACCAGGAGAGCTCTGATTGGTGGGATCATGCTATGATGGATCCCACCAATCACAGGTCACAGCAGCGATATGACCGCTCTGTGACCTGTCTCACCTGGCTCTGACCTGAGAGTGACGGCTCTGCAGGGGTCCTCACACTTGCTGAGGATTCCTGCAGAGTGGTCATACTACCAGATCTATCCTCCTGTGCTGGGCCTTGTAGTGCTGAAGACAGAAGAAAGAAGAAAAGATAGAAAAAAGAAGATAGAAAAAAGAAGAGAGACTACAACCGTAAGTGTTGATCCCTATCTCTCTTCCTCCCCCCCTTCCACCTCTTTTTACCCCCTCCACCCCCCCATTGCGCTGCCTCCGTGCGCACATTTAGCAGCCGCCGAGCGTTGATTGATGACGCTATTCACCAATCAACACTCGTGCTCTCAGCCCCCTTTGTGCCATCTCCGTGCGCGCACACACTGCAGCCGCCGAACTTTGATAAGTGACGCAGTTCACTTATCAGAGCTCGTGTCCGGCGGGTTTCCTTTTTTTTTTTCACCCCCTCCTTGAGCCACTCCCTTTGCGCCACATCTAGCAGCCGCCGAACTTTGATAAGTGACACAGTTCACTTATCAGAGCTCGCGCCTGCTTTTTTCCTTTCCTTTTTTTTTACACCCTCCTTGCCCCACTCCCTTTGCGCCACATTTAGCAGCCGCCGAACTTTGATAAGTGACACAGTTCACTTATCAGAGCTCGCGCCGGCTGTTTTCCTTCTCCTTTTTTTTTTCACCTGCCTTTGCGCCGCTTCTGTTTCCACATTTAGCAGCCGCCGAATTTTGATAAGTGACGCAGTTAATTTATCAGATCTCATGACGGCTGTTTTCCTTTTTTTTTTTCACTCCCTCCTTGCTCCACTTCCCTTTGCGCCACATCTAGCAGCCGCCGAACTTTGATAAGTGACACAGTTCACTTATCAGAGCTCGCGAGGCCTGCCCTTTTCCTTTTTTTTCACTCCCTCCTTGCGCCACTCCCTTTGCGCCACATCCACCAGCCGCCGGACTTTGATAAGTGACACCGTTCACTTATCAGAGCTCGCGCTGGCTGTTTGTTTTTTTTCCCTTTTTTCCCCGCCTTTGCGCCGCCTCCGTTTCCACATTTAGCAGCTGCCGAATTTTGATAAGTGACACAGTTCACTTATCAGAGCTCGCGCTGGCTGTTTTCTGTTTTTTTTTCCCTTTTTTTTTTACCCCCTCCTTGCGCCACTTCCGTGCGCACATCCAGCAGCCGCCGAACTTTGATAAGTGACGCAGTTCACTTATCAGAGCTTGGGCCTGCTGTTTTACACTTTTCTGTTATTAGGCATTTTTTTCTCCCCATTTGTTTTTTTTCTATTAGATTTTTCTTTTCAGAATAGCTTTCACCAAGCACTATCCTCCCCACACACATACACAGTTATCAATAAAGTACACCCAAGCACCATAATCACAAAAAAAATGTCCCACCTGTCCCGTTCGCCCCAACAGCGCTATTCATTGGAAGAGGCATAAGCTTATATGCTTTCCTTGCCTCCGACACTGATAGCGAGGGAGAGGATCCCACATTTCTTTATTACTCTGATTCTTCATCCTCATCCTCTTCCTCTTCCCCCTCCTCATCTTCCTTCTCGGGTCCTGCGGAACCGCCATGCAGACGCCCCAGGACAGAAGATGAGGCAGCGGCTGCCATTCCAGAAGACGAAGCCGAAGCCGAACCAGAGCACCCCACTGCGGACCCCATGTGGACCTCGCCCCCCGAAAATTAAGAGCCACTGATTCCTGATTTTGTGGCAGAATCAGGAATCAGGTTTGACACCACCAGCCTCACAGAAATAGACTTTTTCAAAGTCTTTTTCTCTGAGGATTTTATTAACCACATGGTGGAGCAAACGAATTTGTACGCTCGTCAATTTTTGGCGCAAAACCCCCGTTCATCATTTTCTAACTGGTCTCCTGTAGACGCAGTTGAAATGATGCAGTTTTGGGGCCTGGTCCTTCACATGGGGATCCTGAAGAAGCCAGAATTTCGGCAATATTGGAGTGTTGATATTTTATACAACGCTCCAGTGTTCCGAATGGTCATGGCCCGGACGCGTTTTGAGGCCATCCACAAATTTCTGCATTATAACGATAATGCTCAGTGTCCCCCACGAGATGACCCCAACTTTGACCGTCTGTTCAAAGTTCGGCCGGTCATCAAACACTTCAGCAAAAAGTTTGCTGAAGTGTACGTGCCTCAAAGGGACATCTGCGTGGATGAGTCCTTGGTTCATTTTAAGGGACGGCTCGTATTCTGTCAATACCTGCCCAACAAGAGGGCCAGGTACGGAATCAAACTCTACAAACTGTGTGAGAGTACCTCAGGGTACACTCACCGGTTTAGAGTTTACGAAGGAAAGGACACCAGGATTGAACCCCCTGAGTGTCCTCCTGTCCTGGGAGTGAGTGGGAAAATTGTGTGGGATTTGGTTCACCCACTACTGGATAAAGGTTATCACCTCTACACCAATAACTTTTATTCCAGCATCCCACTCTACAAATCCCTCTTTGCGCGAGGTACCGCAGCCTGCGGTATTGTCCGCAAAAATCAGAGGGGCCTCCCAAAGACGCTGCTTGGGCAGATGCTCAGAAAGGGTGAGAGCAGAGCCCAATGTAGAGACCATCTGCTGGTGGTCAAGTACAAGGACAAGAGGGATGTCCTTCTCTTGACCACCATACACGGTGATGGCAGCGCCCTCAGCACTGTACGGGGTACCTCTAGACACAGGTCCGCAAAACAGACTGTGTACTTGGATCAACTCCTCCAACCGTACAGTGCTTTGAGAAAGGCCAGGGTGTGGTACAAAAAGCTGGCAGTGCACATCGTACAAATGGCAATGCTCAACGCTTTCCTGCTGTCACGATGTGCACGCCACACCAATACGTCGTACCTTCAGTTCCAGGAGGTAGTGATCAAGGCCCTGATGTTTGGCGCTCAGGAAGGAGCGGGCCCCAGTACTTCCGGAACTGAACGTGCGCATATTGTACCAGGTCAGCATTTCCAGGGGGAGGTCCCGCAAACTGGAAAAATAGGTAAATCGCAAAAAAGGTGCCGAATGTGTTACAAAAGGGGAATACGCAAGGACACCATTTCTCAATGCGACACCTGCCCTGAAAAACCTGGCCTGTGTATGAAGGATTGCTTCAAATTGTACCACACCTCCATGCACTACTAATTTACTTTACAGGAAACAGATTAGTTCCAAAAGGGGGGCACATTTAGAAAAGTTCCTTGGGAGTCTAGTTTCCAAAATTATGTCACTTGTGTTTTTTTTAAATGTTTAGGCACATCAGGGGCTCTCCAAATGGAACATGACGACCGCAGACCATTCCATCAAAGTCTGCATTCCAAAACATCACTACTTCCCTTCCGAGCCCCGACGTGTGCCTAAACAGTTTTTTCCCACCAGCGTACTCAGGACAAATTGGACAACAACTTTTGGGGTCCAATTTCTTCTGTTACCCTTGGGAAAACTAAAAAATTGGGGACTAAAAGATCACTTGTGGGAAAAAAATATATATTTTTTTTCACGCCAGGGCATTATAAACTTTAGTGAAACACTTGGGGGTTCAAAGTGCTCACTACACACCTAGATAAGTTCCTTAAGGGGTCTAGTTTCCAAAAAGGGTTCATGTTGTGAATGTTTTAGAAATGAATTCTGAGCAGAAGCTCCCTCTGGTGGTTACAAACAGTACTGAACCATTCAATGAGGATTGGCAATCAGGAATCACAGACTTGCTGGATATAAGGGAGGGTTCCCCCCATCATGGTTGCCGGTGATCAATTGTTCTTGTCTCAACGTTGTTTCCTGGTTCACTTGGAAGCTTGCTGAGTCTTGCCTCTTCTCCTGCTCTCAGATAAGATATTTTCTGTTTTTTGTTTTTGTGCTTGCCATTTGCATATTTCTCTGCATTTCTGTGAGGTTGGCCAGGTTCCCCTCCCCGGGGGGCTTGGGCTCCTCTCGGTTCCTCTGGAGCCACTGTTGTTTGTTCATTTGCCTTTTCCAGTGGCTGCGGCTTAGTTTTGCTACACCAGAGAACTAATTTAGGTGGTAGAGGTCGTGTGATCTCAGGTGTTTTTGCAATTAGTAGCGTTGGCTTTTTTTAGGTTTTTTTTTTATTGCAGTAAGTATCCTTCCTATCCTTTTCTGTCTAGGCAGATTGGGCCCCAGCGTTTGCTCATACTATTTTCTGTCTGTATCTGTATTTCCTCTTGTCTAACCGCCATTACATGTTTGGGGGCTTCCTATGTTCTTTGGGGATCTGCTCCGGGGCAGATAGCTATTCTCTTTCTATCTTTAGGTGTAGTTAGCCTCTCAGGCTGTGACGAGGCGTCTAGGACCAACGTAGGAACGCTCTACGGCTGCCTTTAGTTGTGGTGGTTAGTCAGGGTACTGCAATCCAGTAGATTCCAACCTCTCTGGTGTATTGCCGTTTTTGCCTGCTCTCCTTAGCTACCAAAACATAACAGGTTCACTTGTGGGGGGTTTCCACTGTTTAGGCACATCAGGGGCTCTGCTAACGGAACCTGACGCCCGCAGACCATTCCATCAAAGTCTGCATTCCAAAACGTCACTACTTCCCTTCCCGAGCCCTGCCGTGCACCCAAACAGTTGTTCCCCCCAACATATGGGGTATCAGCGTACTC
This sequence comes from Oophaga sylvatica, assembly GCA_033576555.1. Taxonomy (NCBI): domain Eukaryota; kingdom Metazoa; phylum Chordata; class Amphibia; order Anura; family Dendrobatidae; genus Oophaga; species Oophaga sylvatica. Next base: position 323,619,803 of record JARQOD010000002.1, read on the forward strand.
AGGACAAATTGGACAACAACTTTTGGGGTCCAATTTCTCCTCTTACCCTTGCAAAAATAAAAAATTGGGGAATAAAAATTACTTTTGTGGAAAAAAAATATTATTTTTTTCACACCAGGGCATTATAAACTTTAGTGAAACACTTGGGGGTTCAAAGTGCTCACCACACACCTAGATAAGTTCCTTAGAGGTCTAGTATCCAAAATGGATCACATGTGGGGGGTTTCCACTGTTTAGACACATCAGGGCCCAGGGGCTCTCCAAACGCGACATGGCGTCTGTTCTCAATTCCAGCCAATTTTGGTTTGGAAAGTCAAACAGCGCTCCTTACCTTTCGAGTCCTGTCGTGCGCCCAACCAGTGGTTCCCCCCACATATGGGGTATCAGCATACTCAGGCCAAGTTGGACAACAACTTTTGAGGTCCAATTTCTCCTCTTATCCTTGAAAAAATAAAAAATTGGGGACTAAAACATCATGCTTGTGGAAAAAATATGATTTTTTTTCTTCACGGCTCTACATTATAAACTTGCGTGAAGAACTTGGGGGTTGAAAGTGCTCACCACACATCTAGATAAGTTTCTTAGGGGGTATAGTTTCCAAAATGGGATCACATGTGGGGGACTTCCACTGTTAAGGCACATCAGGGGCTCTCCAAACGCGACATGACGCCTGTTCTAAATTCCAGCCAATTTTGGTTTGGAAAAGTCAAACGGCACTCCTTCCCTTTCGAGCCCTGCCGTGCGCCCAAACAGTGGTTCCCCCCCCACATATGGAGTATCAGCGTACTCAGGACAAGTTGGACAACAACCTTTGTGGTCCAATTTCTCCTCTTACCCTTGGGAAAATAAAAAATTGGGGACTAAAACATCATGCTTGTGGAAAAAATATGATTTTTTTTCTATAGGGCTCTACATTATAAACTTGTTACATGGCGTCCAATCTCAATTCCAGTCAATTTTGGTATGGAATAGTCAAACGGCGCTCCTTCCATTCCGAGCCCTGCCGTGCGCCCAAACAGTGGTTTTCCCTAACATATGGGGTATCAGCGTACTCAGGAGAAATTGCACAACAACTTTATCTGTCCATTTTCTCCTTTTTCCCTTGTGAAAATAAAAAAATGTTTGTAAAAGATCATTTTTGTGACTAAAAAGTTAAATGTTCATTTTTTCCTTCCACGTTGCTTCAGCTCCTGTGAAGCACCTGAAGGGTTAATAAACTTCTTGAATGTGGTTTTGAGTACCTTAACGGGTGCAGTTTTTAGAATGGTGTCACTTTGGGGTATTTTCTGCCATATAGACCACTCAAAGTGACTTCAAATGTGAGGTGGTCCCTAAAAAAAATGGTTTTGTACAATTTGTTGTAAAAATGACTAGGGGGTAAGGTTTCTCCTTGTGGAGAGTGATATACCAGCTCTGGCGTGTCAAGGTAAGGAGGCTTATTCGCCGTGCAATGCTCCTCTGGGAAATTTTAATATGCAAATTGCCTCTTCAAACAAAGAGGACTTGTACTCTATAGCGCCACCTATTGGAAGTAGCGATCCTAAGTCATATTACAAGACTCGTTAAAGGGTTGATTGTGACTTGTAGGATCGCTACTTCCAATAGGTGGCGCTATAGAGTACAAGTCCTCTTTGTTTGAAGAGGCAATTTGCATTGTAAAAATGAGAAATCGCTGGTCAACTTTTAACCCTTATAACTTCGTAACAAAAAAAAAATTTGGTTTCAAAATTGTGCTGATGTAAAGTAGACATACGGGAAATGTTATTTAGTAACTATTTTGTGTGACATATTTCTCTGTTTTAAGGGAATAAAAATTCAAAGTTTGAAAATTGCAAAATTTTTAAAATTTTCGCCATATTTCCATTTTTTTCGTAAATAACCGCAAGTTATATCGAAGAAATTTTACCACTATCATGAAATACAATATGTCACGAGAAAACAATCTCAGAATCGCTAATATCCGTTGAAGCGTTCCAGAGTTATAACCTCATAAAGAGACAGTGGTCAGAATTGTAAAAATTGGCCCGGTCATTAACGTGCAAACCACCCTTGGGGGTTAAGGGGTTAAGAACAAGAAGACATTCTGATGCTTTTCTGGCCAAAGCCCTTAGTCATAGAATATAGCATGAATGTCCTAACGGAAGCAATATATAGGAGAACAACCTCCTATGACATCACGATGCAATTAGCATACAGAAAATTTGCATATGAAATTGCAAATACAACAACAAATACAACAACAAAACAATGTGCGCTATCCATATAAGAAAGGAAAATACAGATTGAATGATATATATGGCAAAAAATGCTATAATAATTTGGTGACTATAAACACTTAAATACAAAGATAATAGCACCTACAGAATCATTTTCTCTGATAATAGAAGGTCAGCAAGGACATAATATTTGCTGTTGCCAGTAGTACACATCTCCAATATAGCTTTATAATTCTCATCTGATCTAGGTGCCAAATAGCAAAAAAAAACTGCAAATAAATGCCTATATATGAGCTACAATGTGAACACTTATTTGTTGAAAAAGTATTAACAATGTGTAACTGAACACACAGCCCAACGAATATAATTGCTGTAGGGGCTCAAATAGTTAAATGAGCAGAATGAAACTATCAAGACTGGGTTTAATCTGATTCTGAATTAGATATATAACAACTTTAATAAATGAACATATACAAAAAGAACATGCAGATAAATACCTACAGAATATGCTACAATGTAAACACTTATTTATTAGAAAAGTATTAACACTGTGCACTAAACATAATAAAATATCGCTGGGTGTGAACACGGCCAAAGGAATATAATTACTAATAGGGGTTTAAATAGTTAAATGAGCAGTACCTCTAAGAATAAATTATTTCAATTGGTTGTCATATGCGCTATAATTATCCAACTAGAATGCAAGAGCATATTCATGAGGAATACAAGAATATAAGTTAATAATATCACACGAAACAAAACAATTATTGCCAGACCATTTGAACAATTTAAGGGTGAGTTTCCACGATCAGTAAACGCTGCGTGTTTGGCGCTGTGCGCTGGCGCAGCGCCAAACACGCAGCGTCCAGATGTTACAGCAAAGTGGAGGGGACTTCAAGAAATCCCGTCTCCACTATGCGTAACAACACGCAGGTGGCAGACCTGCGTAAACGGACATGCGGCGCGTCTTTTCAGACCGCAGCATGTCCTCGCGTGTTGCGGCGACGGTGCGTCGCCGCAACTGAATTTCACACAGGGCTATGTAGCCCTGCGTTCTTTCTGGAGGTGTTCCGGAGGTGTCCTGAACACCTCCGGAAAGAGCGCGCGTCAGAAAGGGGGCGGGGCTTAGACGGAGCGGAATTTCCGCTCCGTCCAAAGCGCTGTGGTTCCGGACCGTGGAACCACAGCCTAAGTTGGTTCAATACTGAAGTACTGTCCTTCAAAAAACCTGGAATACGCAATATAAGCGGTTGTAAATGAATATCAATCGAGATGCTGAGATTTTCATTCAGAGAGTTAACACTCACTCGATATAATCGGGCGTAGCGGAGGGGGAAAAATCAATTTATGTGTTTTTGGAAGCCCATAAAAAACTGGGATCAATGAATGATCATTCAAAAGAAATTTTTTGGTTTTATCGTTTAATACTCCTAAATCTCCCCCTTCATTCAATAGTGACTGCAAAATACCCCGGCTTCTATGTCACAGGTAATTGATATAGAAAGACAGTTTAATGTCTGTGATAGTATTTCATTTGCTGAACAAAATGCATTATTATCGCTTGAATCTTTGTTTAATGAAAATACTGACACAGATTTGGTTGATATTTCCCAATTAGACAACAGTATTCCTAATCTGTCATATTATCCTATAAAATCACAGATTCCAGCAATTGATACTTTTCAAGCTTTAGTTGAAAAAGAATTGAAAGATCTGTCTGAAGACACATTTTCATCACCTCTGTCATTGTACAATTTATCCAAAGCAGAGCATGCTGCACTTATTAATTTGAAAGCCAATAAAAATATACGTAGTCATAAAAAAATCAGATAAAGATGGAATCATAGTAGTTATGGATGCATCGCTGTACAATAATCTTGCATTGAATATTCTAAATGATCCTAACACTTATCGTAAAATTTCAAATAATCCCACTAATGTGTGCAGGGGTATTTTGCAGTCACTAATGAATGAAGGGGAGATTTAGGAGTATTAAACGATAAAACAAAATTTCTTTTGAATGATCATTCATTGATCCCAGTTTTTTATGGGCTTCCAAAAACACATAAAATGATTTTTCCTCCTCCGCTACACCCGATTATACCGAGTGTTAACTCTCTGAATGGAAACCTCAGCATCTGGATTGATATTCATTTACAACCGCTTATATTGCGTATTCCAGGTTTTTTTAAGGACAGTACTTCAGTATTGAACCAACTTAAATTGCTTAAATGGTCTGGCAATAATTGTTTTGTTTCGTGTAATATTATTAACTTATATTATTGCATTCCTCACAAATATGCTCTTACCACCATTGCATTCCAGTTGGATAATTATAGCGCATATGACAACCAATTGAAAGAATTTATTCTTAGAGGAATTGCTTTTCTTCTAAAATATATTTTTTTTATGTTCAACACCCAGTTTTATTTCCAAGTTACAGGAGCACCGATGGGCTCTCGCTTTTCGCCATCCCTTGCTATTCTTTTTGTAGCCTGGTGGGAAAAAATGTTATATTTTTTCAGATTCCAATCCTTTACGTCAGCATATTGATTGGTATGGTCGTTATGTGGATGACATGTTGTTAATTTGGAGAGGTGATTCAGCAACTGTGCCAAATTTAGTACAGTATCTCAATGAGAATGACATCAATTTACGATTTACATTTTCTTGTACCCATATGGAATTTTTGGATCTTAGTTTATTGGGAGATTGTACAAGGAATTTCATTCATAGTACTGTATATCGTAAACCTATTAGTGGTAATTCCACTCTATGTGCTGACAGCTGTCATCCCAATCATACCACAAGATCAATCCCATATGGTGAATTTATCAGAGCTTGGAGAATCTGTTCTGATAACAACTCATTTTTCCATGAAAGTGCGAACATTTCACATAGACTTCAGGTCAGAGGCTATGATAACGGTGTCATTAGTGAATCATTTAACAGAGCATTAGGAGTTGCTAGACAACAAACATTAACTCCAAAAAAACGCTAGATTACCAATAGCAACAATTTAGTCACATTCAGCACTCCATATAGTCTCCAATTCTTTCATATCAAACGTATCATCAATAAATATATACTAATTCTTTATCAAGATGATACTTTCAATAAAATTCTATCAAAGGGACATAGGTGTATTGCAATAAGAGGAAAATCACTGGGTGATCACCTTTCACCCAGTCTTTTTCAGTCTAATTCTGTTGTCACTAATACAACATGGCTTTCTACCAAAGGTTTCTTTGAGGCTATGTGCACACGTTCAGGATTTTTTGCGCTTTTTCGCGTTTTTTCCATGGCAAAAATGCGCAAAAAGACCCATGCAGGAAGCATCCTATTATTAAGAATGCATTCTGCAATTTTTGTGCACAAGGTGCGTTTTTTTCCGTGCAAAAAAGGCATCGCGGTAAAAAATGCAGCATGTTCATTATTTTCGTGGTAAATTTGCATATTTCCCTCTATATTAGTGACCTAGAATGTTCAGGAAAAAATCGCGGTAAAATGCGCAAAAACCGCAGTAAATAGAGGAAAAAAATGCGCAAAAAACTCGATAAAAACGCATGCAGATTTCCTGGGAAAAAGTCCAGTTTTTCTCAGGAAATTTCTGCAAAGATTCTTGAACATGTGCACATAGTCTTAATGTGCTAGAAATAAATGAAAAATGTGTACATTTGCATCAAAAACACAAAAAAATCAATGATCAATTTTTCATGCAAACTTTTATTAATTGTAATACGCAACATGTGGTCTGCTGTATTTTTTGCACCATTTGTGATCTAAGATATATAGGTTGCACTAGTCGCAAATTAAAGAAAAGAATTTCGGAGCATGTTCAAAATATTAATAGCTTGAATACATCATATTCAGGGGCCACTAAACATTTCATAGCAGCACATGGGGGCAATCTAGACAGTTTTTGCTTTTTTGGCATGGAAAAGGTGTCTTTATCATCTAGGGGAGGTAATCTCCCAAAAAATGATTCCTTCGGGAATCCTTTTGGATTATTCAATTAGACACCAAACAACCAAAAGGACTTAATTTTCGCAGGGACACCATGTTCATTTATTAAATTCATCACATATTTCATTCAGAACTAGATCTAGACCCATTCTATTATGTTTAGTGCAATTACATAGTGCCAATACTTTTTCAATAAATAAGTGTTCACATTGTACCCATATATGGATATTTATCTGCATGCTCCTTTTGTACATGTTTATTTATTAAAGTTATCACATATCTAATTCAGAATTAGATCTAGACCCAGTCAGGGTAGTTCTATTCTGCTCATTTAACTATTTGAGCCCCTATAGTAATTATATTTCTTTGGTCATGTTCACACCCAGTGATATTTTATTGTTTAGTGCAATTGCACAGTGTTAATACTTTTTCAATAAACAAGTGTTCACATTGTAGCCCATATATGGGTATTTATCTGCATGCTCCTTTTGTATATTTTCATTTATGAAAGTTATCAAATATTTAATTCAGAATTAGATCTAGACCCAGTCATGGTAGTTCTATTCCGCTCATTCAACTATTTGAGCTCCTACAACAATTATATTCGTTTGGCCATGTTCACACCTAGCGGTATTTTATCATGTTGAGTGCAATTACACAGTGTTAATACTTTTCCAATAATAAGTGTTCACATTGTAGCTCATATATAGGTATTTATCTGCATGTTCTTTTTGTATATGTTCATTTATTAAAGTTATTATATATCTAATTCAGAATCAGATTTAGACCCTTTTTCAACAAATAAGTGTTCACATTGTAGCTCATATATAGGCATTTATTTGCAGTTTTTTTTGCTATTTGGCGCCTAGATCAGATGAGAATTATAAAGCTATATTGGAGATGTGTACTACTGGCAACAGTAAATATTATGTCCTTGCTGACCTTCTATTATCAGAGAAAATTATTCTGTTGGTGCTCTTATCTTTGTATTCAAGTGTTTATAGTCACCAAATTATTATAGCATTTTTTGCCATATCTATCATTCAATCTGTATTTTCCTTTCTTAAATGGATAGCTCACATTGTTTTGTTGTTGTATTTGCAATTTCTTATGCAAATTTTCTGTATGCTAATTGTATCATGATGTCAAAGGAGGTTGTTCTCCTATATATTGCTTCCGTTAGGACATTCATGCTATATTCTATGACTAAGGGCTTCGGTCAGAAACGCGTCAGAATGTCTTCTTGTTCTTAACCTGTCTGGACTCATTTTAACGATATGAAATAAAGGAGAAGTTTTTTATCTATATCCAGCTGGTTGATCCTACAATATCACATAGTAAGAAGGAACTCAGAGTACGCTGCAGCATGAGACGTGCTGTTGATACTGGGGGGCGCTCATTAGGCAGAAGCCTGAGCAGCACTAATGACAGCTATGCCAACAGCTGCTATCATAATTAGCAACAGATTTTATTCATTGACATGCTCAGGTTTTGCTCAGTAAAACAAATACACAGATGTGCCTCATTATCATACCAGAATGATGTTCTGTATAGCAGGAGTAAATTGAGACTTTCAGAACTATTACTAAAGATTGCCTATCAGCTGGTCAAAAATGGCTAGTTTTTGCTCTTATTTGATTCCTGCTACTGAGTATTCTATTTATTTATTTTCATCAGCCATACAGTTTGAGATATCTGGGTCTTTTTATTTAGTCCTCTTTAAATAACAGATTCATTTTAGATATTGTATAGTGCAGTATGATAACCATTTCAGCAGTGATAGCTTTGGTGCATACAATATTAACTGTGTAGACATAAAAGTTATAATGGGAACTGTTATTTCAACAAATTAATAGTGTCGGCAAATACCTTTGTAATAAATCTGAAAAATGCATCTTTATCCACTCATCTGCCCCCTAAAGTGATCATTAAGGCTATGTCCACACGGTCAGTAACCGATGCGTCCAAAGCGCTGCCAGTTTTTGAATGCAGGTGAATACGCATGTGTTCACGTCCTATATGGTGCACTAGTGATTTTTATCTTGCGGAGACTCGCATCTCCAAAAGACAAGCCGCATGTCCGTCTCCGCAGATGATCCGCGGGCGCCAGTGCTCGCATAGTGGGCATGTAACATCTGGTCGCTGCGGGTTGGACACTGCAGATGAAGGTAGCGTCCCACCTACAGCGTTTACTGACCGTGGGAACATATCCTTACTCGCCAAAGCTGCTTAACCCCTTCACCCCGGAGCCTGTTTTCACCTTCATAACCAAGCCAAATTTTACAATTCTGAGAAGTGTCACTTTATGTGGCAATAACTCTGCAACGCGTCAACGGATCACACTGATTCTGAGAATGGTTTTTTCATGACATTGTATTGTACTTTATGATAGTGGTAAAAAAAATTATATATGACTTGTGTTTATTTGCAAAAAAAACTGAAATTTGGCAAAAATTTTAAAAATGTAGCAATTTTCAAACTTTTAATGTTTATGCCCTTAAATCAGAGAGTTATAGCACACAAAATAGTTAATGAATAACATTCCTCACATGTTAACTTTACATCCGCACAATTTTTGAAACTTTTTATTGTTAGGAAGTTATAAGGGTTAAAAGTTGACCAGCGATTTTTCATTTTTCCAACAAAATTTACAAAAACATTTTTTAGGGATCATATCACATTTGAAGTGACTTTGAGGGTCCTTTATGAAAGAAAATACTGAAAAGTGACACCGTTCTAAAAACTACACCCCTCAAAGTGCTCAAAACCACATTCAAAAAGTTTATCAACCCTGAAGGTACTTCACAGGAATTTATGGAATGTGGAAGGAAGAAATGAACAATTAACTTTTTGTCACAGCAATTTTACTTTAGACTCCAAGTTTTTTTTATTTTTTCAATGGTAACAGGAAAAAATGGACCCCAAAATTGTTGTTCAATTTCTCCTGAGCTTGCCCATACTCCATATGTGGAGAAAAACACTGTTTGGACACACGGCAGGGCTCGGAAGGGAGGGAGCGCCATTTGACTTTTTGAATATAAAATTTGCTGGATTAATTAGCGAACGCTATGTTGCATTTGGAGAGCCCCTGATGTGCCTAAACAGTGGAAAACCCACCACAAGTTACACCATTTTGGAAACTAGACACCTCAGGGAACTTATCTAGATATGTGGTAAGCACCTTAAACCTCGAGATGCTTCACAGAAGTTTATAACATTGAGCCGTGAAATAGAAAAAAAACAAAACACATTTTCCCCACAAAAATGTTTTTACTCCAAGATTTTGCATTTTCACAAAGGTATCAGGAGAAATTGCACTATACAGCTCTGGCAAAAATTAAGAGACCACTGCAAAATTTTCAGTTTGCCTGATTTTTCTCTTTATAGGTATATTTTTGAGTACCATGTAAATTGCTCTTTTATTCTATAAACTACTGACAACATGTCTACGAATTTCCAAGCAATAAATTTTGTATTTATTTTCAGAAAATGAGAAATTATCAAAATAAAAAAAAAAAATGCAGTGCTTGCAACCTCAAATAATGCTAAGAAAACAAGTTCATAATCATTTAGAAACAATACTAATGTTTTAACTCAGGAAGAGTTCAGAAATCAATATTTTATGGAATAACCATGATTTTTAATCACAGCTTTCATGCGTCTTGGCATGCTTTACACCAGTCTTTCACACTGCTTTTGGGTGACCTTATGCCACTCCTGGTACAAAAATTGAAGCAGTTCTTCTTTGATGGCTTGTGACTATCCATCTTCCTCTTGATTACATTCCAGAGGTTTTCAATGGGGTTCAGGTCTGGAGATTGGGCTAGCCATGACAGGGATTTGATGTGGTGGTCCTTCATCCACAGATTGATTGACCTAGGTGTGTGGCATGGCGCATTGTCCTACTGGAAAAAACAGTCCTCAGAGTTGGGGAACATTGCCTGAGCAGAAGGAATCAACTGTTTTTCCAGGATAACCTTGTATGCGGCTTGATTCATACATCATTCACACAGATTAGCCTGCCCAATTCCAGCCTTGCTGAAGCATCCCCAGGTCATCACCGATCCGCCATCAAATTTCACAGTGGGTGCAAAACACTGTGGCTTGTACGCCTCTCCAGGTCTCCGTCTAACCATTAGACGACCAGGTGTTGGGCAAAGCTGAAAATTAGACTCATCAGAGAAGATTACCTTACTCCAGTCCTCTACGGTCCAATCCTTATAGTCTTAGGCAAATTTCAGCCTGGCATTCCTTTGCTTCATATTGATGAAAGGCTTTTTTCTAGCTTTACATGACTTGAGCCCTGCCTCTAGGAGTCTGTTATGAACTGTTCTTGTCGTTCACTGCACCCCAGCTGCCATTTGCCATGCCTTTTGTAGGTCACTTGATGTCATCCTGCGGTTGCTGAGTGACATTCGAAGAAGATGACGGTCATCCCGGTCAGTGGAGAGTCGTTTTTGCCCTCTACCGGTCTATAGCTTTCAACTGACACTGGAATGGAATGGCTGTCAGACATGTAGAGAAGCTGATTTTTATAAAACTGTGCAGTGGTTTAATTTTTGCCAGAGCTGTACATTTCGTTTTGCAATTTCTCCTGAGCATGCAGATACCTCATATGTGGGGGTTAAAGGCCCAAGAGGGAAAGTAGTCTTACACATTAGAAAGATTTCAAGCACTTCTGAAATGACTTGCGAAGATAATGTCAATTATTCCTGAAGGTGGCTCAGTGGATAGCACTGCAGCCTTGCAGCACTGGAGTCTGGGTTCAAATCCCACCAAGAACAACATCTGCAAGGAGTTTGTATGTTCTCCCCATGTTTACGTGGGTTTCCTCTGGGTACTCTGGTTTCCTCCCTCATTCCAAAAAAAAACCATACTGATAGGGAATCTAGATTGTCAGCCCCATCGGGGACAGCGACGATAATATGTGCAAACTGTAAAGCGCTGTGGAATATGTTAGCGCTATATAAAAATAAAGATTATTATTATTATTATTAAGGTGAAATAGGCAAGGGGAAGTGGGGGAAGAAGACCTGGATAAAGTATATAGTGCCTAACTGCTCTTTGTGATACTATATACTGAGGACAGCAACAGTTTATTTCTGTGAATTTAATAACTATTGTCTGTTACTATATGGGACTTTTTGGGATGTAGGTTTAAATATCAAAATGGTACTTGGGGGTAGTGTCATGAGGCATGGTGAACCTGACAGATTCTGTTTATGATTTTATGCTCCTTTCTCAATTTTATTGCAAGTAGAAGATGAATGGGCTATTTTCCAATCTGTACCTTTCCTTCACTAGCAAAAAAATACTTACCGTATTTTTCGGACCATAAGACGCACTTTTTCCCCAAAAAATTTTGGGGGAAAATGGGGGTGCGTCTTATGGTCGCAATACACTTACAAATCCCGTTAGTGGCAGTGGCGGCGGTCCCGATGCAGCCTCCCTTCCCAGGCTGGTGTGGCTGTGGTGGTGCGGCGGGGCTCTGTAGTGTGGTGGTGGCGGGCTTTGTGCTGCTGGGCAGTGGAGCGGCTCTCTGTGCTGTGTGGGGGGCTCCGTCGGCATTTCGTCAAAGCCCGGAGGCCCCCGCTCCTCCGTTAATGCGATGCTGCGGTGGCCTCCGGGGACATGGCCGCCGGCAAGATGGCCCCTGGCCAACGCATGCTCAGATGCAAATCTTGGCAACGAGATCTCGTCGAGAGATCTCGGCAACAAGATCTCATCCCGAGATCTGAATCTGAGCATGCGTTGGCCCAGTGGCCATCTTGCCGGCGGCCATGTTCCCGGAGGCCACCGCAGCATCGCATTGACGGAGGAGCGGGGGCCTCTGGGCTTTGACGAAATGCCGGCAGAGCCCCCACACACAGCACAGAGAGCCGCTGCCACTGCCCCGGAGCACAATGCCCACCACCACACTACAGAGCCCCCTGCCCGGAGCACAGAGCCCCTGCCCTGAAGCACAAAGCCCCCTGCTGCGGAGCAGAGCCCCCTGCCCCTGAGCACAGAGCCCCCTTCCCGGAGCACAAAGCCCCCTGATGCGGAGCACAGAGCCCCCTGCCCCGGAGCACAATGCCCCTACCCCGGAGCACAGAGCCCCCTGCCCCAGGAGCACAAAGCCCCCTTCTGCGGAGCACAAAGCCCCTGCTACGGAGCACAGAGCCCCTGCCCCGGAGCACAATTATCCTGCCCTGGAGCACAGAGCCACCTGCCCCAGGGGCACAAAGCCCCTCCTGCAGAGCACAAAGCCCCCTTCTGCAGAGCACAGAGCCCTTGCCGTGGAGCACAGAGCCCCTGCCGCGGAGCACAGAGCCCCTGCCACCGCACCAGCCTGGCCGACCAAATGATCCCTGTGACCAATCATCCACCTGTGCTGATCCCTTCACTGGTAAGCTGAATTCGGACTGTAAGACGGACCCTCATTTGACACTTTATTTTTTTTCCCCTATTTTCCTTCTGAAAATTTGGGGTGCGTCCTTATGGTCAGGTGCGTCTTATAGTCCGAAAAATACGGTAGTTTTTCTAATATGCAAATTTCATAATTTTTAAATTTCATGCATGTTATGGTGTATAGAAAATATTAAATTTCAGCTCTGAATGTTCTCCAATGTGTTTCATTGCATAAAAACAAAAATGTTGATATCTTGAAAACCTATTTTTTTGCTGATCATAACAGATCCTGACCCATAAATTAAAATAGGTCAAGTTTTCTATTCCGGTTTAGGTTTAGCCTTTTTAATACATAATTATAATAGAGCTGCCATAGAGCTACATGAGCTCTCTAGTCTAATATGTGTCCACCTGCCTTTCATATCATATTAAAGTATATGGAGATTCAGGGCTGAATTAAGGGCATTATACCCTTACTGGGGTATGGGGATCGGACTGGCAGCTGACATCAGCACGCACGTCACCAGAGTATGACGTCACTGCCATGCCTCAGATGGATGAATGAGAAATCGCCGCTGGAGCACACCCTGGTAAGAAGAAACCTTTTTTTGAAAAGCCGAACTAAAGAGCAGGATAGGAGATCATATTGGGCAGTATGGAGATGACATGGGGGCAGAATGGAGACATGGGGGCAGAATGGAGAGACATGTGGCCATGATGGGAGAACATATGGGCCAAGAAATAAGATACAAAGGGCCAAGAATGAGACACAAGGGGCCAGGAATGAGACAAGATTGGGTCCAAAATGGAGTACATATGGGAGCAGGATTTGGGGCATTATTACTGGAGGGGATAATTAAGGGATATCATTACTGCAGCGATGTATTTTATTTTTGAGGTTACTGTTTTCAGTGGGGGATCTGCTTCTCTGCAGGGTGACACCATTCCTTTTTTCTTCATCTGATGTAGAGTTAAGGAAAAATAGGGGAATGTGCTCTAAATAACTGTGTTATTTTTTGCAGACACGAGTCCTTTCACTGCTAGAAGAAGTGATGGTGGTCTGTGCTTGATAAAGAAGAAAAGCAAAGATGAAGGACTTCAACTACAGACGTCACCGGTGAGTCAGTGTGTTACCTGTACACTTACACTATACAGTATATACTGTATACAGAGCAACTGTGTATAATGTCACAGGAGATCACTGTATTACTTGTACACTGACACTATATACAGAGCTACTGTGTATGTCACGGGTGATCATTGTATTACCTGTACACTGACACTATACACTGTATACTATGTACAGAGATCATGTGTATAATGGCACTTATGGTAATATTAGTATTGTTGATTTTTTAATTAATGATCAGTATTGTAGTATTTTGTCACTATGTGGTGGCAATATGTGGTCTGGTCATGGTCTGGTGGTATTTCTCCCTTATACATGGTATTATTCATTCACTATGTGGTGGTAATATGTGATCCAGCCATGGTGTGGCGATATTTGTCCCTTGTATATGGTATAATTGTTCATTTTAAAAAATGTATGTGACTCATTCCCTTAAAGAAAAAGTAATAAAAATATAGCTAAAAAGAATATTGTGTATTTTAATAAATATTTAATAGGTTAGAGTAGAGTAGGACCCGGCCAAAAGAGTCTACCTTGTCGTGGTGGCGGCTTTAAAATTCTTTTGGCCAAAAGAAAAGCAGCTGGCTGTGCATGTGATTTGGTGTTCAATGGGAACAGTTAATGTGTGATTGGTCAGGACAAGGTGCAGAAGTGGAGTTTTTCCAAGTGGTAGGTGGTTGGACTGTGGAAGGTTCGAGGAAGTGGAGCTGGGGTGAAGGCGGATCTGGGGTGGAGCCTGGGTGGAGTCTCAAGGGGGCCTGAAAATTTTGCCAGTATGGGGCCCTGAAATTCCAGGTGGCAGCCCTGTGGATATTTATTTAGTTGGGTTACATACTAATTGAAATTTAAAAAAAAAAATCTTAAAACTTAACATGTGAACAGAGACGAAGCATGGCTTTAATACATTCATGATGCACACTTTTTTAACACATTATGCAGCTTTAGCCCAAGCAGAGAGTTATAAGTACCACTGTAATAGCTACTTAAATGTCATTTCACAACAACACAAATTATATTATATGTGCTGTAACATCAAGAACACTTTCCATAAACGTCCCTCTTGTGCATTAGATAAAGTGCTGGGTGGCTGGTGTGCAGCTAATTTAATCTTTGCATGTCTTTTGTAAGAGATGGTGTTCATATCCGCAATATAAATATACTATATCATCTATCTGAAAGTAACGATTGCGGTGATGTTTCGTGCATCAATCTGCAGATTACTAATAATACAGACTCACAGTATGGAGTAAAGAAATAATGACAGCCAACAGAAGGCCACTGACAGCATAGGTAATTCAACGTGCTGCATGATGCTGGTGCAAATGATGGGATCCGCACAGATCTGATACTAGTGACCTATTCTAAGAAAACAAGCCATCAATATCAAAGTATCGGACATCCTCTTTTATGTAACTTTTCTTTTACAACTAAAATGTGCATAGATCGACCATTAAAGTAGATACCATTTTGTGCTGTTTGCCTACTAGGAGCCCGAAAAGAATAGTTATGAGTCTGCTTAGTTCATGGTAGGAGCCCCCGTCTCACATAGCGATACACCAGCGATCCCGATAACGATCAGGATCGCTGGTGTGTCGCTACATGATCGCTGCTGAGCTGCCAAACAGGCAGCTCAGGCAGCGATCAGCACAGCGACACTGCGGGTAACGGATATGTGGGCTTTCATATGTCTGGCACTGAGGCTTTCGTCGGGCCACTCTACCATAAAGGCCTGACTGGTGGAGGGCTGCAGTGATAGTTGACTTTGTGGAACTTTCTCCCATCTCCATACTGCATCTGTGGAGATCAGCCACAGTGATCTTGGGGTTCTTCTTTACCTCTCTCACCAAGGCTCTTCTCCCATGATTGCTCAGTTTGGCTGGATGGCCAGGTCTATTAAGACTTCTAGTGGTCCCAAACATCTTCCATTTAAGGCAGGGGTCTCAAACTCGCGGCCCGCGAGCCAACTGCGGCCCTCGGGACACGAGTTTGAGGCCCCCACCTAATGGGCCCTCGGTATATACTTTGCGGCCCTCGGCTGGGATCTCACATGCGAGAAACACCGCATGTGAAATCCCAGTCACTCGTAGTACCGGTCATTAAGGTCATGAATATGGACGCCACTCCTCTCATAGGCGTGCTGCCCATATTCATAAGCTTAATGAGCGGTACCACAGAAAGATGGCGGCGCCGGGCATACTCACCTCATCTCCTGCTGCTGCCCGCGCTTCCTGTCTCTGACACAGAGAGCAGCGCCGCTGAATGACGTCATCATTCAGCGGCCTGCTCTGTCAGAGCGAGGAAGCGCGGGCACCGGCGGTGAGTGTGTGTGTGTGTGTGTGTGTGTGTGGACAGGTGAGAGGTGGTGTGTGTGTGTGGACAGGTGAGAGGTGGTGTTTGTGTGTGTGTGTGTGTGGACAGGTGAGAGGTGGTGTATGTGTGTGTGTGTGTAGGAGAGCGATGGGGAAAAGCAATGATGGCAGTAATGGGGAAAAGCAATAGGGAAAAGCAATGATGGGAGTAATGGGGAAAAGCAATGATGGCAGTAATGGGGAAAAGCAATAGGGAAAAGCAATGATGGGAGTAATGGGGAAAAGCAATAGGGAAAAGCAATGATGGCAGTAATGGGGAAAATCAATGGGGAAAAGCAATGATGGCAGTAATGGGGAAAAGCAATGGGGAAAAGCAATGATGAGAGTAATAGGGAAAAGCAATGGGGAAAAGCAATGATGGCAGTAATGGGGAAAAGCAATGGGGAAAAGCAATGATGAGAGTAATATGGAAAAGCAATGGGGAAAAGCAATGATGGCAGTAATGGGGAAAAGCAATGGGGAAAAGCAATGATGGCAGTAATGGGGAAAAGCAATGGGGAAAAGCAATGATGGCAGTAATGGGGAAAAGCAATGGGGAAAACAGTGATGGGAAAAGCAATGATGGGAGTAATGGAGAAAAGCAATGGGCAAAAGCAATAATGTGAGTGATGGGGGAAAAGCAATGATGGGAGTGATGAGGGAAAAGCAATGATGGGAGTGATGGGGAAAAAGCAATGGGGGGAATGAGCGCTGGGGGAGGATGAACGCTGGGGAGGATGAGCGCTGGGGGAGGATGAGCGCTGGGGAGAATGAGCACTGGGGGAGAATGAGCGCTGGGGAGAATGAGCGCTGGGGAGGATGAGCGCTGGGGGAGGATGGGCACTGGGGGAGGATGGGCGCTGGGGAGAATGAGCGCTGGGGGGAATGACTTCTTGCTGTTAACCAGTTAATGTTTACTTGTCCACCACACTGCAGTGTCAAAAGAGGAAGACAGCGAGACAGGCAGCAACATCACATCAGAGAGCTCTTGACCTCGAAACAGAAAATCCTCAGATCCTGGTATTGTAACATAATATTAAGGATAATATTTATTCATTGATATTGTGCTATTAACTCCACAGCCCTATACATACATCATCAACACGGTCCCCATTGCGACATTTGATAACATTGGAATGTTTTTGTAAGAGCTTTTCTTGTGGAAAACCTGATGCGGCCCAGCCTCACCCAGATTCTACCTCCAGCGGCCCCCGGGTAAATTGAGTTTGAGACCCCTGATTTAAGGATTATGAAGGCCACTGTACTCTTAGGAACCTTGAGTACTGCAGAAATTCTTTTGTAACCTTGGCCAGATGTGTGCCTTGCCACAATTCTGTCTCTGAGGTCCTTGGCCAGTTCCTTTGACCTCATGATTCTCATTTGGTCTGACATGCATTATGAGCTGTGAGGTCTTATATAGACAGGTGTGTGCCTGTACAAATCAAGTCCTATCAGTCTCATTAATCACAGCTGGACTCCAATGAATGAGTAGAACCATCTCACATCACAAGGATCACAAGGAAATGGACACCATGTGACTTAAATATGAGTGTCTGAGCAAAGGGTCTGAATACTTATGACCGACCATGTGATATTTCAGTTTTTCTTTCTTAATAAATTTGCAAATATTTCTACATTTCTGTTTTTTTCAGTCAAGATGGGGTGCAGAGTGTACATTAATGAGAAAAAAATTAACTTTTTTGAATTTACCAAATGGCTGCAATAAAACAAAGAGTGAAAAATTTAAAGGGGTCTGAATACTTTCCATACCCACTGTATATATAGTAAAGTATGAGGATTATTCCAAGATTTGATATTGATGCGCTATCTTTTGGATCGGCCGTCAGTAAACATTGGTGATGCTCTAACTACTGTAATTTCTATCAATCAGCAGATTAACGTTAATCCTTGTATTGTTCACCAACCACAGCATTCTACGTCAGGTAGTGGCTGTGCCTGGTATTGAGACTTGGGAGCAGTACTTTGTACAGCCACTAAAAATCAAACAGAACTCTGTCTATAAACAAAGGGGGATGTGCTAATTGCTATGACTCTTCATCCCTTTTTGGTAGTCGAACTTCCTCAAATTTGATATTGAAGGCTAGCTGATGAATATTAACATACTAAATAGACCTATTAAATTTTTTTAATAATAATTTGAAGTATCAAATACATAAAAATAATTTAGGTAATTATTTATTAACAATCATGTTAAAGGGAATTGGTCAGCAAATTCATGCTTCCCTAAAAATGGGCAACGTGAATCAGGACTGGTTCCATCATTTCAGTCATGTATATTTAGTTTGAAACACTGCAGGGCTTCACAGAAAACATACTTTGAAATGACAGCCAGAGACGATGCAAACAAGATGACTAGTCCAAGAGACAAGTCCCGGGCAGCTTCTCCCTGCGTTGCTCCACTAGATTGAATGTTCTCTTCCTATTTTGTGTATGTATAGATAGAGACTCCAGGACCTGTCATTGCTGGCTGCATTTCGGTGACAAACATGAATGGCTGCAATAATAGAGTCAGTCTCCAATTCATGCTGCCTGTGCTTTGTGCAGGATGAATCAGCTGGCAGGTCACCCTTAAAGGGGTATTCCCAGCTGCAAAATGCTATCCAATATGTAGGTAATAGGTGTAATAATAATACTGAAATGTTAGCAAATACCTCCAATTAGAAACGTAGTATTATTCTTCTGGTCAGCTACGCAATGCCATCAGGGCCGGCTCCAGGTTTTTATGGGCCCCGGCCAAAGAGTCTCAGTAGGCCCCTTTAACACAGACCACGATTCATGATGCACAGATACTGCAGAGAAATATGGGTATAGTACAATGCTAAACACTTCACTTCTTCCATTACATGAGTGATATCTATTGTAAATTGTACAATAGCTCAAAAACCGTCAAATCCTCACAGCGCACAGTACAGACTGGACAGTACAGTCCTCCATACAATATTATGGGCACCACATAGTCTCCCTCTCATCACCCATATAATACCCCATGCAGGATGTCATCCCCCATCCCCCATATAATGCTCCATACAGAATACTGGACCCAATATAATGCTCCATACAGAATACTGAACCACATAAATTTCTCCATACAGGATACTGGTCCACATATAATGCTCCATACAAAATATGGAGCTCTCCTCTGCACTGTGCTGCGTTCTGCACTGTTACGGATCAGCAAAGGGCGCTGTGGAAAGACTCCCCATTATCATCATCATTGCCTGCCCATTATCAGCATTATTGCCTCCCCATCATCATCATTGCCTGCCCATCATCATCATCATTGCCTCCCCATCAACATCATCATCATTGCCTCCCCATTATCATTGCCTCCCCATCAACATCATCATCATTGCCTCCCCATCATCATTGCCTCCCCATCATCATCATCATCATCATTGCCTCCCCATCATCATCATCATCATCATTTCCTCCCCATCATCATCATCATTGACTCTCCCTCATCATCATCATTGCTTCCCCATCATCATCATCATTGTCTCCCTATCATCATCATCATCATTGCCTCCCCATCATCATCATCATTGCCTCCCCATCATCATCATCATTGCCTCCCCATCATCATCATCATCATCATTGCCTCCCCATCATCATCATCATTGCCTCCTCACCACCATCACTGCCTCCCCCACCACCATCACACATACAGCTCCACACACAGACAGCACCGCAGCACTCTCTCACATACACACACACAAAGCACCGCACTACATGATACACACACACTGATACACACAGACACACACACACACAGAACAGACAGACACATACACCTCACATCTCACCTGTCCGGCGTCCGCGCTCTCTCTGCCACAGCCGGCCGCTGAATGATGACGTCATTCAGCGGCGCTGCTGTGAGAGGAAGCGCATGCGCCCTGCAGGCGCCCCCTGGAGCCCGGAGCTGCGGCAGCGGAGGCACGGGGAGAGGTAAGCATTGCGCTGGCTGCTGCCGGGGCCCTGAGCAAGCGGGGGGGCCCAGTGGCGGTGCTGGTATTGCTCTCATCCGCTAACGGGCACCGGGGTGCCCGATGGCGAGTGTGCCCCCCCCGCCTGCTCAGGGCCCCGGCACTTGCCCGGGTATGCCGGGTGCTGACGCCGGCCCTGAATGCCATGCACATGACTCGACACGCACCACAATTGTGGATACCAGGGCTATGGGGTACTCGGAGCCGAGCCCATGGAAATCTATGGGAGTTGTCACTGGTAGCGGTGGCTCAGTCCGTGGCCCTGGCGGTCGTGCGATAGGGGATATTTACAGGGGATGTGTAATAGTTCATGACGCCACCTGTGGTTTCTGGTCAATTGTACCAGCGCTGCTGTAAGGGTCTTCACAGGGGATGTTATGGGGCAGCTAGATGGTGGGTCTCCCACAGGTGAGACTGGTCCCTGGAAGTCTATGGTGATGATGCAGGGTGTAGTTAAGAATTCAGTCACACACAATGCAGCTTCTTTTCATACCTTTTACTGGTCGATGGTTCATGCAGGTCCCGGGGAGCTGGTTGGGGTGGAGAGTGCACATTCGGGTAACCGCTGAGCAGGTTAGAGGCGTCCTTTACTTCCATATACATGTGAGTCCAACTTGCGTAAAGCGAAGTTAACTCTGAACTCTCCAGCTTTCTCAATAGCTGTAATGCCCGGCCAACATTGTGGTGGAGCCTTCTAAGTGGTGAGAACTAAGTCCTTACTTTTGTCTGCGCTTGACTCAAAGTCCCCGTTCTCCCTGATTCCGGTTACGTATTGACACTTTGGGCTGCAATCTGCGACCTGTAGTCCAGATGCCTCCGGTTTTCTTGTTACTAAGCTTGAAACTCTAGCAACGCTTCGGACCCCGGTGTCCGGCAATTTAGTGCAGGTAATCCAATACCTGTAGCACTTCTCTGTGTCTTCTCCACTGCGCCCTTCGCCCTGCTTCCCGCTCTTAACATAAGCACTTGTAGCTTTTTATGGAAATGTCAGCTTGTCCCAGAGCTCGCTGCACAGCTCTCAGTATCCTCCAAGTCCAGACTATACTGTCCTGGACTCCACTGTCCTCAGACAGGAAACTGAATGGCTGCTCTGTCCTTAGACAGAAGCTAACTGACTGAAGTCAAACGGAACACTCCCCGAGCTTGACTGAACTGAGCTCTTCTCAGACAGGAAACTCTCTCTGACTCAGCTACGTGTCACTCCCTCCTATATCTCAGATGGGTGTGTCTGAAAGAGTGAGTGGCAGTGAATGCATATCAAGCGTTGCGATTACCTTCCTGTGCACTCTCCTGGATTTTATGTGTGCCTTACATAGCTGGGCCACACATCCCCCCTTGGTTAAACACAGCACTCCCGGGCTGTAAAAGAGAAAAAGAAAAAACATTTTTGTTTTGCATTAAACAACAACATTTAACTCATCCCATCCGGGAGGTGAGGAATCTTGAACGTTACAATTTGTACAATGAAGAATACAAAAGTATCAAAGTATCAAAACATTCTCATAAATATTACAAGATACTTGTGGAGGACCCGCACCAAAAACCTCCCACGTGGGTCCTGGGTGGGCTGCAGGACTTTTGACTGCAGACCTCACTCTAGGCCCACTATACGGGTTTTTCTTCAGAGGTAGATAGTAGTGGTTTCATGTAAAACCAAGATAATGCACCGAAGCGCAACTATTTACAATACAAGTTCTTGGGCTGGCATAGTCCACAGCCACGAAGTCCATTGGCATGGTTATACACTTTCCACGTAAAATCACATTATATATATATTTCAAGTATTCACTTTATAATTTAACTGGATTTACCCAACCGGGGTAGTCTATGCAACTAGGCAATCATCACATTTATTCTTTAACTTTCTAAATTCTTTTTCCTGGTACCCAGCCGGGTATTCTACTCAATATATAAAACATCATCATTCACATTAATAAAGTGCAACTCTGCAAAATTTCTTCAAACTTTTTACAATTCTTGGATACGGTAAACCCCTGTCTGGGTCCTACCGGTCTTCACTTTTACAACTCTCAATGACGTCTTCCACTCCTGGGGCTGGAACGACGCAATGCTCTTTTGATCTCATTACGAATAAGTCATGGCCTGATATCAACGTTTGCGTAGCCACAGTTCTCATTTTAATAGGGGACCCAACGGGTTCTTTCTTTTTGTAGGACGCCGATTGCGATGCAGCGTAGGTCGCCGATTGCGATACAGAGCAGGTCACCGTTTGCGATGCAAAGCAGGTCGCTGTTTGCGATGCAGGGGGCGATGCCGGGGCACGGCCTGGTGCGGTGAGAGCTCGGGACTGAGACGCTTCGGCACCGGCGTCAGGGACGGGGTCACTGACGATGGAGACGTTCAGGGCATACCACCCCTTCATACCCCAGTGACGGGTGTAGCTCACTATGTCCCCATTTATCAGGTCCCTCCCAGGATGACCGATTGGTAAATGGGACTCCACGTCCCGGCGGCTCACGAAGACCCCTGCATAGAGGCCCGGCTCGCGGATAAAGCCCCAGCCCTTGCAGAGCTGAAACTCAGTAACGCACCCCTGCCGCCGCGGTTCCCGTCGGGTACCTTTGTCTCTGCGGACGGTCTCCTTATCAGCGATGAACTCCTCATGCTGCCGTTGTCGGGACCGCTGGATGTTTCTCTCTTCCTCTTGCTGCCGTTTCACTCTCTCGCTGTGCTGCCAGGCGTTTCCGGTTTGGAGGTCGTAAGTCATGTCGTCCAGACGCTCCATCTCATCCCAGTCGATTTCTGGCAATGACGGCTGGGACCCCTCCGGTGATCTCACTGGGGAACCGTACTCTGCTGTGGCCTCCTGGCTTGGCTGGCACTCCGGACCGGGCAGAACCTCCTCAGCCTCCTTCGCCTCCACCTCCGCATCGGTGGGATCAGGTACAGCACTTTTGGTGGCAGCCTCCGGTCGTCCCTCAGCCTTCTTCAGCAGTGATTTTGGGAAATCAGGAGACGGCGTTATGCTTGTGGGAGAGAACACTGCGTCCCACAGCAGCCGCTGTGTTTGGGCACGCCAGCGTCTCTCCGTCTCCTTTAAATCTGTATGACTCTGGAGCTTCCTTCTTAGCTCCGCATTCTCCTTCTGCAGCTTCAGCATGGCAGGGTCGGTGTCCCGATCCGGGGACAGCTCTGGCACAGGTCGTACATCTTCAGGGGAGCAGGGCCGGTATGCCTCCGGTCCTCTGCACAGATTCTCCTGTCCTTCCGCCATCTCGTCCCAGGCCAGACTATAGTTTCCATCAGGAACAATCTGGTCTCTTCCGTGGAGGCGGGATTTGCGTCTCCTCCTCTTCGCATAGAGGATGAAGAGGAGGCGGATTTCTTTAGCAGTGGGGCAGGACCGCACATTATAGTAGCATTTGGAGAGGGCGGCCATATCTTTCGCGCCACAGGGGGGGTACACGCCCACGAATGCACGCCCACCTTCTTCACCAGCGCCTCAGGGCGCCAATATGGCGGTAAAATGGCGGTATTTGGCGCCAAATGCAACAAACAGTCTTTTTCACCAAACAGTTAATATAGGCACACAGGACTCACAATTGCAATTTTCGCATCCTGTTCGTGACGCCAAGTTGACTCGACACGCACCACAATTGTGGATACCAGGGCTATGGGGTACTCGGAGCCGAGCCCATGGAAATCTATGGGAGTTGTCACTGGTAGCGGTGGCTCGGTCCGTGGCCCTGGCGGTCGTGCGATAGGGGATATTTACAGGGGATGTGTAATAGTTCGTGACGCCACCTGTGGTTTCTGGTCAATTGTACCAGCGCTGCTGTAAGGGTCTTCACAGGGGATGTTATGGGGCAGCTAGATGGTGGGTCTCCCACAGGTGAGACTGGTCCCTGGAAGTCTATGGTGATGATGCAGGGTGTAGTTAAGAATTCAGTCACACACAATGCAGATTCTTTTCATACCTTTTACTGGTAGATGGTTCATGCAGGTCCCGGGGAGCTGGTTGGGGTGGAGAGTGCACATTCGGGTAACCGCTGAGCAGGTTAGAGGCGTCCTTTACTTCCATATACATGTGAGTCCAACTTGCGTGAAGCGAAGTTAACTCTGAACTCTCCAGCTTTCTCAATAGCTGTAATGCCCGGCCAACATTGTGGTGGAGCCTTCTAAGTGGTGAGAACTAAGTCCTTACTTTTGTCTGCGCTTGACTCAAAGTCCCCGTTCTCCCTGACTCCGGTTACGTATTGACACTTTGGGCTGCAATCTGCGACCTGTAGTCCAGATGCCTCCGGTTTTCTTGTTACTAAGCTTGAAACTCTAGCAACGCTTCGGACCCCGGTGTCCGGCAATTTAGTGCAGGTAATCCAATACCTGTAGCACTTCTCTGTGTCTTCTCCACTGCGCCCTTCGCCCTGCTTCCCGCTCTTAACATAAGCACTTGTAGCTTTTTATGGAAATGTCAGCTTGTCCCAGAGCTCGCTGCACAGCCCTCAGTATCCTCCAAGTCCAGACTATACTGTCCTGGACTCCACTGTCCTCAGACAGGAAACTGAATGGCTGCTCTGTCCCTAGACAGAAGCTAACTGACTGAAGTCAAACGGAACACTCCCCGAGCTTGACTGAACTGAGCTCTTCTCAGACAGAAAACTCTCTCTGACTCAGCTACGTGTCACTCCCTCCTATATCTCAGATGGGTGTGTCTGAAAGAGTGAGTGGCAGTGAATGCATATCAAGCGTTGCGATTACCTTCCTGTGCACTCTCCTGGATTTTATGTGTGCCTTACATAGCTGGGCCACACACACACCCCATGTGCAGGGCATTGCAGTAGCTTAGGCATCCATAGTTATGATCACTCATATAGTGACAGTTAGTTGCAAGTGGTTGTAACCATAGATACCTAATCTACTGCAATGTCCTGAACATGGGGTAAGTGTCATAGCTAACCAGAAGAACTATACAACATTTCTAATATTATTATTACACTTGGTACATCTTAAAGATGAAAATACCCCTTTAAACCCTTTGAATACAAAGCTCTCTATTTTAGCAGCAGCATGTGGACAGAGATGAATCAGTTTTTTTATCCTTAGTTAAGACTTTGACTCATGCTAATTAATGAAGTAATTAAAGTACTTGCCATAGTGGACTAAATGAAAGAATGGACCATCTCTAATTTAATTTAAAGCATGAAAATGTAATGCATTATACAAAAGACAAGATGGCTATATCTCCTTCAGACTGGCTGGTGCCAGCTTTAATTTGAAAGCTATCCGTTTTCACAGTAAGGAAACCAAGAGTGACGGAGTATTAAATCTCAGAAGTTTGTATTTCTTGTAGATAAATTGGTTCTACTCATACAAGCTTAAAAATATCTCCGCTAAATCAAGAAAAGCACATCCAGCCCATGAATGGCAGCGCTTCCCGGGACTCACATTCAAAGATGATATTTCATATTTTTTATTTGATAAGGTAAAATAGAGAAGATACAACGCAGTACAAATCCTAGGTAGGATTTGTTCTGTGTTTTTATGATACCTGAAGAAGGATATATACTGTATCCGAAACGTATTGTATCTTTTCTATTTTACCTTATCAGATAAAAAAAATATGAAATATCATCTTTAAATGTGAGTCCCGAGAAGCGCTGCCATTCTTGGGCTGGATGTGCTTTTCTTGATTTACTCATCCTGTGTGAGCCTGAATCTGGCTCTTTCACTTTGATCCACCCGAGGCAAGCTGCAAGCCCTGTCTATTGCACGTGACCGCCAGGGACAGGGTATTGGCGGCATCCAGGAGGACGTGACCACCGGGGAAGGCGATCTTCTGCCAGGTAAGTGCGGACTCTGCTGAGTCCTGACTCCTGACAGACCCGACCGACACTGACTGTGACAGTTTCGGGGAGTTCCTGTGTCACGTACTTCGTTCTGTGACACAGGAACTCCCCATAGACTTACAGGAAAATTTTGATTCCGGTATCCGATATGACAAAAATATCGGAACTCAGAATCGGAATTCCGATACAGCAAATATCGGCCGATACCCGATATTTGCAGTATCGGAATGCTCAACACTATTGTACGCCCTTTAAAGATTATAATATTGTGTTTACGCACTTAGGGTGCCGCTATTTGTCTGTTCTTCTCTCCCAAACAGGTTTTTTTTGTAATATCTCCGGTAAGTAATGAGTGTGTCAAATAAAGCGATTAAGTAAAGTGCTATTTACATGTAAAAGTGTCTCCATAAATTTGCATAATTTGTGTTAATTACACATGTAATTAAATATGTGGCTTTGTTAATTCATGGTATGTTGTAACAATGAAAGTCAGCAGCGCCTTAAAGAAAATCTGTCTGTAGGATCGTCCCTCCTAAGCCATCTATATGGGCATGCATGTCATGGAAAGTTGAATAAACTGATACCTTGAGATCTGCGATCGCCAATGCAAGTCTATGGGTGCGAGAAAAACTCGCACACCACACGAACCATCAGTGTGACTTGCAAGAAATACTTACCGGTGTCCTTTGAAAAGCCGGCAATTCATGTGCATAATGTATATACAGTGCCTTGCGAAAGTATTCGGCCCCCTGGAACTTTTCAACCTTTTCCCACATATCATGCTTCAAACATTAAGATACCAAATGTTAATTTTTGGTGAAGAATCAACAACAAGTGGGACACAATTGTGAAGTTGAGCAAAATGTATTGGTTATTTTAAATTTTTGTGAAAATACAAAAACTGAAAAGTGGGGCGTGCAATATTATTCAGCCCCTTTACTTTCAGTACAGCAAACTCACTCCAGAAGTTCATTGTGGATCTCTGAATGATCCAATGTTGATCTAAATGACTAATGATTATAAATATAATCCACCTGTGTGTAATAAAGTCTCCATATACAGTACAGACCAAAAGTTTAGACACACCTTCTCATTCAAAGATTTTTCTGTATTTTCATGACTATGAAAATTGTAGAATCACACTGTAGGCATCAAAACTATGAATTAACACATGTGGAATTATACATTACACTTTACAAAAAAGTGTGAAACAACTGAAAATATGTCTTATATTCTAGGTTCTTCAAAGTAGCCACCTTTTGCTTTGATTACTGCTTTGCACGCAGAAAAGGTGAACGGATGGACTCTACATGCCTAGTTCCCACCGTGAAGCATGGAGGAGGTGGTGTGATGGTGTGGGGGTGCTTTGCTGGTGACACTGTTGGGGATTATTTAAAATTGAAGCGGTGAGCGGTCCAGCTCACCCCATACCATCTCGATTGGGTTCAGGTCTGGTGACTGTGGAGGCCACGTCATCTGGCGCAGCACCCCAGCTCTCTCCTTCTTGGTCAAATAGCCCTTACACAACCTGGAGGTGTGTTTGGGGTCATTGTCCTGTTGAAAAATAAATGATGGTCCAACTAAACGCAAACCGAATGGAATAGCATGCTGCTACAAGATGCTGTGGTAGCCATGCTGGTTCACTATGCCTTCAGTTTTGAATAAATCCCCAACAGTGTCACCAGCAAAGCACCCCCACACCATCACACCACCTCCTCCATGCTTCACAGTGGGAACCAGGCATGTAGAGTCCATCCATTCACCTTTTCTGCGTGCAAAGCAGTAATCAAAGCAAAAGGTGGCTACTTTGAAGAACCTAGAATATAAGACATATTTTCAGTTGTTTCACACTTTTTTGTAAAGTGTAATGTATAATTCTACATGTGTTAATTCATAGTTTTGATGCCTTCAGCGTGATTCTACAATTTTCACAGTCATGAAAATACAGAAAAATTGTTGAATGAGAAGGTGTGTCCAAACTTTTGGTCTGTACTGTAAATTACCTACTCTGTGATAGTCTCAGGGTTCTGTTTGAAGCACAGAGAGCATCATGAAGACTAAGGAACACAACAGGCAGGTCCGTGATACTGTTGTGGAGAAGTTTAAAGCCGAATTTGGATACAAAATGATTTCCAAAACTTTAAACATCCCAAGGAGCACTGTGCAAGCGATCATATTGAAATGGAAGGAGTATCATACCACTGCAAATCTACCAAGACCCGGCCGTCCCTCTAAACTTTCATCTCAAACAAGGAGAAGACTGATCAGAGATGCAGCCAAGAGGCCCATGATCACTCTGGATGAACTGCAGAGATCTACAGCTCAGGTGGGACAGTCTGTCCATAGGACAACAATCAGTCGCACACTGCACAAATCTGGCCTTTATGGAAGAGTGACAAGAAGAAAGTCATTTCTCAAAGATATCCATAAAAAGTGTTGTTTAAAGTTTGCAACAAGCCACCTGGGAGACACACCAAACATGTGGAAAAAGGTGCTCTGGTCAGATGAAACCAAAAATCGAAATTTTAGCAACAATGTCAAACGATATGTTTGGCGTAAAGGCAACACAGCTCATCACCCTGAACACAACCTCCCCACTGTCAAACATGGTGGTGGCAGTATCATGGTTTGGGCCTGCTTTTCTTCAGCAGGAACAGGGAAGCTGGTTCAAATTGATGGGAAGATGGATGGAGCCAAATACAGGACCATTCTTGAAGAAAACCTGTTGGAGTCAGCAAAAGACCAGAGACTCGGACGGAGATTTGTCTTCCAATGAGACAATGATCCCAAACATAAAGCAAAATCTACAATGGAATGGTTCACAAATAAACGTATCCAGGTGTTAGAATGGCCAAGTCAAAGTCCAGACCTGAATCCAATCGAGAATCTGTGGAAAGAGCTGAAAACTGCTGTTCACAAACAATCTCCATCCAACATCACTGAGCTCGAGCTGTTTGCCAAGGGAGAATGGGCAAGAATTTGAGTCTCTTGATGTACAAAACTGATAGAGACATACCCCAAGCAACTTGCAGCTGTAATCGCAGCAAAAGGTGGCACAACAAAGTATTAAGTTAAAGGGCCGAATAATTTTGCACGCCCCACTTTTCAGTTTTTGCATTTCCACAAAAATTTAAAATAACCAATAAATTTTGTTCAACTTCACAATTGTGTCACACTTGTTGTTGATTCTTCATCAAAAATTAACATTTGGTATCTTTATGTTTGACGCATGATATGTGGGAAAAGGTTGAAAAGTTCCAGGGGGCCGAATACTTTTGCAAGGCACTGTATATATATATATATATATATATATATATATATATATATATATATATGTCAGTGACACACACACACATATATATATCTTTATATTTCATAGAGAGATAGATAGCACAAAAGCCGTTAATTCATTTGTCGGCTTCTGTAAAATCATTGCAGAAGCCGACAGGATAGGAGACATGGTTTACATACAGTAGACCCATGCAGAAAAGTTAGATTTATAGATGTCAGTGACTAATACTGTTAGTATGTGTGTGTAAAATTTGGACCTGTATTTAATAAAAGATTGTTTTCACCATAAAAATGGCGTGGGCTCTGGCGCAATTTTCTGCACCAGAGAGGGAAAGCCAATGACTGAGAGGAGATATTATTAATCTAGAAAGGGACCATGGTTAAAAACATCTGGCCCCAGCCACCCCAGAAAATTAAGGCACTTAGCCTCTCTCTTCCCTCTGCCCTGTAGTAGTGGCATATGGGGTAATAATGTCACTTTTGTATTGTAAGGTGACAGTAAGCCCGGCTTAGTAATGGAGAGGTGTCAATAAGACACCTATTCATTACTAATCCTATAGTATGTAAGTGGTTTACAGCCAGGGCGGTCGCATTAGCACCGCTCCCGGTTGTAAACTATATATCCCCCAGATATGGATTAGGCTATTAATATCTGCCATCAGTCACTGGCTTTCCCTCTCTGGCGCCATTTTTTTCCACGAAAATAATCTTTTATTAAATACATACAAGTCCCATAATTTACACACACACTATACTAATGTTATTAGTCACTGACATCTTCTATAAATCTAACTATTCTGCATGAATTTACTGTATGTAAACCATGTCTTCTATCATGACAGCTCTTGCAGAGATTTTACAGGAGCCAACAAATGAATTACTGCCTATTCTTCTATGTATCTCTCTAGACAATATAAAGATATATTTATATATGTGTATATATATATATATATATGTTTCTCACTGACATATATATATATATATATATATATTTATATATGTTTTGACAAATATTTCAGCCCATGGATCAGTTAAATCTCCATTTTGCAAGTCTGCAAGAAAATAACGGCATACGCATGCTATACGCATGCCATAAGGATGCCATACGGATGTCACACAGATACTTAGATGTGAGGAAATCGCATCCTCACATTGCAAATGGATTACACACGGATCACTGTCCGGGAAACATTTGTGCGATTCTTGGCCGTCAAAATCGGAACGATTTTTTTATACGTTAAGTGTGACTCCAGCCTTAAATAAAAGAAAGCATTACCAATTAATTCCTCTAACTAACCACTGAGCCACTGTGTTACCCCTATATACTGTATAATACATTAACAATATAACTATAAGATATTATAATATAATAACATTTTCTATGTGAATTTAAATTGTATATATGTACACATGCATGCTTATGTGGCAGTAATTTAATGTGCAAAGGCTTATGTGCAAAACCATACTTTGACTCATTTTTTTTCATCAGGCCTTTATAGTATCTCGGCATGTTTCAGATTTTACATGGAGAAATATGCAAAATTGTGGCATGCTCTGTCATACATATGGTACCCCATTGGAAGTCTGAAAAACTCAAAGAATGTGGAGTATAACAATAGCATTCAGTAATGAACCCACAGCCAGACAGGCAGAGCAGGGGATGGACTCAACGGGTTCCATTCCTGTCAAAACAGGAGAGAAAACGGAACAGACAAACAATGAAAATATGTTGTCCATTCTGACAAATCAGTTTTCTTATAGCAGGGCCAGAGTATGGGATATGCTATCTGAATCTAGTGATGCATCATGCCTAATCATTCTACCATCAGGGTAATGTACCAGAGTGATGAAGTGCCAAGGACTAGACATCATTCCAATAAGACCAGTGTCTCCAGTTGCCTGCACTGTCACTAAATGTTATTCTAATAGATAACAGAGCACCATTGGGATGTGGTGAGATATTTGAAGCATGAATAAAAATCAACCCTGCAGCAGATGCATGATACTATCAATATGGAGAAATACCTTAAAGTAATGTTATATTCACCATGCAAAAGTTTTTTGGAGCATCACCTATTCAAAAGATAGATACGGTAATAAATCTCTGCTCATTGGGAGGCCCACTTCTGGGACTATTACCAATCACTAGAACAAGCCTCCTGTTCTTCTTTGCTGCACGATCACATGAGGAAATGCACCTTTAGCTGGCGGTGGGTACTGTGCGTGTGTTCTACGTGGTGAGTCCTTAAAGGAGCATCAACAAGCTTTGACTTGGGTATTTAGCTTAAGGGCTAGAGCAGCAAACTGAACATGTGCAAATACAGTTGTGCTCAAAGGTTTACATACCCTGGCAAAATTTTGCTTTCTTGGCCTTTTCTCAGAGAATATGAGTGATAACACTTTATCTCCACTCATGGTTAGTGGTTGAGTGACCAATTTATTGTCAAACTACTGTGTTTTCTCTTTTTAAATCATAATGACAACCCAAAACATCCACATGACCCTGATCAAAAGTTTACATACCCTGGTGATTTTGGCCTGATAACATGCACAGAAGTTGACACAAATGGGTTTCAATGGCTACTAAAGGTAATAACCTCACCTATGACGTCTGACAAATGCCAGGAAAATTGTTTGGGATGCAAAGAAAAACCCACAAATAACTAATGTTCTGCTGAAGTGCAGTATAGCGCAACCTCCACCAGGGGGTGTTTGTGAGGGAAAAGATGTTGCACACACAAAGTATAGTAACACAGAGCAGCAGTATAGGTGTCACAGATAATGAAAGAGTGGTCAGACAAGCCAAAGTCAGAAACTGTCAGGAGCAGAAGTACCACAGGTCATAGCAATGCACGTAGTCAGAGACAAGCCAGAAGTCAGAGCCTACCGGGAACGTAGTATCTAAAACGTGAGATGTAAGATGTAGTCAGGGTATAAGCCAGTGAGTTAGAGCCAGTCGGGGAGCGTGGTATCACAGGCGGAAAACAAAAGGCAGAGTCCAGAGATCAGGCCGGGTCATACACAAGTAAGGGAAGTCAGAGGCAGAAGGATCACTAGGGTATACAGGCCAGGGGCTTTAGCCTGGAAGCATGAACTATAGCTGACGCTGGCCCGCAGGCTGCAGAGGACTGAAATAGCCCAGCCAGCTCCAAAATGAGGCAGAGGGGATTAACCCTGCATGACCAGTCCAGAGAGAAGATAGCAGAAAACAAACTCTGGACTGGATCATGACATAACATCAGCTGAAATACTGGACTCTTAGAAACTAAATGGTGTGGCTATTTCAAGGTGCACAATAAGGAGGCACTTGAAGAAAAATGGGCTGCATGGTCGAGGCACCACGTCAACTTCTGTGCATGCTATCAGGCCAAAATCACCAGGGTATGTGAACTTTTGATCAGGGTCATTTGGATGTTTTGAATTGTCATTATGATTTAAAAAGAGAAAACAGTAGTTTGACAATAAATGGCTTCATCCAACCTCTAACCATGAGTGGAGAAAAAGTTTTGGTGTTATCATTCATATTCTCTGAAAAACGGCCAAGAAAGCAAAAATTCTGCTGGGGTATGTAAACTTTTGAGCACTGTACACTCAATCACATATACTTTGAATGGAGCAAGTGAGTAAGGTTGTATTTTGAACTCCTATAGCTGTGAATAGAGAGAGCCCCATCTCTCCTGTCACTAGCCAAGTCGCCAGTCAGAAATGAAGATTGGAGAAACCCATTCAGGAGGTTTGTTTGCATGCCCGAGGCCCAAACCTGTTAGATATTTAGGATACCATTAATGTACGCCAAGGGACAACCCTTTTGATAAAAACACATTTGTCACTCCTACTCTATAGTGATGGCCAAAAGTGTTGGCACCTTTAAAATTGTTACAGAAAGTGAAGTATTTATTCCAAAAAATTATTGTAGTTACACATTGTTAGGGTCTGCGGAACGCACCTAATAGATATTGTTGAGAGGTGCGTTTGCAGCCCGGGGTCCACCGTGCAGGCGAAGCCCGCTGCTAGTAAGATGGCGAAAGTAAATAACTCTGTTATCCTGCAGAGTTGCTAAAATAAACGCCGTAGCGCGCTGTGGCAGTTAGTGCGAACTCTGTTAATCCCCAGAGCCGCTAACGGAATGCCGCAGCGCTATATGGCGATAAGTACGAACTCACTTAACTTCAGTGAGCCACAAAGTAAAATGCTAGAGCGCTGAACCAGCCTTATAAAGCGAACCCTGTTGCGTCACAGAGCCACTGAGAAAAAGACTGTGTCCTGTTAGACTCACAGGGATACACAGATAACTGCTGTGCAGATAGCAGTCCGTGATCATGCAGACAGCAACGCAATCAAGCAATCTCCTCACCGGAGAAGCCGGTATTCTAGGGGCTTATTTCAGCCAAGCCCTAACCACGTGCAGCCAAATCTCCTCACCGGAGAAGCCAGTATTCTAGGGGCTTATTTCAGCCAAGCCCTAACCACATGCATACATTATCACACTGGCGCAAAGCACATAATGCAATTGATACTAGCGCATGGCGGCCCAGCCATGCCACCCTTTTATAGTAACAGCTACAGGACCTGCCAGAAACAAGGACCAATGAGAAACTGTTCCAAAACACATGTAGTTTCAGGACCTTCCTGGCGGACCAATAGGAGCTGCTGCAGTACCTGAACCTGTGACCCCTGATCTCCAATGAGAGATCTTACCCTGGGCATGCTCAGAAGGAGAAACGCAGGACTTCGTCCCAAAGACGTCTGCTCCAGCACTGGCTATAATAGCAGATCCAGGAGAGGCTGCAGCAAGTCTCTGCACAGTATTGGAATGGGCAAGATGCTGGGACCGACGTCTCTGCTGAGCAGGCTCCACTGCGGACGGAGATGGATAGGAGACCGCAGCGGGATTGGTTCGAGACTCCCCTTGTGCAGCAGTGGGAACCCTAACACACATGTTTTGCTATCCACATGTTTATTTCTTAGTATATAGAAGAACAACACAAAAAAAACAGAGGAATAAAGGCAAAATTAGACATAATTTCACTTAAAACCCCCAAAATGGGCCGGACAAAATTGTTGGCACTTTTCCAAAATTTTGGGTAAACAACTTTGTTTCAAGCATGTGAAACTCACCTGTGGCAAGGTGTGGGCAATATGAAAATCACACTTGAAACCAGATTAAAAGGGAGAAAGTTGATTTAATCTTTGCATTGTGTGTCTGTGTGTGCCACACTAAGCATGGAGAACAGAAAGAGAAGAGAACTGTCTGAGGACTTAAGAACCAAAATTGTTGAAAAATATCAACAATCCCAAGGTTACAAGTCCATCTCCAGAGATCTTCATGTTCCTTTGTCCACGGTGTGCAACATAATCAAGAAGTTTACAACCCATGGCAGTGTAGCAAATTTTTCTGGACGTGGACTGCAGAGAAAAATTGATGAAAGGTTGCAATGCAGAATAGTCTGGATGGTGAATAAGCAGCCCCAATCAAGTTAAAAAGAAATTCAAGCTGTCCTGCAGGCTTCGAGTGCATCAGTATACAGTAAGTGCAAACTATCCATCAACATTTGAAAGAAATTAAACACTATTGCAGTAGACCCAGGAGGACCCCACTGCTGACACAGAGAAATAAAAAAGCTAGTTTGCAATTTGCCAAAATGTATGTCAGGAAGCCAAAATCCTTATGGGAAAGTGTCTTGTGGACAGATGAGGCAAAGATAGCATTTTTTAGGTAAACACATCATTGTACTGTTTACCGAAAATGGAATGAGGCCTACAAAGAAAAGAACACAGTACCTACTGTCAAATATGGTGAAGGTTCAAAGATGTTTTGGGGTTGTTTTACTGCCTCTGGCACTGGATGACTTGATTGTGTACAAGGCATCATGAAATCTGAAGATTATCAAAGGATTTAGGATTGCACTGTAGTGCCCAATGTCATAAAGCTGGGTTTGTGTACAAGGTCATAGGTCTTCCAGCAGGACAATGACCCCAAACATACTTCAAGAAGCACCCAGAAATGGGTAAAGTGCAAAAAAAGCGCAGGAGAATTATGAAGTGGCCAGTAATGAGTCCGGATCTGTATCCCATTGAACACCTGTGGGGTGATCTAAAAGGGAACCTGTCAGCAGGATTGTGCTGAGTAACCTACAGACAATGTCAGGTTGGAGCCAATATACTGATTAAAATAATACCTTTGTTGATCCATCTTGTGGTTGTTGTTTAATCTTTATTTTCAGTTTTGTGTTAATGATATGCTCATGCTTCAGGATGGCCTGTGGGGGGAGGTCTTCAAGTGGTGCTCTGCTTAGCTATTCATCTGTATGGCTTCTGACAGGTCACTGATCCCTCAGTGATCTGCCCCCTATTTTAGATCATGAATATTATATATATTGAAAAATAAATCACCCCTTAGGCAGGCAGGCAGCGCCTGCGCTGCAGCCTGATCGCATGTATAATGTGCATTTAATTATTTTATTTGATGCTATAAATAAATTCATAAAAAAAAAATCTGTGTCAAAATGGCACCGGCATCACCTGACCAGTAGCAGCTATCGGCGATCCGATAGATGCTAATGCACAGGCGGTGCCATCTTGTTAGAGAAAAAAAAATTGCCTCCTCCAAGATGGCACTGCTGATGCCTGCACATTAGCATCTAAGGATCGCCAATAAGTACTACTGCGCAGACGAGGCTGGCCCCATCTTAGTGGAGACAATATTTTTTTTCTCTAGCAAGATGGTGCCAGAATAAGCGAATAGCGAAACGGCGCCCGTCGGGTGTGAGGGGAATGAAGCCAGTATCACATCCCTCAGCATTATGTCGTGGAAAGTAAAAAAAATATATATATTTTTAGTTTAATACAGCCTTCAGTTAAGGATCCCATGATCCCTGGTGGTGAATGCCATACGTTCTATAGTGCTATATTGAACTCCCTCTAGTGGTTTACTCCTCCTGATGCACATTGCCGAGCCTATAGAGGGACTGCACCTAGGTATATTATACAACTGGATTGATTCATAGGGGACATTATCAGCAGCGCCTGTATTTTAGTCCTTGTGTCTTTGGTCCCCCACCTGCACTGAACTAGCCACTTGTTAACTCCAGAACCTTTTTTGCCCCTCTACCTTTACCTTTTTTATTTTGGATGTTGATTTCCCCTCCTTTCTTGCAGGCTTTTTGCCCAGTCTTTTTAATTTGTTTTTATATGTTGTTTAATCAACATACATAATTGTTTTATTTTTAACATTGTTTGGAATCGCCTCTTATCGGCTGGTGTGTTCCCCCACCT
The DNA here is from genome assembly GCA_033576555.1 of Oophaga sylvatica. Lineage (NCBI taxonomy): Eukaryota > Metazoa > Chordata > Amphibia > Anura > Dendrobatidae > Oophaga > Oophaga sylvatica. The sequence continues at coordinate 323,656,229 of JARQOD010000002.1, forward strand.
GATTTAGTTTATTTATAATATTCAGTGTGTAAAATAGCGGGCAGGTCACCAAGGGATTAGAGACCTTTCAGAAGCCATACAGATGAATAGCTAAGCAGAGCACCACATGTAGACCCCCCCCCCCACAGGCCGCTTCGGAGCAGGAGAACTGAACTGAAAATAAAGATTAAATGACAACCACAAGACGGATTTCATCAACAAAAGCATCATTTTAATTAGTATAATGGTGTCAACCTGACACTGTCTGTAGCACAGTGTCCATTTTAGAACATAATCTATCAAAGTCAAACATTAGAAATACTCTGTCTGATACCTGATTGTGATACTTGAGTCTGATAACTGACTCTGATACCTGACTTTGATACCTGACTCTGATACCTGACTCTGATACCTGATTGTGATACCTGATTGTGATACCTGACTCTGATACCTGATTCTGATCCCCGAGTCTGATACATGATTCTGATACCAGAGTCTGATACATGATTCTGATACCAGAGTCTGATACCTGATTTTGGTACATGAAACATTCAAACATCAGAATCAGAAGGGTTTTCAGATACCCTCAATACAGTACTTGAATGCTTCATCTCATAAGTGTAGAAAAAGGATCCTTTCACTGCCAGTTGAGCTAATAGCTGAGTGGTTAAGCTTATGGAATAGAAAACTTGAGTTTAAGCCCAGTGAAAGTAAACTTTTGTTTTTTTTAACGTAATATATAATATGTGACTTTCTTCGCTCATCAAAGAGATGTTTCATTTTGATGAGTGAAGAAAGTGATATATCATATGTCAGAATGAAAATCAAAATGATTTTTCAAGTTACGAAGAGTTTGCATAGCAAATTTCATAGCCAAAGAAAATCAACATAAGGCTGTGGTTCCACGGTCCGGAACCACAGCGCTTTGGACGGAGCGGAAATTCCGCACCACCCAAAGCCCCGCCCCCTTTCTGACGCGCGCTCATTCCGGATGTGTTCTGGACACCTCCGGAACACATCCGGAAAGAACGCAGGGCTGCATAGCCCTGTGTTAAATTCCGTTGCGGCGACGCAGCGTCGCCGCAATACGCTAGGACATGCTGCGGTCTGAAAAGACGCGCCGCATGTCCGGAAACGCAGGTCTTCCGCCTGCGTGTTGTTACGCATAGTGGAGACGGGATTTCTTGAAATCCCCTCCACTATGCTGTAACATCTGGACGCTGCGTGTTTGGCGCTGCGCCAACGCACAGCGCCAAACACGCAGCATTTCCTGAAGGAATCCTGATCGTGGAAACTCACCCTAAGATATCACTTGAGCTTGTGGTACAATGGTAAGGCTGCTGGTTGCTGTCTCTAAAATGTTAGTTTTTTTGATTTATTTGATTTTTTTTCCTCTTAATTATGCAGGTTACCACACAAACTCCAATCATGTTCCACTTTTTCTCAGGACAATACATATCGTCTTCGCAAGAAAGACGTGCTGCATGTTCGTCTCCGAGGGTGAGCCGTGGGTGTATCTGGCCACATAGTGGACATGGGATTTCTTAGGGTGAGTTTCCACGATCCTGAATGCTTCAGGAAATGCTGCATGTTTGTGCGTTGGCACAGCGTCAAACACGAAGCGTCCAGATGTTACAGCATAGTGGAGGGGATTTCAAGAAATCCCGTCTCCACTATGCTGTAAAACACGCAGGCGGAAGACCTGCGTATCCGGATATGCGGCGCGTCTTTTCAGACCGCAGCATGTCCTAGTCCGTTGCGGCGACGCTGCATCGCCGCAACGGAAATAACACAGGGCTATGCAGCCCTGCGTTCTTTCCGGATGTGTTCCGGAGGTGTCCGGAACACATCCGGAAAGAGCGCAGGGCTGCAAGAGGGGGAAGGGCTTTGGGCGGTGCGGAATTTCCGCTCCGTCCAAAGCGCTGTGGTTCCGGACCGTGGAACCACAGCCTTAAAATCTCATCAACTATGCTGTAACATCTGGACGCTGCACAAATACGCAGCGTCCAACCTGCAGCATTTACTGATCGTGTGCACATACCCTTAGAGACAGGTTTTATTGATAGGGTTTTTCAGTTTATAAAAAACACCATATATTTCATGCATTTCTTTTCACACATCTATATAGTGCCTTTATTTTTTATTTTTTTGCTTTAGGAAATTCTTTGCAAAAACTCCAGAAAAAAATGTCATACATGTTGTTTTTTTTTTTTTTAATTTTTCTGTTTTGAAGAACAAAAAAGTACAGTTTATTTGGCTCTTTATCTTTCTACATCCACCTAACATCTGGTTGAACATGTGACAAAACAATAACCACCAAAAAATGACAAAAAAACACTATAAAAATGTGGCATTTTTCTAAAATAGGCTGTGTGTAGGCCCTCTAAAACTAATCCTTTAATAACTGTATTAACCATTCATAGTTCGCTTATTAAGTACATAAATAAAAAATATTGTGATAACACCTACCTCTTCCTCTTCAAGTTCTGGAAACATGTCTGTTTTATTACTTGATACTTTGTCAAGGTCAATTTTGTTAGAAAATCCTCTGAATAATGGAAAGAACGTGTTAAGTTCACTTGATAATTTTAGCTTTGGTGACTCATTGGGTGTTTGATCTTGACCATCCATGGGCCGAACATATGCTGTTGGCTTTTGCTGGATTGAATTCAGTTTAGAGACAATAGAAGTGGAAAAGTTCTGCAGGCAATGGGAGCTATTTCTATTTGTCTTGCTAGCCTTATTTTCATTGGGAAGGTCCACTTCTAGATTGCAAATTACTTGTGTATTTAGCATCTGTGTATTGAGAGGCTTGTCCAACGTGCAAGATGAAATGTTCACATGATGGTCAGAAGAATTTCCAGATGATGATGGGCTTAGTAAGCAGTTTATATTTTTTTCCATTTTATATTTCTGTTGTCCATATGTAAAATCATTATTAGGAGAGCCAATGGTTCTTTGGTTAGCTTTGCCTAATGCTTTGTGTCCCTCAGAGGAATTTTCAGCTTTCTGCCAGTCCATGGTGGCTCTTGTATTTACCTTTATGGGTAATGTTTCAGGAGTGATACCAATCTGTACAGTACGACAAATTGAGTAATGGCTTTCTGCTGTGTTCTGTTGGTAATGTTCCTCACTTTTCTCTTCAGGTATGGCAACTGCTTCAATTTTTGGAATGCCCACTAGATAACTTTGGTTGGATCTTTCAGTTAATAACTCTTTCATTTCATCATAGTTTCCAAGTGTACATTGTATACGGGTTGAAAGCTCATCTCCCTTACTGGTCTAAAGAAGGGGAAAAAACATAGGGTTAACAGAGATTTCTCCAGACAAGCGTTTTCTAAAAAAAAAAATTGCACGCTAACAACTTAAGGACCAAACCTGTTTCTCACGTAATGACAGAGCCAGATTTTGAAAATCTGTTATGTGTGACTATATTTAATCACTCTGAAAAAGCTTTATGTATCCAAGTAATTCTGACATTTTTTTTTCTATAGTATAGTAACAGTATAGTCCTATACTTATGTGGGAAGAGTTGGTCATTATGTTTTGAAAATTTTAAATAAAAAATTTGGGATTTTTTCCATATTTCAACCTTAATATGTCTGTATATTTTTAAATACTGTATGTGTGATGGAATTTATATTTCCATATGTCTACTTTATTCTAACAGCAACAAAGTAAAAAAATAAAATTTAGGATGTGCCCATTTTGGGCCTTCAAGGTTCATGGAGATTTCCATGTAAATCGGTCTGAGCAAGGACCGCAATGCACGGACTGGCAGCATGTCTCCCGATCGGAGTATGCCACTTTCATGCACCTGGCAGCACGTCTCTCGATCGTAGTATGCCAGCGTCATGCACCTCTATGAGGCTGTCACGCTTAGGTTGGGACACCTGTAACCAGTTCACGTTTTGCAGTCCGAGATTGGACTGAGATCCACGAAGGTCTGCATGAACCCATATTTCATTTGCAATTTTATTTCAGTTTTTCATTGTTACATTCCAGGAGCCATAGTATCTTTATTTTTTACTTTGTCAGCAAAACTGTATAAGGATGTTTTGTTTTTCAGGAAGCATTATATTTGTCAGTGGTAGCATTTTGGAGTACATGTAACTTATTACCTATATTTTAATAACTCTTAATGAGGAGGAAGAAGATAACTAAAAAAACAGAAGTTCAGCTGTTGTTTTTTGATCATTCATATTTTTCACTATGCATGTGCTGCACAAATAAGGTTAACTTTATTCTGCGGGACAGCACAATAATGGCAATGCCAAATTTATATCGTTTTATCCATGTTTTACTACTTTTCTATAGAGATGGATGGACCCCTGGATGTTCGGGTCTGGAGGGTTCGGCCGAACAGTTACAAAAAGTTCAGGTTCGGGTAACAGAACAGTACCCGGACCCGAAACCAGACCAAGTGAATGGGGGCCAGAACATCCAGTGTTTGCCATGCTGTCATGTGCATGACAGCGCGGCAAACACTGATTCAGATCAGCGGTGAAATCATCCCCACCGGTCAGAGAGCCGCGGTTCCCATGTTGTCACAAGATAGCGTGAATGCGCAGCTGTGATCAGAGGTATTAAGTTTACCTCCAGTCACTGGCATGAGCTGATGGGACTACAGCTCCCATCATCCGAAACCTGCTGCCGCTAATAACAGCGAGAGCAAGAGCGGCTGATGGGTGTATTCATTAGCCGGCTCCTGCGCTGTAAATAAATAATTTAATAAAACGGCGTGGGTTCCTCTGTATTTTTGATAACCAGCCAGGCAAAACTCGCAGCTGGGGGCTGCAACCCTCAGCTGTAAGCTTCAGCAAGGCTGGTTATCAAGAGTAGAGGGGTCCTCACACCGTATTTTTTAATTATTTAAATAAATAATTAAAAAAACAACGTGGGGTCCCCCCCTTTTTGACAACCAGCCTTGCTAAACCAGACAGCTGGGGGCTGGTATTCTCAGGCTGGTAAGAGGCCATGGATATTACCCCCAGACTACAAATAGCAGCCTGTAGCCGCCCAGAAAAGGCACATCTATTAGATGCTCTAATTCTGTAACTTTGCCTGGCTCTTCCCACTTGCCCTGTAGCGGTGGCAAGAGGGGTTAATATTTGTGGGGTTGATGTCAGCTTTGTATTGTCCGGTGTATTTATGTCACTGTTCGGGTTCGCCCATCTATACTTTTCTACAATAAATTGACTACTTGACAAAAAAAAAAACATTTACCTTTGTGTCACTCTAGACCGCATATATTTGGTTAAACTGCTATGATTGGCAAGAATGTCAGTCCTAGCAGTTACAGCAGGAACCTGGCTCTGTGTAACAGTCGGGCTCCTACAGCTGAACGCATTGGTGGTGCATAAGCTGTATGATGCAATCTGCATGACAGATATATCAGTCATAGAGCACTAAGTGACGTGCACTTGATGGATATATTAATTATTCAGCGTTAAGGGGTTAAATGTAAAAAAACATAAGTTAATACGTAAATCAGAAGTTAGAGCTATATCCATTTTTATTTCATTTATTTTACAAGGGCTGGAATTACTGTACACAGTACAAAAGCAACTTAAATAAACAGTCCTCCAAATGTCTGATCTGCATACTGGAAATACACTAAAGATTATAGACAGTTCATGCACTGTACATGTACATCACAAAAAATAGAATTTTATCAGAGGTGTGTAGACATGTTATATACACAATATCACACATCTCAACTGATTATCTGAAGACTGCATTGCTGAGAAGGGTAAACTTACAATTTTGGAAACAGTTAAACCATGACCAATTTACTATTTCAGGCTGGAATATAAGCGGCCCTAAACACAATAGATAGCTGTTGGCTGAATGATGTTTCAACTGATAGTTACGGTGGCATCTATCTCTTCTGGCTTCACATACACATATGCGCTCAAACTGTCAAGCTCTCCTGTGCTATGTGTGAGAAAGCTGCTGCCAGATTTTCCTGGCGGCGTTGTGTGTCGCCAAATCCAAAAGGATTGGCAGTCCAAAAATGGACAAGCTGGATCATTATCTCCCCAGACATCAACTGTTGGGGGAAAGTTGTGAGGCCTCCACACATACTAGACTGCCGGTTGAGCCCGTTTACGGTCGACGTTCATCTAATGTGTATGGAGGCCTTACAGACATTCACACAACTGTATTGAAGGAAAAAGCTGAAAATAATTGATAGCTCACAGATAGTCCACATAAATGAATGGGAGAGTCTGATATACAAAAATGGATCAGAATAGGACATGCAGTAAGTTTTTCTCAAAACAAGCATATACAGTTCCTTTGACTTGTATGGGTCCATTTTCTAAAAATAACAACTCACAGACGTTGAAAAAGTGTGTGATTAAACCTTAATCATATTTATTTAATCATGAATTTAGGAAGCTACTCCTTTACATTCACAAGGTTTTAAAAAGGACATAAGGAGTGTCGTCTATAAGTCTCTGCATTTTTGCACCATCTGCTTCAAGGATAAGAAAATTTTGTTTTAGTCATTTCTTATCAGACTGGCAACAGACACCTGAATTCTCAAATGCTTAGAGTGTAATCTGAGCTACTGTACTTCTAACAGATTAAAAATACTTTAAATTAGGTCAACGCGACCTTCACTGTGGAGCACATTTCTGTTCTGTGTGGGTTTTAATTATGCAAATTGCAATTTAAAGTCATGTCATAGAAAGCAGTAGGATGAGATTATCAGCGGCATTACTACAGATGCTATTTTATATAGTATCACAGTGGGAAGAAATTATAATTCATCTGAAATTTAACTTATTTTAATGCTAATTGTATGCCATTAAAATAATAAATATCATTAAAAGGTGCCTGTGACCATTAACTGGTCTTACTCAGCACCAATCAAGTGGATAAAGTAAAGGATCTTCCATTGTTAAGAAAACAAAAAGGAAAAGGTAGATATGTTTTTCACAAAATTCAATCCCGTCATTGCTTTCATTTTCTGAATTGTTAATATAAAATAACACATTGAATGTAATTTTATTTCATCTTTACAAATGCATAAGGATCAGACAATTATAGAGTAAACTGATATAACTCTATTTAGATATAACTATCCTGGCTCTATGCAGTGACAGAACAATGAAAACCGGATATCACCAAAGCTTCTAAGGTGGTGTACATATAAAAATGCAGAGGGGTAGGAGAGAAGTCCCTCATTACTGGGGCTTACAATTCACAAAGGAACAGGGAAAACAGTGTGTGAGGATTAGAAATAGTTAATATAGTCATCTTGGGTACAGGTTTATTTGAGATTGTAATCTTAAACCTTTAGGATAGGTTCATTTTTAGGATGCTTTTGAAAGCCTTAGATCATGGAATTGAATATGGTGTCTTAGGTCAGAGAATTCTAGAAAATGGGGAATGCATGATTAAAATCTTGAAGATAATTACCGTATATACTCGAGTATAAGCTGACCCGAGTATAAGCCGACCCCCTAATTTTGCCACAAAAAACTGGAAAAACGTATTGATTCGAGTATAAGCCTAGGGTGGGAAATGCCAGCAGCTACTGGTAAATTTCAAAAATAAAAATAGATAACAATAAAAGTAAAATTAATTGAGACATCAGTAGGTTAAATGTTTTTGAATAGCCATATTGAATCAGGAGCCCCACATAATGCTTCATACAGTTCATGATGGCCCCATAAGATGCCCCATATAATGCTGCACAAAGGTTAATAATGGACTCATTAGATGCTCCATAGAATATGCCCCATATGCTGCTCCATAAAGGTTACGGCCCCATAAGATGCTCCATAGATTATGCCCCACAAAATGCTCCATATATTATGCCACATATGATGCTCCATATATTATGCCCCATATGCTGCCCCATAAGATGCTCCATATATTATACCCCATAAGATGCTCCATATATTATGCCCCATATGATGCTCCATATATTATGCCCCATATGCTGCCCCATAACAGGCTCCGTATATTATGCCCCATAAGATGCTCCATATATTATGCCCCATATGATGCTCCATATATTATGCCCCATATGCTGCCCCATATATTATGCCCCATATACTGCTCCATATATTATGGCCCATAAGATGCTCCATAGATTATGCCCCTTATGCTGCTGTGAATAAAAAAAAAAATACTCACCTCTCGTTGCTGGGGGCCAGGTGCCGGTGTCCTGGGCTGGCGGGGACACCGGTGCGCTATGGGGGACAGGTGCCGGTGTCACTGCTGGCTCAGGGCCCGGCACCTGAGATATTCACCTATCCCCGATCCACCGCTGCGCGCCGCTGTCTTCCGGGTCCTCTGTCAGTGACTGCTCAGGCAGAGGGCACGGCACGCACTAACTACGTCATCGCGCCCTCTGACCTGAATGTCACAGTCAGAGGACGCAGAGGACAGAGCGGAGCACAGCGGTGGAGCGGGGACAGGTGAATATCGCATATACTTACCCGCTCCTGGCATGGTCTCTGCAGCCCCTGCTTTTCTCCCATGGTCTCCGGCAGCTCTTCCTTCCTGCAGCGGTCACGTGGTACCACTCATTAAAGTCATGACTATGCGAATATTCATGACTTTAATGAGCGGTACCACGTGACCGCTGAACACAGGTGCCGGAGACCTTGGGAGAAGCAGGGGGGCTGCAGAGACCGTGCCTGGAGTGGGTAAGTATGATCTGACACCCCCACGCCCCCTCCCCACCGACCCCCTGGCGTATATGACTCGAGTATAAGCCGAGAGGGGCGTTTTCAGCCTTTAAAAAAAGGGCTGAAAATCTCGGCTTATACTCGAGTATATACGGTAGGTTATGTGACGAGTGGATATTATGCATGGGGAGGTTTAGGTTAATTAGGACATAGATATATGTTAGTAAAATACAAAGGCAAGTGGAACAAATTTTTTTTTTTTGCCACAGGTATATGGTTACTGTGTGTCTTTTGCAGTATCCATACTTTGCTCCTTTTGTCAGGTAATTGGATTTATTATTTGATGTGGATGTTCAAACGTTTTATAGAGATACCTGAAGCTTTAAGCATTCTGGCTAATGGTTTGGTGAAAGTATATTTCTAGACATGCCACTTCAAAGCCAACATAGGGTAATAATACTGTTCCAATATATCTACATTTATTATGCAATTTCATTCGGAGATGACCATCAAAATACTGCATTAGGCTATGTTGCCACATTCAGTTTTTGTTGCTTTTTTTAAGCTGCTTACAAAAAGCAAGTTTTGCTTAGTTCTTGCTGCGTTTGTAGGGCTCTTTTTACTGTGGTTTTGACAGTACATTTGTCTCTTGTGCATGCTGATAAAGTTTAGAGCATAAAAAAAATCAGAGTGAAAAACGCTTAAACTAAGCTCTCCTGACAAAACAATCAGTAATAAAAACAAGGTGTGTGCATGAGATTTCTGAAATTTCATTGACTGTGTTGGTACTGTGAAACGCTGCTAAAAATTTGCATAAAAAAATGCTAAAGAAAAAAAACAAAACACACGCAACATGTTAACATAGTCTTAAAAAGAATCTGATCCAGGCTGTCAAATTTCACACACTACACCTGGAAATTTAAATAAGGAATTAACAAAAAAATTATTTTAGACACTACACTGAGTTCCAAATTTTTGTAAGAGGATCCACAATTAAAAAAAATCCCAAACTCTTTATATCAAAGGTTTTTTTTCCTATGAACAAAGTATATTTTAATTAACAGATTTAATAGCTTTTGGAATAATAATTTCCACCATTGGATGTGTTAAACAAAAATGTTCCTGTGCTGAAATAATCTAATAAATGTGCCCCTGCTGTGCACTGTGTAATGGCTGTGTCAGCTCCTGGGCAGGGGAGGAAGTGAAAGAGTATACAGATATTACAGCTTCCTAGATGTTTAAATAGTTATATTCAGTGCTTTGCAAAATAAGCTTCTATTATTGCTTTTTCACTGTATATAAAAGCATAGTATACAATGATATTTTCCTATATAGAGGCAACCACGGTGTACATTATTTTACAATGACTGTACACAGTGACATATACAGTATTGCAGCCTTCTCACAGAAAAATAAAGTACAAAGAGAGCATAAACATTAACAATAAAATCTATTTCAGATCCTACAAGAGACAATTGTTCTACCTCTAATCTTAATGTTACCCAATGACAAACGGTAACCGAATTTCTGCAATGACTTCATATACAGTGGGAACCTGGGAGTGCAGTAAGCTCCAGATAGTGGCAGTTGAGGTTCATCATGATTTTAAAATTCCACTCTATGGCTATGTGTAAGAAAGCACATCATAAAACCACATCTTCAATCCCTGACATAATTTACATTATGGAGGACGAAGGACTATTAGGTAACAATCTTATTTTGGCTTTGCTTTGTTTTGAGGTGTTACTGAGTACAACTATTTGGCCGAAATGATCACTTTAGCTATTGTTCTTTGATACTATTATTGGAGACCATAGTTGCCAGCGTGCTATTATTCTGATACAAACATATTTATGATGCAAGTGTTGATTTTTCAACTTTCAAGGTTTCTTTTGCAGCTAAAGGCTGGGTCTCACATAGCGATACACCAGCGATCCCGACAACGATCAGGATCGCTGGTGTATCGCTACATTATCGCTGCTGAGCTGCCAAACAGGCAGCTCAGGCAGCGATCAGCACAGCGACACTGTGGGTAACATCGCTTAGTTACCCGCAGTGTACCTTGGATACCAGCGCCCTGATGCAGGGAGCTGGTATCCAAGGTACACAGCGGGTTTCCAGGCAAAGCCCCGCGCCTGGAAACCGGCTGTGTACCTTGGTTACCAGCGGATCGCTGGTCTCCCGCCTGTCACACGCAGCGATGCGTGCCTGTCAGCGGGAGACCAGCGATCAAAAAAATGTCCAGGACATTCAGCAACGATCAGCGATACCCGGCAGGGGGGCTGATCGTCGCTGAATGTCACACACAGCGATATCGCTGGTGAGCTCGCTGCTGCGTCACAAAATTAGTGACTCAGCAGCGATCTCGCTAGCGAGATCGCTGAGTGAGACGGGGGCTTAAGTCATTGTACTGTCATGAGCCTAACGAATAGATGTATAAATGGCTGCATGCTGCTGAATACAGATAAGTAGGTGTCAAAAATAATTCACTAGTTTTAACATGGTCCTATAGGTAAAGAAAGTGGTTTTTTTTCTATTTTATGAGAACTGATAGGAGTTCATGTTACCTTGCATGGTTCGCTGAAAAGGGGATAATTGGCAAGAAAGATATTCTCACTTGGCTGTACATCTTGACTTCGTCTTTCCCATTCTTTTCTACGCAACACACTTTTGTCCTGTTCATACCCGCTGCCAAAAGGAAATGACATGTAATAATTCAGATATTTACTTGTAAAAATGACTAATAACGCTGCGCACAAACCTGAAAAGCAGTCATCAAACAGATGGCAAAGAGAACAGAAACATGAATCTGATTAATGACAGTACTAGCAGGCTGAATGAGCTCTGCTCTCTGGATAAGCCCGTGTTTTCTTTGCACACTGAACAGATAATTGAAAATCTTCCGGAGAAAAAAAATGAAGCACACATAGACTAGAGCAGTGTGTTCTGAGCTTTGTAGACTATGGATGTGACAAAAGAGTATATGAAACCCTGTGACTCAGCCAAAACTATAAAAAAAAACTTTATAGGACTTCAGAAAATAAAATTTTGTGTCTGCAATTTATAAAGAAAAATGTATAGCCACTAATCAACTGGAATAATACTATAAAAATCACATTTATAAAAAGAAAGAAAACATTACATAGATAGAGAATGTCAGAAGTCATATTTATATAGCATCATTATTATGAATGACATTATTCAGAATTGTGCCAGATTCACATAAGTCTGAGGGACATATTTATTAATTTAGTGCTTAATATAAATAAATGGTAATATAAATGGAGTGTATTCTGCCAGAAAATCTGTCCCTCATTATGTTTTACGTACTCTCAGACACATGTATATTTTAAAATGTTAATTATGAATAGAATTGTTCTCTTTATGAAATGTCTTCTTCGTGCTCATGATTAAAAGCTAGTGTAGTTCAAAACGTGTATGTAACTCCTTCTCATGTACAGCACCATGGAATTAATGGCGCTATATAAATAAATAATAATAAATAATAATAAAACGTGTTGACCGTTATCATGTCTTTAAAATTTTTCCTTTTCATGTTTTAATCTACTAATAAATGTGATGTTTTATAACTTTTTGGGGTTGCTGGATTTTCCCATTTTTTTCACGGTTTACTTACTCAGGAAACCAGCCTGAAGTCTCCGTGCACCGCACCCCTATTCTAGGAATTTCTCAACCCGGTGAGCTGTTGGTTGCCCCATTGTGTTTTGTACCAACGTAATACCATGCCTGTTTTGGTGGCGAATCTCTTATTAGCTTTTTCTCTTAAGAGCTGTTAAAACTCTGTGCAGCAGTAGATTTCTTTACAGCCGCATTTCTGAAGTCTGATCTCTAGTAATCAGCCACGTCGTGAAACTACTCCTTAATCAATCCTCTCTTCTCTGAGTGATGTGACATGAGTGCAAGTTCTAAACATGAAAAATGCATGGAGACTGAATTGTGTCGCTGCACATCTGAGTGATTGTGATCTGAAGAGATGGAAATGTGGAGGTTATTTAACTGAAGGCATTGGCAAAAATAAGAGGCCATATCATTTATCTCTGCAGAAGAGATTTCGATTTGACAAACTCTGATAAATAGTATGGTTCTTATGAATGTCACCTGAAGATGCAAATACACTGCAGCAGTTATCTTAAGTTGCTTGTTTTTCCAGTTTTACCTCACTTGCACAAGATTGATGGTTATTACTGCCATCCACTCTTTCTGTCATCTGAGATCTCATTCATTTTACAACTTTAAAGGGAATTTGTCATCAGAAATTGACCTATTTTTTATTGTATATTCTTTTTAATTTTCAATGTTTTTGTTTAAATTTTTGATATCATTATATATAAAATTGACTTAACCCCTTAGTGACAGAGCCATTTTGCAGCTTAATGACCGGGCCAATTTTTACAATTCTACCACTGTCACTTTATGAGGTTATAACTCTAGAACGCTTTAACGAATCCCGCTGATTCTGAGACTGTTTTTTGGTGACATATTGTACTTCACGTTAGTGGTAAAATTTCTTTGATATGACTTGTGTTTATTTATGAAAAAAACGGAAATATGGCGAAAATTTTGAAAATTTAACAATTTTCAAACTTTAAATTTTTATGCCCTTAAATCAGAGAGATATGTCAAACAAATTTCTTAATAAATAACATTTCCCACATGTCTACTTTACATCAGCACAATTTTGGGAACAAAATTTTCTTTTGTTACGAAGTTATAAGGGTTAAAAGTAGACCAGCGATTTCTCATTTTTACAACACCATTTTTTTTTAGGGACACATCACATTTGAAGTCACTTTGAGGGGTCTATATGATAGAAAATACCCAAAAGTGACACCATTCTAAAAACTGCACCCTCAAGGTGCTCAAAATCACATTCAAGAAGTTTATTAACCCTTCAGGTGCTTCACAGGAGCTGAAGCAATGAGGAAGGAAAAAATTGACATTTAACTTTTTTTTCAAAAGCTTTACTTCGGAACCAATTTTTTTTATTTTCACAAGTGTTAAAAGAAAAAATGAACCGCAAAATTTGTTGTGCAATTTCTTCTGAATACGCCGATACCCCATATGTGGGGGTAAACCACTTTTTGGGCGCATGGCAGAGGTCGCAAGGGAAGGAACGCCGTTTGACTTTTTCAACGCAGAATTGGCTGGATGCCATGTCGCATTTAGATAGCCCCTGATGTGCCTAAACAGTGGAAACACCCCACAAGTGACCCCATTTTGGAAACAAGACCCCTTAAGGAACTTATCTAGATGTGTGGTGAGCACTTTGAACCTCCAAGTGCTTCACACAAGTTTATAACGTAGAGCCGTGAAAAAAAAATTATTTTTTTCCACAAAAATAATCTTTTCACCCCAATTTTATTTTCCAAAGGGTAACAAGATCGCAAAAGTTTTTGTGCAATTTTTCCTGAGCATGCTGATACCCCATATGTGGGGGTAAACCACTTTTTGGGTGCATGGCAGAGGTCGCAAGGGAAGGAGCGCTGTTTGACTTTTTCAACGCCGCAGAATTGGCTGGATGCCATGTCGCGTTTAGAGAGCCCCTGATGTGCCTAAACAGTGGAAACCCCCAACAAGTCACCCCATTTTGGAAACTAGACCCCTTAAGGAACTTAGCTAGATGTGTGGTGAGCACTTTGAACCTCCAAGTGATTCACACAAGTTTATAACGTAGAGCCGTGAAAATAAAAAATCATATTTTTTCCACAAAATGATCTTTTCACCCCAATTTTTATTTTCCCAAGGGTAACAAGACCCCAAAAGTTTTTGTGCAATTTGTCCTCAGCATGCCGATACCCCATATGTTGGGGTAAACCACTTTTTGGGCGCACGGCAGAGGTCGCAAGGGAAGGAGCTCCGTTTGACTTTTTCAATGCAGAATTGGCTGGACGCCATCTCGCGTTTGTAGAGGCCCTGATGTGTCTAAACAGTGGAAACCCCCCACAAGTGACCCCATTTTGGAAACTAGACCCCCTAAGGAACTTATCTAGATGTGTGGTGAGCACTTTGAACCCCCAAGTGCTTCACAGAATTTTATAACGCCCGGGCGTGAAAATAAAAAATCATATTTTTTCCACAAACCTGATCGTTTAGTCCCCAATTTTTTATTTTCCCTAGGCTAACAGGAGAAATTAGACCACAAAAGTTGTTGTCCAATTTGTCCTGAGCATGCTGATATCCCATATGTGGGAGAAAACTACTGTATATATATATAAATTAGACCCCCTAAGGAACTTATCTAGATGTGTGGTGAGCACTTTGAACCCAAAGTGCTTCACAGAAATTTATAAACGCAGAGCCGTGGTAATAAATTTTTTTTTTTTTCCTCAAAAATGATTTTTTTAGCCAGCTATTTTTTATTTTCCCAAGAGTAACAAGAGAAATTAGAACCCCAAAATTGGTGGGCAATTTGTCCTGAGTGCGCTGATACCCCATATGTTGGGGTAAACCACTGTTTGGGCGCACGGCAGGGCTCGGAAAGGAGGGAGCGCCATTTGACTTTTTGAACGCCACGTCATGTTTGGAGACCCCTGATGTGCCTAAATAGTGGAAACCACTCAATTCTAGCTCCAACCCTAACCCCAACACACCCCTAACCCTAATCCCAACCCTAACCCTAATCCCAACCCTAATTCCAACCCTAATTGTACCAACCCTAATTGTAGCCCTAACCCTAATTGTAACCCTAACCCTAATTATAACCCTAACCCTAAGGCTGGGTTCATTTTGCATTTTACCAGCCCGTTCAACACATAGCGTTGACGGGCTGGTAACGGTATAGCATAACGCGATTGCATTATGCTATACCCGCTAGCGCAGAGGAATCAGCAGATGATTCATCTGTGCTAGCGGTGACAGAGCCCAGACGCTTCAGCCCGCATCTGAGGCTGCGTCACTGAATGATGGCACGTCGCGAAGGTATGTCGCTTTACGGCATTCGTCGTGATGCGCCCCAAATGGGGGTGAATGGCAGCGTTAACGGACTGCGTTACACCGCGTTATACCGCGGTGTAACGCAGTCCGTCTAACGGACTGCCATAACGAGTATGAACCCAGCCTAACCCTAACCCTAATTATAACCCTAACCCTAGCCCTAACCCTAGCCTTAACCGTAACCCTAAAAGAAAAATGAAAAAAATATATAATTTCTATATTTTATTATATGTCCCTAACTAAGGGGGTGATAAAGGGGGGGTTATGTACTGTTTTTTTTATTTTGATCACTGTGATAGTTTATCACAGTGATCAAAATGTTCTTTTATGAGACTGAATGAAACATTTTTTGAATCTGCCACCATTTTTTTTTTTACAGGAAGAAGACGCCGGATCCTGGGGCCTGCGGGAGGACGAAGGACACCGGGAGGTATGGGGGGGGCGATCGGGGGACCCTAATTCTCTCCCCTTTGATGTGCGATCATATCAGAGGGGAGAGAAATAATTTTTTTTTTTGTGGTCGCCGTTATAGTTAGTATAACGGCGATCGCGACACTGGGGTTGGTAACTATCGACCCGGATCATGTTCTCTGGGGTCTCGGCTACCGTCGGCAGCCGAGACCCCAGAGAAAATTGCCCATCCCCCCCAGCACATCGCGTCGGGCACACTGAGCATGCGCCCGCCATTTTCTCCATAGCGGCAGCACCGGAGAACGGAGGGCCCGAGGGCCACATGCAGGGAATTGGGGCACATGGGGGTCCCGGGGACCCTTTTTCTCTGTCCTCTGATGTCTGATGACATCAGAGGACAGAGAAATTAAATGGCACATCAGATTTTTTTTTTTTTTTGCGATCGCCGTTATAGGGTTAATAACGGCGATCGCAACATCGGGTCGGTAAAAACCGACCCGATTCATGTTCTCTGGGGTCTCGGCTACCCCCGGTAGCCGAGACCCCGGAGAAAATGCGCATCTGGGGGGCGCTATTCACTTTTTCCACAGCGCCGTTAATTACGGCGCTGGGGTTTAAGTACCCTTAATGACCGCCGTTAAAAGGCGTATCGGCTGTCGTTAAGGGGTTAATCTTTGCATTGTGTGTCTGTGTGGGCCAGACTAATCATAGTAAACGGAAATAGAAGAGAACTGTCTGAGGATGTGAGAACCAAAATTGTTGAAAAATATCAACCTCAAGGTCACTAGTACATCTCCAGAGATCTTTATGTTCTTTTGTCCATGGTGCGCAACATAATCAAGAAGTTTACAACCCATGGCACTGTAGCTTCTCTCCCCGGACGTGGACGGCAGGGAAAGATTGAGGAAAGGTTGGAAAGCAGGATAGTCTGGATGGTGGACAAGCAGCTCCAATCTAGTTCCATAGAAGCTGTCCTGCAGGCTCAGGGTGAATCAGTGTCAGCGTAAACTATTAGTCAACATTTGAATTAAATTAAACACTATTCCAGGAGACCTAGGAGGACACCACTCCTGATACAGAGACATAAAAAAGCTGAAATGCAGTTTGCCAAAATGTACATGAGTAAGCCAAAATCATTCTGGGAAAGCATATTTTGGACAGATGAGATCAAGATACATCTTTTGGTAAAGCACATAATTCTATTATTTACCAAAAACGGAATTAAACAGTTTTTTTTTATATGAGCACTCGTGATAAATACAAAAGAGCAAATGATAAACAATAATTTAAAACAACAATCAATGGGAGGGAAAAATAGAAAAACTTAAAGCTTGCTGTGACACTAGTATTGGCACCCTTTACATTAAATTATTATGGAAACACATTTTGACTCGCCTGTGGTAAATCACAAATGAGAATCAACTGTGATTGTCGATGCTCATGTGATATGAATTAATTAGCCAATGAATGACTTCAGTGTTTTAAAAAGCCACATGGCAGGTTCTGTTCCTTTGTCACAATGTTGAAGACAAAAGAGCTGTCTGAGGACATCAGAACTGCTATTATTAGCAAACACAAGACTACCAAAGGGTATAAGGCTGTCTCCAAAGACCTTGGTATCCCAGTTTCAACTGTGCGCTATGTTATTAAGAAGTTTGCCAATCATGGAACTGTCAAGAATCTCCTTGGCGTGGGGGAAAGAGGAAAATTGACAAAAGATGTATTCGAAGGTTCGTGCAAATGGGGGAAAAACACCATGTCAAACACACAAAGAGCTGAAGGCCAACCTGGAACAGTCTTAGGTCATGGATTTCAGAGCTTTACGAATGAAGGCCAAGGATGAAACCATTGCTGAAGAAAAGACATAAAAAAGAATGACTGATCTTTGCCAGAGTACCTTGACAAACCACTATCCTTCTGGGAAAATGTTCTGTGGACAGATGAAGCAAAAATAGAGTTTTTTTGGCAATGCAAAGCAACGCTTTATTTACAGATGGTGCAATGAAGCTTATAAGGAAAAGAACACCCTACCAACAGTTAAGCATGGTGTAGGATCCATAATGCTGTGGGATTGCTTTGCTGCTTCTGGTACTGGAGGCCTTGACGTATCACAGGAGTCATGAAATCAGAAAATTATCAAGAGATTTTAGAGAAAAATGTCCTACCTAGTGTAAGAAAACTTGGTTTGCGTCGAAGATCATGGGTCCTTCGGCAAGACAATGACCCAAAGCACACATGCAAAAGTACACAGGAATGGATGAAAAAGAAAAAATGGACTGTTTTAAAATGGCCAGCAATGATTTCTGACCTCAATTCCATTGAAAATGTTTGGAGTGAGCTGAAATCTGCCATTGGGAAATAGAACCCTGCAAACATTAAAGAGCTTCAACAAGCTGCAAAGGAAGCGTGGGAGAAAATATCAGCTGAGAAGCGCAAGAAGCTTATAGATGGCTACAAGAAACATTTGGAGACTTTCATCAATGCAAAAGGGTGTGCAACCAAGTATTATTAGGAGTGCCTTTATTGCTGCACAAGCTGTTTATTCTGATTCTTCTTAGAAATTGCAACATGTAAGTAGAAAAACAAGGTTTTATTGCTGTATTACTTTGGACCACTAATTAAAAAATCCTAAGGATATAGTTGGTACATTTCCATTTATTTCTGAAGACATTGTATAGTCTATGAAAAAAATGAAGTAGTGGCAATAATGGTAAGCAGCACTGTATACCCAAGTTTTTTCCACATGTGCTGTTGCTTAGTTCTATTCCTTCCATTCTGTAGATGTAATTTTAATTTTTCCTGCCCATATGTATAATCCTGCATTTCTCCCTGTTAAATATCATAATTCTATTAGTCGTTGCCCATTGTTGAAGCTTATTTAAATCCTTCGGAAACCTTTCTCTGTCTTTTCTAGTGTTAGCTATCCCTCCTAGTTTTGCATCGTCTGCAAATTTGATCAGCTCACCTTCAGTTCCTGTAGTGAAACATGAAGTATCCACACCTCGCCACCCCGCCTGATGTCAATATTACATCAGCGGCATCACGTGTTCCAATGTGACGTTCCACACCCCCTAGTGACATGTAAGGTCAGCTTGGCACAGTTTTACACAGATACCCATCTTGAGAGAAGGTGGCCCACGCAGTCACTGACATGGCACCACACTCACCAACAACTCTGACAGGCTTAGAGGCCCCTTTCACTAGCACCAGTGAAACAGAACCTTATCAGTCCGTAGGACTGCCATCAGTTCCTTGTTCGATATATGTCTGGTCCATTAACAGGTTATACCGGGCCAAGAGCCAGCCCCCAGTAGAATGTGAGATTAGACCGAGAAACAGACATGTGGATTCGTGGATCAAGATAAAAGAGCACCCCAAGGTTAAATTATATATTTAATCGCCTTAAGGGCACACTAGACAATACACTATGTATACACAATGGCTATACATATATAATGGTCAGATATGCAAATACAATAGTGGTAGGACATAAGGTATAAGCAGAACATATGGTCAGTTACCAGTTAAATGAAAGGTCTGGCTTGCATTAGAGGCTTGTTGTCCCCTTTGTGTGTGACTTCTCCTCAGACAATATGTCCTCGTGACCTCCCAGAGAAAAAACAATAGGATATGCTTTACACAAGCTGAACCTAAATCCCCTCCCTGGAGGTTTGGAGATAAATTTCCTAAAACCTATGAAAGATCATAAATCCTTTCTGGGTGGTCCTAGGGCAGCGGTTCTGGCACCATCGGATCCGACCTGGCCCCTGCTTCTCATAGAGACTAAATACAATTTTGCTACCTAGCTGCTAGTGGCTGTTCTATGTATCTCCCTTCCAGTGCGTGTTAGAATGACTTGAAACCCAGGCAGACGCTTGCGCTGTTGCGGGAATCTCGGATATATACACGATGTACGGCTAGGATGTAAAGTATTTCCATAACTCCTTTATGAAATCTTCGCTGGCTGAACAAAGGACTCAGGCCGCAAGGCTTGGATTCACAGGGGGTTTTGCTGTGGAAGGTTCCATACCAGCTAGCTGGTGGTGGTGTGAATCCTTTGTTTGAAGCTAGCCAGCTGTCATGTTACCACTGCACATGCTGAAGGGTTTTGATTCCATTCCATGCCCAATAGGAAACAGATTATTGAAATGTAATTATATCTCCAATATTCTTCACAGTTCCCTTGTCTAGATCATTTATAAAAAATGTTGAACAACACTGGGGCCAGGACAGAGCCTTGTGGTACCCCACTTAGGACACTCTTCCAATTGGATGTGCAACCATTTATTACCACTCTTTGAGTACAATCATAGAAACAGTTATGAATCCACCTAACTGTGGCCTTGTCAATTCCATACTTGGTCACTGATTCAAAAATGATAGTATGAGAAACTTTATCAAATGCTTTGCTGAAGTCGAGATATATTATATCTACCGCATTTCACTGATCCGCCCAGTCAGTGATTCCGATCTAAGTGCCCTTTCAATATGTCTTTGGAGTGTGGGAGGAAACCCATGCAAACATGGAGAAACCATACAAACTTCTTGCAGATGTTGTACCTGGAGGTATTTGAAGCCATTTCTACAGTGCTAGCCACCGTGCTGCCCAAGAGTGAAATATAACTTCAGGGATTTAACTATGAAGTGACTATGAAACTATAACAAGAAATACATTTTTACATAACATCCACGTTTATATTTGGTTGCTTAAATTTTAGTTTATATAAAAGGATTGGCAATAAAAGAACACATTGGAACATGAAAATAATAAACCATGTTTTTTTCCATAGAATGGTGTTTTAGCCCCAGAATTTTCATTTTCACAAGGTGCAATAGCTGAAAATGGTCCCATAATTTATTGCATAATTTCTACTAAACATGACAATACCCCATATGGTCAGAAACTACAGTTTGGGCATATGGCAGGGATCAGAAGGAAGGAGGACTATTTCAATTTCAGAACACAGATTTTCCTGGAATAGTTTGCTGACACTATTTACAAAGCCCCTGAGGTACTAGAACATCAGAAACCCCCTCAAATGACCCCATTTTGGAGATCACATTACCTCTAGGAATTCATATATAAGTGTGTGACTCAGAGGCATAGCTAAGGTTTTGGTTCTGGGGGCAAAACTTCTGAGTGGGCCCCTAACCAGGTAACATTGATTACAACTCAGTGATGCACCCTAAGGCCGGCGTCACACACAACGACAAAAAATGGGTCCGTTTTAGATGGTCGATTGTCGGATCAAAATGCAAACATCACACATCCTTCTGTCATCCGATTTTCCTTCAAAGATGCGATTTAGTCGCATGTGTGTGTACCTTGTAACATCCGATTTTCATCCGACTTGCGAGAATTTCTCGCAGGCTTGCAAAACTGACATATAATGGATCCAAAGGAATAGTATTTCAATCACAAAAGAAAGAATAGATATATACACATAGAACACATATATATATATATATATATATATATATATACATGTCATTGTGACATGTATATATATATATATATATATATATATATATATATATATTTCCTAGACTTCTACATACTGTAATAGCCGCAAATTCAATTGCCGGCTTCTGTGAAATCACAGAAGCCGACATGAAATGATACATTGTTTCCACACAGTTAACCATGTCATTTCCTGTATTTTGATATTTGTTTAGAACTTACAATTACATGAGTGTATTTGTGCAAAATTTCAGACATGTAGGGGTTAATTAAAGGTGTAAATTCGTTGTAAAAAAATGCGTGGGCTCCCGCTGTATTTTCTCCACCAGACAGACAAAGCAAGCGAGTGGGGGCAGATAATAACAGCCTAGGGAGGGTACATTTTTTTGGTGCCCCCCCTGGCTACTAACATCTGCCCCCAGACACCCCAGAAAGGGCAAATCTATAATTAGATTCGCCCTTTCTGGCACTTTGCCCGTCTATTCCCATTGCCCTGTAGCGGTGGCGAATGGGTTAATAATCTCACCTTAATGTCACCTTAGTATTGAAAGGTGACCTTAAGGCAGGTTAATAATTGAGAGCTGTCAATTAGACAACTATCAATTATTAATCCTATTGTATGGAAGAAAAATCAAACACACACAGTTAATAAAAAAGAATTTTAATGAAATAATCACACAGTTTTTGACAATATTTTATTTTCCTGCTAAAACCATTTCCTGTAATAAAAATAAAATAAAAAAGCAAAATCATACTTACCAATCCGATGTACAGTCAGGTCCCACGCTGTAATCCATCAGAAAGGGTTAAGAGGTTACAGTTAGCAGAGAGATAATTCTGTCTCCTAGCTGTAACCCCCTGAATGAATAAGTTCCTCTACCACAGAAAGTAGAGGAAGTGATTCATGAATGGAGCTTAATTGATTTATTGGCAATTTAACTTTAGTGACCTGACCTAAAGGGAAAGTGGACACAATCAATTAAGCTTCATTCATTAAACACATCCTCTCCTGTCGCCAGGAGAGGAACTTATTCATTCAGGAGCTTTGAGCTGAGCATGCAGGATTACTTGCACTGCTTGGCTCAAAGCTAGTTAACCCTTTGTGAAGGATTACAGCGTGGGACGTGACAGATTGCCAGATAGGTAAGAATAATGTTGTTTTATTATTTTATATTTATTTTAGAAGAACAAGGGCTTCGAACGGATTAAGACTTAAATAAAAGATGGTCAAAAATATGTGCTTTTATTTCATTAAAATTATTTATTCTTAAAGTGTGTGTGTGTTTTTTTATTTACTTCAATAGGATTAATAATTAATTGATAGTTGTCTAATTGACAGCTCTCAATTATTAACCTGCCTTAAGGTCACCTTTCAATACTAAGGTGACATTAAGGTGAGATTATTAACCCATTCGCCACCGCTACAGGGCAATGGGAATAGACGGGCAAAGTGCCAGAAAGGGCGAATCTAATTATAGATTTGCCCTTTCTGGGGTGTCTGGGGGCAGATGTTAGTAGCCAGGGGGGGCACCAAAAAAATGTACCCTCCCTAGGCTGTTATTATCTGCCCCCACTCGCTTGCTTTGTCTGTCTGGTGGAGAAAATACAGCGGGAGCCCACGCATTTTTTTACAACGAATTTACACCTTTAATTAACCCCTACATGTCTGAAATTTTGCACAAATACACTCATGTAATTGTAAGTTCTAAACAAATATCAAAATACAGGAAATTACATGGTTAACTGTGTGGAAACAATGTATCATTTCATGTCGGCTTCTGTGATTTCACAGAAGCCGGCAATTGAATTTGCGGCTATTACAGTATGTAGAAGTCTAGGAAATATAAATATATATATATATACATGTCACAATTACATATATATATATATATATATATATATATATATGTATTCTATGTGTGTATATGTATTGTTTCTGTTCTTTATTAAAGCTGTCAGTGTGATTTTACAGTATAGCCGGGGATGAATTACCGGCTTTTCTAAAGGACACCGATGCGATTTCATCGCAAGTCACACATGCAGTCCGTTTGTAATCAGATTTTTCATCGCTCCCATAGACTTGCATTGGCGATTGTCGACCCACAATCGGTGACAATCGCAGCATGCTGCGATTGCTCACGGACGTTTAAAACGGACCACAAAATAACGGATACTGGGAGCTGCTCCATAGATTAACATAGGGCAGACTGCAATACGATTTTTCATCGCATTGCAGTCGTCCGATTCTGTCGCCAGTGTGACGCCGGCCTAATAGTGGATGTAGGAGATAACTGAGCTGTTACTGAAAATAATCTATATATAAAGACAAACATGGATATTACCGCCATATGGTCAGTGGTAAATACCAATCCTAAAAAATATATAAGTGATTACTGCACAGTTATAGATTGTTACTTACCGCTGACATTCTTTCTGATGGAATCGTTCACTTTTCACATCTTTTCCATGTGGCCCAGACCGACATGACAACTTCTCCAGCCAGGACTCGGCTGCAGAGATTACAAGAAAGACACATTTCACGTTTCATATTTTCAGCATTGCCACCATCTATCCCCAACCTGCGCAAACTTCTTATCCAGATGATACCCCAATGCTGAGCCGCTGCTGCCGTATGTGTCCCTATTATTGCACCTGCTGTGTGGTTCTCTGTGCCCTTTAAAATCTAAAGCAACCTTCAAGAAAATAGTAATGCCGGGTGCAAGTGCCCTAGAAAATAGTGCCCACATTTTGTCCCCTAGAATGTAATATTGCCTTATGTGTGCCCCTTTAACAATCACAGTAACCTGAGTTCCCCTATAAGTGCCCACTTTACATTTAATAATGTCCTGTGTCTCCTCCCTGTACAGCTCCCCTATACACAGTATGATGCTCTCTTATACACAGTATAATGCCCCCTCACTGTATATATACTGACCCCTTAGTATGCCCCAAACTGTTTGATGGCTCCAACACTGTATGATGGCCCCGTCACTATAATCCCCACACTGTATGATGGCCCCCTAGATAGTCCTCCATATAGCATAATACACCAGATAGTCCTCAATATAGCATAATGCAGCCCCCCCATAGGCAGACTCTCTATTGTATAATGCAGTCCCTCATAGGCAGACTGTAATGTAAGGCAGCCCCTCATAGGCAGACTGTAATATAATGCAGCCCCATACGCAGTCTCTAATATAATGCAGCCCCTCACAGGCAGTCTCTAATATAATGCACCCCTCATAGGCAGACGCTAATATAATGCAGCCCCCCAGGCACACTCTAATATAAGGCAGCCCTCCAGGCAGATTCTAATATAAGGCAGCCCCCCATAGGCAGACGCTAATATAATGCAGCCCCCCAGGCACACTCTAATATAATGCATCCCCCATAGGCAGACGCTAATATAAGGCAGCCCCCCATAAGCAGACGCTAATATAATGCAGCCCGCCAGGCAGACTCTAATATAATGCACCCCCTATAGGCCGACGCTAATATAATGCACCCCCCCAGGCAGACGCTAATATAATGCACCCCCCATAGGCAGACGCTAATATAATGCAGCCCCAGGCAGACTCTAATATAATGAAGCCCCCATAGGCAGACGCTAATATAATGCAGCCCCCCAGGCAGACTCTAATATAATGCAGCCCCCATAGGCAGATGCTAATATAATGCAGCCCCCCAGGCAGACATTTATATAATTCAGCCCCCCAGGCAGACTCTAACATAATGCAGTCCCTCAGACCTCTATAATAATATGATGCACCTCCAAGAAAAAAAATAAAAAATCCATTACTCACCTACCTCTCTTCCTCCTGGCTCCTGCACTGCTCCCTGCTCCCGCTCATCTCCTGACAGCGGGCGCCGGGTAGTGACGTCATCGTGCCCGCTGTCAGTGTCCACGTCAGACGCTGACAGGGGGATGATGAGAGAAGGAGCGTATCGCTCCTTCTCTCATCAATGCGGTCAGCTGTATCGCCTGGATGCCGATACAGCTGAACTTGCGATGACGGGCGGGGGGTCCACTGCTGACACCGGGCCCCCCGCCTGCTCAGGGGCCCATAGCGGCCGGGCGGCAGTGCAGGGAAATCGATTCTCCCTCCTCTGCCGCAGAATCTAACTGTATGGGCATGCTGTGCACGCCGATACAGTTATAATAGCATAGCTCTGTGTGGGCCCCCTCAGAGCGCCCGGCCTGGGCGACCGACCCTCTGCCCCCTGTAGCTACTGGTGTGACTATTTTAAATCCAAGTGTTTTTTTTCCCAAGAAATAAGCATGGAGTTAGCGTTGCAGAAAACTCCAAATATATCATCTTAGTGTCCAATACATTGTGCCCAGCTTGTGTTTCGGAATTCATGCACCCAGTAAATTGTTAAGTGGCTCCTCTCTGTCGCTGCAATGCAACACATATGAACACTAAGGGCCAGATTCAGCAAAGTTTATTTGTGAGAATTCTGGTGTAAAAAGCTTTGAAAAATTTCAAAATTTTGGCACAATGCCAGATTGAGCAAAAGGTGGGGGAACAGGAGTATGGAAACCCCCGCTCATCAATCACTAAAACCCTAATACAAAGGAAAGACTTTTTGCTATGTCGGAAACCTTTTGCTCAACCTGGCATAGCGCCAAAATCTTAGAGCAGCATGCTGTAGGAGCTGATAGCTTAACTAACTCTAGTAATGTGTAACATACTAGGCTTTGCATTGCTGTTTCAATAAAATTAGTGTTTTATCGGCAGGAGATTATAACTACATCACTAGGTTCCTCATACCATGCAGTTTTCCTGCTCTGTGCAATCACACTATTACTGATTAGCAATGTCCTGTCAATGTACACAGAAATCTGCCAATCAGTAGTGTGTGTGGGGTTATACAGGGCTCAGCATTTGAGCACTGCTAGATCTGCAACAGAGAAAACAGTGTTTGGCCTCATACTCACTGGCTGGAAAAAAATCGGTCCGTTTTCTGCAGGAAAAAAACGGTACATTTCTTGTAAAAAGGCATGCGATTTTGATGCGATTTTAAATCGCACCATGCGTTTTCTGTCAGTTTTCCATCAGTTTTCCATCTGTATGCAATGCGATTTTAACATGAAGTTTTACATAGAGCAGTTATCTCTATGTAAAAAGTCATGTAAAAATCACATTGTAACAAAAAAATTGTCACAAAAAGCAAATAATTATATATATATATATATATATATACATCTAATATATATATAATATATATATAGGTCATACACTTCTACATAGTATAATAGCCGCTAATTCATCCCTGGCATTACTGTAAAATCACACTGACAGCTTTAATAAAGAATAGAAACAATACATATACACACATAGAATACATATATATATATATATATGTAATTGTGACATATATATATACACATATATCTATAGTTCCTAGACTTCTACATAGCATAATAGCCGCTAATTCATTTGCCGGCTTTTGTGAAATCACAGAAGCCGACATGAAATGATACATTGTTTCCACACAGTTAACCATGTCATTTCCTGTATTTTGATATATGTTTTGAACTTACAATTACATAAGTGTATTTGTGCAAAATTTCAGACATGTAGGGGTTAATTAAAGGTGTAAATTTGTTGAAAAAAAATGCGTGGGCTCCCGCTGTATTTTCTCCACCAGACAGACAAAGCAAGCGAGTGGGGGCAGATAATAATAGCCTAGGGAGGGTACATTTTTTTTGTGCCCCCCCTGGCTACTAACATCTGCCCCAGACACCCCAGAAAGGGCAAATCTATAATTAGATTCGCCCTTTCTGGCACTTTGCCCGTCTATTCCCATTGCCCTGTAGCGGTGGCGAATGGGTTAATAAGGCGTTAATGTCACCTTAGTATTGAAAGGTGACCTTAAGGCAGGTTAATAATTGAGAGCTGTCAATTAGACAACTATCAATTATTAATCCTATTGTATGATACAAAAATCAAACACACACAGTTTAATAAAAAATAAGTTTAATGAAATAATCACACAGTTTTTGACCATATTTTATTTTCCTGCTAAAACCATTTCCTGTAATAAAAATAAAATAAAAAGCAAAATTATTCTTACCAATCCGATGTACAGTCAGGTCCCACGGTGTAATCCATCAGAAAGGGTTAACAGGTTAGTGCTCGCAGAGAGCTAAATGCTGTCTCCAAGTTGTAACCCCATGAATGAATCAGTTACTCTCCCAGTGAAAGGAGAGGAATAGATTCATGAATGGAGCTTAATTGATTTATTGCCACTTTCACTTCAGTGACCTGACCTAATGTGAAAGTGGACACAATCAATTAAGCTTCATTCATTAATCACAATCTCTCCTGTGGGCAGGAGATAAGCTCATTCATTCAGGAGCTATCAGATGAGCACGCAGGATTACTTGCGCTGCTTATCTGATTGCTAGTTAACCCTTTGTGAAGGATTACATCGTGGGGCGTGACAGATCGCCAGATAGGTAAGAATAATGTTGTTTTATTATTTTATATTTATTTTAGAAGAACAAGGGCTTCGAACGGATTAAGAGTGAAATAAAAGATGGTCAAAAATATGTGTTTTTATTTCATTAAAATTATTTATTCTTAAAGTGTGTGTGTGTTTTTTTATTTACTTCAATAGGATTAATAATTGATAGTTGTCTAATTGACAGCTCTCAATTATTAACCTGCCTTAAGGTCACCTTTCAATACTAAGGTGACATTAACGCCTTATTAACCCATTCGCCACCGCTACAGGGCAATGGTAATAGATGGGCAAAGTGCCAGAAAGGGCGAATCTAATTATAGATTTGCCCTTTCTGGGGTGTCTGGGGGCAGATGTTAGTAGCCAGGGGGGCACAAAAAAAATGTACCCTCCCTAGGCTATTATTATCTGCCCCCACTCGCTTGCTTTGTCTGTCTGGTGGAGAAAATACAGCGGGAGCCCACGCATTTTTTTTAAACGAATTTACACCTTTAATTAACCCCTACATGTCTGAAATTTTGTACAAATACACTCATGTAATTGTAAGTTCAAACCATATATCAAAATACAGGAAATGACATGGTTAACTGTGTGGAAACAATGTATCATTTCATGTCGGCTTCTGTGATTTCACAAAAGCCGGCAATTGAATTAGCGGCTATTACAGTATGTAGAAGTGTAAGAACTATAAATATATATATATGTATGTGTTACAATGACATGTATATATATATATATATATATATATGTATTTCTATGTGTATGTATCTACTGTTTTGTGAGCTGTCAGTGTGATTTTACAGTAGCCGGGGATGAATTACCGGCTTTTCAAAGGAGACTGGTGCATATAAATCGGACAGCACGTGCATGGTGCGAGTGCTGTTCGTTTTTTAATCGCACCCATTGACTTGCATTGGCGATTTTCATCCCAAAATCGCATCAAATCGCAGCAAGCTGCGATTTTTTTCTCACACCAATATCTGATGAGAAAAAAATCGCAAATGAAATTCACCCATTGACTAACATTGGTCAGATTTGCATCCGATTTTTTTTCCTCTGATTTTCATCCGTTTTCGGCACCAGTGAGTATGAGGCCTATGTGTCAAAATGATAGCATGCAGATTAGTAAGTGACACATTGCTGGAAACAGGGTCTCTGCCTCCACATGATGCTGTTCTCAGATTACTTCAAAAACCTGCTGATAAATTTCCATTAACATAAGACTGAATAGAATGACAGTAAGAGCTCGTGTAGACAACCGTATTTTCAGTCCAAGTGAGATCCATCAAAACATTGGATCGCACTCCGACCAATGTTATCGATTTTTACCTTGGACCTGGTGGTCCAAGTAAAGAATTTACAGCATGAAAGATTTGCCTTTCAAGATTCGAATGCACTCACCTATTAATGTCTATATTTCCATGAAAAAATTTGATTTCCATGAACTGAAATAATGGAGAAGTAAAGAAACTTTATTTTCTTATCTCCATCGCTGATAAAATTGGATCCCACTTTGATCATACTCTGCTCAGAGTATGACTAGCAGAATCAGACAGATTTTCTCAGATGGAACTTACCGTCATAATGATCACATGTTGTTAGTTCAATTATTGATCATACTATAATACATTTGTAACATTTTAATTTCTGAAGCCTACCTACCATAGTCCTTATTTCTGAGCCAAACTGGATAATGACACCTATTAATTATCATGCTATGATAATGTTAAGATCTGGCTTTTTTAACTCTCGTTTTCATTTCCATCTTCTTTACTGAGCAATTTATAGGTGCCAGTTTCATTTTCAAACACTATAAAAAATGATGATGGATTGAGACACGGTACTAATGGCTAGCAGCCTGACAGCGTCGGGTTTCACATGGTGAAGTGCTTTTCCTAATGAAACTGAAGACCTCTGTGCACTTAGGTAGACACAGTGCATTAAGACCCACCGTCATCACAATAAGCGATATCGACTATGCCGACGATCGACTAAGCTGTAGTCAGCCTAGTAATCTTAGTGACGTCAGCAGCGATCTCCCCACTGCGATGAATCGCTCGTCGCTAAATAGTGACGACTCGTGCATTGCGAACACGGTGTTAAGCCCGTCTCACTAGCGATATCGCTAGCGAGATCGCTGCTGAGTCATAGTTTTGTGACGCAGCAGCGATCCCCAGCGATATCGCTGTGTGTGACATTCAGCGACGATCAGCCCCCCTGCCAGGTATCGCTGATCGTCGCTGAAATGTCAGGACATTTTTTTGATCGCTAGTCTCCCGCTGACAGGCACGCATCGCTGCGTGTGACAGGCGGGAGACCAGCGATCCGCTGGTAACCAAGGTACACAGCGGGTTTCCAGGCGCGGGGCTGTGCCTAGAAACCCGCTGTGTACCTTGGATACCAGCTCCCTGATGCAGGGAGCTGGTAACCAAGGTACACAGCGGGTTTCCAGGCACCGCGCAGCGCCTGGAAACCCGCTGTGTACCTTGGTTACCAGCTCCCTGCATCAGGGCGCTGGTATCCAAGGTACACTGCGGGTAACTAAGCGATGTTACCCGCAGTGTCGCTTGTACTGATCGCTGCCTGAGCTGCCTGTTTGGCAGCTCAGCAGCGATAATGTAGCGATACACCAGCGATCCTGATCGTTGTCGGGATCGCTGGTGTATCGCTATGTGAGACCCAGCCTTTACACACTGATGAGTTTGAAACCCGTCCAATAACTTTTTCTGTGGTAGTAGTCCCGTGATCGCATAGAGACATAAAATTATAACAACAGCATAAAAACATCAAAAAGTTTAAACATTTTGATTTGAATGATGATGACTTACAACTGCTTCTGTAATTGAAAATTAAGGTACATCGTAGTTAAAAGCAAACACGGAAGCCTCGCAAACTCTCGGACAGATAACTTTCTTTTTATACAGAGTTAACCTCCAGGCAGCTGCTTAAGGCAGACATCAATCTGACAAGGCCTGAGATGAGATGGATGTCTACTCTGCTTTTTTATCCCACAACCAATAATTTACTTTCTAGGAGAGATGCCCTGTCGTACTTCACTTCTGCTTTCCCTGTATCATTTGGAAACCCTCTGCTGTGTGCTTCACTTTAGCGTGATATGCTCAGATAAACATCCGTCAGAGGATTATCCTGTACTCACATGTATAAAGTACAGTTATGGCCAACCATTCACAGTACCCTAATATGAAAATAACATCTACAGGCGAGTACTTATTTATGGGATCTTTAAGTAATTAGTATATAGATCCTAAAATAAGTCCATTAACTACAGTAATCAAGTCTATAATATTAACCACCTTACAGATATTAAAGTGGTTTTCCGGGACTATTTTACTTTTTATTATGGGCCTAAAATCGAACAGGCAGGTAGTTGTATGCTAACTACCTGCCTGTTCTACCCGGCGTGTGCTCCTGCCAGCATCATGCTGATCGACAGCCGGCTCCCCACAGTTAGGCAGCAGGGAGCCAGCTGTCAATCACGATGACATCGGTAGTCAGACCCCATCAACAGAATAGAGCGGAAGAGAAGAGGCTGCTCTCTTGTGCTGATGTTAGCAGAAATCTCTGAATTGCCAGAAAGAGCAGTCTATGATCACTGTGAGCTGGCATAGATTGGCGGCGGGCAGAACAGGCAGGGAGTTAGCAACTACCTACCTGTTAGTTCTTAGGCACATAGTTTAAAAAAAAACAGACCCAGAAAACCTTTAAATATTTGGTTTGGTTAAAGGTCTAATTAACATAACTGATCTTGTCCATGCATATGAATATACCAGACCTTGATCTTGACAGATCTTACCATTTTCTGAATTGAACAACTTGTTTGATTACTGGGTGCTACAACTATTTCCATGCTTCCAATTTCACATACTAATTGTGCTTTCATACCAGATCACTTTTACATAAAGTGGTTGTCTCAAGTTTGGAAGTTCCAATCCATGGGATAGGAAATTAACTACAGATCCCTGGGTCTAACCATTGGGAACTCTGAAGAGCCCCATGTGAATGGATTAGTGGTTGATAATGCGCACATCCGCTGCATTTATTCTTAACCCTTTAATGACCACCAATACTCTTTTTACTGACCTGCGATTTAAGAGACTAGCATCCCCTGACGGGTGACAATCCAGCAGCTGTCAGCAATACTCTATAGCTGACAATTTGCTGCATCAGCCAAAATCAGTGTTGGTACCAACTATAATTGTTTAACCCCTTAAATGCTGCTGTAAATAATGACTACAGCATCTAGATGGTTACCAGATTTTGGGGGCTACCTCTTTAACCCATCGGCACCCTAAGACCTTGATTGTGTGGTCCTGATATTTGTGATGGCAGTTCGTGGCCAAATAACGGCCTTAAAGTCTTCCAGCTATAGCGGCCACTTCAGAAGTTGTCAGCATTTAGATGGTAAAAATAAATTTCTTTATTTCTGCTATGCCACTTTGCATGAAAAGCACCTGAAGGGTTAATAAACTACATGAGAGACATTTTGAATACATTGAGGGGTGTAGTTCTTAAAATGGTATCACTTTTGGGGGTTTCCAGTATAAAGGACCCCAAAGTCACTTCAAACCTTAATAGGTCCCTAAAAAAATAAGTTTTTAAAATTTCCATGAAAAAAATGAAAAATTACTTCTACAAATTTTAAACCTTCTAAAATGCTAACAAAATAAAACAACATTTTATAAATGGTGCTGATGTAAAGCCGACATGAGGGAAATGTTTTTTATTAATGTTTTTGTGTGGTATGACTGTCTGGATTAAAGGAATAATCAAAGTTTAAAAATTGCTAATTTTCTTAAATTTTTGTAAAATTTCTGATATTTTTATAAATAAACGCAGAAAATATCAACATAAATTTACCATTATCATAAAGTACAATGGGTCACCAGAAAACATTCTCAAAATCAATGTGATATGTTGAAGCATTCCAGAGTTATTATTACATAAAGTGACACTGGTCAGATTTAAAAAATATGGCCCGGTCACTAAGGTTTAATGGGAGTGCCAAAGACCAGCTGAACGCAGTGCCCAGCTATCTTTGGTGGAACCTCTATTGTATACAATTTAGAGAAGAAAAAAAAACATTTACTGTGTCTGTTGGGATATCAGTAAATGTTCTTGGACCTTTCAAAACCATTTACTATGCCTCACATTCTGTTTACCTCACTAGTGAAGTTTCAGATGTCTAGATAACATGATTTTAGCCCCTTTCCACCTTGGGTAATTTTTGCACTTTCATAACTTCCCATTTTCAAAGTCACAACTTTTAATTTTCCTGCCAACATAGCTGTATGAGGGTTTTGTATTTTGTTGGATGACTTGTGGGGGCGAAATATAGTGATGCCTCAAAGTCTGTGAACTCTTCAGAATTTTTCATATTTCTACAGAAATTCAACCTAAAACTACATCATATGTTCAGATAAGTCCTAAAAGTGGATAAAGAGAACCAAATCAACCAAATAACTTAAAAATTTTAGACTCTGTCATTTTGTTATTGAGGAAAATTATACAATATCACGTTTGTGAGTAGAAAAAATAATTGATCCTTTAGGCTTAAGGGTATGCCACACTAAACGAGATCGCAAGCGAGATCGCTAACAGATCACTACTGCGTCACCATTTATGACGCAGTAGCGATCTCGTTAGCGACTTAGCTGTGTGATTCCAAACACATCTCATCAGCGATCTGTGATTCCAAACACATCTCATCAGCGATCTGTATAACGACCTCTGCGGTCGTTGGGAAAACCTAGTCCCACCTGCGTGCTGGTGAAGTCGTTCATAAAGGGTGTCACACTCAGTGATTCAGGCTCACCAGCAGGACACCAACGACCAAAAACGGCTCAGAACGTTACAAACAATCAGCGACATCTCAGCAGGGGCCACATCGCTGCTACATGTCACACACAGTTAAGTAGCTAACGAGATCGCTACTGCGTCATAAAATGGTGACGCAATTGCGATATCGTTAGCGATCTCGTTTGCGATCTCGCTTAGTGTGGCATACCCTTTAGCACAGAGTCTGATATTTTCAAACAATGGGTTGACAATCAGGTGTGAGTGGGGAACCTGTTTTATAAAGATCAGAAGTCTATCAAAGCCTGATCTTCACGTTTGATTTGTGCCATGATATTCTTCCACAAAGGAGATTTCTGAGGACTTCAGAAAAATTATTGATGCTCATCTAGCTGGAAAAGGGTACAAATCCATATCTACAGAATTTGAACCAATTGTTTCCCAATGCCCCAAAATTATGGCTCCTCTTCACTCCCACACTTCACCAAGTTCACTTTCCGTCTTCGAATAGGTTGCAGAAGAGGTTACCAGGCTCCTTGTATCTATCTCTAACAGTGACCTTAGTCCCTCTCATCTTCTTCAGCCCTTCTCCCGATGTCACTACCTACCTAAAATATTTAACCTCTATATTCCTTCTACTGTAGTATCTTTCCCTCCTCCTTCAAATATGCCATCATAAACCCATTACTAAAAAAAATCTCTTGACCAGAAATGCACTTCCAACTACAGACCTGTCCCTAATCTCCTCTTTGTCTCTTAACTCCTGGAATGCTTGGTCAACTTTCATCTAATCCGCTATCTCTCAGATAACTCTATTCTTGACCGTTTACAATCTGGTTTCCACTCTTTACACTCAACTGAAACTGCCCTTACTAAAATCTATAATGATCTACCAACAGCTGAACCTAATGGTCACTACTCCATGCTAATTCTCCTGGATCTCTGCAGCATTTGACACTGTAGATCACCAGCTCCTCCTCACTATGCTCAGGTCTATCGGCCTCAAGGAGACTATTCTCTCTTGGTTCTCCTCCTACCACTCTGACCACTCCTTCAGTGGATCATTTCCAGACACTTCTTCCCCTCCTCTTCCACTTACTGGCGAGGTTCCTCAGGATTCAGTCCTCTTCTTTCCTCTATACACGATCGGACAAATCATCAGCAGAGTTGTTTTTCAGTACCATCTCTATGCTGATGACAACTAATCTCCTGACATCTCCACATTACTACACAATACCAGTGATTGTCTCTCCGCTGTCTGTAACATCATGTCCTCCCTCTATCTAAACCTGAATCTGTCAAAAACTGAACTCCTTTTATTCCCTCCCTCTCTAAAATACCTAAACCTGAAATTGCCATTTCCGTGTGTGGTTCTGCCATAACTCCCAAGAAGAATGCCCGCTGTCTTGTGGTTAAATTTGATTTAGATCTTTCTTTCACGCCCAATATCCGATTACTTGCTCGCTCATGTCACCGTTGACTCTGCAAAAACTCTTACTGTTGCTCTGATTCATTCTAGCCAGGACAACTGTATCTCTCTTCTAGTCATAATCCCTCTTACTAAATTCTCCCCTCTCCAGTCTATCATGAGTGCAGGAGCCAGGATCATATTTATGTACATCGGCTACGCTGATGCCGCCATCATGTACCGGTCTTTGCACTTGTTGCCATTCTGCTGCAGAATCCAATATAAATTATCACTCTTACATACAAAGCTCCACACAGTTCTGCACTGCCTCCAATATCTCCCTCACCTGTGTCTACCAGCTTACCCATCGTTTTTTTCGAATGACTCAAAACTAACTTCTTCTATAATCCTGAATCTCCCACACCAGTCTCCAGACATCTATGGCGCAGCACCCATTTTCTGGAATGCATTACCCCAGACAATCCGGTAATTCCTATATCCACAGATTCAAATGTGCCCTAGAAACACATTTCTTTAGACTAGCCTAACTAAATATCCCCTCTTCTCTCTTCCACGCATTCAATAGCACATTGTATCTGTAGTTGTACAGATACTGGGAGGCGACTGGCTCATGCAGTATTATTTAATGTCCCTATTTATTATATTGATGGCTGGACTATACATGACAAGTGCTTTATTTTTACCTTTTGTGTTACCCCTATTTCCTCATAGATTGTAAGCTTGCGAGCAGGGCCCTCACTCCTCTGTGTTGAACTATGTGTTACTCTTTAATGTCTTATCTTGTTTGTACAAGTATGCTCCAAAATGTGCTTAGGAATTTGTTGGTGCTACAGAAATCATTTTTTAATTATTTTTAAACCAATGCAAATCCAGATTATATGAAAATGGAGGAAATTCAAGACCATTATTACCCTCCACAAGAGTGGTCGGCCAACAAAGATCACTCCAAAAGCAAAGCGTATAATAGTTCAAGAGGTCACAATGGAATGCAAGGTTACCTCCAAGTACATAAAAGCCTCTTTCACATTAATTAATGAATCTTGTCAGACAGACTGTACAAATAGAGGTAATTCAAGACCAGGAATCACCATCCCCTGCTGCATCAGGAATAAAAAGACAGCTCGCCGCACCTGTCAACACCTCTCCACTTTTCTCCTTCCAAATGTTGAGAGGGATGATCATTTCACCAGGTAATTCAAGACCAGAAATCACCATCCCCTGTGCCTAAAGATTGACTGTTCTCAGTGGGAGAAACAAAATAAAATCTTGTAGTCATGATATCTTTTAATGGCTAATAAAATAAAATAAGTGATGTTACAAAGCAAGCTTTCAGAAATAAAATGACAGCTGATCGCGCCACCTGTCGACACCTCTTCGCTTTTCTCCTTCCAATTGTGCAGGGGAATTGTCACCTCACCAGGTAGAACTGGGGTTAGGGGACCCCTGTACTGGAGATAAGTATGGGTCCTAGAGGACGGACCCGAAGCTATTAGACATTTATGGCATATAACGTAAAGAAGCCTTAAAAGTCTGAAATAGCAATACCTCTACATGCATTCACTGATTCATGCGTTTCTCTAAGCTCTGACATAAATTCAAGGCTAACACTTCAATTTTGTCATAGATTTTCCAGTGGATCTGTGCATGAATTAGGTGTTTTTTATTTAAATATAGAAATGATGCAACTGGATGTAAAGTGTTTTTGTGGATCAGCACCTAAATCATCCTCAAAATTTGAACAACTCAACATAAAAATCACGTTTATTGCACTGTACATGCTGCTCTGATTCCATTGATGTGCACAAGAAGCTTGGACAACCACTCATGAAGCATCACTGTTTGGAATCATAGTCATCATAATCATCCATTTAGAAAATAATTCCTGAAAGATTATTGTGCAGATTATTGCAGGGACTGTTATTGTGCAGATTATTGCAAGGACTACATCTCTGACATGTAAAATCTATGACATAATAAAAACACCTACAGAAAATAAAATGAATAGAAGTCCATTAGTTTGGTTTGATCTCAGCTCAGAATGAAAAGTGTGGTGATAAAAGAAGAGTGGAATACAGGAATACATTACTAACACCACCAGGAGATTTCCTAAAGATTCAAATTCTTTAATTGAGTGTTTGCCTTGCAGAGTTTATTGTAAGTAGCTTTTACTTCATTTAATCCCTTTTATTTGTCCAATTAAATTGAAAATGACATTTGTCAGCATTTCTGGGTGTAAATTTCAAATCCAATTTTTGTTTTTATCAGTATTTTTTTAACCTGTATTTATGTCCTACAGAAGATGCTATAGTCCTCCAGTGATATTTTGCACATTTTGCATATGAACATAGAGAATCTTTTTTCTTGTTCATTTGCTTCCTAAACGCTAAGCTGTTTTTTATTTTTTTTTATGCTCGTGTGAACTCAAGCCCCCGTCTCACACAGCGATCTCGCTAGCGAGATCGCTGCTGAGTCACTAGTTTTGTGACGCAGCAGTGATCTCCCCAGCGATATCGCTGTGTGTGACATTCAGCGATGATCAGCCCCCCTGCCGGGTATCGCTGATCGTCGCTGAATGTCCTGGACATTTTTTTGATCGCTGGTCTCCCGCTGACAGGCACGCATCGCTGCGTGTGACAGGCGGGAGACCAGCGATCCGCTGGTAACCAAGGTACACAGCGGGTTTCCAGGTGCGGGGCTGTGCCTAGAAACCCACTGTGTACCTTGGATACCAGCTCCCTAAAGCAGGGAGCTGGTAACCAAGGTACACAGGGGTTTCCAGGCACCGCGCAGCGCCTGGGAAACCCGATGAGTACATTGGTTACCAGCTCCCTGCATCAGGGCGCTGGTATCCAAGGTACACTGCGGGTAACTAAGCGATGTTACCCGCAGTGTCGCTTGTACTGATCGCTGCCTGAGCTGCTGTTTGGCAGCTCAGCAGCGATAATGTAGCGATACACCAGCAATCCTGATCGTTGTCGGGATCGCTGGTGTATCGCTATGTGAGACCCAGCCTTTAGCCTCAGAGATAGCACCAGGGAAGATCAAGAGGTTATGCACAGATAACTAGATAGGGGAGAAAGTATCTATGGTGAGAGTGCACAGAAATGAGCTTTAGATAATGAGGAAATAAATGCAGAACAGGAACTGTCTGTGTTGATACATTAGTAGGGTTGTTTAGCTGTGCAGCTCTGCAACAGAGCACTTCCGCCAGCAACATGAACAACTGATGGGTGGGATGCAGGGTGTCCCACCCCCAATGATCAGATATTGATAACTTAGCCTAAGATTGGCCATCAATGTAAAAGTCCTCATTTAAAAAGGACATTTCACCAAATTTTTCATATTTAATTGCTATTATCTCTGCAATGGAGAGGTGAAAAAAAAAAAAACAGCCACTATTTCATTGTGTGTACAGTTCAACATTTAACATTTGCTGAAAGGTCCTCTGTAAAGCAAGTGAAGAGAGCAGCAACTTGGTTACACACAGATCTCATATCTTTCACGTATTACAGAAAAACCCTTTAACATCTACCCAATTCTTTTTTTTAGTGCCCAATGTACAGTAAATAAGCATTGTGTCTGATCACTGTATCTGTCAGCGAAATGCAACTTTTATCCATTTCACTTACAAATACATTTGCCACCACAGCCACCGTAAATTGTAGTGGCTCACTTAAGGTGAAATTTTAGGTAAACTGTATTATGATGTCAATCCATGGAAATGTTTTTTTGTTGTTTTTTTCCCCTTCATGAGGGAGTTTTCCACACAACTATTCTAACTTAAGTATCATGGATGGATAGGGTTGATTGCAAATAATTCACATTTCATGGCCATATTTCCAAAATTTGTTTGGCTCAACAACAAAGTAATTTAGTAATAGATACATATTAAGAAATTATTCATAAATAATTTTCTTAATATAAATGGCTCCAAGGCGGAGCATCACTTAAAATCTTCTTTGGGGGAAACAAAACAAAAGATGAATCTGAAAGCATGAGAAGTTGTGTAACTTGCTACAGTTTAATTTGCTTGGAGCACATCACTCACAAAGCTTCGTAGCTCAAGATCCCTTGAGCAAAGTGGTGATTACCGCAGTGTAGCAGAAAATAAATACTGAAGAGATTAAATTTGACTGTGGCATGTCAGCCTTTTTATTTAATGCTTCCTTATCTTACAGTGAAACTGCATCCTAGCTCACAGACTGTAGCTACTTACAGAAAGCCCAGTAGCATTTGCGATTCTTTATACTTGTCATATGAGATTATGTATGCAAAAAGTAGGAAATGACAGTGTTTAATTAGTGAGAAGTATAAATGTTTCAAATATATAGCAGCGCTGGACTGAGCACCTGGCAATTATGGTAGATGCTAGATGGGCAAGCCACATGTCCCACTACACTTTTAACAGTATCAGCATAACAACTGTAGCAGATCAGAGAGTCATCTGCTCCCTGCTCCACTAGTTACACAAGCAGGCCATAGGCAAATTCTAGCTTGTTGTCTACAAGGCCAGGTTCACAAGTTAAGTATTTGCTCAGTATTTTACATCAGTATATGTAAGCTGAAAGCAGGAGTGGAATAATCAGAGGAAAAGTATAATAGAAACATGTCACCATTTCTGCATTGCTCACCATTCCTGGTTTTGGCTTACAAATACCGAGGTAAAATACTGATCAAATACTAAATGTGTGAACGTGGCCCCAAAGGCCAGCGCCACATAGGGAAAGTTAGGTGGTGTGATGGCATTACTTTATCGTGCTGCTTATGCTGGGCCAGGGAGTGAAGTTAAGCAAAAGTGCATCACTGCTCAGTGAGAGAGCAGGGTGAATTGATTATAAGGTATTTTTAATTTCTTGCTGAAGCGAAATGGGGGTAATATTACAAAAATAAAGGGAGTGTAAATACAGTTATGCTCAAAAGTTTACATACCCCGGCAGAATTTTTGCTTTCTTGGCCTTTTTTCAGAGAATATGAATGATAACACCAAGACTTTTTCTTCACTTATGGTTAGTGGTTTGGTGAAGCCATTTATTGTCAAACTACTGTTTTCTCTTTTTAAATCATAATGTCAACCCAAAACATCCAAATGACCCTGATCAAAAGTTTACATACCCCATTTCTTAATACCATGTATTGCCCCCTCTAACACTAATGACAGCTTGAAGTCTTTCGTGGTAGTTGTGGATGAGGTTCTTTATTTTCTCAGATGGTAAAGCTGCCCACTCTTCTTGGCAAAAGGCCTCAAGTTCCTGTAAATCCCTGGGCTGTCTAGCATGAACTGTGCGCTTGAAATTTCCCCAGAGTGGCTCAATGATATTGAGGTCTGGAGACTGAGATGGCCACTCCAGAACCTTCACTTTGTTCTGCTGTAGACAATGACATGTCGACTTGGCTTTGTGTTTAGGATTCGTTGTCATGTTGAAACGTGCAAGTAAGTCCCATGCGCAGCTTCGGGGCTGATGATTACAAATTTGCCTCCAGTATTTGCTGATAATGTGCTGCATTCATCTTTCCTTCAACTTTGACCAAGTTTCCTGTGCCTTTGTAGCTCACACATCCCCAAAACATCAGCGATCCACCTTTGTGTATTACAGTAGGAATGGTGTTCCTTTCATCATAGGCCTTGTTGACCTCTCTCCAAATGTAACGTTTATGGTTGTAGCCAAAAAGTTCAATTTTGGTCTCATCACTCCAAATTACCTTGTTCCAGAAGTTTTGAGGTTTGCCTCTGTGCTATTTTGCGTATTGTAGGCGAGATATTTTGTGACATTTGCGCAGTAATGGCTTTCTTCAGGCGACTCGACCATGCATCCCATTTTTCTTCAAGTGCCTTCTTATTGTGCATCTTCAAACAGCCACACCGCTAGTTTTCAGAGAGTCCAGTATTTCAGCTGATGTTATTTGTGGGTTTTTCTTGGCATCCCGAACAATTTTCCTGCCAGTTCTGGATGAAATCACTTTTGGTCTACCTGACCGTGGTTTTGTTTTTACAGAGCCCCTGATTTTCCATTTGTTAGTCACAGTTTGAACGCTGCTGACTGACATTATCAATTTATTGGAAATCTTTTTGTATCCCTTTCCTGTTTCATACAGTCCAACTACTTTTTCAAGTAGATCTGTTGACAATTTTTTTGCTTTCCCCATCACTTACAATTCAAAAACGTCAGTGGCTGGATGAAGGATGGAAGAGTCTGTCTGGATCCCAGAAACTCACTCAGCTTTTATTCACGCATACTGATTACAAGCAAACAGGTCACAGGTGAGGCTTTAGTAGCCATTCAAACCCATTTGTGTCAACTTCTGTGCATATTATCAGGCCAAAATCACCAGGGTATGTAAACTTTTATCAGGGTCATTTGGATGTTTTGGGTTGTCATTATGATTAAAAAAGAGAAAACACAGTAGTCTGACAACAAATGGCTTCACCCACCCACTAACCATGAGTGGAGAAAAAGTTTTGCACAACTGTATTACAACAATGAGAAGATGTAATGGGGGATCAACATTACAGCAATAAGGAGGCACTATGAAGGGAAATACTACTACAATAAGGACCAATGGGGATGATATTACTACAACAATAACCAATGTGGGCCAATATTACTACAAGAAGCACAATGGCGGCACTATAACTACAATAAGGACCAATATGGGCAATATCAAATTATCAAATGGGAGGCAATATTACAACAATAAGGAAGCACAATGAAGGCAATATTACTACAATGAGGATCAATGGGGACAATATTACTATGTTAAGGCACAATGGCACCAGCATTGCTACAATAAAAAAGGCACAATGACAATATGACTATAACAAAGACAATATTACTACAATAAGGACAAATGTTAACAATATAACTACAATAATACAATAAGGAGGCGCAATAGAGGTACAGTCATGGCAAAAAGTTTTGAGAATGACACAAATATTATATTTTCACATGATCTGCTGCCCTCTGGTTTTTATGTGTGTTTGACAGATGTTTTTATCACAGACAGAAATATAATAATTGCAAACATATGAGTAACAAAAGCTTATATTGACAGCTAGAATGAGTTAATGCAGCAAGTCAATATTTGCAGTGTTGACCCTTCTTCTTCAGGACCTCTGCAATTCTCCCTGGCATGCTCTCAATCAACTTCTGGACCAAATCCTGACTGATAGCAGTCCAATCTTGCACAATCAATGCTTTCATTTTGTCAGAATTTTTAGGTTTTTGTTTGTCCACCCGTCTCTTGATGATTAACCACAAGTTCTCAATGGGATTAAGATCTGGGGAGTTTCCAGGCCATGGACCCAAAATCTCTATGTTTTGTTCCCTGAGCCATTTAGTTATCACCTTTGCTTTATGGCAAGGTGCTCCATCATGCTGGAAAAAGCCAAACTGCTCTTGGAGGGTTGAGAGAAGTTGCTCTTGGAGGACATTCTGGTACCATTCTTTATTCATGGCTGTGTTTTTAGGCAAGACTGTGAGAGAGCCGATTCCCTTGGCTGAGAAGCAACCCCACACATGAATGGTTTCAGGATGCTTAACAGTTGGCATGAGACAAGACTGGTGGTAGCGCTCACCTTGTCTTCTCCGAATGAGGAGTTTTCCTGATGTCCCAAGCAATCGAAAAGGGGATTCATCAGAGAAAATAACTTTACCCCAGTCCTCAGCAGTCCACTGCCTGTACCTTTTGCAGAATATCAGTCTGTCCATGATGTTTTTTCTGGAGAGAAGTGGCTTCTTTGCTGCCCTCCTTGAGACCAGGCCTTGCTCCAAGAGTCTCCGCCTCACAGTGCATGCAGATGCACTCACACCTGCCTGCTGCCATTCCTGAGCAAGCTCTGCACTTCTGGTAGCCCGATCCCGCAGCTGAAACACTTTTAAGAGATGGTCCTGGCGCTGCTGGTCTTTCTTGGGCGCTCTGAAGCCTTTTTAGCAACAATGGAACCTCTCTCCTTGAAGTTCTTGATGATGCGATAGATTGTTGACTGAGGTGCAATCTTTCTAGCTGCGATACTCTTCCCTGTTAGGCCATTTTTGTGCATTGCAATGATGACTGCACGTGTTTCTTTAGAGATAACCATGGTTAACAGAAGAGAAACAATGATGCCAAGCACCAGCCTCCTTTTAAAGCGTCCAGTGGTGTCATTCTTACTTAATCATGACAGATTGATCTCCAGCCATGTCCTCATCAACACCCACACCTGTGTTAATGGAGCAATCACTGAAAAGAGGTTAGCTGGTCCTTTCAAGGCAGGGCTGCAATGATGTTGAAATGTGTTTTGGGGGATAAAGTTCATTTTCTAGCCAAATATTGACTTTGCAAGTAATTGCTATTAAGCTGATCACTCTTTATAACATTCTGGAGTATATGCAAATTGCCATTAGAAAAAGTGAAGCAGTAGACTTTGTAAAAATTAATATTTGTGTCATTCTCAAAACTTTTGGCCATGACTGTAATATTACTACAGCGCTGCACTACCAACTCTGCCCTCACCTACTGTATCCGTTGTAGTCTGAGCCTTCTCAGGCAGGGTGCTCTCTAATCCTGTACCAGTCAGTGACTTATTTTGTTTAAGATTACTGCACTTGTTTTTTATTATGTACACCACTTTTCACATGTAATGAGCTATGGAATAAATGGTGCTATAATGAGTGATATTAGTATTTTGATGTAACCCTATCTCATGTTCAGCACCATGGAATTAATGGTGCTATATAAATAAATAATAATGAAGAAGAAGAACCACCAACGTGAATCAATATTACTACCATGAGGAGGGCCAATAGGGGGCAATACTACAATAATAAGGAGGAACAATAGTGGGCAAGATTACAATAGAAAAGTACAATAGAGTGCATTATTATTATGAGAAACAATGGGTGCATTACCAAATGGAGGCACAATGGGGGTATTACTATAAGAAGGCACAATGTGGGGGCATAATTATACTAAAGAGGCACACAGGGGCATGATTATTTTGAATAGAGGCACGGAGGACATGACAACTATGTGGAGGTGCAGAGGGGGCATTATAATTGGTTATAGGACTGTGGTTTATATAAAGGTGGAAAAATATGAGTCAAGTAGTAGAAAAGTGGTAAAACAAAGATATATGTGTGTTACAGTCTACAGAGACTAGTTGTGGATGGAAGAAGTGGCCATGCAGCATGGGCTGAAATAATAAGAAAAGGGACACTTAATGACTATGATCAGCGACTGATCATTACTGGTGAGACACTGGATTTATCTCTCCACAATACAGAGCACTGGTGTAGAACTAATATCTACAATCATAAGGTCACTTTATTGTGGTAATATCAGTTTTAGTACAGTTGTTTTGATTAATGATCAGTATGGTAGTATCACTAATGCGTATGCTGTATATGTGGTTATGGTATGGTGGTATTTTTCATTTCTCATATTGAAGCATTGATTATATTATTGGTCTTGGTACAGTCAAGTTTGGTAATGGTGGTCAGTATAGTGGCAGTAAAGGGGTTGTCCGGCCTTATGGTACAAGTCTGCAGTCATTCTATGTGACTGCGAACTTGTGAATTCTCACAGCGAGAGCGTGATCTCAATTGTGCGATTTGCGCACATGTGGTCACAAGCTGACTAGACCT
Organism: Oophaga sylvatica; assembly: GCA_033576555.1. NCBI lineage: Eukaryota > Metazoa > Chordata > Amphibia > Anura > Dendrobatidae > Oophaga > Oophaga sylvatica. The sequence continues at coordinate 323,701,013 of JARQOD010000002.1, forward strand.
GCACGACCTCGCTCAATTTAAGTGAATTGAGCGAGGATGGACACATCTAATTGTAATGTGGCTGGAAGTATGCAAAACACATACTTGCGGTCACATGACCGCCCGCTCCCAGAAAATCTATACAGCTGTGTGCACTTGTGAGGAGATAGAAGTCTGAAGTCACACAGACTTGTACCCAGAGCAAGACAACCCCTTTCATCCGCAATCATGTACTGGTATTATTTCACCTTATAAAGCAGTACTATTGAAAATATTGGTCTTACAGTAAATCTTGATTTCTTGCAGTATCAGGCAGGGTCATATTTGTAATAAAGACTTTTATGTGGAGAAGTATGTAAAGGGGGCATCATTGCCTAGGGGATTTCAAATGCCAAAACTGAATTGATGATGTTTGTAAAGTGCTATGGAAATTAATGGTGTAATAAGTGAGCAAAAGAAATAAAATTAATTTCAGTCTCAGTTCTGCCCTGATATATAAAAATACACAATGAACAATTTTCAGATTTCCACTAAAAATATCACTAAAACATAGTATTTTCATGCAATAATAAAATATTTTATTTGAATCCTCTGTATAACATTTTTTTTATATACTGCATTCCAAATTATTATGCAAATGATATCTTTCTCTGATTTTCCTACATGGTCTATGCAAATGAGTCAGTATAATGTTCAAATCTTCAACCGTTGGAGTATACATCAAATGTTATTGGACAAACCCCTGCAATGATAACAGCATTTTAGCAAACTAATTAAGAATCAGAATGAACTGTTCCAAATTATTAGGCACAGATGAATTTCAAAACATTTTATAGGTTGTAAAGAACTGAAAATGGAAATTTGTTGAATTTGCAGAATTAAGAGGTCACATTTACTGAAATCAAAAGCTTTTTCAATCAAAAACATCTTAACAGGCCAAATTACATGTTAATATAAGACCCATTCTTTGATATCACCTTCACAATTCTTGCATCCATTGAACTTATGAAGTTTTTAGTTTCTCCTTGAAATTCTTTGCATGATGTTAGAATAGCCTCCCAGAGTGCCGTTTTGATGTGAACTGCTTACCACCCTCTAGACCTTTTGCTTGAGGAAACTTCAAAGGTTGTCAATAAGGTTGAGGTCAGGGGAGGATTGTGGCCACACCATGAGTTTCCTTTTATGCCTATAGCAGCCAATGACTCAGTGGTATTCTTTGAAGCATGAGGTCAGGGCCGGCGTCAGCACCCGGCACACCCGGGCAAGTGCCGGGGCCCTGAGCAGGCGGGGGGGCCCACTCGCAGTCTGGCACCCCCGCGCCCGTTAGCGGAGGAGAGCTGTGTCAGCGCCGCCACTGCCCCCCCCCCGCTTGCTCAGGGCCCCGGCATCAGCTGGCACAATACTTACCTCTCCCGTGCCTCCGCTGCCGCAGCTCCGGGCTCCAGGGGGCGCCGGCGCTTCCTCTCACAGCCGGCCGCTGAATGACATCATCATTCAGCAGCAGGCTGTGGCACAGAGCGCGGGGACGCTGGACAGGTAAGACGTGTGTGTGTGTCTCTGTTGTATGTAGTGCGGTGCTTTGTGTGTGTATGTATGTGTGTGTGTGTATGTGTGTGTGTATGTATGTGAGAGAGTGCTTGTGTGCTGTCTGTGTGTGATGATGGGCAGGCATTGCTGATAATGGGGAGGCATTGATGATGATGATGGGAGAAGATGATGATAATGGGCAGGCATTGATCATAATGGGCAGGCATTGATGATGGGGAGAAGATGATGATGGGCAGGCATTGCTGATAATGGGGAGGCATTGATGATGATGGGAGAAGATGATGATAATGAGCAGGCATTGATGATAATGGGCAGGCATTGATGATGGGGAGAAGATGATGATGGGCAGGCATTGATGATGGGGAGGAGATAATGATGGGCAGGCATTGCTGATAATGGGGAGGCATTGATGATGATGGGGAGAAGATGATGATAATGGGCAGGCATTGATGATAATGGGCAGGCATTGATGATGGGAGAAGATGATGATGGGAGGAGATGATGATGATGGGCAGGCATTGATGATAATGGGGAGGCCATGATGATGATGGGGAGGCAATGATGATGATAAGGAGGCAATGATGATGATGGGGAGGAAATCATGATGATAATGGGGAGTCTTTCCACAGCGCCCTTTCCTGAGCCGTAACAGTGCAGAACGCAGTACAGCGCAGAGGAGAGCTCCATATTTTGTATGGAGCATTATATGGGGACCAGTATCCTGTATGGAGCATTATATGGGGACCAGTATCCTGTATGGAGCATTATATTGGGTCCAGTATTCTGTATGGAGCATTATTTTGGGTCCAGTATTCTGTATGGAGCATTATATGGGGGTGACATCCTGCATGGGGTATTATATGGGTGATGAGGGGAGACTGTGGTGCCCATAATACTGTATGGAGGACTGTACTGTCCAGTCTGTTCTGTGCGCTGTGAGGATTTGGCGGTTTTTGAGCTATTGTACAATTTACAATAGATATCACTCATGTAATGGAAGAAGTGAAGTATTTGACATTGTACTGTATCTATATTTCTCTGCTGTATCTGTGCATCATGAATCGTGGTCTGTGTTAAAGGGGCCCACTGAGGCTCTTTCGCCCGGGACCCATAAAAACCTGGGCCGGCCCTGCATGAGGTGGCGCATTGTCATGCAGGAAGATGATTTAGCTATGGATGGCACGGTTCTTCTTTTTGTACCATGGAAGAAAGTGGATAGTCGGAAACTCAATATACACTGCTCAAAAAAATAATGGGAACACTCAAATAACACATCCTAGATCTGAATGAATGAAATATTCTCATTGAATGCTTTGTTTTGTACAAAGTTGAATGTGCTGACACAAAAATCATCAATGGAAATCAAATTTATTAACCAATGTAGGCCTGGATTTAGAGTCACACACACAAAATTAAAGTGGATTGTAATGTCCTTAAAACAAATCAAAATGATGCTCAGTAGTGTGTGTGACCTCAACGTGCCTGTATGACCTCCCTGTGCCTGTTTGACCTCCCTACAACGCCTGGGCATGCTCCTGATGAGGTGGCGGATGGTCTCCTGAGAGATCTCCTCTCAGACCTTTAGTCCCAGACCTGGACTAAAGCATCCAACTCCTGGACAGTCTGTGGTACAACGTGACGTTGGTGGATGGAGTGAGACATGATGTTCCATATGTGCTCAATCGGATTCAGGTCTGGGGAACGGGCGGGCCAGTCCATACCTTCATCTTGCAGGAACTGCTGAAACACTCCAGCCACATGAGGTCTGGCATTGTCCTGCATTAGGAGGAACCCAGGGCCAACCGCACCAGCATATGGTCTCACAAGGGGTCTGAGGATCTTATCTCGGTACCTAATGGCAGTCAGGCTACCTCTGGCGAGCACATGGAGGGCTGTGCGGCCCTCCAAAGAAATGCCACCCTACACCATTACTGACCCACTGCCAAACCAGTCATGCTGAAGGATGTTGCAGGTAGCAGATCGCTCTCCACGGCATCTCCAGACTCTGTCACATTTGCTCAGTGTGAACCTGCTTTCATCTGTGAAGAGCACAGGGCGCCAGTGGCGAATTTGCCAATCCGGGTGTTCTGTGGCAAATACTAAATGTCCTGCACGGTGTTGGGCTATGAGCACAACCCCCATCTGTGGATGTCTGGCACTCAGACCATCCTCATGGAGTCGATTTCTAACTGTGCAGACACATGCACATTTGTGACCTGCTGGAGGTCATTTTGCAGGGCTCTGGCAGTGCTACTACTGTTACTCCTTGCACAAAGGCGGAGGTAGTGGTCCTGCTGCTGGGTTGTTGCCTCCTACGGCCCCTTCCACGTCTCCTGGTGTACTGGCCTGTCTCCTAGTAGCGCCTCCAGCCTCTGGACACTACGCTGACAGACTCAGCAAACCTTCTTGCCACAGTTCGCATTGATGTGCCATCCTGGATGAGCTGCACTACGTGAGCTACTTGTGTGGGTTGTAGAGTCCGTCTCATGCTATCACGAGTGTGAAAGCACAACCAAAAGTGACCAAAACATCAGCCAGAAAGCATTGGTACTGAGATGTGGTCTGTGGTCACCACCTGCAGAACCACTCCTTTATTGAGTGTGTCATGGTAATTGCCAATAATTTCCATCTGTTGTCTATTCCATTTGCACAACAGCATGTGAAATTGATTGTCAATCTGTGTTGCTTTCCAATTGGACAGTTTGATTTCACAGAAGTTTGAGTTACTTGGAGTTATATTCTGTTTTTTAAGTGTTCCCTTTATGTTTTTGAGCAGTGTACTTTGCCGAGGTAATTTTCACACCTTCAGGGACCCTAATGGTGCCTACCAGCATTCTCTTCATGATTCCGGCCCAAAACATGACCGTTGCCTCCTTGCTGAAGTCGCAGCCTTTTTTAGGACATGGTAGACACCAATTCACTACTCCACTGATGGCGAACCTATGGCATGCATGCCAGAGAGGGCACGCAGAGCCCTGTCAGCTGGCACGCAGCCTCGCCTCATCCTTGTACTGCAGCTTCCTCTCACGCATTGAGCGGCGCAGCTGTGGAGCTGAATAATGATGTCATCCAGCCGCGGCTGTGTGCACAATGTATGAGAGGAATTTAAGAGAACACTAAGGTATGTATTTGTTTATTATTTCTTATATAGATATAACCCAGAATAAAAACACAATGAGCAAACACCCACCAGTAAGTAAATAAACAAATAAATTGTAATAGTATAAGTAAATAACATAGGGTACTTAGTAGACACTGTTTTGATTGTTTTGCGGGGGAGTTCGGAAGCAAGCCCCTATGGGACCCATGAACGTGAAGATAAGCGCAATGTGAAAGCACCCTTACAATCAGATTAAAGGGAATATGTCACTCTAAATTGGCGGGATATTTAAATGATGGCAGTCAGGTTAGATGGGCGGAGTTTTGGGTACTTGCCTTAACATGTTGTTCGCCGCTGTCTCCATTATTTCTGGGAATTGTAGTCGTTGCCCTCCATATAACGCGCCTGCGCATTGTAATCTGCGGGTAAAGCATACTGCGCGTGCGCAATTCAAGATTGCAATGTGCAGGTGCGTTATATGGGGGGCAACGACTACAATTTCCAGAAATAATGGAGACAGCGGTGAATAACATGTTAAGGCAAGTACCCAAAACACCGCCCTTCTGACCTGACTGCCATCATTTAAATATCCCGCCAATTTAGGGTGACAGATTCCCTTTAAAAGCAAAGAACCCAGTAGTACAAGGAAAGTACTTATACAAGTGCTAAACAAGGACATTTTTTCTTAATAGGCTATACATTGTACTACATTTGCAGCAATTCACGTAAAAACTATATTTACAATGAAAAACAAAATGTACCCACATAATATTCAATCACAAGGTTATGCAAGTTTGTCAGCAGCAATATTAAGGAATTTTTCAAATAGTCTAGTTGGTTGAACTAGTTATTTATTGTAAGTCAATGAGGTCTGTTGGGCGAAAGTTGTATCTATTGCACTATAGACTCAGTACTACGATATGGCTTCCAAACCAAAGCCATAGCACAGATGTGAACACATCCTTAGGCCTTGTTCACATCTGCTTTGAACACTCAGGCGCCTTTCACAGATTCTCTGAACTTTAACGGAAGAAATAGGGCAGGATAAAGCATCATTTCTGTTTATCATGTAACGGATCTTACAGAATTCCTAATACAGATGTAAACATAGCCTTAGTTCCTACTCACGTGACATTTCTGCCCCACATTTAATGTGCATATGCGAAACCCCCAGGGCCGTGTGATACTCGGTCCGAGTCAGACAGTTCTTTAGGGGGGGGAAGGTCACGGCAGCAATGACCAGGTCCATGGGCCTGGGCGTGCAATGAAAATGAGGGGGAGATAAGTTTTATGCACATACAGTCGCAACAGTCTCAAATTATTTTATTCCATGTTTTTTTAAGTATCTGTTCTATTATTTCTAAACACTGTTTTTCGGTGATTACTTTGTATCTCCGTTCATACTGCACCCACACACACAAATGATACAACATTTGAAAGGTAAAGTTGCCCCCTTCATCAAGAAAATACCAAGCAAACCACACATCCACTATTTGATCACAAAATACAGTTTAAACATTAATTTTCATAAACCTGCAGTAAGGAAAAATGACCTGCAGGTGGCACCACACTACCCTAAAGCACACTTCCACAAAGCTGCTTACAGACATCACAAACAAATCCAAACATTTGCCTTGGGGTCTTTCCAGCTTGCCCAAGTGCTTGCCCAGCCTGTTTCAGGCACATTGGAGTATTGCACACTTCACTGCAGGTGAGTCACATATGCAAACACTTTTGTAAACATGCACTACTTTTTCGGTGATTACTTCACCCCACACACACAAATGGTTAGTCACATATGCAAACACATTTGTAAACATGCACTGCTTTTTCGCTGATTACTTCGCCCCACACACACAAATGATACACCATTTGAAAGGTAAACTTGCCCCCTTCAGCAAGAAAAGAGCCGAACAAACCACACATTTACGATTTTATTACTAAAGACAGTTTAAACATTCATTTTCATAAACCTACAGAAAGAAACAATGACCTGCAGGTGGCACCTCAACCGTAAGACATTTTTTGGCCTCTACTTATCAAACCAATTTATTGTATTACCAATCTACATATATAAATACCTGTTTGTGTTCATCATCTCATGAAATACATTTACATTTCGCCAGCTTGCAGAGGGCAGGAGGGGAGTTACTCAAAGGGGATAAAAGCTACTGTAAGACATGTGGTCTCGGTCTCTCTGATGCATGCGGTCCACTTCGAACAGGGGGTCACGTCAAGTAACGTGCTGTGAAGGACCTAGGATCCAACTGAAAGCCGATGCTCCCTGAGGCCCTTTGCACACATGGTTGGACATCACACAGGTAATTGACATGATCCATGTGTTTATATCTTTTGTATTATACCCTGTATTTACATATCTGGCTATTCTACATGTATAACCATTGTGTATATAGTGTATTGTCTAGTGTTCCCTTATGGAAATTAAATATATAATTTAACCTTGTTCTTTTTTTTATCTCAATCCAAAAATCCACAAGTCCATTTCTCGGTTTAACTTTCCATGCTACCGGGGCTGGTTTTTGGCCCGATATAATTCTCGGTAACGGACCAGGCTTATATCGAACGAGGAACTGGTGACAGTTCTACTGGGCTGATGAGGTTCTGTTTAACTGAGGCTAGTGAAAAGGGCCTTTCCGCCTGTCAGTGTTGTGTGCGAGTTTGGTGCCACATCAGTGACTGTGTGGGCCAACTCCTCTCGCTCCCTGTGCCTTCCTGGGACACGGAGTGTCTGTGTAAAACTGTGCCAAGCTGACCTTACGTGCCCCCAGAGGTTGGGAAGTCACATTGGTACAAGTGGGGAGACCTTACAACGTGAGCCTGCTGATGTAATAATGATGTCAGTCAGGGTGGTAAGGTGCGCATCCTTCACATGTGGTGGCAGCGGTGGGATTCTGCGTGATCTCTCCGGTGCTATCTTTCACAATGACCATATAATACTACCATATAGTGTCTGAATAAGAAGACCTTCTTGTTCCTGAGTAAAACCCACTGTCACGATTCCTCCTATCAGTGTGTTTCTGGATGCAGTGAATGACAGTTCTGCCATCCAATCTAGGACAGGAGCTTGATGAGCTATCTGTATTGTGATTGACAGCACAGAAGCCCAATGGGATACTGGGGCGTGCTGAGCTGTCAGTGTCTTGAGTGACAGTTTAACTGTTCAATCAGGACCAGGGTAGGTCGGAGCTTGATCCATGTTCCTCCTGTTCATAGCAATTACCTGGCTAATTAGCCAGCTCTCTGCCTTAGTTTGCTGCCGGTTGAAGTTTTGCTCAAGTGGTGTTTTCTATGTGCTCCTAGCCTTGTATTCTGATCTTTCCTGCTCGACCTTGGATTTTCCTTGACCATCCGCTTGCCTAGCGCTTTTGTTGTGATCCGCTACTTTCTTGGAATTCTGACCTTGGACTGTTACATGACTATGCTTTTGTCTTACCCCTCTGTCTATGAGATACCCTCCTGGCTTTTGACCTCTGACCTCTTGACTACCCAGCCTCATGGCTTGTCTGTTAGTAATGATTAGCATCACATCTACTATGCCAAGACCAATATACCAATAATACGATTTACAAGAAACAAATAACGCCAAACTGTGACCACCATTACCACTACATAGTGACCAAATAATATCACCATACTGAATAATAAAAATCTCAGTACTCCCTGATATTGATATTACCCTGATGTAATGACCACCTTGTGAAGCTATCACTAGGTACAGTACAGGTAACTCCAGATACTTACTATTGATGTCTCCGATTGTATGAAGTAATTAATTTTCAATTTTTTTCTTCACCTGGCACAGATCTTTATACGATTTTTTTCCAGGTACTACTCGTCTCTGCAAAATGAAACACATAGACATATATGGCTGATCACATCTAGAGCACCCTCCCCACTTATACAAAAACAGTACTCTGCAAAATTAAATACAATACAATAGTGTTGTTCCACTATATGTCCCTCCATACAGTAGTGAAGGTTATGTCATCTTTGTTCCAAATTACAGCACAATTGCCCACATCGTATCACCCATACAGTATCATTGTCCATCTATTATGCCCCTGTACAGGTGTAATGTTCTTCTTTGAAGCCCAGATATAGTAGTGATATTTGTATTTATGCCCTCATCCTTTCATAATGTACATGTACGTGGTATACACGTTAACCACACCCCCATACAGAAATAAGGTCCCCATTTGTGGACCTTATATAGTAAAAATATCCCCATATATAGTAATAATGTCCCCATATTTGGCTCCCCTACATTAATAATGCCTACCTATGTGGCCCCCATCTAATATATATAATTGCCTTATCCTGTCTGTCTGTCCAGGAAATCCCGCGTCGCTGATTGGTCCGGCCGTGGCCAATCAGCGACGCGGGATTGAAATCACTGTGAAAGCTGTCCATGTGATCCCCACAGTGTTGCTGTAAGAACAGAGGCGCTCGGCAATACACACTTTATCCTTGCTGTACATGTGGCCAGCCACCTGATGACACAGCGGGACCCAGCCATTGAGGAACAGGGCCGGCGTCAGCACCCAGCATACCCGGGCAAGTGCCGGGGTCCTGAGCATTCGGGGGGGCCCACACGCCGTCGGGCACCCCGGCGCCCATTAGCGGATGAGAGCGGTACCAGCGCCACCACTGGGCCCCCCCACTTACTCAGGGCTCCAGCAGCAGCCGGCACAATACTTACCTCTACCCGTGCCTCCGCAGCTCCGGGCTCCAGGGGGTGCCTGCAGGGTGCCCGCGCTTCCTCTCACAGCAGCGCCGCTGGATGACGTCATCATTCAGCGGCCGGCTGTGGCAGAGAGTAAGCGCGGGTGCCGGACAGGTGAGATGTGAGGTGTGTGTGTCTGTGTGTATCATTGTGTGTGTCTGTGTCTGCCTGCCTGCGTGTGTGTATGTAGTGCGGTGCTTTGTGTGTGTGATGTGAGAGAGTGCTGCGGTGCTGTCTGTGTGTGGTGCTGTATGTGTGATGGTGGTGGGGGGAGGCAGTGATGGTGGTGAGGAGGCAATGATGATGGGGAGGCGATAATGATGGGGAGGAAATGATGATGATAATGTGGAGACAATGATGATGATGGTGAGGAAATGATTATGATAATGGGGAGGCAATGATGATAATGGGGAGGCAATGATGATGATAATGGGGAGGCAATGATGATGATAATGGGGAGTCTTTCCACAGCGCCCTTTCCTGAGCCGTAACAGTGCAGAACACAGCACAGTGCAGAGGAGAGCTCCATATTTTGTATGGAGCATTATATGGGGACCAATATCCTGTATGGAGCATTATTTGGGGTCCAATATTCTTTATGGAGCATTCTATTTGGCCTATAAAACTGTATGGAGGACTATGTGGTGCCCATAATATTGTATGGAGGACTGTACTGTTCAGTCTGTACTGTGCGCTGTAAGGATTTGGCCGTTTCTGAGCTATTGTAGAATTTACAATAGATATCACTCATGTAATGGAAGAAGAGAAGTGTTTGGCATTGTACTATACCCATATTTCTCTGCAGTATCTGTGCATCATGAATCGTGGTCTGTGTTAAAGGGGCCCACTGAGACTCTTTCGCCCGGGGCCCATAAAAATCTGGAGCCGGCCCTGCCCGGGGGGATGATGCTGGAGGTCCAGGGGCTCGCTGGCGCCGTGCTGCTGGGTGGCCATGCTGCAGAGATGAGATGAGGCGCCCCCACACACGAGGTGACCGCTCACCGACCGCACTCCATGTCCCCGAGCTCCGGCAGGCCGAGCGCCGGCTCAGGTCCGCACACCCGCGTACACAGGCGCTGCTGCTGTCCTCTGAGCCTCCTGCGTAACATGTCGCGTTTGCCCGTACAGAATGCACACACTGGCAGCTCCGCAATGTCACCAGGGAGCGTTGTCCTCATGCAAATCACGGCATCGGGCTTGGTGCTGTGCGCGAGCTTTAGCCCTTCTGTCTCCCAGTCAGAATGAGACAGGGCCGGGTCTTATCAGCAGGTTATATATGTATACAACTAGAGTGCATAGGTCGAGTGTGCAGATAAGATGTCACTACAGGGCAGAGGCGGTGCTGGTAGGGGCACACCACAGCTTTATCAGGAGGACTCTGCTCTAGAAGTGGCAGGAGAGCGCTCAAAAGACTGAGCAGGTGCATTTGTATGTATCATCGGCGTGCTGTTCACATGTTCAGTCTTTTCAGCGTCTTTTAACCACTTAGGGTATGTGCCCATGATATTGCTGCTATATAGGGCATGTGCAATCTAATATATATAATCGTCTTAGCCCGTCTGTCTGTCCATCTGTCCAGGAAATCCAGCTTCGCTGATGACGTTATTACAAAATTCATTAGGGGCACCGGGGGGATACATTGGGGGGTTAATTTAAAGTAGTGCACAACCCATTTAAATACTGCTTCACTGCTTAGTCGCGCCCACTCGGCCACATACATATTCTAGAATACCCGATGTGTTAGAATCGGGCCACCATCTAGTACTGCAATAATGTCCCTCCATTTTCACTTCGATAGAGAAATAATAACCACTTATGTGCCCTAATACATTTAAAATGCCCTCCTTTGTTGCTCCAACATAGTACTACAACCTCCAAATGTGTATCTGCGGTCTGCACCCACAGTGATATTAATAATTACAGCCAAATCGCTCACTTGTTTAAACTCCCTTGTCGAGTGGACTGGTCTTCTTCTTTCTCGGTCTCACTCCTGGATCCCAACCCCACACATACTCTACAGCTGCCAGCCACTGGCCTATCAGAAGGAAGCCAACAGATCTTCTGCTAAGCAATGGATTTCAACTGGGGGTGCTTCCTTGGACGCACCTCCAGTTCACAATAACATTGGTGCCAGCGGTCCCGTCAAGCACCCTGCAACCACGATCTTGACGCCCCCGTTTATAACTTTCAACACAGCAAATCAACTTTTGGTAAACCAGCCATGAATTTACAGTGAGGACCCATGATACAATAATTATCCACATGCTATTTCTAATTCACAATTATTCAGAAAAATACAGAAATAGTCGTGTATGCAGAAACATTAAGCCAATGCTTCTTTCAATAAATAGGTGCATCAATAGGTGTTAAGCAAAATGTGTTTTCTGAAAATGACCTATTTTTTAATCAGTTTTTCATGTATTTTCCATATATGATGGCATCTATACTAAAACATTTCAGAAATTTAGCAATTTTCACACTGGCCAGTAATCGAATTCTAGACTTATATAAGCATCAATACATAGGCTATGACTTGCTGACTTTCTATAGAAGAATTTTCTAGGATGCTGTGATCTGTGCAAAGGTCATTGTGAAGGGAGAGGGAGGAAGCAAATTGAGACAACCATTGTGAAACCTACAGTCATGGCCAAAAATTTTCAGAATGACACAAATATTAATTTTTACAAAGTCTACTGCTTCACTTTTTCTAATGGCAATTTGCATATACTCCAGAATTTTATAAAGAGTGATCAGCTTAACAGCAATTACTTGCAAAGTCAATATTTGGCTAGAAAATGAACTTTATCCCCCAAAACACATTTCAACATCATTGCAGCCCTGCCTTAAAAGGACCAGCTAACCTCTTTTCAGTGATTGCTCCATTAACACAGGTGTGGCTGTTGATGAGGACATGGCTGGAGATCAATCTGTCATGATTAAGTAAGAATGACACCACTGGACACTTTAAAAGGAGGCTGGTGCTTAGCATCATTGTTTCTCTTCTGTTAACCATGGTTATCTCTAAAGAAACACGTGCAGTCATCATTGCAATGCATAATAATGGCCTAACAGGGAAGAGTATCGCAGCTAGAAAGATTGCACCTCAGTCAACAATCTATCGCATCATCAAGAACTTCAAGGAGAGAAGTTCTATTGTTGCCAAAAAGGCTTCAGGGCGCCCAAGAAAGACCAGCAAGCGCCAGGACCATCTCTTAAAAGTGTTTCAGCTGCGGGATCGGCTACCAGCAGTGCAGAGCTTGCTCAGGAATGGCAGCAGGCAGGTGTGAGTGCATCTGCATGCACTGTGAGGCGGAGACTCTTGGAGCAAGGCCTGGTCTCAAGGAGGGCAGCAAAGAAGCCACTTCTCTCCAGAAAAAACATCATGGACAGACTGATATTCTGCAAAAGGTACAGGCAGTGGACTGCTGAGGACTGGGGTAAAGTTATTTTCTCTGATGAATCCCCTTTTCGATTGTTTGGGACATCAGGAAAACGCCTCATTCGGAGAAGACAAGGTGAGCGCTACCACCAGTCTTGTCTCATGCCAACTGTTAAGCATCCTGAAACCATTCATGTGTGGGGTTGATTCTCAGCGAAGGGAATCGGCTCTCTCACAGTCTTGCCTAAAAACACAGCCATGAATAAAGAATGGTACCAGAATGTCCTCCAAGAGCAACTTCTCCCAACCCTCCAAGAGCAGTTTGGCGATCAATCAACAATGCCTTTTCCAGCATGATGGAGCACCTTGCCATAAAGCAAAGGTGATAACTAAATGGCTCAGGGAACAAAACATAGAGATTTTGGGTCCATCGCCTGGAAACTCCCCAGATCTTAATCCCATTGAGAACTTGTGGTCAATCATCAAGAGATAGGTGGACAAACAAAAACCTAAAAATTCTGACAAAATGAAAGCATTGATTGTGCAAGAATGGACTGCTATCAGTCAGGATTTGGTCCAGAAGTTGATTGAGAGCATGCCAGGGAGAATTGCAGAGGTCCTGAAGAAGAAGGGTCAACACTGAAAATATTGGCTTGCTGCATTAACTCATTCTAACTGTCAATATAAGCTTTTGTTACTCATATATTTGCAATTATTATATTTCTGTCTGTGATAAAAACATCTGTCAAACACACATAAAAACCAGAGGGCAGCAGATCATGTGAAAATATAATATTTGTGTCATTCTCAAAACTTTTGGCCATGACTGTATATTATCTACTGAATAACAGGGGTGTTATCTGTCATTATAATCCCTGTCCATTATGATAATGAAACTGCTTTTTTTTATAGAGATATGAAAAATGAAAAAAAAAAAATACATTTAACATAAAACCTGATTTAAATAAAAGATTTCTGATGACACACTTCCCTTAAGGATTAACCCTTTAGTGACAGAGAGAATTTGGTACTTAATGACCAAGCCAATTTTTTACAATTCTGACCACTGTCAGTTTATGAGGTTAAAGCTCTGGAACGCTTCAATGTATTCCCAGTGATTCTGAGACTGTTTTTTTTGGGACATATTGTACTTCATGATAGTGGTAAAATTTCTTCGATATAACTGGAAAAAATTTGAAATTTGGCAAATAATTTAGAAAATTTTGCAATTTTCAAACTTAATTTTTGTACACTTAAATTAGAGAGTGGTGTCACATAAAACAGTTAATAAATAACTTTTCCCACGTCTACTTTACATCAGCACAATTTTGGAAACAATTTCTTTTGACAGGACGTTATAAGGGTTAAAAGTTGATCAGTGATTTCTTATTTTTCCTACAAAATTTACAAAAACATTTTTTTTAGGGACCGCCTCACATTTGAAGTGAGTTTGGGGGGTCAATATAACAGAAAATACCCAAAAGTGACACCATTCTAAAAACTGCACCCCTCAAGGTGCACAAAACCACATTCAACAAGTTTATTAACCCTTCAGATGCTTCACGAGAACTAAAGCAATGTGAAAGGAAAAAAAAATGAACATTTTACTTTTTTCACATAAAATTTACTTTGGAACCAATTTTTTTTTATTTTTCACAAGGGTATCAGGAGAAAATGGACCCCAAAATTTGTTGTACAAGATCTCCTAAGTACGCCAATACCCCATTTGTGGGGTAAAGCCATTGTTTGGGTGCAGGGCTCAGAAGGGACGGAGCACCATTGACTTTTTGAAAGCAAAATGGAATCACTGGTGGCGCCATGTCACGTTTGGAGGCCCCCTAAACAGTGTACCTAAACAGTGGAAACCCCCAACTCTAACTCCAACCCTAACCCCAACACACCCCAAAACCTAATCCCAACTCTAACCATAACCCTAACCACAACCGTAACTCCAACACACCCCGAACCCCAATCCCAACCCTAACCGAAATCCCAAACATAACCACAACCCTAACCCTAATTCAACCCAAACTTTAGCAAATCCCTAACGTTAGCCCCAACCCTAACTTTAGCCAAACCCTAACTTTAGCCCAACCCTAACTTTTGCCCAACACTAACCCTAACTTTAGCCCAACCCTAACCCTAACTTTAGCTCAACTCACTTTAGCCCAACTCTAACCCTAATGGAAAAATGGAAATAAATACATTTTTTTATTTTATTATTTTTAGCTAAGGGGGTGATAAAGTGATCTGTTGTGAATGCTCTGGATCTGACTTCTGAGTTTGGGCTCCCTCTGGTGGCTGCTAATAGCAATGAAGCTGCTATGGCTAACAGAGGTCTATCAGCTGGGGGCAATCAGGTGTTGCTGACTGGGCAGATATAAGTGAGCAATCTTCCCATGATCCTTGCCGGTGATTCGTTGTTTCCTGGTCCCTTTTGGAAGTCAGCTTGCTTACTGCTCTGTCCTGCAACCTTCAGATAAGTTTTGCTGTTTATTTCTGTGGCATTTGTTTTTGTCCATCTTAGTTTTCTGCCCTTCTGGAGTTGTACAGCCAGGTTCCCCTGCGGGGGCCTGCGCTGGACTCTGTTTCTCAATTGCCACTGTTTTTGAATTTTCAGTTCCGTTATTTCGGTATCTGCTGATTTGCTATCAGTTCACACCAGAGTTCTGATCTAGCGGGGAAGAGATCGTGTGGTCTCAGTATTTTTGTATATCAGACGTGTTGGAGTTTTTCTTAGAGTTTTTGCTGGATTGCAGACAGTACTCTTTCCTGTCCTGTTCTATCTAGACAGTTTGGGCCCCAGCATTTGCTTGCTCTATTTTCTGCCTGTGTTTGTATTTCATCTTGTCTCACCGCCAATATATGTTTGGGGGCCACCTATTCCTTTGGGGGCTCTACTCTCGGGCAGTTAGTTTTCCCCTTTCTCTCTTTAGGCTTAGTTATCTCTCCGGCTGTGTCGAGGCGTCAAGGGCACCATAGGCACATCTCACGGCTGCTTCTAGTTGTGCTGTCAGTTTAGGGTCTGCAATCCACTAGCTACCACCTCTCTGGGTGTCTGGTTACCTAGGCTATTTTGGCTTGTCCTCCTCGGCTACCAAATCATAACAGTGATCACTGTAATAGACCATATCACAGTGATCAAAAATTTCATATTGTTGCAGAGTGCTGGCCGGCAGATCTCAGCGGGCGCACTGCGCATGCGCCCGCCATTTTCTCCCGGAAGATGACGCTGGCGGCCCGGGGACTTCACAGGGGGGTTGCAGGGACAACGGAGGTACCGGAGGGGATCATGATCCCTATTTCTCTCTCCTCTGATGTGCGAAATTAAATGGAAAATATGCCTTTTTTTTTGCGGTCGCCCTTATATCGTCTGTGATCGCAACACTGAACACAGGGGTCGGTAAAAAACGACCCGAATAATGTCCTCTGGGGTTTCAGCTACGTATCGGCGGTTAAGGGGTTAAGGGACTAACTCATTGGGGTGACCAATTTCAGAAAGATGGGCAACCCACATAAATTGTAAACCCATCCATCAAACATTTATGGCATATTTAGTTGATGAATATGATGTATACATTTTGTTTCTACAGAATATATCTCCTCCGAATACATTATCTTGCTCACAACCATGTGACAAAATCTATTAACTTTCATAGTTTAGAAATAAGACTATACCAGGTTATTTCTCATGTTGATACATATTTGTTTGTTGTTGTTTTTTCTTTCCGTAATTCAACAAAATAAACACATAAATAAAAAAATGCCTGCAGTTATACAGGGCTTTAAAGGTCGCAATGTAGTGGTCAATTCATCAATCTTTATTCATATCAAAATGAAAGTGCGCAACAAATAAATCAAATTAAAGATATCCAGAACTCTTCTTGCAATTGCAAAAAACAGAACAGATGCCACATGAAGTAGACAAACAGACAAATAGCAATTTTGTGCTAGGTCCCGTAAGGAGCACAAGAGCGCAGTATTATCTCCTTTTCCAGTTGTAAATGATTGTCATCATATTTAAAATCACTCTAATTAATTTGTCATAACTATAAGCTGTACTGTAAAGTGGAAGGCATCAACCTAGAAAAGGACGGTAGGGCAAAGGCAACTGAAAGCAGGACAAGCAATAAAAGCAAATGTATAATCAATAAGCATTACATCTGTTACTATTGGACATGTCAAACAAGATGCTAAAGTACAAAGTGGAAGGCAATTTGTGCACATCAAAACTGTCAACTTTATTGCATAATCCATTTATCTGCACAACAACTTGGTTCTGGAGACTACCATCCAAGCTTCTTTCATACAATAGAGAATTCTTTTAATGCTACACCCTTCAAAGCACATGTAGCTGAACCACCTTTTACAGAAAAGTGCTCCATGTACTTAAAGAGGCCAGCATCATTAGCTGTTACCCATGGCAAGGAAAGGTTTTGCCACCTTTTGGCAACTTGCGTTACCGATAATTGCCAAATAGATACGCAAGACATTTCTATTTAAAGTGAATGACATATTGACTATTAAATGCAGAAAATCACCCTTCTATCCAAATGTCATTGATAGTGTCTGGTATAGTAAATAATATCTATGTAATATAATACTACATACTGATTAACACTATACTTTGGATACTAGTGCAAAAATGTAATAAGAATTGGTAATAAACTCCACAAAGAAAATAATATCCAGTCTCTAATTATTTTGTTTCAGATAAATCTTAGGCCCTGTATCATAATCAAAAGCTTATAACATATAATTTGGTCCTCCATTTTTCTCAGGGCATCTCTTGTCCTAATATAAGGGCGTAACTACAAGTACAGTTGGTCATACGGCTATCTATCTGTGGTGGCTAATGTCTGCACAATTTTGATTTATAGTCGTGCAACTATTGTCTGGCTTTGGAGGATCTCGGCTGCATGGCCAGCGGCGCAGTGTGGTCTCACTCATAGCTAAAGGGGCTGTCTGATACCTGCATTGCCCTTTATAAATACCGTATTTGCAGATTTTAAGATGCATCGGATCATAAAACGCACTCCAAATTTTGAGAAGGAAAATATTTTTTTTATAAAATGGTGCTGCTTCTCATAATCCACTTTTATGGTAGCTTACCTGGGGAGTGGCGGCAGTGTAGCGGGGTCCCAGGTGGCAGGGTCGCTGCTGCAGGAAGCTGGCGGAGGCAGGAGATGCTGTGGGCCCCAGGCTGGTAGAATGTGGCGTTCGTCAGAGGTAGGAGTAGGGCGATGCTGCAGGCTCCAGGCTGGTAGGAGGTGGTGTTGGGCGGTGCAGGGGTTCTTCCGACATTTTGTGAATATCTGGAGCCC
Source organism: Oophaga sylvatica (assembly GCA_033576555.1). Lineage (NCBI taxonomy): Eukaryota > Metazoa > Chordata > Amphibia > Anura > Dendrobatidae > Oophaga > Oophaga sylvatica. The sequence continues at coordinate 323,719,087 of JARQOD010000002.1, forward strand.
CCGTACTTTCCATGCTTTTCAATGCAGCGGATTCCAAGAAAATGGGCACCAAAGGCAGCGCATGCGCAATTGAGATCTCAGGAGACAGGATCTCAGTGCTGATATCTCAATCTGGACATGCGCAAACCCGGTGGCCATTTTGCTGGAATCCACTGCATTGAAAAGCATGGAAAGTGCAGGGGCACCGGGCTTTCACGAAATATCAGCAGAGCTCCTGCACGCTGAACATCCCATCTTACCAGACTTGGACACGCAGCATCGTCCTACTCCTGCTGCAGCCACCAGAAGCTTAGTGCAGCAATGACCCTGGGACCTCGCTCCACTGAAGTCGGTAAGCTACATTATAAGACATACAGACATATTGATCCCTACAGTAATTAAACCAGCTCAGGATCAAGAAGTGTGTATTAAAAAATATAACTTTATTCAAATCAATAATAAAAACATATACATATAAAAATATGATACCTCGACCCAATAGCGCAGAAAAAAAGTCAGCTAGGGCAGTACATCAATACATAGGAATATATATGCAGGATCTAGATAGTATTACCATATAGATAATATACCATCAATTGTGCAGTCTTTATGAAGTCCTCAATAAATGAACAAACATTTAGAGAATCACTCTTTAACATTAATTTATGTATTTAGCCAATTATTAAAAATGTAGTCAAATTCTACTACCCAGTATGCCATACATACGTATAAATCACAGCAATATGAATAATTTCATAGCCCAGTTATAAAGAGACATAGTGCATTCAGTACTAGCCCAAACACACATGCCCAAATCAGCAGTATATCAGTTGCAATAAATAGTTATATGGACTATAGATAGTTCAGCACATTTAAACCCTAAATGATAGAGCGGCCCAATATATATAGTTCCAACATGGAAACCAAATCACTCGTGATCAGCTCATTTCTTTGAAAGACCACCAAACTCACTTGTCCCATACATATTATCTGCTAAGAGACTGCTAGACATGGGTAATGCCGAATGACATGCTTACACTTCAAACCCCGACGAGCGTTTCGAGGATGCTTCTTCCTGGGGGCGTCCCAACTCCGAGTCCGTTCCCCGGTCCGGCCCACAATGAGCACCGCCAGCAGACAGCGGAACGGCACGGGATGTCTCTGAGGTGTCTGGGGTTGAAGCGGTAATGGTCACACGCTAGAAACAGTCTGACTGCGTGTCTGTGGAGATCCGGCTTCCGGCCTGGCTTGCAGGAGCTGAGGTGAGTGGAGCGAGTTAACTTTCCCCTGCTGCGCGCTGTCTTACCCACCAAAAGCCCTGCTTTCCCGCGCTCTGCCCTTTTATATCCAATCCGCCCTGTTGTGAATGGGTTTGAGATGAGTTCTGAGCAGAGGCTCCCTCTGGTGGTTACAAGCGGTGCTAGTCTGTCCAGTGAAGATTGTGAGGACTGGGAATCAGGTGTTACTGACTGGTCTTATATAAGGGAGTCACCTTCCCATCAGGGTTGCCGGTGATCAATTGTTCTGGTCTGAATCCTTTATTCCAGTTTCCCTTGTAGCCTGCTGTGTCGTGTCTGCATCTCCTGCTAACAGATAAGACATTTTCTTCTTTTGTGTTTGTGCTATATTTTTGCATTTTGTCCTGCACTTCTGTGGGGGCCTTCAGGGTCCCCTCCGGGGGCTTCTGCCCTCTCAGTTTTGTTCAGCCACTGATGTTTGTACTTTTTCTTTTTCCAGTTTTTTCAGTGGCTGCTGTTTTGATTTTGTTACACCAGAGAGCTAATTTAGGTGGTAGAGGTCGTGTGATCTCAGGTGTTTTTGAAATTAGTAGAGTTGGTGCTTTTCAGGGTTTTCTGGGATTGCAGTAAGTGCCCTTCCTATCCTTTTCTATTTAGTTAGTTTGGGCCCCAGCGTTTGCTCATACTATTTTCTTTCTGTGTCAGTATTTCATCTTGTCTAACCGCCATTACATGTTTGGGGGCTTTCTATTGTCTTTGGGGTTCTGCTCCGGGGCAGATAGCTTTCCTATATCTATCTTTAGGTGTAGTTAGTTTCTCAGGCTGTGACGAGGCGTCTAGGACCAACGTAGGAACGCTCCACGGCTGCCTCTAGTTGTGGTGGTTAGTCAGGGTACTGCAGTCTCATAGATTCCAACTGCTCTGGTGTATTGCCTTTTTTGCCTGCACTCCTCAGCTACCGAAACATAACAGTATCACCGGCCTAAAAATTGAAAATTGTATGGTACTCACAGAAGGGAAAAAATAGTGTCAGAGATATTTTTCTGTTTGTTGCAATTTTTTTTTTTTTTTCCCTCTGTATCTCTGGGTGCTGGGGAGGATCTTTTCTCTCAATGGAGTTTGCACAGTTGTCTGGCCGTGTGGATCAGCTTGCCACTGAGGTTCGGAGTATTGCTATCTATCTTGCTGGGTTGCCTGTTGTGGAACCTAGGATTCCCATGCCAGATTTGTTTTTAGGGGATCGAGCTAAGTTTCAGAATTTCAAAAATAATTGTAAATTATTTTTTGCCTTAAAATCTAAGTCCTCAGGGAACGCAGCGCAGCAGGTTCAAATTATCATCTCTCTCCTGCGCGGCGATCCTCAGGATTGGGCTTTTTCCCTGATACCTGGGGATCCTGTTTTGAGTGATGTTGATGCATTTTTTCAGGCCTTGGGGTTATTGTACGATGAGCCTAATGTCACCGATCAAGCTGAGAAAGCCTTGTTGGCATTAAATCAGGGGCTTGATGACGCTGAGTTATACTGTCAGAGATTCCGTAGGTGGGCAGTCCTGACCAAATGGAATGACGACGCTTTGGCAGCCCTTTTCCGGAAGGGTCTGTCAGATAATGTAAAGGATGTTATGGTGGGATTCCCTGTCCCCTCTGGTCTCAATGATTCTATGTCATTAGCGATTCAAATTGACAGACGTTTGCGTGAGCGGAGAAGTATGCGTGGAATGGTGTTGCCTTGTGAACCAGCTTCTGAACCCATGCAGTGTGATAGAGTGGTGTCTGGGGCACAGCGTCATGAGTTTCGAAAGCGCAATGGGTTATGTTTCTACTGTGGTGATGCCTCTCATGCTATTTCAGTCTGCCCTAAGCGGGGAAGACGTTTTGCACGCTCAGTTGTCTTGGGTAGTGTTCAGACTAAGTTTTTATAACTGTCACTCTGATATGCTCTCTGTCCTCATTTTCTGCTCAGGCTTTCGTTGATTCTGGAGCAGCTATTAACCTGATGGATTATGATTTTGCTAAACGTTGTGGATTTCCCTTGATACCTCTACAGAAGTCTATTCCCCTATTGGGGATCGATTCTACCCCTTTGGCTGAGAATAAACCCCAGTTTTCTACTCAGGTGATAATGAGGGTTGAACCTGATCACCAGGAGTGCTGCAAATTTTTGGTTCTGTATAATCTGCATGACATTATCGTGCTGGGTTTTCCTTGGTTACAGTCTCATAATCCTGTTTTGGATTGGAAATCTGTGTCTGTAACCAGTTGGGGCTGCCAATGTGTTAATACCAACACTCCTGTTTTTTCTGCCTCCCCCAGGCTCAGGATGTTCCTGACTTTTTGATTGATTTTTCTGATGTGTTTAGCGAAAGTAAATCTGCATCCTTGCCTCCCCATAGGAGCTATGACTGCGCTATTGAATTAGTGCCGGGTAGTAAATTCCCTAAAGGTCGCCTTTTTAACTTGTCTGTACCTGAACATGACGCTATGCGGTCTTATATCAAGGAATCATTGGAGAAGGGTCATATCAGACCATCCTCTTCACCCTTAGGTGCCGGTTTTTTCTTTGTGGCCAAAAAGGATGGTTCATTAAGGCCGTGTATTGATTATCGTCTCTTGAACAATATTACTGTGAAATATCAATACCCGTTACCCTTGATTTCTGACCTGTTTTCCAGGGTGAAAAACGCTACTTGGTTTACCAAGCTTGACCTCAGGGGGGCGTATAACCTTATTCGCATTAAGCACGGGGATGAATGGAAGACGGCATTCAATACCCTGAAGGGCATTTTGAGTACCTGGTGATGCCCTTTGGGCTCACTAATGCTCCTTCCGTCTTCCAGTCCTTCATGAATGACATTTTCACGGATTTTGTGGAAAATTTCTGATTGTTTATTTGGATGATATCTTGATTTTTTCTAATGACTGGGACTCTCATGTGAAACATGTTCGAACTGTATTCCAGATTTTGAGAGAGAATGCTCTGTATGTGAAGGGATCAAAGTGTCTTTTTGGCGTACAGAGGATCTCATTTCTGGGATTCATTTTGTCCCATCTGTTATTGAAATGGACCCGGTCAAGGTTCAGGCCATCTGTGATTGGGTCCAACCTACTTCATTAAAGGCTCTTCAGAGATTTTTGGGTTTTGCCAATTTTTATCGTAAATTTATTGGTAATTTCTCGGTTATTGTTAAACCATTAACTGATTTGACCAGAAAGGGTTCTGATGTGGTGAATTGGCCTCCTGAGGCAGTCTCTGCATTTCAGGAACTTAAGCAGAGATTCACTTCTGCTCCTGTTCTATGGCAGCCTGATGTTTCTCTGCCATTTCAGGTGGAGGTTGATGCCTCTGAAATTGGGACAGGTGCCGTTTTGTCCCAAAAAGATCCAGAGACCTCTAAAAGTAACCCTTGTGCCTTTTTCTCTCGAAAATTTTCTCCTACTGAACGTAATTATGACGTGGGTAATCGGGAGTTATTGGCCATGAAGTGGGCTTTTGAAGAGTGGAGACATTGGCTGGAGGGAGCCAAACATCAGGTGGTGGTCCTTACGGACCATAAGAATCTGGTCTATCTGGAATCTGCCAAGCGACTCAATCCTAGACAGGCCAGGTGGGCCTTGTTTTTCACACGTTTTAATTTTGTGGTTTCCTTTCTTCCTGGCACTAAGAATGTTAAGGCGGATGCCCTCTCGAGGAGTTTCCTTGCGGACTCTCCTGAGTTATCTGATCCTTCTGTTATTTTGAAAGAGGGTGTAGTTCTTTCCGCCATCTCGCCCAATTTGAGACTTTGCTCGGAGGGGTGTCAGGAGGATAGGCCCGAGTGCTGCCCTGTTGGAAAATTGTTTGTCCCGGACCAGTGGAAAAAGAGTGTGATGTCTGAGATTCATTGTTCCGCGTTGGCTGGGCATCCCGGAATTTTTGGTACCAGAGACTTGGTTAGTCGGTCCTTTTGGTGGCCTACCTTGTCTCGTGATGTGAGGGAATTTGTGCAGTCCTGCGGGACTTGCTCTCGCTCCAAGCCTTGCTCTCGCTCTAGTGGTTTGTTGATGCCATTGCCTGTGCCCAAGAGACCATGGACCCATATCTCTATGGATTTCATTTCCGACCTTCCTGTTTCTCAGAGAATGACCACCATCTGGGTAATTTGTGATAGGTTTTCCAAGATGATACATCTTGTGCCATTACCTAAGTTGCCTTCCTCCTCTGAATTGGTGCCGTTGTTCCTTCAGCACGTGGTTCGTTTACACGGCATTCCTGAGAACATTGTGTCTGACAGAGGAGTCCAGTTTGTTTCCAGATTTTGGAGGACTTTTTGTTCTAAACTGGGTGTTCAATTGTCTTTCTCCTCGGCATTTCATCCTCAGACCAATGGTCAAACTGAGAGAACAAACCAGACATTGGAGACTTATCTAAGATGCTTTGTGTCTGCTGATCAGGATGACTGGGTCTCTTTTTTGCCTTTGGCTGAGTTTGCTCTTAATAATAGGGCTAGCTCTGCTACTTTGATGTCTCCGTTTTTCTGTAATTCTGGATTTCACCCTCGATTTTCTTCAGGACAGACGGAGGCTTCTGTCTGTCCAGGTGTTGACTCTGTTGTGGAGCGTATGCAACTTATTTGGGACCAGGTAGTGGAGAGGTTGTCCCTCTCAGGAGAGGGCCCAGCGGTTTGCTAACCGGCATAGGACTGATGGTCCTCGGTTTAAAGTGGGGGACTTGGTCTGGTTGTCCTCAAAGAATATTCCTATGAGAGTAGCATCTCCTAAATTTAAGCCTAGGTTCATTGGACCTTATAAGATCATGGAGATTTTAATCCTGTTTCTTTTCGTTTGCTTCTTCCAGGGACATTTAAGATCCATAACGTGTTCCACAAGTCCTTGTTGAAGAGGTTTGTTGAGCCAGTGGTTCCTGCTGCTGTGCCTCCTGACCCTGTTTTGGTTGAGGGCAATCTGGAGTATGTGGTTGAGAAAATATTAGATTCTCGTTTTTCTAGACGGAAACTCCAGTATTTGGTTAAATGGAGAGGTTATGGTCAGGAGGACAATTCTTGGGTGTTTGCTTCGGACATCCATGCTAGGAGACTTATCCGTGCGTATCATAGAACTCATCCTGACCGACCTGGTTGCTCAAATGAGGGTTCGGTGACCCCTCCTCAAGGGGGGGGGTACTGTTGTGAATGGGTTGAGATGAGTTCTGAGCAGAGGCTCCCTCTGGTGGTTACAAGCGGTGCTAGTCTGTCCAGTGAAGATTGTGAGGACTGGGAATCAGGTGTTACTGACTGGTCTTATATAAGGGAGTCACCTTCCCATCAGGGTTGCCGGTGATCAATTGTTCTGGTCTGAATCCTTTATTCCAGTTTCCCTTGTAGCCTGCTGTGTCGTGTCTGCATCTCCTGCTAACAGATAAGACATTTTCTTCTTTTGTGTTTGTGCTATATTTTTGCATTTTGTCCTGCACTTCTGTGGGGGCCTTCAGGGTCCCCTCCGGGGGCTTCTGCCCTCTCAGTTTTGTTCAGCCACTGATGTTTGTACTTTTGCTTTTTCCAGTTTTTTCAGTGGCTGCTGTTTTGATTTTGTTACACCAGAGAGCTAATTTAGGTGGTAGAGGTCGTGTGATCTCATTTGTTTTTGAAATTAGTAGAGTTGGTGCTTTTCAGGGTTTTCTGGGATTGCAGTAAGTGCCCTTCCTATCCTTTTCTATTTAGTTAGTTTGGGCCCCAGCGTTTGCTCATACTATTTTCTTTCTGTGTCAGTATTTCATCTTGTCTAACCGCCATTACATGTTTGGGGGCTTTCTATTGTCTTTGGGGTTCTGCTCCGGGGCAGATAGCTTTCCTATATCTATCTTTAGGTGTAGTTAGTTTCTCAGGCTGTGACGAGGCGTCTAGGACCAACGTAGGAAGCTCCACGGCTGCCTCTAGTTGTGGTGGTTAGTCAGGGTACTGCAATCTCATAGATTCCAATGCTCTGGTGTATTGCCTTTTTTAGCCTGCACTCCTCAGCTACCGAAACATAACACCGCCCCCTGCAGTCAGGTGCAATGGTCGGTCCAGGCCTGAATGTCTACCCCCGGCAACAATGGTGTCAGTCTCAACAGTTCCGGCCCAGATATGAGAGGAGTGTCACGGACCCAATCCATCTCCCTTCAACTATTCCCCCTAAATGTGCTTTTCTTGTAACTAATTTTTGACAAAACTCCATGGGCCACTAAAAGTTGAATGACGCATTTACATTAAGACAAGCATCCAGGTAAAAGTTATTTCCGTTATACTGAACAAAAATCACAATCCTTGAATCGGAGACTATAAGGCTACAACAATATAAGAACAAATTCTAGCAAAAGGAAAAACATTAACCCTTCTAACTCAGTTATTTTGTTACTATTTTTCAGTCTTTGTTGACACATTTATGATATTATTTAGTACACACACTTTAAGCATCCAGGCGGTCCACACTACATGCTAGATTCAAACATCTGTGTGTTACCATCTAAGAGAAACGTACCTTTTTTTTCTTAAGTCCCCTTAAGTCGTGTACTAATTGCATCTGTTTGTAAAGTACAGGAAGCTCTGTTATTGATTTCTACTGTGGATCCAGCTATTAAGTTATCATTGAGAGTGGCAAGAGAGCAGGAGCTGCTGGGTCCTGGGAGACCCAGTCAGCTATGTTATACAGGCAGGAGACTGAATTTCACCTATAACTTGGGCTAATATATCAGCCTCAGGTACAGGGGAAATCAGCAATAAAAAAAAATGTATTATGGTAAAATGCCCTCTCGAAGTTCTTTTAGACATTATGGAGCATACAGTGTGTGAAATAAATGAAAACATAAATTAAACAAGCAAGAAAAAATAGGAATGTTTAAAAGAAACACAAAGTCCAAATTGCAGATTCTCTAACCTCGCCCCATAAAAAAAAAAATAATAATTTCTATGGACAGGGGAATGACAAATAGAATGTTTTCAGTGGTCTTTTGTGGTTGTAAAAAAATTAAAAAACATTAAAAATAGACACATTTCCATTTTTTGCCAACATAAGCAAACAAATGCAAAACATAAAAATCACATAAAAATTAAGCACCATGTACCGGAAAATAAAGAGGCAAAAATTATTTGAATATCCGACCAAGAATTTTTTTTAAAGTTGTTGAATGCACAAAAGTACATAAAAGTACGAAAGTGTGCCTAGTCAGGACTAGAGTTGAGCGATACTTTCCGATATCCAAAAGTATCGGAATCGGAATGGTATCGCCGATATCATTAAAATATCGGCGATACCCGATACCGATACCGGAAATCCAATGTAAGTCTATGGGAACAAAATATCGTAACTAAAAAAACCCATTCTTTCCTTGTAAACACTAAATATACACACATAGAATACATATATATATATATACATGTCATTGTGACATATATATATACATATATGTATAGTTTATACACTTCTACATAGTAAAATATCCTCTGATTCAATTGCCGGGTAAAGCCGGCTTCTGTGAAAAGACAGAAGCACCCGACATGAAATGACACTTGGTGTACATAGGGTTAACCATGTCTTTTCATGTCTTTGCTATCTGATTTGCACAAACAATTACATCAGTCTATGTGTGCAAAATTTCACACCTGTAGGGGTTAATTAAAGGTGTAAATTCGTTGTAAAAAAAACCGGACTTTTTTGCTACGAATTTACACCTTTAATTAACCCCTACAGGTGTGAAATTTTGCACACATAGACTGATGTAATTGTTTGTGCAAATCAGATAGCAAAGGACATGAAAAGACATGGTTAACCCTATGTACACCAAGTGTCATTTCATGTCGGGTTCTGCATTTTCACAAAAGCCGTCAATTGAATTAGCGGCTATTATACTATGTAGAAGTGTATGAACTATAAATATAAATATATATATATATGTGTCACAAATTCAATGACATGTATATATATATGAGGTGTAAAATTGCTGAAAAAAAATGCGTGGGCTCCCGCCCTATTTTCGCAACCAGACAGACAAAGCCAGTGAGTGGGGGCAGATAATAATAGCCCAGAGAGGGACCATTATTTTTGGCCCCCCCCCGGCTACTAACATCTGCCCCAGACACCCCAGAAAGGGCAAATCTCTAATTAGATTTGCCCTTTCTGGCACTTTGCCCGTCTATTCCCATTGCCCTGTAGCGGTGGCGAATGGGTTAATAAGGGGTTAAAATGACCTTGCAATTGAAAGGTCACTTTAAGCCAGGTTAATAATTGAGAGCTGTCAATTAGACAACTATCAATTATTAATCCTATTGCATGAAATAAAAATAAAACACACACACTTTAATTAAAAATCATTTTAATGAAATAAAGACACATGTTTTTGACCATCTTTTATTTTACTGCAAAAACCATTTCCTGTAATAAAATAAAATAAAAAAGCAAAATTATTCTTACCTATCCCATGCACAGTCAGGTCCCACGGTGTAATCCTTCAGAAAGGGTTAATGTTTACTGCAGGGACAGCAGCTAATGCTGCAGCCTCACAGTAAACCCCCAAATGAATGAGTTCCTCTCCTGGCTGACAGGAGAGTAAAGGCTGGGTCTCACATAACGATACACCAGCGATCCCGACAACGATATGCACTTGTCAGGATCGCTGGTGTATCGCTACATGATCGCTGCTGAGCTGCCAAACAGGCAGCTCAGGCAGCGATCTGGGACAGCGACACTGCGAGTAACATCGCTTAAGGGCCCGTCTCACATAGCGATATCGCTACCGTGATCGCTGCTGTGTCACTAGTTTTGTGACGCAGCAGCGAGCTCACCAGCGATATCGCTGTGTGTGACATTCAGCGACGATCAGCCCCCCTGCCGGGTATCGCTGATCGTCGCTGAAATGTCAGGACCTTTTTTTGATCGCTGGTTTCCCGCTGACAGGCACGCATCGCTGCGTGTGACAGGCGGAGACAGCGATCGCTGGTCCAAGGTACCAGCGTTTCATGCGCGGCTGTGCCTAAACCTGGACTTGGATACCAGCCTGATGCAGGGGAGTGGTATCAAGTCACAGCGGGTTTCCAGCACCGCGCAGCGCTTGGAAACCCGCTGTGTACCTTGGATACCAGCTCCCTGCATCAGGGCGCTGGTATCCAAGGTACACAGCGGGTTTCTAGGCACAGCCCCGCACCTGGAAACCCGCTGTGTACCTTGGTTACCAGCGGATCGCTGGTCTCCCGCCTGTCACACGCAGCGATGCGTGCCTGTCAGCGGGAAACCAGCGATCAAAAAAAGGTCCTGACATTTTAGCGACAATCAGCGATACCCGGCAGGGGGGCTGATCGTCGCTGAATGTCACACACAGCGATATCGCTGGTGAGCTCGCTGCTCCGTCACAAAACTAGTGACTCAGCAGCGATCTCGGTAGCGATATCGCTATGTGAGACGGGCCCTTAAGTGGAAAGCTTAATTGATTGCTTTCCACTTTCACTTCAGGTCAGCCAGGGACACAATCAGTGACGTCAGAGGGAACTGATTAACAAAAATAGGGGTTCCCTTCGAAAAAAAAATGGCGTGGGGTCCCCCCTATTTTTGTTAACCAGCCAGATGAAGCAGACCGCTGAGGCCTGGATTTTCAGGCTGTTAAGGAGCCAAGATCCATGGACCTTGCCAGCCTGATAATACCAGGCCACAGCAGTCTGCATATCTTGGCTGATTAACAAAAATAGGGGATCCCCTCGAAAAAAATTGGCGTGGGGTCCCCCTATTTTTGTTAACCAGCCAGATGAAGCAGACCGCTGAGGCCTGGAATTTCAGGCTGTTAAGGAGCCAAGATCATGGACTTGCCAGCTGATAATACAGGCCACAGCAGTCTGCATATCTTGGCTGATTAACAAAAATAGGGATCCCTCGAAAAAAATTGGCGTGGGGTCCCCCTATTTTTGTTAACCAGCCAGATGAAGCAGACCGCTGAGGCCTGGTTTTTCAGGCTGGTAAGGATCCAATTCCATGGACTTGCCAGCCTGATAATACCAGGCCACAGCAGTTGCTTAGCTTGGCTGGTTAACAAAAATAGGGGATCCCCTCGAAAAAAAAACGGCGTAGGGGTCCCCCTATTTTTGTTAACAGCCAAGTAAAATGCAGACTGCTGCGGCCTGGTTGTAATGTATGTAGTACAGTTCATATAGCGTCTTGTGCTTGGGTGCGATGAAAACACAGGAGTCACAGGTTTGATATAGAAAAGTCCTGTATTACTTCATACAAGTTGGCAGAAATAGTCACACAGTTTGCAGACACAGAAACAGGAGACACAGCAGGCCAGAGTAATCCAAGCTCAGCAATCACTCTCCAATACAGATTCAGGATCTTCTTCTCTGTTACCGTAAGTCCATGCAAACGTGGATCTTTCAAAGAGCAGGGTTCAGAGTCCACAAGTGCTTCAGAGCTCCTCAGTAGGAATAGCTGGAGTACAAGGTCCAAGGCTTACAGGAGTCAAGTCACAGGTTCACTGCAGGCTAGATTCTGAAGCACTGATTGCTCAGCTGTGGCTGCTTAAGAAGCAAAGGAGAGAATCAGGGTGGGAACATGCAAGCTGGAAATTCCATTTTGACTGAGGGCAAGATAGCTGCAGCAAGACAGAAAGTAAAATGGCTGACGAACAAACTGAGTTTCAGGAATATATACATAGAACCTTACATTACTCCCCCCTTAAGGACAACCTCCGGATGACCTCAGACCAGGCTTGTGTGGGTACCTCTGATGAAACTGACGGAGCAAGCGAGGAGCATTAACGTTATTGACCGGTTCCCATGAGTTGTCCTCCACTGGGTAGCCCTGCCATTTAATCAGATATTGTAACTGATTTCTATACAACCTGGAATCTAAAATCCTTTCCACCACAAATTCTTCCTGACCATCGACTAGCACTGGGTCAGGGCAAGGAGAGGAACGTCCAGGAAACGTATTGGGTGTCGCAGCCTTTAGTAGGGATACATGAAAGACAGGGTGGATTCTCATAGTTCTGGGCAGTTGAAGACGACAAGCAACGGCACTTATAATTTTACTGATTTTATAGGGTCCAATGTACTTATGTCCCAACTTAGACGATGGAATCCTTAACTTAAGATTTCTGGTTGACAGCCAGACCAAGTCTCCTACCTTGAAAGCTGGTGCAGGTTTACGAAATTTATCTGCTGCTTTCTTGTACCTTTCTTGAGCCGATTCCAGATTTCCTTTAGAAGATCCATATTCTTCTGTAAAGACGTGATTCTTTCAGCCACTGCTGGTAAAGGCGTTTCTATGGGAAATCGTGGTAGAATGTTAGGATGATAACCTAGATTAGAGTAAAAAGGAGACTGTTTAGTGGAGGCACTCTGAGAGTTGTTATACGAGAACTCAGCTAATGGAAGTAGATCCAACCAATCATCCTGTAGGTGGCAGATAAAGCAGCGGAGATACTGCTCCAGGGTTTGATTGGTTCGTTCGGTCTGTCCATTAGTCTGGGGATGAAAAGCAGAAGAAAGGTTTACTTTAATGTCCAATGCTGCACAGAAATTTTGCCAAAACCTAGAAGTGAATTGCACCCCTCGATCCGAAATAACCTCATCCGGTACTCCATGTAAGCGAAACACATCTTTAATCATCAAATCTGATGTCTGTTTTGCAGTGGGTAAGCCGACACAAGGGATAAAATGAGCTGCCTTTGTTAGACGGTCAACCACCACTAGAATGGTGTTCTTCCCCTGAGAGGTTGGTAACTCTACAATGAAGTCCATAGAAATGGATCCCCACGGGCGGGACGGGGTGGGAAGAGGCTGTAACAGACCAGTTGGTGAGGAGCGAGGTGTTTTGCATCTTGCACAGACCTCACATGAAGTGACATAATTCAAAACATCCTTCCTGCAAGTGGGCCACCAAAAGAAACGAGAAAGAAATTCCTGTGTCTTTAGAATTCCTCTATGCCCAGCTATCTTGGAATCGTGAATGAGTTGCAATACTCTTAATCTGACTGTTTCAGGAATATACAGACGTTGTCCCTGAATCCACACACCATTCTTAAAGACAAGACTTACGTCCCTTGGGGGTTGTGCCAAAAAGGAATCCGCATGGTATGCTTCCTTGATGTCCTTAAGTAGGTCTTGATTATGAATTACTCCTAGGAATCTAGAGTCAGGAAGAATAGTCTTAGGAGGAGTAATTGGACGTGTCTCTGCTGAGTAAATCCTAGAGAGTGCATCAGCCTTTCCATTGCGCGATCCTGGTCTATAAGAGATGATAAAATTAAATTGGTTTAAGAAAAGATTCCAGCGAGCCTGGCGAGGAGTCAGGCACTTAGCCGACCTGATAAACTCAAGGTTACGATGGTCTGTCAGGACGACTATTTGCTGTGCAGCTCCCTGAAGAAGGTGTCTCCATTCTTTGAAGGCGGCAATAATGGCCAACAACTCTCTATTGCCCACATCGTAGTTCCTCTCAGCCGAAGACAACTGCTGGGAAAAGAAGGCACAGGGATGCAAGACATTCTTCTCACCTGTTCTCTGAGAGAGTATAGCTCCAACGGCACAGTCTGAAGCATCCACCTCTATTATGAAGGCAAGCTCGGGGTTGGGATGTACTAGGATAGGTGCAGTGGTAAATTTATCTTTTAGACGGGAAAATGCTTCCTGGGCTTGGGGAGTCCAGGAAAACCTAGACTCTTTCCGGGTAAGTTGAGTGATAGGTGACACTACCTCAGAGAAATTTCTAATGAAACGTCTATAGAAGTTGGCAAACCCGATGAAGCGCTGTACCTCCTTCACATTTCTAGGACTTGGCCAATCCTTGATGGCTTGGGTTTTGCTTCCATCCATACTAATTCCTTGTGTAGACAGTACATCCCCCAGAAATTGAATTTCGGTCCTATGGAATTCACACTTTTCAAGTTTGATGTAAAGATGATTTTGTCTTAGACGTTCCAAGACCATTCTCACATGTCCATGATGTTCCTCTGTGGAGTTAGAAAAAATTAGAATATCATCCAAATAAATTACCACGAATGTATCTAGGAGATCCCTGAAGATGTCATTCACCAAGTGTTGGAAAGTGGCTGGGGCGGTACTCAGACCAAAAGGCATAACTAGATATTCAAAGTGTCCATAGCGTGACCTGAATGCAGTCTTCCATTCATCCCCAGGTCTAATACGGACTAAGTTATAGGCCCCACGAAGATCTAGTTTAGAAAAAATTTTGGCATGTCGCACTCTCTCCAATAACTCAGGGATTAAAGGCAATGGATAACGGTTTCTAATAGTAACCTTATTGAGTTCCCTATAGTCTACGCATGGTCTCAGAGATCCATCTTTCTTCTTTACAAAGAAGATGGGTGCACCTGCAGGAGATGAAGAGGGGCGTATGAAGCCCTTGGCTAGATTTTCATCTATGTAATCCTTTAAAGCCTTTAGCTCGGGCCCCGCCAGGGGGTAGATCTTACCAAAAGGTATCTCTGCTCCAGGCAATAATTCAATAGGACAATCATATGGACGGTGAGGAGGAAGCTGGTCAGCGTTCTTCTTGTCACATAAATCCACATAGTCCTGGTATACAGCTGGTAGTTCAGGGACTGACATGATTCCTTTAGGAACAGAGCAAGCTGAAACTTTTGGACTCATCTGTTTCTCTGGAAAGTGTAATTCCTTGGTCTCCCAGTTAATGGTAGGATTCTGAGCCTGCAGCCATGGTAGCCCTAGAATAATGGGAAAGTGGGGAGAAGAGATAAGCATAAAGGACAGTTTCTCTTGATGATCTTTACCCATAAGAACCCTCAAAGGCTCTGTTTCCTGATCCACTGGTCCAGAGGTCAGCAGGGAGCCATCCACAGTTTCCATCTGTACTGGAGTAGCCTTCTTCACTGAACGTATTCCCTGTTTCAGAGCAAAGGAGACATCCATAAAATTTCCACTTGCCCCTGAGTCGATCATAGCAGAGCTAGACACCCAAGCTGAGTCAACCCAGAGTTTGATGGAAAGAAAGCAATGAGAATTGTTTTTCTTACAACTCAGCTGGGACACCGCTGAGGAAACTTGAAAAATGGCAGCGTTTACACAGTCAACGTCCTCAGAGGTAACAGAGTTTAAGTCCGAGAAATCAAGATCTGTTGCTGCAGATCTCTCTGGAGCCTGAGGCTCGGACCTGACAGATCCCCTCTCGCAACACTCACAATGAATGAGTGCTGCAGTAGTCTTACGAGAACGGCTGGGGCAGTTTATAATGAAGTGCCCTGACTTACCACAATAGAAACATAGATTCTCCTTAAAACGATGTTCCTTGCGTGCATCACTAACCCGTCGTTGTAAAGAGTCTACCTGCATGGGTTCAGGTTCAGGTTCCCGTGTAATCCTACTCAAAGGTTCCTTAGCTGGAGAGGAAGGTAGGAAAAGGTTAGTACGATTGCTTTCGAACCATCTCTCTTGCCTGCGTTCAGTCAGACGAGTATCAATACGGATGCAGTAGTTAATAAAGTCACCTAACGCAGTGGGAGGGTCGGCACGAGCAAGTTCATCCTTAATCAGTGGAGATAACCCCTTTCGAAAAATAGATTTTTTGGCGGAACTGTCCCAGGTGGTATCAAGGGCCCATCTCCTGAAATCCAAGGCATATTCAGCTACCAAGTGCTTACCTTGGCGCAAAGCTAACATGGCTGCTTCAGCTGTTGCACCTCGATTGGGGTCATCAAACACCTGCCCCATGGCTGAAATAAAATCATCAAGGTGATTCAAACAATCATCCTCAGTCTCAATCAGAGGGTTTGCCCACATTAAAGCCTTGTTGGTAAGCAACATAATTATAGTAAGCACCTTAGATCGTTCAGTGGGAAATTGTGAAGCATGTGCAGAAAAAAAAAAGATTGCATTGATTAATAAATCCCCTGAATTTCTCACGTTCACCGCCAAAACGAAAAGGGGGCAACTTGGGAATCCCAGCACTCGGAGCTACGGCAGGAGCCTGGACTCGCCCCTCTAGAACCTCAATCCTGGCTCGCAAATCCTGGGTAGTCTGTCCAACCACTTGCAAATTGTGATTATTGAGGTCCTGTAGATTTGTAAAACGGGTCTTTATATTCTGCAAATCTGCAAGGATATTATCAGTCACTCCGCAAAGTTCCTTTATGCGGGCCTCCATTTTCCAGATCTTTTAAGACAGGATTACTGGAAGAAGAGGAGAGAAAAAAAACAATAGTGTTCACCTGTGGCAACACTGCAGAGAGAAAAAAAAATTAAGGGAACTGCTCACCTGGAATGGTTGTGAGAAGTCACAACCACTATCATCACAGAAAGTTTCAACCAGACATCTGATATCCAGAGTTACAGCAGACAAAAAAGAGAAAAGAAAGGAAAAAAAAAAAACAATAGTGTTTACCTGTGGTAACACTGCAAAAAGAAAAAACTTAAGAGAATTGCTCACCTGGAATGGTTGTGAGAAGTCACAACCACTGTCATCACAGAAAGTACAACCGGACGTCTGATATCCACAGTACAGCAGACACAGCCTTCCAGACCCAGCAGACACTAACGTTTTGGCTTCAGAATCTTGTAATGTATGTAGTACAGTTCATATAGCGTCTGCATATCTTGGCTGATTAACAAAAATAGGGATCCCCTCGAAAAAAATTGGCGTGGGGTCCCCCTATTTTTGTTAACCAGCCAGATGAAGCAGACCGCTGAGGCTGAATTTCAGGCTGTTAAGGAGCCAAGATCCTTGGACCTTGCCAGCCTGATAATACCAGGCCACAGCAGTCTGCATATCTTGGCTGATTAACAAAAATAGGGGATCCCCTCAAAAAATTGGCGTGGGGTCCCCCCTATTTTTGTTAACCACCAGATGAAGCAGACGCTGAGGCCTGGTTTTCAGGCTGGTAAGGATCCAATATCTATGGACCTTGCCAGCCTGATAATACCAGGCCACAGCAGTCTGCTTAGCTTGGCTGGTTAACAAAAATAGGGGATCCCCTCGAAAAAAAAACGGCGTAGGGGTCCCCCTATTTTTGTTAACCAGCCAAGTAAAATGCAGACTGCTGCGGCCTGGTTGTAATGTATGTAGTACAGTTCATATAGCGTCTTGTGCTTGGGTGCGATGAAAACACAGGAGTCACAGGTTTGATATAGAAAAGTCCTGTATTACTTCATACAAGTTGGCAGAAATAGTCACACAGTTTGCAGACACAGAAACAGGAGACACAGCAGGCCAGAGTAATTCAAGCTCAGCAATCACTCTCCAATACAGATTCAGGATCTTCTTCTCTGTTACCGTAAGTCCATGCAAATGTGGATCTTTCAAAGAGCAGGGTTCAGAGTCCACAAGTGCTTCAGAGCTCCTCAGTAGGAATAGCTGGAGTACAAGGTCCAAGGCTTACAGGAGTCAAGTCACAGGTTCACTGCAGGCTAGATTCTGAAGCACTGATTGCTCAGCTGTGGCTGCTTAAGAAGCAAAGGAGAGAATCAGGGTGGGAACATGCAAGCTGGAAATTCCATTTTGACTGAGGGCAAGATAGCTGCAGCAAGACAGAAAGTAAAATGGCTGACGAACAAACTGAGTTTCAGGAATATATACATAGAACCTTACACTGGTATTAAAAGACTGTCAAGGCCCATGGATTTTGGCCCTCAACAGCCTGATAATACCAGGCTACAGCAGCCCCACATTTGGTGCATCAAAAGATGTGCCAATTGTGGCACTTTACCCGGCTCTTCCCACTGCCCTGTAGCGGTGGCAAGTGGGGTAATAAGGGGTTAATGTCACCGTTGATTGCACGGTGACAATAAGCCCGGTTAATAATGGAGAGGCGTCAATAAGACACCGATCCATTATTAATCCCAAAGTTTTTAAATGTTTAAAAAAAGACACAGCAAGAAAAAAGTATTTTAATGAAATAAAAGAGACAACACAGTTTTCATTTCTTTTATTACTCTCTCATTCCTGCGACGCCATCGATCTCCTGTAAAAAAATAAAAAAAACAAACCAACAGTATACCACCTGTCCGACGCAGTCCATAGTAACGACAGTCCCACGACGATCCAGCTCTGCTACATCGGAATGACAGGCAGAGCCTGACATCCCGGCGCAGCACAGCTGCTTACCAGCTTCCCCGGCGGTGACGTCATCGGACTGCTTTACGGCCGCGATTACCCAGCAGTCACTGCAGTTATCGCGAGAAACTGCATGTGACCGCAGGGGAGAAGAGGATGGCGGCCATTAAGCAGTCGGGATGTGACCGCCGGAGATCTTCTGCCGGGTAAGTGCCGCTGACTCCTGACAGACCCGACCGACGGACACTGACAGTGACAGTGACAATCCCGATTCCGGTATCCGATATGACGAAAATATCGGAACTCGGAATCGGAATTCCGATACAGCCAATATCGGCCGATACCCGATATTTGCAGTATCGGAATGCTCAACACTAGTCAGGACATGTGAAAATGGCTAAAGTAAAATGACACAAATTTGAATTATAGCAACTTGTGGGTTTGTGGGGAAGTTTTTACAAAAAATATATACAAAAGCTATTTTTCTGTGATTTTCCGAAACGGTTGATGTAAATGAGTCAATACAATGTTCAAATCATTAACTGTTAGACTATAAATCAAATTTTATTGAACAAACCCCACAATGATAACAGTATTTTTTTCAAAACTAAAAAATGCTCTGTACCAGATTATTATGCATAACTGCATTTCCAAACATTTTTTAGGATGTAAAGAACTGAACTGAAAATGGTTATTTTTTTAATTTGCAGCAGTAAGAGGTCACATTTACTGAAATCAATTTTTTTTTCAATCAAAAATATTTTAACAGGCCAAGTTACATGTTAAGATAAGACCCCATCTTCGATATCACCTACACAATTATTGTCTTTGAAGGTTTCAAAATAGCCTCCCAGAGCTGAAGTTTTTATGTGAACTGTCTCCCACCCACATCCAAATGCTTCCCACTAAATTAGAATATCAGCAAAAAGATAATGGAAATGCTCTTAAAGCTACAGAACTTAAAAAACCCTATAATAAAGAGACAAGAGAAAGCTTCAGATGTAAGAAAAAGGGACATTTAAAGAAAGACTGTACTATATGGAAAGCAGAACAAAAGAAATTACACCATAAAGATAATATACAGAAGGTGAAAAACACAATTTCTGATTCATGTGAAAATAATTGGAATGGCACATTTAAAGTAACTGATAAGAAATCATCACTTGGTTGGTTTATTGATTCAGGAGCAACGAGTCATATGACAAGTGACAAGAATTTCTTTACTGATCTTGATTTAAATAAGAAAGAAGCCATTTATCTTGCAGATGGAAGCAAAATAACCGCAGAAGGTATCGGACAAGGTATGCTAAATTGTTCAAACAAGTTCAGACAAGATTCAAAGATACTTGTACAGGATGTGTTGTATGTTCCAAAATTGGAAGGCGGATTATTATCTGTGAAACGTTTAACAGCAAAAGGACTTACAGTAAAATTCAAAGATAATGAGTGTGCAATTATTGCAGGAAACAAGTTGATAACCAAAGTCAAGGTAGATGAACAATTATATCATTTTGACAAACCAAAGGAACAGATGAAGGTATGTACACATGATCACAAAAACTGTATTCACATGTGGCATAGACGTCTAGGACATAGACACCCGGACAGTATAAGGGAACTACAGAGAAAAGAATTGACAAAAGATTTAAAGATATCAGATTGCTCAATTACCGTAAGATGTGAATGTTGTATAAAATCCAAAGCCACAAGGATATCTATTCCAAAAGAAAGTGAGATGAAAAGCGAAAGACCACTTGATTTGGTGCATACTGACGTATGTGGACCCATGAAAGTGACTACATCAGGAGGCAATAGATACATGTTGACTTTTATAGACGACTACTCAAGATACACAGTCACATACTTAATTAAGAACAAAAGTGAAGTTTTTGATAAACTTGTAGACTATGTAACAAGATCAAGTAACAAATTTCAAAGGAAGCCAATTGTCATCAGAAGTGATAATGGAGGTAAATTTACAGGTCACAGAATAGAAGACTACTTAAGACAAAATGGAATAGAACATCAGAAAACTGTTCCATACACACCTGAACAAAATGGAGTAGCAGAAAGGAAAAACAGAACTCTAACAGAAATGATGAGATGTATGCTGACAGATTCTAAACTACCAGAGAAATATTGGGGTGAGGCAGCAATGACAGCTACATATCTACAGAACCAACTTTTTTCCAGAAAACTGAAGAAAACTCCATATGAACTGTGGCAAGGTATGAAACCAAGTGTCAATCATTTAAAAGTTTTTGGATGTAAAGTTTTTATATTCATTCCAACCGAAAAACGTTCCAAACTTCAAAACAGATCCATGGAAGGAATATTCGTTGAATATAGTGAAAACTGCAAAGGATATAGAATCTTAGATCCCAAAACAGACAGAGTTACAGTGAGTAACAGTGTGACATTCATTGAAGATTTAAATGAAGACATTATGATTTCAGTTGAAACAAAAAATGAGAAAAACAATAGTGACATAACTGAAGAAATATCTGATGAGAAAGAAGCAGAAATGAATGAAGAACAAAATACTGAAAGTGAAGAATCACAACTACAAGCAGACACAGAACCAAGACGTTCAATAAGAGAGAACAAAGGAAAACCACCAAAACGTCTCTCATACAAGACAAATATAAGAAAAATCTATGAACCTATCTCTTGGAAAGACATATCTAAACTTCCTGAAGAAGAAGCTATAATGGATAGAAGCAACAGAAACAGAAATTAAATCCATGCATGATTCAAATACATGGACACTAACAGATTTGCCAGAAGGAAGAAAAGCCATAGGATGTAAATGGATTTTTAAAGTAAAATACCAAACAGATGGTACACCTGAAAGATATCGAGCAAGACTCGTAGCTAAAGGGTATTCTCAAAAATATGGAGAAGACTATGATGAAATATTTGCTCCAGTTGTCAAACACACTACAATAAGAACTTTACTTACAGTTGCAGCAGTGGAACAGATGGAACTAAGACATCTGGATGTAAAGACAGCTTTTTTGAATGGATATTTAACAGAAGACATTTACATGGAACAACCTCCAGGATTCAAAGATGAAAGAAATCCAAGCAAAGTTTGCAAACTACAGAAAAGCATATATGGTTTAAAACAAGCATCTAAAGCGTGGAATGACAAAATCACGGAAGTACTAACAAATGAAAAATTTCAAAGAAGCAAAGCTGATCCAAGCTTGTACACAAAAAGGCTGAGTAATAGATGGATTTATGTACTCATATATGTAGACGACATTTTGATTTGTTTTAAACAAGAAAGGGATAAAGAAAACATTCTAAAAATCCTGAAACAAAATTTTGAAATCAAAGACTTGGGAAATGTAAAACAGTACCTAGGAATACAGATAGAAAGAGAAGAAGATGGAAGTTTCCTACTGAATCAAAATCACATGATTTAAGACATAGCAGAAAAATTTGGACTAAAGGATGCAAAAACAATAAAGTCTCCAATGGAAACTAATTATCTCAAAGAGATGAACAGTGAAGAAAATATGCTACCAAACAATGAAGAATACAGAACAGCAATAGGAAAACTACTGTATCTAGCGACCATTACAAGACCAGACATCGCAGCAGCAGTAGGAATCCTGAGTAGAAAGGTATCAAAACCAAATAAAGCTGATTGGAATGCCGTGAAGAGAGTAAAACGTTATTTGAAAGGAACTAGCAATGTTAAGCTGAAATTACCCACAGGTGATAATTGCATTTTAACAGGATATGTTGATGCAGATTGGGCTGGAGATCCAACTGACAGAAGATCTACCAGTGGACATATTCTTTTTCTCTCAGGTGGACCAATAAGTTGGACAAGTAAGAAACAGTCAATTGTGACACTGTCTTCAACAGAAGCAGAATATGTTGCAGCAGCACATGCGAGTCAAGAAGTACTGTGGTTAAGACAATTGTTAACAGACCTAGGACAACCACAGTTGGAACCAACAAAAATAAAAGAGGACAATCAAGGATGTCTTGTTTTTGCTCAGATGGAAAGAGTCAATCCAAGAACCAAGCATATTGATGTGAAATATCATTTCTTGAGAGATCATCAGGACCAAGGAGTATTGAAATTGGAGTATTGTCCTACTGAAGAAATGACAGCGGACATTTTCACGAAGGCGTTGAATGCTGATAAACATCAGAGACTAATAAAAAAGTTGGGTTTGATTGAATAAGTCCTTACTGTTGAGAAAGGGTGTTGTCATATGCAACAGATTAGGACTTCTATATTATAAGTAAAAGGAGGACTTTATGCTGACCTGACAGTAGATGGCGATGTTGTTACTCCAATTAATTTTAAGACCTGATAACTCTCCAAAACAATTGATAAGGTCAATTGCCCTAGGAAGAGTATATCAAAATTTATGAAGACTTCAAATGTAAATTATAGACAGTGTAATCTTAGACACTTTTTATAAATATGCCCCAATATATTAAAGTTAAAAGGTGTTTTCCAGGCACAAAAAAATATAATAATAATTTGGCTGTCCCTGTAATGAGTCCTCAAACTCCCATTACCTTTCTTTTAGTTTTTTAGCTCCATTTCTGACACATGCAGCCATTGTTGCGATTTTTTTTCTAATGTTTAATCTTGAACTTCCTGCCAGCTCTCTCTGTGCCTCTAGACTACGTTACCCAATAAGCAGAACAACATCTGTCCCACTAATCTTGCAGAAGATCACTGACCACAAGCCCCATGCTATCACCATTCAGAACACATAGGCTGAGCTACTTAAAGGAGTTGTCCGGTCCAAATTGATAAGTCTGTGCTCTGCGGGGATTTGCCGGCTTCAGACCCTGGACAGGAGGGTATGTATGCGTTATACATACTCCCGTCAAGTGACACAGGTGGCCAGTGGGCATGGCCAACTAGAGGGCGTGGCCTCGCTCCATACAAGTGTTCTGGGGGATTCATCGATTAGGACCGAACAACCCCTTTAAAACTTGGAGTGCAGTGAGAAGTCAGCTCAGGAACAGGGCAGAATTTTAACAGCAAGTAAATAATTAAGTTTCTTCATTTCTGATAGGCTTTAATAATCTGTGCCCGGAAAACCCCTTGAATAGTTATATGTGCATATTAGCTGTAACTGAGTAATATTTGCCCTGTCTAATTCATATGATAGCAGATAATTAACTATAAAAGTGCAATTTACCTATGGTGTTTCTCCTTTCCTGATGAGACAATTGCAAATATTTGGCTGACATTAGGCTGAGATGGCATTTGTAGAGACACAGCAGTTACAAAATATTCCAGTGAAAAATGTGAGAATTTTGTAATATATGAATTTGTTCCTACATGTAAGCTATAAATTGCAAAGCTCTGTGGAATGATGGTGCTAAAAAAAATTAATATGTGGGAAAACATTACATTTTCCTAAACTAGAAAACTCCAAGAGCTAGAAATAAGAATGGCGTTGTACATGCCATGTTTAATGAAAGCAGAGCTGGAGTAAGATGCACTTAAGGTACATACATGTTAATGAATTATGGAAATTTAACAAAATTCATGTGCCAATAGAAATGTTACTGCAGTCATGGCCTGGGGTATATTTTTGGTATTATTTACTAGAGTGGCATAGATTTTGAATAATTTGCTGGGTGAGCTGAGCCACACCCATTCTATCCCAGCTTCGCCTATTTGGTGAAGCTGGCCAAATCTGAGGTAAAAATGCAAAAAAGTCACAATATTTTTCTGCAACTCAAGCAATCTTTGAAGGATTCATGCAAAAACACATTCATGAATCAAGTCCTACATTTATTTTTTTCTCATTAATGTACACGCTGCACCCCATCTTGACTGCAAAAACCTAGAAATGTAGAAATTTTTGCACATTTATTAAAAAAGAAAAACTGAAATATCACATGGTCATAAGTATTCAGACCCTTTGCTCAGTATTGAGTAGAAGTGCCCTTTTGAGCTAGTACAGTCATGAGTTTTCTTGAGAATGATGCAACAAGTTTTCACACCTGGATTTTTGGGATCCTCTGCCATTCTTCCTTGCAGATCCTCTTCAGTTCCGTCACGTTGGATGGTAAACGTTGGTGGACAGCCATTTTCAGGTCTCTCCCGAGATGCTCAATTGGGTTTAGGTCAGGGCTCTCTTTGGGCCAGTCAAAAATGGTCACAGAGTTGTTCTGAAGCCACTCCTTTGTTATTTTAGCTGTGTGCTTAGGGTCATTGTCTTGTTGGAAGGTGAACCTTTGGCCAAGTCTGAGGTCCAGAGCACTCTGGAAGAGGTTTTCATCCAGAATATCTCTGTACTTGGCTGCATTCATGTTTCCTTCAATTGCGACCAGTCATCCTGTCCCTGCAGATGAAAAACACCCCCATAGGATGATGCTGCCACCACCATGTTTCACTGTTGGGATTGTATTGGGCAGGTGATGAGCAGTGCCTGGTTTTCTCCACACATACTGCTTAGAATTATCATCAAAAAGTTCTATCTTCGTCTCATCAGACCAGAGAATCTTATTTTCATAGTCTGGGATCCCTTCATGTGTTTTTTAGCAAACTCTATGCGGGCTTTCATATGTCTGACACTGAGGAAAGGCTTCCATATTTTTAGCTATTTAGGGTGGTCTCTCAAGTGTTGCAGCTACTTAGTTGTCATATTAGTAGGTGCCAACTATGTATTTATTATTCTTCCCATGGTGATATCACCCAATGCTTCATTGCCTGTTTTTTTTTGTATCTTTCATCGTCATTGTTTGTCCTTTTTATATACTGTACATAACTAATAAAGATCAGATTGATTTTATTCTCCTACTACTACAACTACTACTACTACTACTACTAATAAATAATAATAGTACATTAATTTAGTTAATTCTTAGTTAAAGTGGTTGTCCTGTGAAAATAAGTCTTATCTGCAGGATAGGTGATAATCTGCTTGTCGAAGGGGGACAGATGAGTACTTTAATCTCTGTTTCAAAATTGAGTAGCAAATCGGATGCCCGATTACTGCACTACTCATGCTCTAAGGGGCTGCAAGGATAAGCCGAGGATATTCCCACTCTGCTATCGCCAGAGAGGATGGGACTGCATGTTTCTTTTACTTTGTTTTGGTCCCCAGTGGAAAGATTGGACACTTCGTCATGGTAACTGTTAAGAGGGCTTCCTCGTTTGTTCTCAAGCGCAAAGATTGGACTCTCCGGCATGGGACTTTTCAAGAGGGTTTCCTATCTTTAGTGTTTTCAGCCCCTGCTACTAGGGAATATATTACCTGGAGGATTGACTTATGATCTGATCTTTCCCTCCATTCGGCAATCACGTTGGATCATTCTTATAATTTTATATTTTCTTTGTTTTGAAAACTAATAAGATCTCTATTTATGATGCTTTTTACATATTTACTCTTAAAATTGATGTTGAAAAGGAAAGTGTTATTATAGTAAAGATGTAGATCCTGTTCGCCAATGAGGTGGGTGAACGCAACATGCACCACACACGTCATTGACATTATAATCCCAGTGTCCATTGATTGACACACTGTTTTAATAGCTCAATTCGATATGCCCTCGGAAGAAGGCAGGACGAAACACGCATCGGGGCGTGGGGACACTGGGCTGTTCCTTCCTGTTCACTCTTCAGTCCACTTGGATTTGAATCGTTATCCATCCACCATGCAAATATTGTTTGGAGGGCCTTCAGAATACTAGTGTCACGTCGTCGTTGGATTCAGTGGCTGGTGTTCCTGCCTTGGCCGCTGGGAGGCGCCGGACTCCTTCGGCTCGTGGTGCCGGTGATAGGAGTGCGGTATCCTCATACGGTTCCGCTCCTTTGACGCCGGCCTCTGTCGCTGCGCATCGCCATGTTTCGCCTGTGGGTAATGTTGGCGACTGAGAAGGGGTCTCTGCGCAGGCGCATGGTGGGTGTAGGCTTCGCTCTTCTGTCAGAGGTGAAGTGGTTGGTGTCAGTCATGCATCACCATCTGGCCTGGTTCTGAGGGCGGTCCAGATGAGGTCATCAGACTGTGAGCCTGTGAGAGGTAACCATGCCCTTCAAATGCCTTGGAGCCTGGCTTGTAGGCCGCCAGATATAGTCTTGGTTTCCCCAGTGTGCTAGTTTGTTTTGCTATTGTATTTCTGACGTTTGCCTGGATTTCTGACTGTTCTACTGCCTGCCGATTTTGTACCTCTGCTGTCCGCCTGGTTTTGACTTGAACTTAGCCTGAAATTCTGTCCCTTCTTCTGCCTGCTGATTTTGTACTTTTGCTCCCCTCCTGGTTTTGACCCTTGGACTTCTGACTATGCATTTGGTCTCGCTTTTTATTCCCGTCCTAGCATCCTTCCTACTCCGGTCCACTGCTCTCATAGGCAGCTACCCCCTGGGCTTCGCTATAATTCCAGATCCCTGTATAGGGGTAAAGGGTCTCGGGGTTTCTCGGGGTGCTGTCTTACCTGCAGTTCAGACCTGCAGTGGGCGGACGCCATAACTAGTGGTTGCAGGCTGGCACCTTTTCATCTATACTTAAACCCATCATTTAAATTGATTACCTCTAACTTTATTGGTAATGTGCACTAGTATAAGACACATTGCATTATGTCTCTATATAGTTATATATTCTCTGGGCCCACTATGCCATAGGGTAAATCTATCTGTCAGTCTATACTGATTGAGATTGTATCTTTATGTATGGTGTTGTCTCACATGAGGGGGTGACTGGACTTGGTATAAGTTCCCATTTTGAGATTACTATATTTATATCTTTTTTGCCCTAGATAGACATTGTTGCAAGAGTTTTCCCACGATACTGTACATATTTGGTTTGGCACTTAGTTCTACTTACCTATGAACTTGACCTTTTTTATATCTTTGTCACCTATAACTAATTCAATTATACTTGGATGATTTAGGCTTATGGTTATGATTTGGTTAACTTTATTACTTCAGAGCCAGAGGTGTCAGTCTACACTGCTGTAATTTTATTCCCTCTTACTAACTATTTTGGATATTGAATGGGTCTATTTTTATTCAACTATCTTTTATGCCGTGGTTAGTGGTGAAGTTTCCATTTGGGTAGTCATTTGACTTATAGATTTAATTCTCTATGCTGTGATTTCTGCATTCTACTTGGCTGATCAAGACTCAGTGGCGTCCCCTATAGTAGGCACTATGCTATATATCCTGTATATACAGTTAGGTCCATATATATTTGGACAGAGACAACATTTAAGTAATTTTGGTTTCTAGACATTACCACAATGAATTTTAAACAAAACAATTCAGATGCAGTTGAAGTTCAGACTTTCAGCTTTCATTTGAGGGTTATCCACATTAAAATTGGATGAAGGGTTTAGGAGTTTCAGCTCCTTAACATGTGCCACCCTGTTTTTAAAGGGACCAAAAGTAATTGGACATATTAAATAATTGTAAATAAAATGTTCATTTCTAGTACTTGGTTGAAAACACTTTGTTGGCAATGACTGCCTGAAGTCTTGAACTCATGGACATCACCAGACGCTGTGTTTCCTCCTTTTTGATGCTCTGCCAGGCCTTCACTGCGGTGGTTTTCAGTTGCTGTTTGTTTGTGGGCCTTTCTGTCTGAAGTTTAGTCTTTAACAAGTGAAATGCAGCTAAATTGGGTTGAGATCAGGTGACTGACTTGGCCTTTCAAGAATATTCCACTTCTTTGCTTTAATAAACTACTGGGTTGCTTTGGCTTTATGTTTTGGGTCATTGTCCATCTGTAGTATGAAACGACGACCAATCAGTTTGGCTGCATTTGGCTGGATCTGAGCACACAGTATGGCTCTGAATACCTCAGAATTCATTCGGCTGCTTCTGTCCTGTGTCACATCATCAATAAACACTAGTGACCCAGTGCCACTGGCAGCCATGCATGCCCAAGCCATCACACTGCTTCCACCATGTTTTACAGATGATGTGGTATGCTTTAGATCATGAGCTGTACCACACCTTCACCATACTTTTCTCTTTCCATCATTCTGGTAGAGGTTCATCTTGGTTTCAACTGTCCAAAGAATGATCTTCCAGAACTGTGCTGGCTTTTTTAGATGTTTTTTAGCAAAGTCCAGCCTAGCCTTTTTATTCTTGATGCTTATGAGTGGCTTGCACCGTGCAGTGAACCCTCTGTATTTACTTTCATGAAGTCTTCTCTTTATGGTAGATTTGGATATTGATAAGCCTACCTCCTGGAGAGTGTTGTTCACTTGGTTGCCTGTTGTGAAGGGGTTTCTTCACCATGGAAAGTATTCTGCAATCATCCACCACTGTTGTCTTCCGTGGGCGCCCAAGTCTTTTGCATTGATGAGTTCACCAATGCTTTCTTTCTTTCTCAGGATGTACCAAACTGTAGATTTTGCCACTCCTAATGTTGTAGCAATTTCTCGGATGGGTTTTTTCTGTTTTTGCAGCTTAACCCCTCTCTGACATCAGACGTACTATCCCGTCCATGAAACCTGTGCCATTCTGACTATGGACGGGATAGTACGTCATGCCCTTTAATGCGACATGCGATTTAAGTAGCGGTGATCGCATTAAAATTCCGACGCCAGCTTACCTCTTGGAAGTTGGCGTCGGCATCCCGGGCTGCGTCCTCCCCCCTCAGGCCTCCCGATCGCTGTGATTGGCTGTTGAATTCTGAACAGCCAATCACAGCCTTTCTCACTGTTTCAGCCAATCAGAGCGGCTGAAACAGTGAGATCGCAGGCTAGGATCGAGTACCGATGTACTCGATCCTAGGCCTGGGCCTAGGAAGGTCCAGACCCCCCCCGGATTGGCGCAATCGCCGATCACATCGATCACGCCAATCGCAGGGCACAGCCGCGGTATATCCGCGCTGTGCCCTGCCTGTACCTGCCTGGATCGGTGCAGTAATAGCACCGATCCTAGGCCAGGGCCTGTAGGGCATGAAGGAGCTGATTGGCGCGATCGATGTCATCGACGATCGCGCCAATCACAGGGCACAGCAGCGGTGTGACCGCTCTGTGCCCTGCTAGGTGACCTGCCGGTGACCTGCCTAGGAATCGGAGCTGTGAGCTCCGATTACTAGGCCGGTGCCTAGCAACCGGCAATGCAGGGGTCTCCTTTGATTGGTGGGATTGATGTGATCATCGATCCCACCAATGACAGGTCACAGCAGCGATGTGACCGCTCTGTGACCTGTCTGCAAACTGGATCTGACCTGTCTGACCGCACTGCAGGGGTCCTCACACTTGCTGAGGATTCCTGCTGTGCGGTCACACTGCCAGATCTCCTCCTGTGCTGGGCCTTGTGGTGCCACAGTAGCCTGTGACACCACAACTCCTGCTGAAGAAAGAAGAAAGAAGAGAGAAGAAAGAAGAGAGAAGAAAGAAGAGAAAAGAAAGAAAAGACTACAAACGTGAGTTTTTGAGCCCGATCCCTGCCCGATCCACCCCAATCCCCCATTCCCCCTCCCCCTTCCCTTTCCCCCTCTTTTTACCCCCCCTTTGCGCCGCCGAGCGTTGATTGGTGACGCAGTTCACCGATCAACACTTTCGCACCCCCCTCCGTGCGCACATCCAGCAGCCGCAAACTTTGATAAGTGACAGCGGTCACTTATCAGAGCTCGTGCCTGCCGTTTTTTTTTTCACCCCCCCTTTCCGCCACTCCCGTGCGCACATCCAGCAGCCACGGAACTTTGATAAGTGACACCAGTCACTTATCAGAGCTCGTTCCTGCCGTTTTTTGTTTTTTTTTTCACCAACTTTTCCGCCACTCCCGTGCGCACATCGAGCAGCCACGGAACTTTGATAAGTGACACCAGTCACTTATCAGAGCTCGTTCCTGCTGTTTTTTTTTTTTGTTTTGTTTCACCAACTTTTCCGCCACTCCCGTGCGCACATCGAGCAGCCACGGAACTTTGATAAGTGACACCAGTCACTTATCAGAGCTCGTTCCTGCTGTTTTTTTTTGTTTTCCACCAACTTTTCCGCCACTCCCGTGCGCACATCCAGCAGCCGCGGAACTTTGATAAGTGAAACCAGTCACTTATCAGAGCTCGTGCCTGCCGTTTTTTTTTTCACCCCCCTTTCCGCCACTCCCGTGCGCACATCCAGCAGCCACGGAACTTTGATAAGTGACACCAGTCACTTATCAGAGCTCGTTCCTGCCGTTTTTTTTTTTTTTTCACCAACTTTTCCGCCACTCCCGTGCGCACATCGAGCAGCCACGGAACTTTGATAAGTGACACCAGTCACTTATCAGAGCTCGTTTCTGCTGTTTTTTTTTTTTTTTTTTTTTCACCAACTTTTCCGTCACTCCCGTGCGCACACCCAGCAGCCACGGAACTTTGATAAGTGACACCAGTCACTTATCAGAGCTCGTTCCTGCCGTTTTTGTTTTTTTTCACCAACTTTTCCGCCACTCCGTGCGCACATCGAGCAGCCACGGAACTTTGATAAGTGACACCAGTCACTTATCAGAGCTCGTGCCTGCCAGTTTTTTTTTTCACCCCCCTTTCCGCCACTCCCGTGCGCACATCCAGCAGCCGCGGAACTTTGATAAGTGACAGTGGTCACTTATCAGAGCTCGTGCCTGCCAGTTTTTTTTTTTTTCACCCCCCTTTCCGCCACTCCCGTGCGCACATCCAGCAGCCGCGGAACTTTGATAAGTGACACCGGTCACTTATCAGAGCTCGTGCCTGCCAGTTTTTTTTTCACCCCCCTTTCCGTCACTCCCGTGCGCACATCCAGCAGCCACGGAACTTTGATAAGTGACACCGGTCACTTATCAGAGCTCGTGCCTGCTGGTTTAGCCTTTTTTTCACAGGCCTTTTTTTTCCCTATTCGCTTTCTTTTCTTTTAGCTTTTTCTTTCAGCTTAGTTTACACCAATCACTATCCCCCCCACACACACACACACAGTTTAAATAAAGTTCACACAAAGCACCACATTTACAAAAAAAATGTCCCGCTCGTCACGCTCATCCCAACAGCGCTATTCAGTGGAGGAGGCATACGCTTTCCTTGCCTCGACACTGATAGCGAGGGAGAGGATCCCACATTTCTTTATTTTTCAGATGAAGATTCTTCTTCCTCCTCATCTTCCTCCTCGGGTCCTGCGGAACCGCCACGCAGACGCCCCAGGACAGAACATGAGGCAGCGCCCGCCCCTGAAAATGAACCAGCGCACCCCTCTTCGGACCCCGTATGGACCCCGGCCCCCGAAAATTACGAGCCACTGATTCCTGATTTTGTGGCAGAATCAGGAATCAGGTTTGACTCCACCGGCTTCACAGAAATAGACTTTTTCAAAGTCTTTTTCTCTGAAGATTTAATTAACCTCATGGTGGAGCAAATAAATTTGTACGCTCGGCAATTTTTGGCGCAAAACCCCCGTTCATCATTTTCCAACTGGTCTCCTGTAGACGCAGTTGAAATGATGCAGTTTTGGGGCCTGGTCCTCCATATGGGGATCCTGAAGAAGCCAGAAATTGGGCAATATTGGAGTGTTGATATTTTATACAACACTCCACTGTTCCGAATGGTCATGGCTCGGACGCGTTTTGAGGCCATCCACAAATTCCTGCATTATAATGATAATGCACAGTGTCCCCCACGAGATGACCCCAACTTTGACCGCCTGTTCAAAGTTCGGCCGGTCATCGAACACTTCAACAAAAAGTTTGCTGAAGTGTACGTGCCCCAAAGGGACATCTGCGTGGATGAGTCCTTGGTTCATTTTAAGGGACGGCTCGCATTCCGCCAGTACCTGCCCAGCAAGAGGGCAAGGTACGGAATCAAACTCTACAAGCTGTGTGAGAGTACCTCAGGGTACACACACAGCTTTAGAGTTTACGAAGGAAAGGACACCAGGATTGTACCCCCTGAGTGTCCCCCCGTCCTGGGAGTGAGTGGGAAAATTGTGTGGGATTTGGTGCACCCACTGCTGGATAAAGGTTATCACCTTTACACTGATAACTTTTATTCCAGCATCCCACTCTACAAATCCCTCTCTGCGCGAGGTACCGCAGCCTGCGGTACCGTCCGCAAAAATCAGAGAGGCCTCCCAAAGACGCTACTTGGGCTGATGCTCAGAAAGGGTGAGAGCAGAGCCCAATGTAGCGACCACCTGTTGGTGGTCAAGTACAAGGACAAGAGGGATGTCCTTCTCTTGACCACCATACATGGTGATGGCAGCGCCCTCAGCACTGTACGGGGTACCTCTACACAGGTCCGCAAACCGGACTGTGTACTGGGGTACAATAAATACATGGGGGGTGTTGATCTCTCTGATCAACTCCTCCAACCGTACAGTGCTTTGAGAAAGGCCAAGGTGTGGTACAAGAAGCTGTCCGTGCACATCGTCCAAATGGCAATGCTCAACGCTTTCCTGCTGTCACGATGTGCACGCAACAGCGATACGACGTACCTTCAGTTTCAGGAGGTAGTGGTTAAGGCCCTGATGTTTGGCGCTCAGGAAACAGCGGGCCCCAGTACTTCCGGAACTGAAGGTGCTCGTATCATACCAGGTCAGCATTTCCCGGGGGTAGTCCCGCCAACTGGAAGAAAAGGTAAGCCGCAAAAAAGGTGCGAGTGTGTTACAAAAGGGGAATACGCAAGGACAACACTTACCAATGCGACACCTGCCCCGAAAAACCTGGCCTGTGTATGAAGGATGTTTCAAATTGTACCACACCTCCATGCACTACTAATTTACTTTACAGGAAAAATTAGTTCCAGAAGGGGGGCACATTTAGAAAAGTTCCTTGGGAGTCTACTTTCCAAAATTATGTCACTTGTGTTTTTTTTTACTGTTTAGGCACATCAGGGGCTCTGCAAACGGAACATGATTCCCGCAGACCATTCCATCAAAGTCTGCTTCAAAACGTCACAATTTCCCTTCTGAGCCCCGAATTGTGCCCAAACAGTTTTTTCCCACATATGGGGTACCAGTGTACTCAGGACAAATTGGACAACAACTTTTGGTGTCCAATTTCTCCTCTTAACCTTGGCAAAAAAATAAAAAATTGGGGACTAAAACATCATTTGTGTGAGGTAAAAAGTAGGATTTTTTTTTTTCACACCTGGGCATTATAAACTTTAGTGAAACACTTGGGGGTTCAAAGTGCTTATCACACACCTAGATAAGTTCCTTAGGGGGTCTAGTTTCCAAAATGGGGTCACATGTGGGGGGTTTCCACTGTTTAGGCACATCAGGGGCTCTGCTAACGGAACATGACGCCCGCAGACCATTCCATCAAAGTCTGCATTCCAAAACGTCACTGCTTCCCTTCCGAGCCCTGCCGTATGCCCAAACAGTGGATCCCCCCAACATATGGGGTATCAGCGTACTCAGGACAAATTGGACAACCATTTTTGGGGTCCAATTTCTCCTCTTACCCTTGGGAAAATAAAAAATTGGGGACTAAGACATCACTTTTGGGGAAAAAAAAAAAATTATTTTTTTTTCACGCCAGGGCATTATAAACGTTAGTGAAACACTTGGGGGTTCAAGTGCTCACCACACACCTAGATAAGTTCCTTGGGGGGTCTAGTTTCCAAAATGGGGTCACATGTGGGGGGTTTCCACTGTTTAGGCACATCAGGGGCTCTGCTAACGGAACATGACGCCCGCAGACCATTCCATCAAAGTCTGCATTCCAAAACGTCACTGCTTCCCTTCCGAGCCCTGCCGTATGCCCAAACAGTGGATCCCCCCAACATATGGGGCATCAGCGTACTCAGGACAAATTGGACAACCATTTTTGGGGTCCAATTTCTCCTCTTACCCTTGGGAAAATAAAAAATTGGGGACTAAGACATCACTTTTGTGAAAAAAAAAATATATTTTTTTTTCACGCCAGGGCATTATAAACGTTAGTGAAACACTTGGGGTTCAAAGTGCTCACACACACACCTAGATAAGTTCCTTAGGGGGTCTAGTTTCCAAAATGGGGTCACATGTGGGGGGTTTCCACTGTTTAGGCACATCAGGGGCTCTGCTAACGGAACATGACGCCCGCAGACCATTCCATCAAAGTCTGCATTCCAAAACGTCACTGCTTCCCTTCCGAGCCCTGCCGTATGCCCAAACAGTGGATCCCCCCAACATATGGGGCATCAGCGTACTCAGGACAAATTGGACAACCATTTTTGGGTCCAATTTCTCCTCTTACCCTTGGGAAAATAAAAAATTGGGGACTAAAGACATCACTTTTGTGGAAAAAAAAAAAATATATTTTTTTTCACGCCAGGGCATTATAAACGTTATGAAACACTTGGGGGTTCAAAGTGCTCACCACACACCTAGATAAGTTCCTTAGGGGGGTCTAGTTTCCAAAATGGGGTCACATGTGGGGGGTTTCCACTGTTTTAGGCACATCAGGGGGCCCCTCTAACGGAACAGGGAGCCTCGCAATTCCACCAAAGGGTTGGGAAAATTCAAACGGCGCTCTTCCCTTCCAAGCCCTGCCGTGCCCAACAGTGGATCCCCCCCAACATATGGGGTATCAGCGTACTCAGGACATTGGACAACACTTTTGGGGTCCAATTTCTCCTCTTACCCTTGGAAAATAAAAAAATTGGGGACTAAACCATCATTTTGTGGAAAAAAAAAATATTTTTTTTTAAACGGCCAGATTAAACTTAGTGGAACACTTGGGGGTTCAAAGTGCTCACCACACACTAGATAAGTACCTTAGGGGGTCTAGTTTCCAAAATGGGGGTCACATTGGGGGGTTTCCACTGTTTAGGCACATCAGGGGCTCTGCAAACGGAACATGGCGTCCGCCAATTCCACCAAATTTTGCGTTGCCAAAAGTAAAACTGCGCTCCTCTTCCGAGCCCTGCCTTTGCCAAACAGTGGTCCCCCCACATATGGGTATCAGCGTACTCAGGACATTGGACAACAACTTTTTGGGGTCCAATTTCTCCTCTTACCCTTGGGAAAAAAAAAAATTGGGGACTAAAACATCATTTTGTGGAAAAAATAAAATTTTTTTTTTTCACGCCACATTAAAAACTTGGTGAAGCACTTGGGGGTTCAAAGTGCTCACCACACACCTAGATAAGTTCCTTAGGGGGTCTAGTTTCCAAATGGGGTCACATGTGGGGGTTTCCACTGTTTAGGCACATCAGGGCCCTCCAAACGCGACATGGCGTCCGTTCGCAATTCCAGCCAATTTTGGTTTGGAAAAGTCAAACGGCGCTCCTTCCCTTTCAAGCCCTGCCGTGCGCCCAAACAGTGGTTCCCCCCCACATATGGGGTATCAGCGTACTCAGGACATGTTGGACAACAACTTTTGTGGTCCAATTTCTCCTCTTCCCCTTTGGGTAAAAATAAAAACCTTTTGGAAAAAAAAAAGAGGATTTTGGTAAAAACTTACCTGTAAAACCTTTTTCAACAAGGGGGAAAAGGGGGGAGACCAAATTCATTCGGGGGAAAGGGGGCCCCCAACGGTAACCAAATTAAAAATTTTTGCGGGGCCCCCTCCATTTTTGGGCCTCCCTCCAGCTTTTCAGGTACA
Source organism: Oophaga sylvatica (assembly GCA_033576555.1). Lineage (NCBI taxonomy): Eukaryota > Metazoa > Chordata > Amphibia > Anura > Dendrobatidae > Oophaga > Oophaga sylvatica. The sequence goes on from JARQOD010000002.1 coordinate 323,754,811, forward strand.
AAGCGGGGAAAAAAATCCCAGCGGAAAAATAACCCCTTCAAAAGGAATTCAGAAAAAAACAAGAAAAGGGGTTATGTATAATAGAAAAACCAATTCCAGGTACTACCAAAAACCTACCTGCGAGTTTTGGCATGCGGAAAAGGGCCTTAGGCCGACCCCCCAGCCCAGAAAATCGCATCAAAAGGGTCCCGCATCTGAAAACACAAAACTTCCCCCAGGGGGGGGATCTGTGTTCCCTCCTTCCTTCGCTAAAAGGTTTTTTTACAGGAAGTTCTTCCAAAAAAATCCTTTTCGCGCAGAGGAAAAGGGGGGGGACCTTTTCATTCAGGGACTCCCAAAGCATTCAAATTTAAGGGGGGGAAAAAAAAAAAAAAACCCAAAAAAAGGCCCCCCCCAAAAAACCCCTAAAAAAAAAGCGCAACAACGCTAAAAACAAGTAAACAAGTTTTTTAAAAAATACAGCTCCCGGGGGGGCCCCTTACCCCGGGGGGGCCCGCATCAGCAAAAAAAAACTGAGCCCCCTTTTTTAAAATTTTGTAAACGTGTGGAAAAAACGCCAGGTCCCCCCGGCAGAGCGGGCCCCCCGGGGGCCCCTTTTTGAAAAGCCCACGATGAACCCACAGCCCTGGGGAAAATGGGCTCAAATTTTTAAACCGGCGGGTTCCCCCTTTTAAGCAAAAAGGGGCCAAAAAAAAAGGCCGCCCCCCCAAACGAGCTAAAAACCCTTTGGGGGAAAGCTCCCCCCCCAAAACGAACGACCGGGGGGGGAAACCACAAAGGGGAAAAACCGACCCCCAAAAAACCTTTTAAATTTAATGGAAAAAAAATTTTTAAAAGGCCCGAAATAAATCCGGGGGGTGCAACCTGTTTTTTTTTTTCCTTTTCGGTCCGGGGGGGGGAAAAGGGCAACACAATATCCTGGTTAAAAAAAAAAAATTTTCCCCCAACCCCTTTAGGAAAAAAATTTCCCCCCTGTGCAAAACACAACCCCCCCGGGGGAAAAAACTCCAAAAAAGGGGAAAAGGCGAGCAAAAAAGAGCCCCAACTCAGAAACCCTTCTAAAAGAATGACCCCCAGGGGGAAAGGGGCCCAACCTTCCAAAAAAGAAAGGGAAAGGCAAATTAGAGTCCCGGGGGCCCAAAAAAAGGGTTTTTGAAAAGCCTCCAAAAAAAGGTTTGGGCCCCCCAAGGAGACAAAGGGTCCTTTCCCCGCGGGGGGGAAATTGGGGGTTTTTCCCCCCCGTAAAAAAGGAACGACGTCCCTACGCGAGGCAATACCCCCCGGGGAAAAGAAGGACAAAAAACCTGACCCTTCAAAATAAAAATCCCAAAACCCCTTTCCCCCAACCCCAAATTTCAAAAAGGGGCCAAAAAAATTTTGGGGGGGGAAAAAAATTTTCTGGGTTTTTCCTAAAAAACCCCGCCCCCCAGAAAAGAAGGTTTCCCAATTTTTGGGGAAAAAATCCTATTTTTTTCCCCCGGGCCCCTTCTGGCAGCTCGGGGGGCAATTTTTTTCGGAAAAAAAAACCCTTTTGGGGGGAAAAAAATTTTTTGGGTTTAAAGAGCCACGCCCCCAAACGCAGAGACTTAAATTCCCCGGACTTAACCACCATCCAGAAAATCTCCACCCCTGGGGAGAGGGTGACACTGAAACCCCAAGGAAAAATTGCGATCGTTTCCCAAGGTTCAATAAACCTTTGGAGACCCCGGGGGAAATGAAATTGGGCAAACGGAATTTGCCTCCTTGGACCCCAAACCCAGAAGGCGCTTTACTTTTTCCCGAAGGGAAAATTGGTCAAAGGGACTTCATAACCTTAAAATGTGGGAAAAAAGACTGTTTGTTTGTCGGGAAGGCGGGAAAACCCACTGCCGTCCGTGTCGAAATGCACCCCCAAAAAAGGGAATGACTGCGACGGTTCCAGAGAGGGACTTCTCCCAATTGACCGGGCCACCCGAAGTCCCCCCGGGAACTAAAGGGGAAAAATTTTGCGACCCCGTCCTGCCTCCCCCTTTTGAGACGCCCAATCGGTGGAAGGGGCCCCCGCCCAGAATCGGTTGGGGGGTTTAAAAAAACTCTGGGTTAAGGGCCAAAACCCAAATGGCGGGCCACAAAGGTTTAAATGTCCCGCCTAGGGCAAAACAAGGGAAGCGGGGGGAAACCCTTCCGACGGAACATGAAATAACCCTCGGAAGGGTTTTTTGACCCAAAAAACTTCTGGCGGGGCCGCCAAAGGACAAAAGGCCTCCATGGGGAAAATTTCCCGGGTGGGAAAAGCCGATTAAAATTTTTTCCAGAATGGGGCGAAATTTGTCCCCTTTTTTTGGGGGGCCCAAAAAAAGGGGTTTGGGAATAAACCCTTTTCCCCCGGGTTTTTGGGGGAAACCCGGAAACCACCACACCCTTCTGCAAAAGGGGAAATCCCCTTCCAGTAGAAGGGCAAAAAGTTCGGCTCTGACGGAATGCGAGATTGGCAAAACTCCCCGGGGGTCGAAAAAGAAAAATTTAATGAAGTACCCTCCCGACACCCCCCCGTCCACCCAGGCGTCCGAACACGGGGAAAACCCAAGTGGGTTAAATTTGGGAAGAAAACGCCCCCCCACTCGAGAGCCCTCGAGTGAGCCCGGGCCCATCCTTTTTAAAGGGGTTTTTTTCCAGTTTCCCCTGTTTTTCGGAAGTTCTTTACCCAGGGATGGGGGAATTCGGGGCCCCCCTTTTTTTTTTTTAAAAAGAGGGGGCCCCAAAAAACCCCAAAGGGGTTTGGGAACCCCCCTTAAACCAAAAGGGGGACCGCCAAAAACCTAGGGCACTATCCTGCCAGACGCAGAAGTCCACCCTTTTCGTTTGGGGTAAAGGTTTTTCCCTTTTGGGGTTTTTTCCCTTTGGCAATCAGCTCCGTGGGGTCAGTTTCCAAATAGCTGACCCCCCTTTTTTAAAGAAAAAAGATAGAAAACCCCTTGTTTGGGAAAAACCGGTTCCGGTTTCCAAGCAACAAGTTTTTGACGTGACCCCGGGGAAATTGCGCCCTGGAAGCAGTGACGCAAAACCCAAACCCTGGCCCATCCCCTCCAAAAGGGGCCCTTTGCCACCCTCCCCAACCCCAAAAACTTGAAAAAGCCCCTCCCCGGGATTTTGGGATCCCTTTTTGCCACGCCGGCCCTTTTTAAGGAAGGTGCTAAAACCCCGGGCCTTCGGGGAAAAGGGGTTCCAAAAACAAAAACCCAAAAAAACCGGTTAATTTTAAAACCCGGGCGGCCTCCCGGGAGGGATTTCCCGGCCATTCTCCTTTTTTTCCCCTTGGCCCCAAAACGGAAAAACCCCTGCGACCTCGCCTTTCCCCTTTAAAAGGGAAGTAATTTGAGGGATTTCCCCTAACCTGGGTAAAGGGCCTTTCCCCAATTAGAAAAGGAATTCCATTTTTAACCCCCAACCCCTCCGTGGGGCCCGGGAATACCAAGCCCCTCAAAAAAAACCTTTTAAAATTTTAAAACCCGTTTTTTTTGGAAAAAATGCTTTCCTTTTTAAAAATTTCCCCCTTTTTAAGTAACCAAGGGGGGTTAAAGTGAACCCCCCACCCTTGATTGAAACACCCCCGGGGCCCTTTTAAAAACCCAGGACTTTTTTAGCCACCAACAAAAAAGATCCCCCAAAAAAATTTTTCGCTGTTTTGAAATCGAAAATGACCCCCAAAAGTCTTAAGGAGATGGGCAAACCCCTTATGCGTTTTAATGAAAACGCCCAGTTGGCAGCTACAAACCCGACAAAAAAAAAGACACAAAAACGTCGCATTAAAAGGTCGTTATCGGGGATCGTTAGGGGGAAAAGGTTAGGGGTTTTTTTTTTTGGCGGGCCCTTCCAAAAATTCCTTTTTTTTGGGGGGGGGAAAGGGGTTTACCCCTTTGCCCAGCCCAGGCAGGCGTTTTCACCCAATCCCCGGGGCGCCCGGTTTGGGGGGGAAAGGGGGTTGGGGGCCCCCCGGGGGAAGGGGGGGTAGAAGGGCCCCCCCCTGGAAGGGGGGAAGGGGGGGGGTTTTAAAAGGAGGGTAAACCTGTAAAGTTCCTGCCCGAAAAAATGGGGAAACCGAACCCAAGGGGCCCCCCGCCTTTAAAAAAAGGCCCCCGACTCCCCTTGGCCTCCGCTCCGGGGGGGGGGGGGGGGGGGGGGGGGGGAAACAAAAAAAAAAGTTGCGCACCTCCCCCTTTTCTCCTCCAACCCACCAGAAAATTTTACAGCGGCTCCCGCAGCACCCTTTTTAAACACTAAACAAAATTAAAAAAATTTGGAGAAATCCCCCACCGAGCCCCAAGGGGCCCCCCGGGGGTTTTGGCGCTTCCCAAAGTTTCCCCCCCCAAAGGGGGGGGAAAACGCAGTGACCCCGGCCCGGGGTTTGCGCCCCCCCGCCAGGGAACCCAACCCCTCACCCCCCGGGGCCGGGCCGGGTTCTGAAGGGCCCCCCAAAAAGGGGTTAAAACAGATCCCCCAAGGGGAAAAGGGGTTGGGGGTCCAGCAGGGGTGAACCCTGAGACCCTAGACCCCCGGGGGCCCAAAATCTCTTTCGTTTAAAAAAATAAAAAATTTCTAGGAGCTGCTTGGGACGCCCTTTTCCCCTGGCCCTAAAAATTTAGACAAAAAGGGGAGCGGGAGTAGGAGGACCCCCAACTGGAGGGGCCCCCAAAAACCCCTTTTTTAATCTGAGGTTTTCCATCCTGTTGGGCCCCCCCCCCACAAAAAATAAAACTGGGGTCCCCTTTCCCCTTCCAAATTTGGGAAAAAAGCGGGGAAAAAATTAAATTTTTTTTCTTCAGGGCTCTACTTTAAAAATTGCGGGGAAGCACTTGGGGTTAAAAAGGGGGCTCACCACACACTAGATAATTTCCCTTTAGGGGGTCTGTTTCCAAAAGGGGGTCACATGGGGGGGGTTTTCCCCACTTTTTGGGCCACCCGGGGCCCCCTCCAAAGCGACAGGGGTTTCCGTTCGAAATTTCCACCCTTTTTGGGTTTTGGAAAAAGCCCCAAAGGGGCGCCCCTTTCCCCTTTTTTAACCCCTTGCCGGCCCCAAACAGGGGTTTTCCCCCCCCCATAGGGGTATCAGGTCTCGGGACATGTTGGAAAAACAATTTTTGGTTGGCCCCCCAATTTTCTCCTCTTCCCCTTTGGGGGAAAAAAAAAATTTTGGGGGCCCAAAAACATCATTTTGGGGAAAAAATATGTTTTTTTTTTCTTCAGGGGTCTAAAATTAAACAAATTGGTGAAGCACTTTGGGTTAAAAGTGCTCCCCAACACATCTAGATAAGTTCCTTAGGGGGTCTAGTTTCCAAAATGGGTCACATGTGGGGGGTTTCCACTGTTTAGAAACATCAGGGGCCCTCCAAACGCGACATGGCATCCGTTCGCAACTCCAGCCAATTTTGGTTTGGAAAAGTCAAACGGCGCTCCTTCCCTTTCGAGCCCTGCCGTGCGCCAAACAGTGGTTCCCCCCCACATATGGGGTATCAGCATACTCAGGACATGTTGGACAACAACTTTTGTGGTCCAATTTCTCCTCTTACCCTTGGGAAAATAAAATTTGGGGACTAAAACATCATGCTTGTGGAAAAAATATGATTTTTTTTCTTCACAGCTCTACATTACAAACTTGCGTGAAGCACTTGAGGGTTCAAACTACTCACCACACATCTAGATAAGTTCCTTAGGGGTCTAGTTTTCCAAAATGGGGTCACATGTGGGGGGTTTCCACTGTTTAGGCACATCAGGGGCCCTCCAAACGCGACATGGCGTCCGTTCGCAATTCCAGCCAATTTTGGTTTGGAAAAGTCAAACGGCGCTCCTTCCCTTTCGAGCCCTGCCGTGCGCCCAAACAGTGGTTCCCCCCCACATATGGGGTATCAGCATACTCAGGACATGTTGGACAACAACTTTTGTGGTCCAAATTCTCCTCTTACCCTTGGGAAAATAAAAATTTGGGGACTAAAACATCATGCTTATGGAAAAAATATGATTTTTTTTCTTCACGGCTCTACATTACAAACTTGCGTGAAGCACTTGAGGGTTCAAAGTGCTCAAATTGGGGTCACATGGTGTGGGGTTTCCACTGTTTAGGCACATCAGAGCCTCTCCAAACGCGACATGGCGTCCGTTCTCAATTCCAGCCAATTTTGGTTTGGAAAAGTCAAACTGCGCTCCTTCCATTCCGAGCCCTGCCGTGTGCCCAAACAGTGGTTTTCCCTCACATATGGGGTATCGGCGTACTCAGGAGAAATTGCACAACAACTTTATCGGTCCTTTCTCCTTTTTCCCTTGTGAAAATGAAAAAAAATGTTTGTAAAAGATCATTTTTGTGACTAAAGTAAAATGTTCATTTTTTCCTTCCACGTTGCTTCAGCTCCTGTGAAGCACCTGAAGGGTTAATAAACTTCGTGAATGTGGTTTTGAGTACCTTGAGGGGTGTAGTTTTTAGAATGGTGTCACTTTTGGGTATTTTCTGCTATATAGACCCCTCAAAGTGACTTCAAATATGAGGTGGTCCCTAAAAAAAATGGCTTTGTAAATTTTGTTGCAAAAATGAGAAATCGCTGGTCAGCTTTTAACCCTTATAATTTCCTAACAAAAAAAATTTTGTTTCTAAAATTGTGCTGATGTAAAGTAGACATGTGGGAAATGTTATTTGTTAACTATTTTGTGTGACATATTTCTCTGTTTTAAGGGAATAAAAATTCAAAGTTTGAAAATTGCAAAATTTTCAAAATTTTTGCCATATTTACGTTTTTTTCATAAATAAACGCAAGTTATATCGAAGAAATTTTACCACTATCATGAAGTACAATATGTCACGAGAAAACAATCTCAGAATCGCGAAGATCCGTTGAAGCGTTCCAGAGTTATAACCTGATAAAGAACAGTGGTCAGAATTGTAAAAATTGGCCCGGTCATTAACGTGCAAACCACCCTTGGGGGTGAAGGGGTTAATGAGAAGAGAAATTAGGTAAAATACTGACCAAACACAGA